>JAIOKQ010001009.1:10534618-11758986 GCA_020654165.1 Oryctes rhinoceros | reverse complement strand
GACGAGCTTATTAAGTGCGCGAAGTTTCAGCTCCCTAGCTCCAACCGTTCGGAAGCTACGGCGTTCCAAAGTTGAGAAATGAAAATTCCTATTTTTCAACTTTGAAGCCAAAAAAACCCGCCAAAACGAAGAGCTAGAGGCTTCAGCTTAGGCGCAATCGATCCGCCGTTCAATTCTCTTTAAAATGAGTGGTCACTTCGCATATCTCGGATGCATAGTTGAGGAGATAATCGACGAAAACCGGAGCGATGTTAATTTTCAGTCCGATTTTCGGCCGTTTCGGCGACATTTTCGAAAACTTTAAACGCTCGTATCTCCCGAACCGTTTGAGCCAGCGGGCCGAAATTTCAGGGGCAACATATGCGGTCATAGGGCCATCGATTGGCGCCGTCGGATCGCCGAAATCGCGCACTTTAGATTTTGGCTATTTCAAAATTTCATCATTTTGGTCGCAAATTTTCGCGACTTGTCTGTATCTCGGCCGCCGGTCGAGCTGCGGGGATGCATTAGGGCTCGTTCGAAAGGTCTCGACGAGCTTATTAAGTGCGCGAAGTTTCAGCTCCCTAGCTCCAACCGTTCGGAAGCTACGGCGTTCCAAAGTTGAGAAATGAAAATTCCTATTTTTCAACTTTGAAGCCAAAAAACCCGCCAAAACGAAGAGCTAGAGGCTTCAGCTTAGGCGCAATCGATCCGCCGTTCAATTCTCTTTAAAATGAGTGGTCACTTCGCATATCTCGGATGCATAGTTGAGGAGATAATCGACGAAAACCGGAGCGATGTTAATTTTCAGTCCGATTTTCGGCCGTTTCGGCGACATTTTCGAAAACTTTAAACGCTCGTATCTCCCGAACCGTTTGAGCCAGCGGGCCGAAATTTCAGGGGCAACATATGCGGTCATAGGGCCATCGATTGGCGCCGTCGGATCGCCGAAATCGCGCACTTTAGATTTTGGCTATTTCAAAATTTCATCATTTTGGTCGCAAATTTTCGCGACTTGTCTGTATCTCGGCCGCCGGTCGAGCTGCGGGGATGCATTAGGGCTCGTTCGAAAGGTCTCGACGAGCTTATTAAGTGCGCGAAGTTTCAGCTCCCTAGCTCCAACCGTTCGGAAGCTACGGCGTTCCAAAGTTGAGAAATGAAAATTCCTATTTTTCAACTTTGAAGCCAAAAAACCCGCCAAAACGAAGAGCTAGAGGCTTCAGCTTAGGCGCAATCGATCCGCCGTTCAATTCTCTTTAAAATGAGTGGTCACTTCGCATATCTCGGATGCATAGTTGAGGAGATAATCGACGAAAACCGGAGCGATGTTAATTTTCAGTCCGATTTTCGGCCGTTTCGGCGACATTTTCGAAAACTTTAAACGCTCGTATCTCCCGAACCGTTTGAGCCAGCGGGCCGAAATTTCAGGGGCAACATATGCGGTCATAGGGCCATCGATTGGCGCCGTCGGATCGCCGAAATCGCGCACTTTAGATTTTGGCTATTTCAAAATTTCATCATTTTGGTCGCAAATTTTCGCGACTTGTCTGTATCTCGGCCGCCGGTCGAGCTGCGGGGATGCATTAGGGCTCGTTCGAAAGGTCTCGACGAGCTTATTAAGTGCGCGAAGTTTCAGCTCCCTAGCTCCAACCGTTCGGAAGCTACGGCGTTCCAAAGTTGAGAAATGAAAATTCCTATTTTTCAACTTTGAAGCCAAAAAACCCGCCAAAACGAAGAGCTAGAGGCTTCAGCTTAGGCGCAATCGATCCGCCGTTCAATTCTCTTTAAAATGAGTGGTCACTTCGCATATCTCGGATGCATAGTTGAGGAGATAATCGACGAAAACCGGAGCGATGTTAATTTTCAGTCCGATTTTCGGCCGTTTCGGCGACATTTTCGAAAACTTTAAACGCTCGTATCTCCCGAACCGTTTGAGCCAGCGGGCCGAAATTTCAGGGGCAACATATGCGGTCATAGGGCCATCGATTGGCGCCGTCGGATCGCCGAAATCGCGCACTTTAGATTTTGGCTATTTCAAAATTTCATCATTTTGGTCGCAAATTTTCGCGACTTGTCTGTATCTCGGCCGCCGGTCGAGCTGCGGGGATGCATTAGGGCTCGTTCGAAAGGTCTCGACGAGCTTATTAAGTGCGCGAAGTTTCAGCTCCCTAGCTCCAACCGTTCGGAAGCTACGGCGTTCCAAAGTTGAGAAATGAAAATTCCTATTTTTCAACTTTGAAGCCAAAAAAACCCGCCAAAACGAAGAGCTAGAGGCTTCAGCTTAGGCGCAATCGATCCGCCGTTCAATTCTCTTTAAAATGAGTGGTCACTTCGCATATCTCGGATGCATAGTTGAGGAGATAATCGACGAAAACCGGAGCGATGTTAATTTTCAGTCCGATTTTCGGCCGTTTCGGCGACATTTTCGAAAACTTTAAACGCTCGTATCTCCCGAACCGTTTGAGCCAGCGGGCCGAAATTTCAGGGGCAACATATGCGGTCATAGGGCCATCGATTGGCGCCGTCGGATCGCCGAAATCGCGCACTTTAGATTTTGGCTATTTCAAAATTTCATCATTTTGGTCGCAAATTTTCGCGACTTGTCTGTATCTCGGCCGCCGGTCGAGCTGCGGGGATGCATTAGGGCTCGTTCGAAAGGTCTCGACGAGCTTATTAAGTGCGCGAAGTTTCAGCTCCCTAGCTCCAACCGTTCGGAAGCTACGGCGTTCCAAAGTTGAGAAATGAAAATTCCTATTTTTCAACTTTGAAGCCAAAAAAACCCGCCAAAACGAAGAGCTAGAGGCTTCAGCTTAGGCGCAATCGATCCGCCGTTCAATTCTCTTTAAAATGAGTGGTCACTTCGCATATCTCGGATGCATAGTTGAGGAGATAATCGACGAAAACCGGAGCGATGTTAATTTTCAGTCCGATTTTCGGCCGTTTCGGCGACATTTTCGAAAACTTTAAACGCTCGTATCTCCCGAACCGTTTGAGCCAGCGGGCCGAAATTTCAGGGGCAACATATGCGGTCATAGGGCCATCGATTGGCGCCGTCGGATCGCCGAAATCGCGCACTTTAGATTTTGGCTATTTCAAAATTTCATCATTTTGGTCGCAAATTTTCGCGACTTGTCTGTATCTCGGCCGCCGGTCGAGCTGCGGGGATGCATTAGGGCTCGTTCGAAAGGTCTCGACGAGCTTATTAAGTGCGCGAAGTTTCAGCTCCCTAGCTCCAACCGTTCGGAAGCTACGGCGTTCCAAAGTTGAGAAATGAAAATTCCTATTTTTCAACTTTGAAGCCAAAAAAACCCGCCAAAACGAAGAGCTAGAGGCTTCAGCTTAGGCGCAATCGATCCGCCGTTCAATTCTCTTTAAAATGAGTGGTCACTTCGCATATCTCGGATGCATAGTTGAGGAGATAATCGACGAAAACCGGAGCGATGTTAATTTTCAGTCCGATTTTCGGCCGTTTCGGCGACATTTTCGAAAACTTTAAACGCTCGTATCTCCCGAACCGTTTGAGCCAGCGGGCCGAAATTTCAGGGGCAACATATGCGGTCATAGGGCCATCGATTGGCGCCGTCGGATCGCCGAAATCGCGCACTTTAGATTTTGGCTATTTCAAAATTTCATCATTTTGGTCGCAAATTTTCGCGACTTGTCTGTATCTCGGCCGCCGGTCGAGCTGCGGGGATGCATTAGGGCTCGTTCGAAAGGTCTCGACGAGCTTATTAAGTGCGCGAAGTTTCAGCTCCCTAGCTCCAACCGTTCGGAAGCTACGGCGTTCCAAAGTTGAGAAATGAAAATTCCTATTTTTCAACTTTGAAGCCAAAAAAACCCGCCAAAACGAAGAGCTAGAGGCTTCAGCTTAGGCGCAATCGATCCGCCGTTCAATTCTCTTTAAAATGAGTGGTCACTTCGCATATCTCGGATGCATAGTTGAGGAGATAATCGACGAAAACCGGAGCGATGTTAATTTTCAGTCCGATTTTCGGCCGTTTCGGCGACATTTTCGAAAACTTTAAACGCTCGTATCTCCCGAACCGTTTGAGCCAGCGGGCCGAAATTTCAGGGGCAACATATGCGGTCATAGGGCCATCGATTGGCGCCGTCGGATCGCCGAAATCGCGCACTTTAGATTTTGGCTATTTCAAAATTTCATCATTTTGGTCGCAAATTTTCGCGACTTGTCTGTATCTCGGCCGCCGGTCGAGCTGCGGGGATGCATTAGGGCTCGTTCGAAAGGTCTCGACGAGCTTATTAAGTGCGCGAAGTTTCAGCTCCCTAGCTCCAACCGTTCGGAAGCTACGGCGTTCCAAAGTTGAGAAATGAAAATTCCTATTTTTCAACTTTGAAGCCAAAAAAACCCGCCAAAACGAAGAGCTAGAGGCTTCAGCTTAGGCGCAATCGATCCGCCGTTCAATTCTCTTTAAAATGAGTGGTCACTTCGCATATCTCGGATGCATAGTTGAGGAGATAATCGACGAAAACCGGAGCGATGTTAATTTTCAGTCCGATTTTCGGCCGTTTCGGCGACATTTTCGAAAACTTTAAACGCTCGTATCTCCCGAACCGTTTGAGCCAGCGGGCCGAAATTTCAGGGGCAACATATGCGGTCATAGGGCCATCGATTGGCGCCGTCGGATCGCCGAAATCGCGCACTTTAGATTTTGGCTATTTCAAAATTTCATCATTTTGGTCGCAAATTTTCGCGACTTGTCTGTATCTCGGCCGCCGGTCGAGCTGCGGGGATGCATTAGGGCTCGTTCGAAAGGTCTCGACGAGCTTATTAAGTGCGCGAAGTTTCAGCTCCCTAGCTCCAACCGTTCGGAAGCTACGGCGTTCCAAAGTTGAGAAATGAAAATTCCTATTTTTCAACTTTGAAGCCAAAAAAACCCGCCAAAACGAAGAGCTAGAGGCTTCAGCTTAGGCGCAATCGATCCGCCGTTCAATTCTCTTTAAAATGAGTGGTCACTTCGCATATCTCGGATGCATAGTTGAGGAGATAATCGACGAAAACCGGAGCGATGTTAATTTTCAGTCCGATTTTCGGCCGTTTCGGCGACATTTTCGAAAACTTTAAACGCTCGTATCTCCCGAACCGTTTGAGCCAGCGGGCCGAAATTTCAGGGGCAACATATGCGGTCATAGGGCCATCGATTGGCGCCGTCGGATCGCCGAAATCGCGCACTTTAGATTTTGGCTATTTCAAAATTTCATCATTTTGGTCGCAAATTTTCGCGACTTGTCTGTATCTCGGCCGCCGGTCGAGCTGCGGGGATGCATTAGGGCTCGTTCGAAAGGTCTCGACGAGCTTATTAAGTGCGCGAAGTTTCAGCTCCCTAGCTCCAACCGTTCGGAAGCTACGGCGTTCCAAAGTTGAGAAATGAAAATTCCTATTTTTCAACTTTGAAGCCAAAAAAACCCGCCAAAACGAAGAGCTAGAGGCTTCAGCTTAGGCGCAATCGATCCGCCGTTCAATTCTCTTTAAAATGAGTGGTCACTTCGCATATCTCGGATGCATAGTTGAGGAGATAATCGACGAAAACCGGAGCGATGTTAATTTTCAGTCCGATTTTCGGCCGTTTCGGCGACATTTTCGAAAACTTTAAACGCTCGTATCTCCCGAACCGTTTGAGCCAGCGGGCCGAAATTTCAGGGGCAACATATGCGGTCATAGGGCCATCGATTGGCGCCGTCGGATCGCCGAAATCGCGCACTTTAGATTTTGGCTATTTCAAAATTTCATCATTTTGGTCGCAAATTTTCGCGACTTGTCTGTATCTCGGCCGCCGGTCGAGCTGCGGGGATGCATTAGGGCTCGTTCGAAAGGTCTCGACGAGCTTATTAAGTGCGCGAAGTTTCAGCTCCCTAGCTCCAACCGTTCGGAAGCTACGGCGTTCCAAAGTTGAGAAATGAAAATTCCTATTTTTCAACTTTGAAGCCAAAAAAACCCGCCAAAACGAAGAGCTAGAGGCTTCAGCTTAGGCGCAATCGATCCGCCGTTCAATTCTCTTTAAAATGAGTGGTCACTTCGCATATCTCGGATGCATAGTTGAGGAGATAATCGACGAAAACCGGAGCGATGTTAATTTTCAGTCCGATTTTCGGCCGTTTCGGCGACATTTTCGAAAACTTTAAACGCTCGTATCTCCCGAACCGTTTGAGCCAGCGGGCCGAAATTTCAGGGGCAACATATGCGGTCATAGGGCCATCGATTGGCGCCGTCGGATCGCCGAAATCGCGCACTTTAGATTTTGGCTATTTCAAAATTTCATCATTTTGGTCGCAAATTTTCGCGACTTGTCTGTATCTCGGCCGCCGGTCGAGCTGCGGGGATGCATTAGGGCTCGTTCGAAAGGTCTCGACGAGCTTATTAAGTGCGCGAAGTTTCAGCTCCCTAGCTCCAACCGTTCGGAAGCTACGGCGTTCCAAAGTTGAGAAATGAAAATTCCTATTTTTCAACTTTGAAGCCAAAAAAACCCGCCAAAACGAAGAGCTAGAGGCTTCAGCTTAGGCGCAATCGATCCGCCGTTCAATTCTCTTTAAAATGAGTGGTCACTTCGCATATCTCGGATGCATAGTTGAGGAGATAATCGACGAAAACCGGAGCGATGTTAATTTTCAGTCCGATTTTCGGCCGTTTCGGCGACATTTTCGAAAACTTTAAACGCTCGTATCTCCCGAACCGTTTGAGCCAGCGGGCCGAAATTTCAGGGGCAACATATGCGGTCATAGGGCCATCGATTGGCGCCGTCGGATCGCCGAAATCGCGCACTTTAGATTTTGGCTATTTCAAAATTTCATCATTTTGGTCGCAAATTTTCGCGACTTGTCTGTATCTCGGCCGCCGGTCGAGCTGCGGGGATGCATTAGGGCTCGTTCGAAAGGTCTCGACGAGCTTATTAAGTGCGCGAAGTTTCAGCTCCCTAGCTCCAACCGTTCGGAAGCTACGGCGTTCCAAAGTTGAGAAATGAAAATTCCTATTTTTCAACTTTGAAGCCAAAAAAACCCGCCAAAACGAAGAGCTAGAGGCTTCAGCTTAGGCGCAATCGATCCGCCGTTCAATTCTCTTTAAAATGAGTGGTCACTTCGCATATCTCGGATGCATAGTTGAGGAGATAATCGACGAAAACCGGAGCGATGTTAATTTTCAGTCCGATTTTCGGCCGTTTCGGCGACATTTTCGAAAACTTTAAACGCTCGTATCTCCCGAACCGTTTGAGCCAGCGGGCCGAAATTTCAGGGGCAACATATGCGGTCATAGGGCCATCGATTGGCGCCGTCGGATCGCCGAAATCGCGCACTTTAGATTTTGGCTATTTCAAAATTTCATCATTTTGGTCGCAAATTTTCGCGACTTGTCTGTATCTCGGCCGCCGGTCGAGCTGCGGGGATGCATTAGGGCTCGTTCGAAAGGTCTCGACGAGCTTATTAAGTGCGCGAAGTTTCAGCTCCCTAGCTCCAACCGTTCGGAAGCTACGGCGTTCCAAAGTTGAGAAATGAAAATTCCTATTTTTCAACTTTGAAGCCAAAAAAACCCGCCAAAACGAAGAGCTAGAGGCTTCAGCTTAGGCGCAATCGATCCGCCGTTCAATTCTCTTTAAAATGAGTGGTCACTTCGCATATCTCGGATGCATAGTTGAGGAGATAATCGACGAAAACCGGAGCGATGTTAATTTTCAGTCCGATTTTCGGCCGTTTCGGCGACATTTTCGAAAACTTTAAACGCTCGTATCTCCCGAACCGTTTGAGCCAGCGGGCCGAAATTTCAGGGGCAACATATGCGGTCATAGGGCCATCGATTGGCGCCGTCGGATCGCCGAAATCGCGCACTTTAGATTTTGGCTATTTCAAAATTTCATCATTTTGGTCGCAAATTTTCGCGACTTGTCTGTATCTCGGCCGCCGGTCGAGCTGCGGGGATGCATTAGGGCTCGTTCGAAAGGTCTCGACGAGCTTATTAAGTGCGCGAAGTTTCAGCTCCCTAGCTCCAACCGTTCGGAAGCTACGGCGTTCCAAAGTTGAGAAATGAAAATTCCTATTTTTCAACTTTGAAGCCAAAAAAACCCGCCAAAACGAAGAGCTAGAGGCTTCAGCTTAGGCGCAATCGATCCGCCGTTCAATTCTCTTTAAAATGAGTGGTCACTTCGCATATCTCGGATGCATAGTTGAGGAGATAATCGACGAAAACCGGAGCGATGTTAATTTTCAGTCCGATTTTCGGCCGTTTCGGCGACATTTTCGAAAACTTTAAACGCTCGTATCTCCCGAACCGTTTGAGCCAGCGGGCCGAAATTTCAGGGGCAACATATGCGGTCATAGGGCCATCGATTGGCGCCGTCGGATCGCCGAAATCGCGCACTTTAGATTTTGGCTATTTCAAAATTTCATCATTTTGGTCGCAAATTTTCGCGACTTGTCTGTATCTCGGCCGCCGGTCGAGCTGCGGGGATGCATTAGGGCTCGTTCGAAAGGTCTCGACGAGCTTATTAAGTGCGCGAAGTTTCAGCTCCCTAGCTCCAACCGTTCGGAAGCTACGGCGTTCCAAAGTTGAGAAATGAAAATTCCTATTTTTCAACTTTGAAGCCAAAAAAACCCGCCAAAACGAAGAGCTAGAGGCTTCAGCTTAGGCGCAATCGATCCGCCGTTCAATTCTCTTTAAAATGAGTGGTCACTTCGCATATCTCGGATGCATAGTTGAGGAGATAATCGACGAAAACCGGAGCGATGTTAATTTTCAGTCCGATTTTCGGCCGTTTCGGCGACATTTTCGAAAACTTTAAACGCTCGTATCTCCCGAACCGTTTGAGCCAGCGGGCCGAAATTTCAGGGGCAACATATGCGGTCATAGGGCCATCGATTGGCGCCGTCGGATCGCCGAAATCGCGCACTTTAGATTTTGGCTATTTCAAAATTTCATCATTTTGGTCGCAAATTTTCGCGACTTGTCTGTATCTCGGCCGCCGGTCGAGCTGCGGGGATGCATTAGGGCTCGTTCGAAAGGTCTCGACGAGCTTATTAAGTGCGCGAAGTTTCAGCTCCCTAGCTCCAACCGTTCGGAAGCTACGGCGTTCCAAAGTTGAGAAATGAAAATTCCTATTTTTCAACTTTGAAGCCAAAAAAACCCGCCAAAACGAAGAGCTAGAGGCTTCAGCTTAGGCGCAATCGATCCGCCGTTCAATTCTCTTTAAAATGAGTGGTCACTTCGCATATCTCGGATGCATAGTTGAGGAGATAATCGACGAAAACCGGAGCGATGTTAATTTTCAGTCCGATTTTCGGCCGTTTCGGCGACATTTTCGAAAACTTTAAACGCTCGTATCTCCCGAACCGTTTGAGCCAGCGGGCCGAAATTTCAGGGGCAACATATGCGGTCATAGGGCCATCGATTGGCGCCGTCGGATCGCCGAAATCGCGCACTTTAGATTTTGGCTATTTCAAAATTTCATCATTTTGGTCGCAAATTTTCGCGACTTGTCTGTATCTCGGCCGCCGGTCGAGCTGCGGGGATGCATTAGGGCTCGTTCGAAAGGTCTCGACGAGCTTATTAAGTGCGCGAAGTTTCAGCTCCCTAGCTCCAACCGTTCGGAAGCTACGGCGTTCCAAAGTTGAGAAATGAAAATTCCTATTTTTCAACTTTGAAGCCAAAAAAACCCGCCAAAACGAAGAGCTAGAGGCTTCAGCTTAGGCGCAATCGATCCGCCGTTCAATTCTCTTTAAAATGAGTGGTCACTTCGCATATCTCGGATGCATAGTTGAGGAGATAATCGACGAAAACCGGAGCGATGTTAATTTTCAGTCCGATTTTCGGCCGTTTCGGCGACATTTTCGAAAACTTTAAACGCTCGTATCTCCCGAACCGTTTGAGCCAGCGGGCCGAAATTTCAGGGGCAACATATGCGGTCATAGGGCCATCGACTGGCGCCGTCGGATCGCCGAAATCGCGCACTTTAGATTTTGGCTATTTCAAAATTTCATCATTTTGGTCGCAAATTTTCGCGACTTGTCTGTATCTCGGCCGCCGGTCGAGCTGCGGGGATGCATTAGGGCTCGTTCGAAAGGTCTCGACGAGCTTATTAAGTGCGCGAAGTTTCAGCTCCCTAGCTCCAACCGTTCGGAAGCTACGGCGTTCCAAAGTTGAGAAATGAAAATTCCTATTTTTCAACTTTGAAGCCAAAAAAACCGCCAAAACGAAGAGCTAGAGGCTTCAGCTTAGGCGCAATCGATCCGCCGTTCAATTCTCTTTAAAATGAGTGGTCACTTCGCATATCTCGGATGCATAGTTGAGGAGATAATCGACGAAAACCGGAGCGATGTTGATTTTCAGTCCGATTTTCGGCCGTTTCGGCGACATTTTCGAAAACTTTAAACGCTCGTATCTCCCGAACCGTTTGAGCCAGCGGGCCGAAATTTCAGGGGCAACATATGCGGTCATAGGGCCATCGATTGGCGCCGTCGGATCGCCGAAATCGCGCACTTTAGATTTTGGCTATTTCAAAATTTCATCATTTTGGTCGCAAATTTTCGCGACTTGTCTGTATCTCGGCCGCCGGTCGAGCTGCGGGGATGCATTAGGGCTCGTTCGAAAGGTCTCGACGAGCTTATTAAGTGCGCGAAGTTTCAGCTCCCTAGCTCCAACCGTTCGGAAGCTACGGCGTTCCAAAGTTGAGAAATGAAAATTACTATTTTTCAACTTTGAAGCCAAAAAAACCCGCCAAAACGAAGAGCTAGAGGCTTCAGCTTAGGCGCAATCGATCCGCCGTTCAATTCTCTTTAAAATGAGTGGTCACTTCGCATATCTCGGATGCATAGTTGAGGGGATAATCGACGAAAACCGGAGCGATGTTGATTTTCAGTCCGATTTTCGGCCGTTTCGGCGACATTTTCGAAAACTTTAAACGCTCGTATCTCCCGAACCGTTTGAGCCAGCGGGCCGAAATTTCAGGGGCAACATATGCGGTCATAGGGCCATCGATTGGCGCCGTCGGATCGCCGAAATCGCGCACTTTAGATTTTGGCTATTTCAAAATTTCATCATTTTGGTCGCAAATTTTCGCGACTTGTCTGTATCTCGGCCGCCGGTCGAGCTGCGGGGATGCATTAGGGCTCGTTCGAAAAGTCTCGACGAGCTTATTAAGTGCGCGAAGTTTCAGCTCCCTAGCTCCAACCGTTCGGAAGCTACGGCGTCCCAAAGTTGAGAAATGAAAATTCCTTTTTTCAACTTTGACGCCCGAAAAACCCGCCAAAACGAACAGCTAGAGGCTTCGCAATAGGCGCATTCGATCCGCCGTTCAATTCTCTTTCGAATGCGTACCCGCTTCGCATATCTCAGATGCGTATCTGAGGAGATAAACGCCGAAAACCGGAGCGATGTCGATTTCGCGTCCGATTTCGACCGTCCACGGCGACATTTCCGAAAACTTTAAACGCCCGTATCTCCCAAGCCCTTAGAGCTACCGGGCCGAAATTTCACGTGGAAGATACACTAATATAGGAGCTTCGATTGGCCTAGTTAGATCTTCGAAACGGCGAAATTTTTGTTTTTTCATATTTCGAAATTCCATCACTTTGGGTTCAAATTTTTACGCCTTGTCTAGATCTCGGCCGTCGGACGTGCTACGACGGTCGTTTAGGGCTGATTCGAAAGGTCTCGACGAGCGTTTTAAGGGCGCCAAATCTCGACGCCCTAGCTCCAACCGTTCGGACGCTACGGCGTCCCAAAGTTGAAAAATGAAAATTCCTTTTTTCAACTTTGACGCCCGAAAAACCCGCCAAAACGAACAGCTAGAGGCTTCGGAATAGGCGCATTCGATCCGCCGTTCAATTCTCTTTCGAATGCGTACCCACTTCGCATATCTCAGATGCGTATCGGAGGAGATAAACGCCGAAAACCGGAGCGATGTCGATTTTCGCGTCCGATTTCGACCGTCCGCGGCGACATTTCCGAAAACTTTAAACCCCCGTATCTCCCAAGCCCTTAGAGCTAGCGGGCCGAAATTTCACGTGGAAGATACACTAATATAGGAGCTTCGATTGGCCTAGTTAGATCTTCGAAACGGCGAAATTTTTGTTTTTTCATATTTCGAAATTCCATCACTTTGGGTTCAAATTTTTACGCCTTGTCTAGATCTCGGCCGTCGGACGTGCTACGACGGTCGTTTAGGGCTCGTTCGAAAGGTCTCGACGAGCGTTTTAAGGGCGCCAAATCTCGACGCCCTAGCTCCAACCGTTCGGACGCTACGGCGTCCCAAAGTTGAAAAATGAAAATTCCTTTTTTCAACTTTGACGCCCGAAAAACCCGCCAAAACGAACAGCTAGAGGCTTCGGAATAGGCGCATTCGATCCGCCGTTCAATTCTCTTTCGAATGCGTACCCACTTCGCATATCTCAGATGCGTATCGGAGGAGATAAACGCCGAAAACCGGAGCGATGTCGATTTTCGCGTCCGATTTCGACCGTCCGCGGCGACATTTCCGAAAACTTTAAACCCCCGTATCTCCCAAGCCCTTAGAGCTAGCGGGCCGAAATTTCACGTGGAAGATACACTAATATAGGAGCTTCGATTGGCCTAGTTAGATCTTCGAAACGGCGAAATTTTTGTTTTTTCATATTTCGAAATTCCATCACTTTGGGTTCAAATTTTTACGCCTTGTCTAGATCTCGGCCGTCGGACGTGCTACGACGGTCGTTTAGGGCTCGTTCGAAAGGTCTCGACGAGCGTTTTAAGGGCGCCAAATCTCGACGCCCTAGCTCCAACCGTTCGGACGCTACGGCGTCCCAAAGTTGAAAAATGAAAATTCCTTTTTTCAACTTTGACGCCCGAAAAACCCGCCAAAACGAACAGCTAGAGGCTTCGGAATAGGCGCATTCGATCCGCCGTTCAATTCTCTTTCGAATGCGTACCCACTTCGCATATCTCAGATGCGTATCGGAGGAGATAAACGCCGAAAACCGGAGCGATGTCGATTTCGCGTCCGATTTCGACCGTCCGCGGCGACATTTCCGAAAACTTTAAACGCCCGTATCTCCCAAGCCCTTAGAGCTACCGGGCCGAAATTTCACGTGGAAGATACACTAATATAGGAGCTTCGATTGGCCTAGTTAGATCTTCGAAACGGCGAAATTTTTGTTTTTTCATATTTCGAAATTCCATCACTTTGGGTTCAAATTTTTACGCCTTGTCTAGATCTCGGCCGTCGGACGTGCTACGACGGTCGTTTAGGGCTCGTTCGAAAGGTCTCGACGAGCGTTTTAAGGGCGGCTAATCTCGACGCTCTAGCTCCAACCGTTCGGACGCTACGGCGTCCCAAAGTTGAAAAATGAAAATTCCTTTTTTCAACTTTGACGCCCGAAAAACCCGCCAAAACTAACAGCTAGAGGCTTCGAAAAAATTAAGCGCTCGTATCTCCCAAATCGTTTGAGCTGGCGGGCCGAAATTTCTAGAGGAAAATATGCGATCATAGGACCATCGTTTAGCACCGTTGGATCGCCGAAATCGCGTACTGTCGATTTTGGCTATTTGAAAAATTTCATCATTTTGGGCTCAAATTTTAGCGGCTTGTCTATGGTAGGCGGCCGGTCGAGCCACGGGGATAAACCGTAGCTCCGAGAAAACCGAAAACCGGAGCGATGTCGATTTTGATCGATTCATCGATTACGATATTTCGGTCCTACTTCTCGGCGCTAACGAAGTAGTAGTTGGATCAACCATTCAACCGATTCCACTTCCAGTACAAACCCAGCCGATCCCCGATGGGATTGATTCCTTAGTATCTGGATGGGGTACCTTATACGATGGCGCCGGAAGTCTTCCCACTCAACTTCAAGTCCAACTGTCGGACCAACTGTTACCATTGAAGAATGCAGAGCCGCATACGGCGCTAACTTGATCACTGACAGGATGATGTGCGCCGGTGTACCAGAAGGAGGTCTTGATGTCTGCCAAGTAAGTATATTTTCTGGATGTTTGCGATCGACATTGTACAAAAATTTTGTTTTACGACCAACAGCAACTTGCTCCCCATCTTGTGGATGGCATCGTGCTGTTGATCTTCTTCAACGGTTCTTTGTTATTTATATATTAATTATGTCAATTTAGATTCTGAGAAACAAGGTTCTGACTTTGAATTAATATAATTTCAATGTGATTCTGGTGGCCCATTGGCTGTTGATGGAAAACTCATCGGTCTTGTCTCCTGGGGTTACGGATGCGCTCGTCCTAACTTCCCTGGTGTATATGCTAGCGTACCAGCCCTACGCAGCTTTATCACTCAAGTCACCGGTATTTGGAATCGCCAAATTTATCAAAATAAAATAAAATTATTAATACAAATTAACAAAATGTCGTTGTTTCTGTTACTTCACAACCTCCTCCTTTGTTTCGTGAGATGTATCGTTCTAGATACATCTAAAAACATGCAAAACGTTTAAAGTACGTTAATAACGATGCTTCTCTTCTGTAAGTGTCGTTTTTATTTAACGTTCTACTTTTATTCAAAATACCTATTAATAAAAGATAAATAATATAGCTGATTATTAACTCATCTAAGTTCGCAATAGTGAATAAATGATTTGTACGATCATACAAGCATAAATTGATGTTTGCTACTTAAATTCCTGCAGATCATTGCAGTAATTTTAGATCAGTATCTTGTGCAGCTTACAATCTTTTGCCATTAAAATAATTAGCGTGAAGTATAAATCTTAGCCCTGTTTCTAGTCAGCTGGTATTTTGAGGTCTCCAGTCTATTGCCTTTTTAGGATGTTCCTGCATACTGATGACCGTAGCATTATTATATTTGATAGAATTCTCAACATTCTTGACTCAAGAGTTTTTTATTAACATTGCAAGAAAAGATTAGTTATTAACCTTAGAAAACAGTTATTATGAATTTAATAATAAAATTGATTCGATTCAACAATTTTGGCTTCAATAGTCAAGCCATTTACGTCTTTAATCAGTAATCTCTTGTCCACTTTTCTTTATTGCCATCTTACCAGGGGTATAGTAGGCTTCGAAAAGCGTTAATTTTCTCAAAGACATGTTGTTAATTGAGGGTTATAGCAAAAACGAATATTTTGGCGTAAATCTTACAAAAGAAAATCCTTACAGCCCATAACTTACTAAATTTTATTTTTGTTATGTAGGAACTTTAACCAACATTTTCTGAAGCAAGAGGTATTCATAATTGAAGAAGTAGGGGATCATTATATAATTTATCGTCCGAGATCAAATGACTAACAGACAAAACCGTTTACTATTTCAAGACATAATATTTAAGTACGGAACGAGCGTCGCTATTGCCATGACTTCCATGACAAGACATATGCGTGCTCTGAAGAAGGCAAATAAATTTATTGCCGAAACGAAAACATGCAAAGAAAGTTTGAAGTTTTGACAAGGATGTCAGTGTTTTTGAAAGATAATATTTAAGTCTTAATCACTTAGGAGAATCGGACACATTATTACTCCAAATCATACTATTTTCTGGTCGTTGCCGACAGAGGGACGAACGTTAAGGCGAGCGTGTTGGAGATATGTTTCTTATTATTCTTATGTGCGTTTGTCACTTGGACTTCAAATGAAAATTAGAAAGTTTGGAGTTTCATTTGAGGTCTAGCTTATTTCACGAAACCCTTGCGAGAATTCTAATGATCCTCCGGGAGACACGCTCTATTTGGGAGTTGATTTTCGAAAACCTATTTGTTCGTGCTCCAACCTCAAATCAAATCATACTGATAAGAAAACAACTGGTTCATTTATTTAAACTTGCACACACATCCTAGTTTCAATATTTACACAACAAGTACAAATATTCCGTTACATCAATTCATTTTTTTTTTTACATTAAAACTACTATTTTCCAACACTTTCCCAAAAGCCATCACTCGTTTCTTTTTTTTTTTGGTTAGCATTCTGAAAGAGATCACTAGAGATTACACGTTTCCACTTTAATTTGCGTCTAACAACGAGAACAATAATGAAATTGTCGGCCGGTTCTCAGCCTAATTTTCTCAACATCATATTCAGGGGATCCCGCCCATGTTTGACGAAAACCTCATGTTTGAAGTTATCGAATTTCTTGCGATTCTCGTTGTTCTGCTGTTCCCGCCATGCCGGCTTGCTACGTTTCGTTGATAAGCCCCAGTGGCAAGTGAAGATCGGCGATAACACGAAGAAATCGTAGCCCGCCACGAACATCTCGTAAACCTGTTGATAATATACGCAATGAGAAAATAAAAATCAACATCTGCTAGCTACTATAACAAGTTGGTACTGGGAGTCTCGTTTTGGTAATGAATTCTTTCAAGGATCAGCTTTGGGCAGCTAAAAAAGAAATTTTAAGTGTCCTTTGTTTAAAGAAAGTAAAAATATATTTTGTAGGCTTTAGTTGAATTTTTCTTTTTGTTTTTCTTCCTCCAAAATCAATTTATTACCGAGTAGAAATTGTTCGGTGATTTGTTTTTCTGAACTGTTTAGCTTTCTCTCCCAAGAATTGTACGTTTTATACGAAGCCATGTTAAAAAGCAAGTAATACAATTTTTTACAAGCGACTAAACCATGGTTACGAATTGAAGCTATTATATTTGCCTAGTAGTATAAGGGATACTGAAATTACCTGAGTATTTCTGGTATAACCGTAACCAACAAATCTCTCATCGTGAGGTGGTGCATCATCCATAGCAACGTAGAATGGTTCATAGAGGAACTCGAAATTCGTCACAGTATGACTGATGTGGATATCTGAACCTTGATTAATGGTGTTCTCCCATCTGTTGGCAAAACGAGAAAAATATTATCCCCTAAAAGTGAGCTGCTAAATTAACACTTACTTAGAGAAATTCGTAGCAAACTGATTGAAGATGAAGACCTTCTGATGGAAAGGTCTTGCCAATCCTTTATTGGCCAATCGCAACAGATCGCTTTTATTGGATGGAAACACTACCCTTTCGTCTAACTCATAGGTCGGTATGACGTAAGCGCATTTCGTTCTGCAATCGGTTTTTTGAAGGAACCTATGCAATTCATCCGCTTGCCGATAGCTCGGGATGATATCAACGTCCGTCAGATATACGAATTTCGTTTGGCAATTCTTCCTTGCCAAATTACGCATGTGATTCTGCGGATAAGCATTCTTACCCTTCCATCTTGACGTTTCGCCGGAGACGTGTTTGAGCATCTGTTTCAAGGTGACCTCCGGTCTATTACAGTCCATCGTTGATATTTGCTCGATGTCGATATCTATCGATCTTGGCACGCGACTCTTTGGTATCGCTAAATGAAAACTAACCCTATTCCTTACGTTAGATTGGCATTGCCGAAGATATGTTATGTACAACAGTAGCAGATTCAATTCATCGTCACCTGCAGCGAATACGCTGGCGGATATTGGACCACTCCAATGATTGGCCACCTCCACCAAGGAATATAAGCGCTCCAACGAGCTCTGCGTCGCCAAACATACTGTATATCTTTCGTTTAACTCGGGATAGTTCTCCCCTACCCAAAAATTATCGAAATATTTGTATTTCAATGTATTATCAAGTCGACCAAGGCGTAAATCCAACTTAACGGAGAAATCGCCCTTTTCGAAGGCGTCGATGTTATTTAGGCAAGGATTTCTGGGCGGTTCGGGGGGATTTTGAACTTGAATGATGTTCTTGGAGCAATCAGGAGCGTACATGAATTTCAACGTGAGCAAAATGTTATATGCGGTCAGGACGATTAAACATGTAGCACTTAGATTCCATAATCTGCATGCCCTCTGTGGATTAGAAAATATGTGTTTTAGTTTTAAATAATAATAAATCTTGTCTAAACTAGAAAATTTCTTATGGAGTTCCTCGTCACGCAGAAATGCGCTACGGCTTCCAAGGAAGCCATAAGGATCACGTTAGATATTACTCTTCTAAGTCTCTTGGGACTTTTGTTCCTTTTTTTGTGGGGGGAGGGGGATTATCACTAATTTATTCATGCACGTCGACCTATTAAGTATTATTATGTTGATTCCATAGATAAAATTAAATGCGTAGTTACCATCCCATTATCTAATGTCCCATTAAACAAGTCAAACTCTATTGTTTATCTCAACTACGTCAATAAGCGCAAAGCCGGTGATGCTAGAGAGCAATACACTTTATCCATATCATCAATTCGTTTTTATATCGCAAGTTATTTTGTTGTTAAAGAAAAACTTCTATCTTGGAACATCGAAATAAAAACTTTGAATAAAAACAATAATGAGTATAATAGCTTGAGGCCGCTGAACAATTTGGTTCGTTGCAAATCACACAGTAGATAGAAAGAGTATCATTCCTTTTTATCTCGAAAATACCTAATCAATAAATTAATTACTGAACATTATTTATTTAAGTAGTCGATAAGATACTAGGAATTCACCCTTTCTCGCTGACATTGTTGTTTCAACGATGATTTCTGGGAATGATGCGATTACAAGCTCTCTAGTTGATTAAAAACACTGACCACGATCGATGTAATGCGTAAAACCGTATCTGTAACACTTGGAAATAATTACCTTGCTTTCGAGCGGTGTTCAGATATGGAACGTAATCGGAAAACAATGTGTTTCATAGGTAATAAATCGCTTTAAAATAGGTAATTAAAGAATGAAAGTCTAGTTTATGATACTTCTTCATTGAAGTGATGATATAATTCAATTGCATTTCTGATGTAACTAGAAGTGATGCCAAATTTTACGTATGAAATGGAATAGCCTGTATATTTTTACGCTTTCTTGAAAATCTAGCTTACTTTAGTAAATGAAATATGCAACTATGGAAATACATTTTTCGTTTAGTAACATAGAGAAATATTATTGTGTAAACGGTATCTTTTTTGGTACAATTTTAAGCATGTCGTTAAATTACATCGATCAATGTTATAACCGTGAAAAGCTTAAAAAAAATTGAAATTTTGTAGAATTGCTGACTGAAGTCCTGAGGTTAGTACTGAGTTCCTGCTTGGTCACAGAGTGATAAGCGTGACGACGGCAATATTTCATAGGGTATCCTGACCGGTTAGGAAATTCTTTGGATTCATTCCAATGCCAGGAGCTCCTTACCTGGCCCCCAAGGCCAAGCTAGCCATCGTGGTACAGCTATCTGAGTAACGAATATCCCAGCAGGCACGATTTGGGTTGGGTTTCTGCCCGGCCATCTCCGTTGTATAGGCTTAAGTCATTGGCGGGCCGATTCTATCCGTTTCTGTCGCCGGATAATAGTTACCAATGCTCGCCAGCCTAGGCCCCGAGAGGTCAATAGTTGTCGCGTAAGCTTTGACGAACCGATAGTTGTCGGCCTATATTCCACTGTGAGGTAGCTTCTAAAAGGTCCCATCGAAGATTAAATAGGGAAGTAAATAAGGGTGCACAGGGACGCAATCGACGACCAACCGGTCTTCTTCCATTGACTAGAACTCGTATGGACACTTCCTAGTTAGAAAACTGGCTGCTTCATGCTTCAGCGGGTCAGCAACTTTCCCCTGAGTGGTGTTGGGACCCATATTTTCTAGGAGGGTGGGATTGAAAACCTAATTAATCCTTTGAAAACATTACACAGACTACCTGATAATTACGATTAAACGCTCAAATGGAAAAAGTGAAAAAATATTATTGTTATAGAACCTATTTTCCTCTTTCTTCTTCAAATTGTTCTTACAAAAAGACAAATGAAAATTCCTAGCGTTTAAAATACATATTTTTTAGGAAAATGTGTATTGCATGCAGTACCCAGCATTGGGAACGTAGCCTATGAAGCTTTTTAAAATGCCATCCAAGTGGAGATACCCAAATTAATCATATTCATTAGGAAACAATCCAGGATTGGACGGGAACATTGAATTGAATTGTTAACTCTCTTGGAAGTGTTGCGTTCTAAAAAACGCGGAGATTCGAATCGCTCCAGTAACGAAGGTTGAGCCGGTTACGTAGACTAGTTCTTGCAAATTTACTCCCATCTGTCCAATTTGGATAATATTATCCAAAAATAATGGATAATGTTTTGCATTATTTCCAAAAAATTGATTCCGCTTCTAATTCTACCGTATACGGTCAGTAGTTCTGCAAAATTTCAATTTTTCAAGTTATAAGCGCTTTCACGGTTATAAACGTTCGCATGCATTTGATCATCCATCAGAAAAAAAAAAAGATTCTTACGCACGGTTAGAAACAAAAACATAGTTGTTTTATCAAACAAACTATATCCGCTATACCCGGATGTCTTAGATAACTACAAATATCTTAATTCAATAATACGTGTAGATTCATACGTATCGATCAGCGTAATTCCTCGTGAGACATTATTTAGCAAATTGAGAAGGACGTATAAATAGTGAATAGCGGAATTAATCAGAGAAATTGACTAAAGTTCTGCCAAAAGGACAGCAGCAAGAGAATAACAAGAACATAAAAGTTTTAGTAACCCGCGTTTCTTCGTCTGTGACATTAAGTTAATTCAAAGAGCTTGTTGCTAAGAAACGCAATCATAATAATTATCAATCTATAAAATCTTACAATACATTAACTTTATAATTTTGTCGATTAATTCTTACAATTCAAAATACAAGTCAAAAAATTAACAGGTTAATTTAATTGTTCAATTAATAATCAAAATTTACGACGAATCTAATAATTATGACAGAATAATTACATTCTTTAGAGACATGCGCGTTAGATAACAATAACGTATGATTCAGTTAAAATCAAGGAAAAATTTGATTTAGGACCATCTCCAAGAAATTGAAAGGACGCAAGCTATAAACAATTTAGGAAGTTAAACAAGGACAGAACCTCCGTCTGCTATACCCGACTCCCGTATTTACGAAATTTAAATTATCTTATAAGCAAATCAGCAAACATCGTATTGTTGGATGTTAAAAAATAAAGCAGCGCGATAACACTGTACTATTTCCTCTAGTGTAAATCTGACTTGATAAGACGTTAAATAAAATATAGAGGCGAATAAATCACAACGTAAAGAATAACAAACATAATCGCGATAAGAAATATGTTGAAACTTCTCCTCGCGTACAGTTTAAATTATATATTATTTTACCTGAACCATTGGGAATCGTTGCCGAAAGATGTAAGATTCTCAATTCTCTTACGCAACTTGATCCCATCTATTTGTATATATTACTACGTACGCTCAAAACATAACTAACGAAGGCGATAAAATCAATCTTGCCGCCTTAATTAATTACCAATTCCTCCTTTTCTAGTCAAAATACAAATGCACTGTATTCACTAATAATTGTAAGATAGACATTACACGAAAACATGGCGAAATTTAGTTTAATAGTTCTCCCTAATACTGGTGTTAAATTAACAAGGCGATATGTTTTATTGAGTGTGATAACTTCAGTCTGTATTTAGATGACTGGTAGACGAAACGGCGTTAGTTACACTAAACTTCGTGAAATCGCCTGAATCCGCTAGCAGCGCGCACGGAACAGAAGACGAAACCTGACAGAGCGCATGTCAAGGTTACACACAATATCGATCTTAGATGACATCTCAACGGAAAAGGTAGGGTATGTTGATAAAATAGAGGAATGTAGGGCAAAATAGTTAGAGTTAATGATGAGAAAAGTATGTGTTCAATGTTTATTTAATATTGCTATTGATTTTTGTAACATTCCTTTTAAGAGTTTTAAGTGTTACATGAAAGAAAATCTAGAAAGTGTTTTTGTATCATTCTTAAGGATGTAATTCAGCGAATCTCAGTATACTATCTTGATGAGGACTAGTTGAGTGAGAGGCACATAAGGGAAAATGTTTTGTTAGTATGCTGACGTCTTATTGCTTTATACAATTGTTTTTGAGAGAATTCTCCAACGAAAGTTGTTGCACTTCTTCATTCTCTTCAACTAACTTCAACTTAAAGAAATTATACCAACAATTAATTGGAAAAGATTCATCTACAGCTTCTTTCGCTGAATGGAACCGTTGACAGCGCAGCCTATTCTTGATTCTATATAACGTAAAAACATTTGCTGGAACTTAGATAATCCTCTTTCGAGCTCTGTATGAAGTCCCATTATCGTCATGAGGCACGGTTTGTCGTTTTAAGCTGGTTTTTCGAAGCACGACTATCACTTGTGGTAAACAAACAGTTACATACCAATCGGCATTAACCGTTCTTCAATCTCCTAAACGAAATTGAGATAATAGCAACTGTTTTCTTCGACATTCTACGAGAACGGACAACCGTCATTAGGTTATCCACATCTTGCAGTCGTGGCTCACCTCTTACAATCTAATAAACATCATTTAAGCTTCCATTATTGAACGGGGTCAAAGTTTGTCAATATCAATTAATGCAAACCGCCCTTCCTTTATTAGACAAAACATATAGAACCGGACTATCTTTTTCGAAGCTAATAATTCATCCTGTAGAATTTATTGAATCCAAGTATTTGAACTGATTAAAAATGTCTCAATTTCGCTAGGTCTCATGTCAATCTTTCTTTAACTATCTACTTCTGTCGTGCACTAACCTTTACCGAACCGAAATTTCCTGAAAATTGTCTCATTGTCGCATATTTACAACGCTTGATCCTGAATAGACGCTGCATTGATCGAATTAGTTCGACACCGACTTGTTTGTATCACTCAAGTGTTTACTGCGAGCGTAGCTATTAGTTCCCGATTGGCGACCTTGGCTTAACTGATTTTGCTGAGCTAAAGCTAATTGATACCCAACATTAGTAAAGTACCATTGCTTTTATCTACTTTATTAACCGCTATCCACCATGGCTAACCGTCACGGATATTGCGCCGACCGAACAACGCTGTACCAATTGAATGCTACTGGTGAATTTTCAGTTTTAAAAGTTTGTCGTGGTTAAGTCGCTTGCTGTATTTTCATGAAACTTTAGACATAGGGATATTTCAGGATATTTCACGAAACTCGTTACAGTAGTATAATTTTTTTTCAGCATGAAAATATCCAAATTTTGAAACCGATTATAAGCGCCCTGTATAAAGTTTAGTAACGACGATAATAAGATGTGATACGCACGATCTTCCATTTTGTTCCATAAAGGTAAATACCTTGATGTGCATCACATTCGCAAATGTTTAATTTCAACGAAAGCGGTACAAATGCTAAAATTGTATATTTTAAAAATTAAAAAGAAAAGAAAGTTGATAGCCACTTCGTTAATTACATTCTAGAAGCAACATAAAAATATAAAAAGGTAAAAAAGAACCAATATCTAATACATTTACGCAAAACGCAGTCTGCTTCCCGACTTCCCATCTACCCGATCGAGATGACGCTTCGTCATTCAAAGACCCTTTGATATTCCCATTTTCCATAGTATGTTTGTTCAACTAGTAGTAGAACGATGATACTTCATTGTGATCTCGGCCGTCTTGATAAAAGGCAGCCCTAAAAAGAACGCGCGCTAAACCTCGTCCCGGATCACCGTTCCTTTAAGAATTGTCAAAAGATTACTGTTGATAACACGCTCCCTCTATCTTTTATGATGTCTCGTTCCAGCGCCTACATTTATTGCGATTTTCACGCTTGAACCAGAGAGAATGCATCAATGGACTCATTCAGGTTAAATACACCGTGTACTTCTAAAATCCGATCGGAATTGACGCAATCATTCTGCAGCGATAACAATAAAACGATCAAATTCAGAAAAATAACTTGTCCGAGTTGAAAGTGTGAAAAAGCAGAGGAACAAAGACATATCTACAGAAACGGCATTTTATCTAGAACAAACACTTGTTAATGCAGTCAACTAGAAAGTTACTTAAGATAGCGTCATCTTGAAATAAACGCCGAATTTATATTGTAAAATGTACTTATTATTCATCGTCAATCGATATTGAATAATTCTATTGTGATTGGTGACTCAACCTACTCTCTTTTTATTTAACGTTTAATCTTATCTAATCCATCTTTATATGCTTTATAGTAAGTATACCATTAGTACAATTTATTTCATTTTCATTTTTTTTTATATAATTTTCTTATAGAACCTCACTTGAGTGCTTATATTATTCTTCTTCTTAACAGATTTGATGAAAGCTACTATTTTTGTCTCGTTACCCTTCTTCTTATCAAATTATCGAAAAATTACTCTTTTATTTCGCCGATTCGATGACATGCGAAGTAAATATTGAGATTCGACTTTATAGCATGTGGTTCGTTTTTCGTTTGTTCAAAATTTCCTTTTCATATAATTCTTTAGGTAAGTCTGGTCCAGGTTTACCTTGTTGTGTAATATTGAAATCTTGAGCATTTGCGACCTGTAAGTGATTTTGATAATAAGCCCTCGCGTTCCACTACCTTCACATCTTAAGGGTCCGCCAATTCTCCAATACCGTCTCGTTCAACTACATCAACATCGCTGACACTAGTCTAGTTCTGGAAGAAATTATATCCTAGATTTTTTCAATCCATCTTTCACGTCAGGGGTTACGCGTCTTGTAGAGTACACAACAATAAGTATCCAGATAATAAGAAGATTTAAAAAAGCATAACCTGTATCGAATTATGTGCTGCAACAGGAATTTTGCAGTCTGCGAGAAGTATTTACTTGTTGTCTACCTTTCTTCCGCCTTTTATCTACGGTTATCTACTGTTCATGTTCGTTTTACATTTCCATTAGACCTCGTTCGCGTAATTTGTCCTTAGCACCGTAATTATTTCTGTTCTTCGTTCGAATGTTGCGCAATTAATCCTGATCCAAGCAGAGATACAAGATAGAGTAAAGAGGCTTTCGATATCACGTTGATGACGGCAGGTACGTAGGGACATATCCGCGAGCAGTGTGTTTCTCCCTCTTTGCATTGCTTTTGGTGTAAATGACTTCATCAGGACCACGAGGAAGCTATTTTATTCTTTTTGCCTAAAGACTCTGTATTGTCACTCCGATACTCTAACTTCATTTTGCTGAATCTGAGGCTTTTTTTACGTTCTATGAAGGAGTTTCGTGTTTCTTTGATTATTTTCCTCCATTTTGTTTGTCTAAATTCTTTCATTCATTCTTTATTTGGAGACTGCTTGTATGCACTAGTTTCTTTATTAATTTCTTTACGTAGGATATACTTTTTTTTCTGCTCAATTTTCTCTTTGATTTTATTGTTCCGCCAAGCTGTATTTTTAGGTACAGCTCAAGTAGTAGTGCCAAGTATTTCTGCTTCTGCTTTTAATACTCCTGAATTTGTTAACAACTACAATGTCTTCGATTCTGTTGCTTCTTTCTAGGTTATTTCGTTGAGTTCTTGTTCAAATTTATATCTTAACTGTATTTTCCTTTCTCTCTGTAGTAACAGACTTTTATTGTTTCTTAAGTCTAAATTTTATTACTCTATTATGCTCTCTATTACGCATTTCATTGTTTTTATAATCTCTTGAGATTACAATTAAACTGTTTATTTATTAAAGCAAGAAATATATTTTTATTTGGAACATATTTATCTTATCAGGTTTGTATATAAACAGGTTACCTCTATATAGCGCTATCTAGAAAATAATCTCCCAAGTAACTGATTTTAATTACGATCGCCGCCAGTAGATGACGCCGTAACTTGATTCTGGAATATTTTACATAATAAGCAATTTATAAAATTAGGAATACGCACAAAATATCAAATTATTGGTGTTTTCAAGAAATATCGAAATATATTGTCGCATTGCGAAATGCACCACATCGTTTTTAACCGCTTTATCGTAGTTTCAAGGAATTCTGACTAATTTTAACCAACATTTGCACAATATTTTCGCTGTGCAAGTGCATCGTTCCGATAGTAAAACGAAAATTCCGCCGTAATTATCAAAAAGTGACCTATCTCAGTTATTTTTACAAGTTACCGCGTTAAAAATAGGAATTTCTCGTAATTTATTAACCATTCGATATTTTCTTTCTTGAGGATACCGCCGGTATCCTCAAGCCGTGAATCAGTTTTAACGGCGTGCGATTGCAGAATTTGACCCCGTGAGGCATGCAGGTTATCAATTCAAAATAATAGGGGCGCTATCAGGAAGCAATATAGGTGTTGGTATAAAGTCGAAATCGTGGCACTGCGTTGTAGATGAGGTTTTGCGGGTTGAAGATACCGGAATGATGTTCACGAGGTTGCTGTTTGTTCTGAGCGTGGTAGCTTCATTGCGAGACGCCGTGTCGTCAGCTAAAGTACCAGAAACTCAACTTGTTCTATCGCACGTGGTAAGGTTTTATATATTTTTTTTACGTTGAAAACTAAAAAATTTTAAATTTTCCGTTCTTGGTTATTTTCTTATGACTAAATGAAGTTAATCTTAGTCCTAATTCGAAGAGAAATTAAATAATAAGTCACGGACGTACATTAAATGTTTTAATACTTACAGATGTAAAAATGTGGTTAATTCTGTAATACATAGTGAAGCATTGATTTTCATGACGCTCATTCGGATTGTCATCAATTTCTCTTTCATTATAACCTGTCTCACAAATAAAAGTTATTGTAAATGCATTGTGTTATATTGTTTTAACACAATTTCCTTTCGACCTTTCAAGCTCTTCAGACATGGCGCACGGACAACTTATAAGTTCTACCCAACGGATCCCCATAGGAACTCTACATTTTATCCATTCGGGCTAGGAGGGCTAACGAACGTAAGACTACAATTTTCTTCTCGATGTCCGAAAATCTAAACTCAAATGTTTCCTTTCCGCTCAGGAAGGTAAAATGGGAGAATATAAATTGGGAAAATATCTGAAGGACGAATACAGGAACTTCCTAGGCGACACCTATTTCAAGGAATTGATCGAGATGCGCAGTACGGACACGACCAGGACGAAAATGAGTGCCCAATTAGTATTAGCAGGGATGTGGCCTCCGAACGAAGAGCAAAAATGGCATCCTCGATTAAACTGGCAACCTATACCGGTGTATTTCAAGCAGAAACATGAGGAAGATGTAAAGATTTCTTTTCCGTTTATTCTCGTTTAAGTGTTAAAATTTATTTTTTTATTATAGCTATTGGGTCCTACGGCCTGCAAATATAGGACCCACACCTTAAAACATCAACCAAAAATAACTGAAGTTCAAAGGAAATTCATAGAACCGTACAAGAACACCTTCGAGTATATCCAGCATCATTCAGGCTTTAAAGTTGGTAATCCATGGGATGCTCTGGAATTTTACTTTATTGTCAGCACGGAAGTAAGGTCTTACGATTCAAAAAGAAAATAATATATCGCATGTAACCTTTGCTCGATTCTAGACTGAAATGAATCTGGAATTGCCCAACTGGACCAAGGAAATTTATCCGTTTCCTTTAACCAATATATCTACTCATGTTTATGAGTATTGGAACTATGACGAAGGTGTTAGAAGGATCAACGTTGGTTATCTTATAAAGAAAATCGTGGACGATTCGATGCAGAAGATACAAAACAAATTGAAACCCGAGACAAGAAAGATGTTTTTATACTCCGGGCATGAATCGACGTTAGGTTACACTTTAAACGCTTTGAAACTGGCAGAACCTCATATACCACCATACGGTAGCGCCATCTTATTTGATCTCAGGAAGGATGATAAAAATAACTATTACATCCAGGTAAGAAATCCAATTCTATCCAAATTTTTCTAAATGCTTTATTATTATTATTACTTTTACTTTCCACAGATTCGTTACGAAAATGATCTCAACAAACCTCCAAACACCCTAACAATTCCCAACTGTGGTACTTTGTGTCCTATCAAGAAATTCATCTCGATCTACGAGAGCTTGATCCCAAAAATCGACCTCAAAAAAGCTTGCGATAGCCAGCGATGATGTCTTTGTTGAAGGTCCTAAAAATATTATGAAATTTTATTATTTATTGTAATAGAAAGTTAAAGTGAATTAAATACAAAATGTTTTCTAATAATCCCAGCGTTTATTTAAACAATTTCGTGAGAAATAGCAAAGAGAGCAAAAAAGTAAAAATGAAAATCTAATGCCAAGGCTTACTATAGCGTAGGATATTACGATTCATAAAGTTCCGAGAGATATCGCTTTCGAATGCTGAAAAATAAACTAGAGTAGGAATGTGAAAGATCGTTTGTGTGAGCCGTCAATTTAAAACTCGGCAAATACGACAGTTTCCGACGATAAAAGAGCGTGGCGATGCAATATTAAGGCTTCAATGAGGCGTAACAAAACTGCATAGCAGGACTTCTCGTTATTTGATTCGAGTTTAAATAAGGTTCTTTGAAGTGTAAATAAAGTACATTTTAGAGATAATTTGTTCTACCGATTGGAATGATGGAATGTCAAAAGGTATTCATTCCTTTAGCAACAGTGTTGTATTTTTCACTGCATGCAACGTCTGTATTTGATGTAAACAAATTAGTCATACGAAAACATATTTTTAGTTGTAAAATATTAATATATCATATCCAATTCGATATTGCGTATCATTATTTTAAAACTGCAACGTCCAGAACATATAAACAAGGGCATTTGATTTAAAACTGAATGAATTAATAATAATAACAATAATATAGATTTATTTACCTAACGGAACAAATCCTATTAACAAGATCAACACAAAAGAAAATACGTATACAGTGCTAAAAGTTGCAATAATTAAAATTAAGTCTGGATTATCCTCCTTGTAAGTACATAGAGTACAGCAAAAGCTCATGCGATGTCTCCAACTGTCTGTTGCCTATTCTAAATTGGTGCCTGGTTCATTATGTTTATCCGGGTAAATGGTGCAATAAAAATAAGCATACGAACGCCTCATGTCAAGTAATTCAATATTGTTACAGGAAGAAATCCAACATACAACTTAAATTTAATGCATCATTAACATGAGTAAAATCAATAAAAAGCCATTATTGCACCATTTAATGCCAAGAGATTCCTGCTATCCTTCAATTATTCAGCACCACCCATTTACTAAGATCAAAGTTAAAGCGACGAAGATCGACTGGAACGGCAAGATAGAGTTTCTCGGGATAATTCTCGACAAAAGGCTGAATTTCGCCGAACATATCAAAATAGCTCCATACATGGCACAAGGTGCTATCAAACAGCGGACGTCATGTTGTATAAGTCATATTCTTACATACTCCAGTCCCATTTGGGCCACAGCGGCAGCAAGGAGGACTCATGTCCAGATGACCGACGATAGGCGTGAGCTTAAGCAAAGTTCCTAGTCTGATTCATCAAAGTTTTCTTCTTTGAAAAGCCAAAGAATATCAGGGAATATCTTGAGTATTTTAAGCACATTTTATGATTCATATTTATTTCGATTTATAGATTACGCTTATATCGTATTCCAAACATTAAAATTTTCTTAATCACTCCATAAAGGCACTGAGCGTGTTAATAACACAGCTGAAGCGATATACATTTTAATTTTTAATGATGTGTTATCACTGTGCAAAATATAGAAAGAATTCAAAAAACTTATGTCGAAAAATTACTTCGATATGGCAAATTACACCTCGACTATTTCGTCCACCACAACGCCTAACCGCTTCGAGCCCGTTCTCAAGGTATGCCGCGGATTCCCCAAACCTAACGCCCGTTCGTTCTTCACAAAAATGGGAAGGACTAACGGTCTAATCGGCCTATTGCGGAAACCATCTTCGTGATGGTCGACGCAGATGATCTTTAGGATTCCAAATCCTTTGTTTGTTATTGGGCGTATTTTTTGTTTTTCATCTCGCTTTATCCCTCGCGAGACTCGTCCGTCGTAATATGAAGTGGGCGTTGATATATCGCTCGAAAAGAATACGATTAATTCTTTTATTCATCACTATGACAAGGCCATCCGTCACTCCTAGACCTTACGCCGGAAGTGAGGTCATTAAAATTTTGAAATGAGAGGTGTTTAGTATGTTGTACAGGGTGCCCCGAAGAAATTGTTGTTGTGCCCCGAAGTTATTTTTTCGATAACCGTTTCATCGTTCAATTTAGAGAAAATTGTGCTTAATAAGCGTTATTTATATCAAAGTTTAATTTAGGGAGCGCCTAAAAGGTTAAAAGCAAGAGTTTCTAATTCTTCACGAAGATCTTACTTGTTAATGGATGTGTAGGATTACTTTAAATTTAACTAAGGCCAGACTCATTTCTATTTTCAACGAATTAATTCGCTTTAATGTAATAAATGTTCCATTTTGGGTAATAACGAGATTTTTATTGTTTGCCGAAGTTGAAGTTAAATCTTGGGTGCATATCTTACATGCTTAGTTGTTAATTTCGCCATTCTCTTTCATCCGTGTAAAATGTTCAATAATTGTATGGATCGCACATAGGAACCTTCGCTACAAATATTTCTAAAGACAATGTAATTTTCGTTTCGCCGTATTGTACAATATATACCAGGTGACATTACAAAGACAACAATGCATAACACAACGCTACATGGTGACCAAGTAGTCCTTTTTTGTGTTGAGATATTAAGAGAATAAATTTTCAGAAAAAGATCAAATTTTTAATGTCTTGTATCTTGAAAGCAAAAGGCTTCCAGATATTGATGTATAAGATCTTTTATTATTATTTGATGGCCCTCTGGCGCGTGCATTGTAATTTCTTCAATGTCGCCCTGTATAAATGAAAATTAAATGAACAAGTGCAAGACCGTCCCTAGGATTTACGAGCCTCTATGTGGTTCCACCATCACGGAGCTTACCCTTATTATTCGAAAGAAACGGTCAACACAATGAACGAAATATTTCTAAACATATGAGAATAGATGGGTGGGAGCTTACTAGAATGTCCAGCGTGGTCGTCGGATCTAACGTCGTGAGGCTTTTTCATATGAAAAATTATGTTTACGAAACACAACCTAGAACGGAGATATTTACAAGCATTTTAGACTATATCATCGAAAATGCCGTTACGAGTGGTTTCTAATTTTTTATAGTTGTACGTTTATATGTTTGCGAACTTCCTTTTTTCGCAAAGCTCATCTATACGCTAATTTTTCGTGAACTAATCGCTGGAGTATGTTACTAGAATCTTTAACGAAATCTTGCCGAATCACATGTTTAGATGTTTTGTTAGCAATGAGAAGCATTTCAATCATGTAGTTCGTTGGAAGATTCTGTTAAATTAATTTCTATACCGAGTACTCTGCTGCGGTATACGTTAGAGATTAACAATATTCTTCAATAAATTTTCAGAGCGTAGTAACATCTTCACTCAAACAAATCAATCTGTCGCACTTATTTAAATTTGTTACGTGTCCTTCCCTTTTTTACATTTTTTATCGAACGTAGGTGCCGTAAACATATTTCCATTTGTTGCCGTAGTGTTACTTAATTATTTTCGGAAATCGCAATGTTTTATTTAAAAGAAGGAACAGATAAATAATTCACACACAGTTTAAAACGTATCAACCATGCTGTACAACACAGAGCACAAAGGAAGCCTATTTCGCATATATGGCTGCGAAAGAGGGCTCAATATATTGAGGTTTGTTCTTTCCCCTTCATACAAAAATTCGATCAGACCATTAAATTTCCTGGCATGTTTATTCCATTTAATTTCCTCTTTGGCCCGATATTCTTCCGCCATATATTCGCTTTTTATTTTCGATAAAAAGGATATAAAACATATCCCCCTGGTTTTTTCACGAGCTTTTATGTTATATCTTCATCCTATCGAAGGCTGTCGATAATTCTGTTTCTAATATTAAAACACGATACGTATTTCTATACGCCAATCTCCTTTTAAGCTAATGCGTTTTTCAGAATTTATTTTGATGATGTTACGCGATAAACAGGAAATAATGATGATAACGTTGCGTTCGATGTTAATAATATATTCGCGTACATAATAAGGCTAATGCTAACAATTACTAGCATTAGCCGCTATTGTTTAGAGTAACTTTATCTATCAGTTGAGGTTCAATTATTCTATTTGTTTCAACTCTAACTGAAATTTAAAGGCTAACATAAGCGATTTATTATGTTTTCAATAAAAGATTTAAACGCTTATGGATGTTAGGAAAATTCAGACACAATCTTGAATGAAAAAGCGCTTTCTTTAATTACAATTTACTGAGAGTATAGAGAGTCTAAAGGCGAAAGAAATTTTGTTCAGCATCAATCAGAAAGGAGCAGGACCTCCTCGTACGACCATCGGCGAAGAAAATATTTCCTCTGTTAAGAAAATAATTGAAGGAAACAAGAGGATTCATTAGTCCTCAGCCGTAAAGGCAATCATGCTGGGTTATCTATATTCCAAAGAAAAGGTCACTCTTCCGCTCAAGCTCTTTAACTTTCGAGAAGCAGGCCCGGTGAGAATTTGCCATTAGATTGTAACTATTTTTAAAGAGTATATTCCCCTTTCCGCAGTATCCACTCCCTAAAGCGAGTGAGCACCAATAATGGCAAAGAAGCAGCGAGCCATGGACAGAAAGCAATTAGTACGCCGAAAAATGTTTGTCTTAGACGTTCAGTACAGTTCATATTGCATCGCGATAACGCATCGTTCCATACCGCTGCTGTTACGATCGAATGTTTATTTGAGGATAACATAGAAGTAATGGGATATATCCATTGTACTCACCTGATTTGGCAAGATATGAATCAATAGTGTTATATAAACTAATGGCCTAAGCCATAATGTAGTAATTGCATACTATATTATGACTTAAAATATTTCTTATGGCTATTAAGCCATCAGGAATATTACATATCGGACAGTAAGGAATAGCTTTTATTAAACACACCCTTTCAGTGATTTTATTCAGTTTTACTAACATGGTTTTTAACTTAAAATTATTACTACTTCCATTCCCAAAGTCTGTATATTCTTTGCAGTATTGCAGTATTTCAAACAGACATCAATTTTCGGTTAATATCCAACTTAATTTACAAGATCTGTCGGTGAATGGTAAATGGTTGGGAGGCTTGCAACTTTGAACCTTTCATAATTATTTTCTGTTCTTTTTTTTAAATAAAGGGTTCGCTAATATTTGGTGAAGAAAGAATTCGTCGAAATTAATGCTTCGTGGCCAATGTTCGAAGGTTTATTTCAAAATATCTTCAAATACGACACATCTCATGTTGTGAAGTGCTTAGGCGCGCAATTGAAATTTACTGATTTGGAAACGATCACAATACGAGAAACATGCCAATAGCATAAACCACTAACGGAAATAAATCTGTGAGAACACCTCTAAATCAAAGAAGTCTAAAGAAGAGAAATCTGGATTCCTTTAGCAAAAGAAGAACGTTCGAAGCAGTTAGTGAAAACTAGAATAAGGAAAAACTTGAATTTGGATCAAATGAAAGTGAAGAAGGGTTTGTAAAGAAGCGCTTACCCAAAAAGAAGCAAAGCTTTTACAAAAAAGTAAGTGCAGAGAAGCAACGTTTGATAAGAAATACAAAAAACTTAATTTAAGAATTTAATCTAGAAACCCGAAAGAAAGGAGTGATATAGGATTAATCAAAGGATCAGCCTTCGTCACGTCTGCTACCTACGATATCCTTTACAATAAGACTGGATCCATTATTGTCCTCGTAAAAATTGATGGGATGAGTACTGCTCCAGCTGTGGAGATTGAAAGTTATTTGTTTCCGATTTATCTGACTAACAACCCTCAAACACGCGATACTTTTAGTTTTAACAGCGTATTTGACATATTCCACATTAGTACGTTTACAATAAATATTTAATTGAAAATTAAGATCTTGAGGAAGGAAATAATAATTACTTCCTTCCTTAAGAAAAAAATGGCGTTTTTACATACATATATAAAAAAGGCTATGTTTTACAATCAAGAAACCTCTCAATTATAAAAGCTCTTGAAGCCTCTTCAAAAAAGAGATTGCTTATTCAAAATAAGTGAATCTCCGTCCATTGCTAGACACTGTCTTGGTTCACCCTTATAAAAAAAGAAGACTCTCGAAAACTTCAATTCTCCGCAGAATATTTTGTATGTACCATAGTCCTCAAGAATTACCGCTCCCAACAAAAAACTTTATTTGTTTTTGTTTGAATATATATACATATATTCAAACGTTGGAAATATGAAAGAAAAAGCTCATCGTAGACGTCATGTATGATGCATATATTCTTGTTTACGATTGTTATTAATTTTTTTTATTTAATAATACGCAAAATCATCCATTATAATGACATATACATCATACATATGCACACATTTACCTTTTAACTATGGCGCATGCGATCCTGGTGGCCCACGAAATGATGCGAAGCAAAATACTATCGCCTTACACGCGACTCAATCTAACCACCTCGCATTTTGCGTCCGAAGTACATCAAGAGCGAAGCGCTGGCGAATATAATCGGGGGAAGCTGACGAACACGCAGGTCCACGCCGGGCTTTCAATTTTGAATTCTCCCGTGCGAAAGATGTTTGGCACAAAAAAACGGTGCGCGCCAAAAAGTTTACATGCAAAGAAAATCGTGAAAGTGTGAAAATTACCAAAAAAAAAAAGAAGAAAAATGGAGGGGAGTAATTTTACTTACGAAAATTATGAAACTATGAAAAATATTACTTTGGAGAAGTTGCTAGGGCCTAGAAGGGATAGTTTGTATATAGTGATACCCATGACTGTTATTTATGTGATTATTTTATTGAGTGGGTTAATTGGTAATGTGAGTACGTGCGTGGTGATTGCAAGAAACAAATCTATGCACACAGCAACGAATTATTACTTGTTTAATTTGGCCATATCGGACTTGTTGCTTTTACTAACCGGTTTGCCGCCGGAAATGTATTTAATATGGTGCAGGTACCCCGATATCTTCGGGTATACGTTTTGCGTAATTCGCGGTCTATTTTCCGAAACATGTGCCAACGCCACTGTCCTAACGATAACCGCGTTCACCGTCGAACGTTACGTCGCCATTTGTCATCCTTTCCTATCCCAAACTCTGGCCAAACTCTCCCGAATCATCAAACTCATCCTGATCATCTGGATCGTTTCAATATGTTTCGCCATTCCTCAAGCTCTCCAGCTAGATATCGTGCGATCGGTTGATGGCATCCCAGAAAGCGATACGTGCATGGCAATTAATGCTATCATCGAACATTCTTTCGAATTATCGACCTTTATGTTCTTCGTTGCCCCAATGACTTTGATCACCGTTCTGTACGTGATGATCGGCATAAGGTTGAAGAAATCCACCAGCATGCTGAGAAAGGAATGCTCCGAATCAAGTAGGCATTTGGGGACGAAAGAGACGTGTCCCAATAGGAATGTGAGCGGAAGACATCAGAATAATCAGTCATCTAGGAGAGTATTAAAGATGTTGGGTAAGTTTTTGAAATTATTTAAAATTTTTGTAACGTCAGTTAACATTAACTGGAGAACATTTTTATAGAATCTTGTCAATATCTGTCAACTACCGTCATAGAAGATAAATCAAATATAGTGAGGAGGGAATATTACGTCTTACTCCATTTTTTCTTTGTTTAAGTAAAATATGTAGAATCTCCCCAAAAATGAATGATTACTATATAAAAAAAAACTTACCTTTCAATCTCAAAATTTATTGATCGAGAGTTCCATGAATTTACGCAAAAGCAATGTTTCTCATCTAACAACTGTGGACAATACAAAATAGCCGAGATTAGCTTTTTAACTAGTCGATTAGAAAAATTCCTCCAAATTTGAAAAATTTTACATTCGAAGCTAAAACAAATTCTCTTGAAAAGCCTTTTTTGTAAGTATCAAAAACACATTTCGTCTTACATTCTTTGAATTCTTCAAGTTCCTTGGTGAAAACTTTAATTCCTGCTCCTTCAAAAACAGTCGATATTTTCGCCTTTATAAAATACGGCTCCAATACAAATGCAATTCAGGTTTAAAAGATGTTTCCCAATCAAACGACTAACACCTTCAAAAGTACATCTAACTTTAGAAACTGCGTCGGCGTTTAAAATCCAAATAAATTAACTAAGTTTCACAGATTCTTTTCTTGTAGGCGTTATTTGGGTATCAAGCAAAATATCCTCGCCTAAGAACTATTGACTGAAGGGGAGATCCTTTAAAAAAGATATATATTTACCGAGTTGAGGCAACGTGTACCTAAGCACTGTCGTTTCGGTCCGTTCAAGTCTTGAACTTTCGCCGGAAGTAAGATAATTTATCGAAGATCGATATCTTGCGAAAGTCGAAGTTTACGCTTTTGAACATAAATTTAGTACGCAAGGCATTCCATTCGGATAAAGCGTGTTGCTAATTTCTGCTTGAATGGTTGAAGTTTATTGTTTGTTCCAGAGATCGTCGAAAATTGCTCTTAAATATTTAACGAAGCTTACGCGAGGTACGTTTATCAGAAAAGCTTTGGTCTTTTCAATCGTACGTCTTTGAGTGAAAGCTATATTTCTAAAGTACTTTCGTTATCATACAGTTTATATATGTATACATATGCCGTAAAATTACGGTACGATACATATGTATACGAATCGAAACATTTGAAAACGAGAATCGTACATACAACGTCAACGTATCCACAAACGACTTGATCGTACTTATAAACTTTACTTCCAAGTTCTACAGAAAAAGTAGTTCTTAAAAAAATGTTGCTTCTTTTGCAAAGACGACAGTGTTCTGACCATTGGAAGGTTAAAAATTAAGAAAGCGAAATATTATGTTAAGAGTTAAAATAATTTAAAGGTGACTTCAAATGTCGTTAGCCTTTCAGATATGAAATGTAAGTATTACTCTTCATTGTTTCATGAAGAAGTGTCATCTTTTTAATAATTTGCAACCAGAACGAAGTGTTATAACTGGTTCAACTGTTACAATAACAACAAAATGTTTTAGTCTGAATGGGATGGTTAAAAATTCACCAAAAATCAAGTAGCTAAGATGGCGAACCGTAACTAACGAAGATATTAGAGAAAGCATTGGCATTTTTAAACGGATCCTTATTGGATTCATGAAACAAATTGAATATTTTGATCTGTTGAATTTTCAAATTATTCCTGTACTTCTATAGTTGCCTCCAAATTTTTTTGGATGCTACCTCTCCAAATCCATGGTTTTCCAGACCTTGGTTCTTTAATTTTTTTTCTTTGGGATTATCTCAAATCACACATTACTTTAGATAAGTTTAAGCAAAGAATAGTCGTAGTGTGTGAATTAATCAGTCGTGATTACTTAGAGAAGATAACTCTGGAATATTGTCAGGAGAGCAATTTGAACATTTTAAATGATTTTGTTTGTATTGAGCAATTCTCAATTTGTCATTAATTTACGATAAATAAAATTAGTTGTTCGGTAAATCTTAAGCGATTTATCTTTTCATTCTTTGCAGACAGTGGTACCAAAACCAGTAAGGACTAATCCGGAAAAACAATGTCCGTTAGAGTGTCCCATTTAAATAAAAAAACATTGGGAGCATTATTATTACACTTACTTGTAAAGTTTCATCAATATCACTGATATTGATGCATATCATTTTAGCTTATGAAATTCTAGTTAAATTCTTAGGCCTATGGCAATAACGTGCCATTATATTAAAATAATTGGGGTTGCTTAGCTCCATTTACAGGAAGTAACACTTCTCCTGAAGTCTACGTTAAATGAGCAAAAAGGACCCCTAATTACTTCGAAACCCTAAATTCTTGGACAATAACAGCTTATCACTACGTACACTTTACAAAGGATTTAATTGATGGGAAAAATACATTGTCAACCGTACCCCGCGAGTAATGTACGAAAAGGATTATGTTTCGTTCTATCTCTACAAAATATTTACAAATATCTATTTTTACCGCCTTCCTAGAAACAGAATATAGGTAGTACTCGAGACTAAAGAAAAACAACTGGCCTGTAACATAAAACACAACCCATGTGCACGTTTTTCCATAATAAATCCATCCACACGGAATGACCAATCGTAAAAATGAGATTTTTCTCCTTTTAGCAAATTTGCATTCTTTTCATATAAATGGTCTAATTCTCGCGGCGAAGCTAAGTTCTTAATTAATTTGAGGTTCTTTAATTTAATTTTATGCCCGGTTTGTGTTGCGGTATAAGTTGCCGATTTGTTTTATAAGGTTCTTAAAACTATAAAACGCGCTTGTTTCTTAAACACTTTATTTATATTTTATCGTTATCGTTGCAAAGTTTTATACAAGGTGTTCATAAACTATTTCCACATATAAATGTTTTTAAACTGAAAAAAAAATTGCATATTTTCCAATGGTCCATGGTATCTTCAACTACTATTGAAGAAATTTGATTTTGTAGAGCTGAAGCGCTTGAAAATTGGAACAAGATTATATCGAACGCCGAAATGAAACCAACGCCATTTAATTTAATAAAAATATTGCTGTACGACTTTTTCCAGGTAAAATCGGCAACAGATAATTTCCTTTTGGAAAACCCAAAACCTGCCGTTAAAATAAAAAATGATAATGATGAAGATTATAAACCTAATATCGGCTCTCTTAATAAACGATTTTCTCTCCACCCATTGTTATCATTAACACAAACTTGCAAAATACAATAGAAATGAAATGGCTGTATAAAGCAGATAACCTAAACTCGTTATTACCGTTGCTCTATTCGGAGGTAGACAACAGAAAATACTGCGTACGGATTTTGAATACACTAAGATATTGAAGAGGGTGTCATAATGAATTTTTATGGTTGTTTTAGTTATGTTACCTAATTTTGCATCTGAATACACGTTTATTTTGGAGGTCCATCTACAAAAAATATTATGTAATAAGATTACATTTAAATGATGGCCTTTTATATAAAGAAACAATTTTATTCCAGATTAATTAAAGCTTTAATTTTTAAAAAGTTAATTATTGCTCGTTATTATAAAGAAAAATCGAAAAAAAAAGATAAAATTCCACTAGACTATTAAAAATTGACGAATTGCCAAAGCATCCTCCAAAAATTTGAGAGATATTGGCATGGTTTATATTTTTTTGAATTCCTATGAAATTCCTCAGCTAAGGAGGCCAGGTAATTGCTTATGTGACATCACTTTTTAATCGCACAAATATCGATTATGAGATTGACATATTTTCTTTTTAACATTTTTTTATATGTTATGTAAAGATATTTGTTTTGATTTACATTTCACGGGAATTTAGGACTAATATTTTCTCTTAATACTCAATAGAGAATTCATAAATTTCAAATTTAAAACAAATCTCTATACTTTATTTTCAAATTCGCGCCTAAATTTTTTTTTTGTTCCGGCGAATAATGATTTAACCCGCGATAATTTATCGATGTAATATACGACGCCCACATTTGCTGGGAATAAAATACACTACGAAAATACTCCGAAGTCCGACAACTTATTCCATTTTTTAACACAAAAGTTTCAACGTCAGAGGAAGCCGTTAACCATAAAATATTTACGTATATACTTTACATAACGCAGGTGAGTATAATTTACGAGGATAAAATTCGAATTTAAAGCCGGGATTAGCGATTTTAAACCGTTATACTTTCGCAAACTCCCCAAAGATGATATCTTCTTTATATCATATAATAGGTGTTGTTACAATGGTAATCGTATATCAGCTATCAGATACTTTACGGAAGTAGCTTTCTTCGAAAGAAAATGGGATTACGAGAATTCTCTGTTATTTTTTCGTGAAAAAGATAAAATTAACGTAATGATGTTGGTTAAATAAGATCACAGACTAAGAGATCACGAGGAAAATTACATAGAGCTATTTCATTTCTTACGACCTGGTAATCGTGACCCGTGGAAAATATGAGAATAGCGAACTTATGCGCAAGGATCTCTTAAGGATTCAGAGGGAAATTCTGTCAAAATTTTAGCCTAAGCATAAACTCCCAACAGATTGCAATCATCTCTTTTACTAGGAGACGTCAGCCTAAAACCACGCTAAAACTATTGGCTTTAACGGTGAAACTAGTTCATTATTAACCACTTCACATACACACTCACGTTCAGTCGCGGACTAAATCTAGTGCCTTCGCTTTTTATAGAATTGGAATTGCAGCCTGGAGATCTTAGAATGTATCTCAGAATCGTAACATAAATGACACGATCCCTACGCAGTACAATTTCAATCAGCCATGTAAGTGTGGTAGGAGAGATACCCCGATATGGTACACGGATGGCTCAAGAGTAGGTGTTGGAACAAGTATAGGTATTAATAAGCTCCGCTACCACTTAAAAATGACTACAGGACTCCACATCAACATCTTTCAAGCTGCTTTTGACCTGTGAACCATTCAGTGGTCACTTATTTCTAAAAGCTATTAAAGGCTGCACAATCTGCGAATGTGGTCCGATACACGAATGTGCACACAATTTAGAGCAATCGGAACGCAATAACCAAATTTGCCATTGCCATGAATCATAAGCCATCGACGAATCGGATGAAATGATAAGCTGGGCAAAGAAACTGTAAACATGCCCTTCATTGTTCCTAACCCCATAAACAAAGACATCGAAAGGGCCTGCATTGCAGAAATGTTCCAGATTAAAAAAAAAAAACAAGCAAAAAGCTTCATATCATAATCGCAACTTGGTAGCAAAAACAGCATTGTTAAGGAGGCTATCTGTAGCACACGACACCAACATTTCAGTAGGCATCTATTGAACTGAAGGAAGATAATTCTGTACTGCTAAGGTCTATTAAAGACGCAGTAATCCAAGGCAGCTGTATCGTTATCAATATCGTTATCAAGTGTCTTCATAAGCTAGATCTAAAGTGAAGGAAAATGCTTGACGCTCAAGATAATCGCAGATTTCTAATATGCAACTTAGATTAAACCAGAAAATAAAAAACAACCTGTATCTTGCAAACAGTAAGAAAATAAGCCGCATTAGCGTGCGTGAAACATATTTCCATCGAAAACAGATGTGCATATCGCGTGTTAGTGATATCAGTGAAACAGATAGGTGCTTCAAATCTACAGGGTATACTGATCTCGATAATTAGAACATGTTCGAATAACGAGTTAGCAAACGCAGTAGCTTTGTACCCTATGGACAGCGTCTACAGTGCGATAAACAATCGTAACTTAGTTGCCACGAACTTCTCTGATATGAGCAAAGGCTTTAATTACGTTAATATTCACTTCGCCCTTCTAAAACTTAGCGCCTTGGGTATTAAGGGTAGCATTCAGCGGTGGTTTCAAACACACATAAAAGATAGAATTGTTGTTGTAAATTTAGAAAACACGGTTACTGGATGTGTTAATCTCGAGCACGAAGTATCCTAAGGGTTGATTCTTCGTCCATTTACGTTCTCTTCATTTACCTTCATTAGTAAGATATCTTCTTATATCGCGGGTAAGTTTATTTTTTTATCGCCGTTAATGTCCAAAATTCGAACAATTTGAAGGTTTACACGCTATAAATCATTTAGTGCTTAATACTAGTAAAACTGCGTAGTTCGTTTCTGGATTAAACAAAGATACTTCACATCGTTATGAGATCGCTGATTTTAACTAGAGCAGGTTGAACACGTCAGCAAGGGAATTAGTAAGAATATGAAAAATATATTTATATAAGGAGCTATATAATAGACTATCTATTATGTAGCTCCTCCTCTAAATATTGTGAAACAATTTATGAAAGAGCTCAAACGATGTATTTTAAGCAAATGTATCCATGTACTTTGGAAGAATTTGTGGATTGTGGTTATTATGGATTTGGACATTAGGTTCTTGCTAATCTTTGTTTGATATAATGAAAAAGTTGCAAAGTAGAAGGATTAACCAAACAATTTTGTTCACGGAGAACGGTCATAATTGGAAACTCATGTTCACCACCTATCTTCCAAGCTGTCTTCTATCTACTACGCTAGGTAGTCAAGGAAGTTAAATGGGAGGTTGTTTAATTTATCGTTTATTAATAGAGGTATTAAATCAAAATTTATTGACTAAATATTGCTTCACATCACACCTATAAACCCTTTTCTCGTGTATAATCCACGTATATCATATTGTTATTTTGTTCCGAAAACATACCATACCATTAGGATGTTTGAAGGTCGCGATATTCTACAAAAAATTAATTTGTTCAAAATAACACTTACATATACATATAGCTATCAAGACATTTCGTTAATATCAGGCTACACGTCTACAGAGGAGCAATAAGTAGCAACAACGAAAATAATAACGGTGCAAGTAAGCAGACAACCTACCCGTAGTCATGCCTTGAAAGTCAAGGTGTACTGGTAATTATGTGGTTACAGGAAATCTTTCTGTTGTGTAAATTTCGTAATTATCGAAGGACCTGTTTGACCAACAGCGATGACGACGAGCTATGCCAAACGGGCAACATTATACCCATGTGCACGGTAACATATGCCAATTTTCTAATTTTTAATTCGTAACAGTTAATTATTTATACCAGATCCGCATATTTATCTAAATATACAGCGTACGTTATTAATTTTCGTTTCTATTAACGTTCACGTTTATCAGATCATGAAAAAGTGCAATTTATTCGGTTCAATTATCGTCTTTCGATTGGACGATTTAACACACCTCATTTGTCATTATCAACTCGTAACTTTATGATACTTTCAACTCGGACGATTAAATATAAGATGTTAACGTAGAGGCGTCGCAAACCTTGAGGCGTTTAGCTCAGCTCAAAGTATGTAGAAAAGTATTGAGAAACAAATGGCCCGGCAAATGGACGGTTTAAGTGTTATTCGGGGAACTATTCTTGTTTGTAGCATTTGCGTATGTTTTATTCGTTTACCTTGATCCCTGCGGACCTGAATGTTTGTGTCTATCGGAAAACCATTTTTGGTTGTTGGTGTTCTTTTAAGGACAAACAGGATGGGACTTAGTACAGATCCCTGTGGGGTACCGTATTCCATTGTAAGCGGTCGAGAAAGCGCTCCACACCGCACGTAGTGGAATCTACCGAAAAGATTCATAGATGGGCGTCCCAATCCGATACTTAACAATATATCGAAGGCTTTTCAATAGTTCAGCAACAGTATCACGGTTAGCCATCATTGAAATGTCGACTGAACCTTCGACAACAACTCCCTGCCGACAACGAAACGCACAACTTTCTAAAACACTCGCTCGAGGATCTTAGATATCAGTGGAAGCGGGCTTATCGGTCTGGTGATGGCCTGCTCCCAACAATTGGAAAAAACGCCGCTGAGTACGCAGGAAGTAAATTTCTTAGTTATTTACATGTTGTAATGCCCCCATGAAGATATGTTAAGCAATCAAGATCTGGATTTCAAAGTCATTCGAATTGATTTATTCGGACTAAATTGTCCGGTATTGTGGATTTTCTGCAGATCGCATCGAATTTCCAGTTAAAGCTTTTTGTTTCTCCATTCTGCCTTAACTTTTAATTTCTTTCTTCTTTCGAACAATTTATTTTTAGATATATTTTCTTTCGCCGCGTGTTCTTGCATGGTAACATCTTCTTCAAGATTATTTCCCTTTCTTATGATGTTTATTCAATATGCGTTAAGTCCGATAATATTTTGATTGAATTTCGTGGCAAAAAGAAAGTTAATTGACGTAAGTACGCTGATGGAGTTCACTTGCATTATTTTATCATAGTAGACAGAGATCCTTTCAAACATATAGTTTGTAGGTGATTCGGTTCAATTTGACGAATTTCTGAAAATCTGGGAAAAACTTTTGAAATTGTCCAACATTGTTACATTTTCCGCTTATAATAAACGTTATTTTCTTCCGTTGTTTTGTATAAAGAAACCATTCCTTAATTGAATTTCCCTAATTGATCTTCACAGAAAAATCAATATCTCATAGATACAAGCAGCACTCACTGTCAAGCCGTGACATGTAGCAAGCAAGTAACATCTACAATTATGTTACCTTGAAACCATATATCGGGTTGGAAATTTACACTATTCCGAACATCAAAACCCTATTGCATGTATTAGTCGAGTACCTCCGTCTTCTCACTTAAGGAATTGGCACATGCTACCTACAGATGGAGTATTTTATACCCTCCATTCCTTCCAAACCTCTCCCCGCCGTATATTCTCTTGATATTACGTGCGAAGATCCTGCTGATTGCCATCTACCTCTATGACGGGCTACCGTAAAACTGTGGAATATGGAATTCTAGAAATCCTCTCGAGGAGAAAAGAAATGCTCCGATATAGACGTAATTTAATATCTAGGCGAGGAGATGGGGTAACGTTTGGGCATCTCAAAGGAATTTCTGGCAATGTATACTTAATCGAAAAAATATTAGCACAGGTCCCTATGGGTGCATGACATACGAGAACGTTTAGTTGTTTTCCTTTGAAAAAAAAAGGAAAAATTTATTAGAACGTAAGGCAAGTAAGCGTAGGATAATTTGGAAGGAGGATGTAAATAAAACGAAGCACGAGACGTAAAGTGCTTTTTATTAAAGCAACAAATTTGTATATTAGTAGAATTTTGTATAATAGTAGAAGGAACAGGCAAAACATTGTCTATCTGGAATTTCGAGATGTTCGAGATTTGGTTTCGAAATCGAAATATAACTTGTAAAATAATGTGAGTAATGCGAGAAAGCAAAAGAAATATTAGCAATTAAACGCAATTCCTGAATTTTGGTAATATATCAAAGAAGTTTCTGGTGTTAGCAATATTTTGTTACCATGACAGTAATAAATAAAACATATTTCACCAGACTATTTAATAAGAAGAAGAGAAGAAGAAGAAGAAGAGGAAGAAGAGGAAGAGGAGGAAGAAGAGGAAGAGGAGGAAGAAGAGGAAGAAGAAGATAAAGAAAAAGAGGAAGAAGAAGATGAAGAAGAAAAGGAAAAAAGTGGAAGAAGAAGAGGAAGAAAAAGAGGAGGAAGAGGTAGAAGAAAAGGAAAAAGATAATAATAATCAAAACAATCAAATCGATCAAATTTTCCAGAAACGAACAAAAGTAGTAAAGTACCAATCATGTTATGTTATGTAACATTAATATCGCGTTGGACCACCTCTGATTAGCCTTAGTGATCTTACTCTAGCTGGCGCTCCTTTATTAAATTATCGGTGAAGGGCCGAAGTATGTTATGTCAAATACGTCGCAAAGCATCGGCTAGTTGTTCTGTTGTCTGTGACGTCTGTTAGAATTTCTGCTCCAACGTGTTTAATGCAGTTCAATCCGGTAACCAGGTTACCTAATCCATTTCTCTCCATACCATGGAATTCTATTCTAATTAGATCGGATCTTTCGCTTAAGATATCAGCAAGTGGTACAATAATTGGCTTTGCGCTAACTTACGTACGTCATTAATGTATCCGTTAATATCATCAGGTCGATACGCCCAGCAAAACATGTTCCACCCCAGGTACAAACACACCCTTCACCGAAAATTATAGATACCTCAAAATTTTCGTTATACGGGCTGTCTTCTATTCACATTAACATTTGCTCATTAGAAATATGCAAATACAATCTCGACTCCTCAATAAGAAAGACAACACCTCGAACTTTTTAGATCGATGTGCACGGTACTTTCTCGCCAACCAGAGCTATGTGGCATGTTGTCTTGACATTTATCTAGAAATAGCTTGTCGGCAAAAACGATTAATCCTCGAAGCCGTGTATGTCAGGTTTTTTCTTGCAGTAAGTACCCTTAAATCGTCCTCAGCAACGGTTGTAACTCGTCCTCGTCCTCCTTCATGTGTGCATGTTGTAAATTCGGTAGATATATACCTGTTCCATGCTCCACCTAGGACACTTGAAATATTTAATGTGTTGGTAACTTCCTGTTGAATTAATAAGAAAAAAGCACGTTTACTTCTTCCGGACGAGAAATTCGCATGATATCCGTTTCAATTGTTGAGCAGTGTATATTGCTAAGTACTATTATGTAAATTAATTTCCATGTAATGAGGTGTTTTTTTCAAACGTCTCAAATAAAGTCGTGGCGAAGCAAAGCTGATCACCAAACCGAGTATTGTAGAAGAGTAGAAGAGAACCGAGTAGAAGAACCTTGAAAATGCAGATACTTGGTAGAGTTATCAATTTTGGTGAATTTTTCCGGGCGAGCATTGGTGCGATTACATTGCCCGAAATGTCACTGCGATGAATTATTGCGCAAACACCGACCAGCTGGGCTTTAACTTATTCTCATATTGCTTCGCAAAACGATGTTATTATGACTTTGTCAATAATCGCCTGTAAATGCGTTAAAAAGTTTGCATCTTCTAGAATAACTTAGCTTACTTATAAACTTGCAGCGCATTTAACATTTTAGTCAATTTTTCCGTATATTAACGGCTCTGTAGCGGAAAATTTTACACTTAAATGTCAGAAACGACGTCAAATATACTTTATGACCGCCTACAATCTACTGCGATATTTATGTCAGATTTAAGTAGGGAATACGGTTGACAAGGGAATATAATCTTTAACGGCTTTGATATAACTAGCACGGATCTGGATGCAACGGAAAATCGATGTTAGCTTTTTATTGTGAATCGAACTGAAGTAGTGAATTGCTTGGATTAAAACGGTTAAAGTTGTTAAAATGGGAGAAGGAATTATTGAATCTACTTCCATCATGTTAGGAAGATATTGTAATAGTATAAAAGATAAATATGTAAAAACCTTCGAACTAGTTGAATATTAAAAACGATGGAAATGATTACTAATTACTATTATTATTTCCTATAAAAAAATTAATCGTAACTCATAACTGCTACTGCAGCAGAGTTAATTTGTTAATCGAAGGACAAATTGGATGATTACACGCCAATTAAGAATAATATTTTTCTTATTATTGTAAACGCCAATAAAGTAATTGCTAAAAATATGTTTTTTTTCTTTCGGAAAATAACTTTTAGATTCAAAATGTCATCATTTATCCATTTACTGTCTACATCTTAAATTCCTTGTTATCAAATATTGCATTAGTTCCTCTTTTGCCAAACTTTATTTTTTGGATGCAATGTTCATACTGTTCTGTACGCATCGATGAAAGCGCTCGTGTTACTCATTGCGAGTTTTTCGTTTACAATCGGGTCCATGCTGGCTGAGCATAGACTAGAAACTGGCCACCAAATCCAATCTAACTTTATCTCGCAACTCTCATTATTGCAAGGTAGAAAAATCCGTAAATCTATAGAATTCTTCAAAATTAGCTGCCTTGTATCATACATGGAAACCTCAATTGAGCAACCGCCACGATTTATCGATGTATAACTTTTCCGCTACATTGACCCGTTACAAGTCCTATGCAAATCCCTACGGAACGAATAGTCCCCAGCCAGTGGGCAGCAACAGCTCGGAAAATGTCTCAAAAGAGTGAGACTGTTCCAACTCGGAAGCTAACAGTATAACGGCAAATTTATTCTTCCTTCCAATCACGTCAAGAATAGGAGCATTTCTGAATATTTCATTATTATTAAAAAGAAACATTAGTGTATTTTTAGTATAAGTACTCCGGAATATCTACTTCTAGAAATGTCGGGAATTCATTAATTAGATGTTAAGGTCAACGAGCTATTTCGTGTGGATTCTGCCTCGCCCAAATGAGCGCGCTGTATTTAATATATCGCATTTCTAAGGACGTACAATGTAGAACGTATCACATACGTGACACTCCCTAGGGGTTAGTATGATTGTACCAAAGTACAGAAGCTAAAAGATAATATTAGAAGGGAGGAAGTATTAAATGAAGATGGGATAATGCCAACAACACGGAATACTTTCTTAATTAAACTGCATGTGGTATTCTCTGCTTTTACGTAATGTTCTGCTCTGGACATTATCAAAGTTATACGCAAGCAAACAAATGTAATGTAAATAGATACTCAATAATGTACGCTAGATCGATAGGGATTGTGCAACTTCAACAAAGGATTTTATCGTCATGTTCTTTGTTTATGTCCTTCTTTGCCAAAAAGAGAATCCCTTAAAATTCGACACGTAATAATCTTATTCAGATCTAGCAAGCTTTGGAAAAAACAGGCTCTGGTCGATCGTATTAAACTGTAAAATCCCAGGTAATACATATGATATTTTTCTGTGGATATTGCAGGATAAAGTTAAGCACAACTTACCGATGAAAGTGTCTAGACCTCAAAATAAGAGAAAAAATTCTTATAAATGGAATAAGAAAAATGTCAAGAATAAAGAGGGAACTATGCGAAGTAAAACTGAAATAAAATGCGAGACAACATATAGGTCTTTATGTTTAAAACACAAAGTCGAAGAAGCAAAGAAAGTGATAAACTCTCAAAATGAAGTGAAATTCTCTTGGAATATCATAAATGAACTAAGAGGCGGAAATAGAAGTAAATCTGTTGATATTTCAACTGATTTTAGCTAACTATCTCGCTAAAGCCGTCCTTATTGAGGCTTTCTACCTCTGAAGCTGTTCTAAATGCGTATAAACTGGAGACTGTGGCTTGGTGATGCACAAGTCCAGTTAGAGCAATTTTTAATTTAAAGAACACGCGCAGACCATTATAAATAACATTTTAAAAATAATAATCAACTTAATATATTAACATTTCGTCGCACAGCTCTTGCAAAGATACTCTGCAGTGTTTCAGTTTATAGCGCTTTGTTTGTGTATATGTGCATATACGTTGATATTTTATTAGTGAATCCCATTAACCATTTTGTTGTTTTATGTATCTTTGACGTATTTTACGCCCCTTGGGTCTTAAAATGAAACATATTATTATTATTTTATCTTTTATCTTCGTTCGTCTTAATTTATTATCTTAACGTTTGAGTTGAGCATACATTCACGTTAGATTTTTCTTTTCGTAACATGTTTGGAGCCTTTGACACTAATTAACTATGGATGAGCGTGAAATGCGCTTCGTATAAATTACAAATTCAGAAGGAAATAATTATTTTATTGTTTGCAAATACGTATGAGAAATATTCATGAAGATAAGTATACAACACCCGGGTCCTTAAAAATTTACTTTATTTATTTGCAGTATATACTTACAAAATTATTAACTTTGTTTTGAATAGAATTAGACCTTGTTAACCCAATTCATGCAGTAAAAAGGAGGAAATTAAAGTTTTTCAATGCAATTCAGGTCCGGGATTAAGAAACTAATGAACCTGTAGCGCAAACTCAAGTGCGTCCCTGCAAAAGAACGTCCGCAATAAGTACTACGAACTCAGTAAGACACATATTATATTGCATGACTCCGAACTTTACATCTTATCGCAGTAGAGATTACTTTTTCTTTTATAACTATTTTTCCAAAACTGCAATACCCAAGGTTAAATAACTTATATTTAAACGAATTTTATATCATAGGTACGCAAAAATTGTTTTAATTACGTTCCTAAATAAGGAATACAATTATCAAGCACTCGATTCACTCAACCTTGCTTCCAAGCAATGCAACATATAATTTTATTAAGTTCGCAATTACAGCAACAATGTATAAACATGTAAAAAAAAGTACATTAGAAAGCAAAATTCGCTTGTAATTTTTTATAAGCAAAAACGACTGTTAATCTATGAGAGGATATACATTTAAATGTTTTCCGTTTACACGAAATGATGTAGCTTTAATAGAAGTGACTTGACTAATTTCTGAACATCCAACTCGAAAACTGATTTGCAAATTCGATTCAAATTGCTCCAGTTTGAATTTACGCCTCGTTTATTCGCATCCAATTGAGCTCAGCAATTATGCCTAATATAACCAGGCCGAATCGTGGACGAGCCGAGCTCATTCGTTACACCAGTAAGAACCAATTTAGAGGCTCGGAGAATTATTTCATTCATTCTTTCTTTAATTGGCGAATATTTATTTTCTACTTTTCGTCATTATGTGGCAGTGATCAATGATAGAGTTCGAATTGCGTCCATACGTCTTCTTCAAATTTGGACAAGTCCATCGTATTCCCAATTTTGCCAAACTTTACAATTATTAATGATGAAGACTGTTCTGAGAAAAGTTTTCTCACAAAGTCTAGTCTAGTCACGAGAGGTTCTCGCGACTTTCCAACACCTTAAAGTAAAATGTTGTCTCCAATGGCTTCCCGTAGAATACTATGATAATAAGGCAGTGTACGATCCTATAGTTCTCCATTTCAAACGATCCATACAAGTCTTTACGAACGGTAAATAAGCATATAAATATAGCAATACGGGTAATAATAATATACCCGTATTGCTATTCGAGCTGTTTAAGAAGTATCCGAGCTGTTCAAGTTGTTCAAGAAGATGCTCAAGCTTTAATACCATAAACATGGATGACTCCCTGAACAGCTTGAACAGTCCCTTGATCAACTCGAACAGCTCCTTCAAACCGCGGATGCATGACATTAACTATATCCTACATGCTAATGGTCTGTATTTATCGACTGTTAGACTGTAACATCTATATAATCCTGTATGAGAACATAGCAAATAGCAGTTTACCTGGGAAATTATATTGTTGACGAGCATTTTATTCCACAGACAATAAGATGCGCCGAAGTTGGCAGACATTGTATATCAAAGTTCATGTTAAGAAGAAAATGCTGGCCCAAATTCTAAGAATTTCATTTCATCACGAAAGGAATCCGACCTATCTATATAAGTTTGCCCGAATGGATTCTGTTAAAAGGATTGTGGAAATATTAATAATTTTTGGAACGCGATGCATATAAAAATAAAATTAATAAATCAATACGCGATCTACTAAAATTGTATATGCAACTTCCGCACAATTCGATACTAATATTAAACTTTAGAGTTTAGTACTTTGTTTGGGAATTCCCATCTTCCCAGGCCTATCTGTCTTTATCTTTAGTATATTCAATAATAATTTTAGACAATTATTAGGTTAACGTGGATAAAACTACGGATATTGTAAATGCATTATTGATGTATCTGTGAATAGAATCTTTTCTCTTCGAAAGAAATCGTAGAATTCCATATTCTACGCACCCATCGCTGTCCGTTACGGAGAGGTAGGTTTTCCACACGTAGTATCAAGAGAATATATGGTAGGTAATACAAAAGGTGAGGCAAGAAAGCTGTGCTGAAATACTTCACTTGTATGTAACATATGTCAATTCCTTAAAAGAAAATGGAGCTGCTCGGCTAAAATATGCAGTAGGATTTAGATGCTGCAAATTCCCAACACAATATATGGTGAATATGTAGTTCTAGACGTTCCCTGTCTCGTCTTAAGTGTTTGTATGTTTATATACGTGATATATTGACTTTTCTCTCAGGATTGATATGGAGTCAATTTAAAAATACTTTCGTCGTCCAATGGCAAAGAAGAAAAACCACATTTGCTGTATACATAATTTACTTCTCCTAAGAATAAGTAGAATTGGTATAGCGCTGGAGACTTTACAGAATCAGTAAGAACGATTATTTTATAGGAACTTAATAATAATCACCTAAACTTTATTTTCCCATATTGGCATTGCAATTACTGGAGAGCTATCTGCTCGTATTTGCTAGACAACCTAAGTATCCGTTTGGAATTGTTTATATTCGCATATACCCAGTCCTTTATCCTGAATGTATGCATATTGACCTTTTTCTTTATTGAAGATATGGGCGTTTTATATGGCGAACAGCTATTGGGATTATTACTGAGAATAAGTCAGATTTAACATTTAATTTTTTTGCCTTCAGGAATTTCACAATGTGAATGTCAAAGTGGTCAATTTAAATACTTATTGAGGCGTTAAACTCTACCTATTCTATTTTGTACTTCCGTTTCGTTTCTCTTACTATATTTCCTTCGTTAATACAGAAGCAATTATTTCAGCGCACGCAAGTGTTACTTCCTCCTGAAACACTCTCTACGGCTGAAAATTAATATATTATTTTAAATTATTTTAGATAGATAGATAGATTATTTTAGTAGATTTAAAAAATTAATTTTCTGCCTTAAATTATTTTTCGCAATATTCTACCTTTACTTCCTGCCATATAATTTCGCCAGTAACAACATCCAGTCTCCAGTTTCAGAAATACATTAATTTCAAAATGAACTTAATTTATTGAGGAAAATTTAAAATAAAGTCCGTCGAACTAGAACGAGTAAGAGATTTGCAAGCTAACCTCTCGATTACCTCGGAGCCTGTTGCCGCTATCGACAATTGAGTCGCTTAAAACTTCCAAGGGTTCCAAACTTTTTTTAAATTAAATTATTTAAATAAGCCAAAAAAATCACAAAATACGTTTGTTCTATATTCCCTAACTTCAACGGAAGAAATAACCCAATCCCAGAGCATGGAAACTTCTACATTAGCATTTCGATATACGCTAAGTTAAAGTTACTAACTCTAACTCAAAGAAATTCTCGCTCCTTCTTTTTAATGTTTTCGAAAAAAGGTCGAAGCGTAGCAAAGACGCGTAGTAGTTTCGGCCATCTGTAAGAATGCAGATATTGTCGCTATAAAATCTTTTATGCCTGAAGTAGTAACTTGAGAAAATTATGTAATATGTAACGTAGACGTTGCAATATTATGCCTTACTCGTAAAAAACTGGTCTTACATCGTCTTTATAGGCTAATACTGTACGGAAAGGAGGCCCTCCTATAAAATGTAGTTTAGATTCGTTTTCTTTTTTTTTTTGTTCTGCTTCATACTTTGTGTCATTTTTTTTGCGGTCGTCCGTAGGATAAAACTAACTTTACTACTCGGCGCTTTCTTTCCGTTAACTTTTGAATAACATTCTGTTCAGGATCCGTTTCGCAATCAACCCACTCGTTAGGAAGTCGACGAGGAGATGCGAAGAGATAAAATAAATTTAGAAGAAATTCTTTTGTTTAGTTGGTAAAATAGTTCCGACGTTAGAGTTAAGAAGTCTCGCGACAATAATGGTACAACGTCAATATTTTCAAACGGAAAGAGGGAAGTCGCTTTGTCTTATCTTTCTCATTTTCGACAACAATAGATTTGATAGAACAAGAAAGTTTACTGAAGTTATAGGAATTGAAACAATTCGCAGAATTTCCTTTAAAACGTTCGAATGTTTGAATTGAAAACTGAAGTGATACCATGGAACATTTTCATGTAATTCACCTATTTTTGCCCGGAGGAGTGTATAAGCCTTTCCCAAGCTTATCATAACCTCGGGGACCTTTGTCTGTACGTTTGCACTATGCTTCTTCTGAACTGTGTAATGTAATTGGACCACCAACTCTCAAACGTATGTTTTGGTTCCTTCAATAATGCTCAAGATTGATCACATACCAGAAGCTCACATAAACATTGCATTTTGTAGCCGTAACAAACCGGTTTATCTTGAAAAACTGCTTGGTAGAATCCTTTCCAAAATATGGCGCCATGCTTGAGGCAGGCGAACGTTAGTAATCTTATCCTTTTGTGTATGTAAATTTACTATTATCAGCAGTGGTAATGTTGTAGGTTTGTCTCTGTGCGACAATCCCGTAACATCCACATGTTTTTCAGAAAATCCCTTCAAAACAAGCTGTTAAATCGGATGGAAAAGCGTGATGTACGTATTTAAAAAGCGCGAATCGGTGCAATCGGGATAAAATAAAGTTTTACTCGAATTTTATTATTAAAGATAAACGGGTGAGAGTCTGTAAAAAGCATTTCCTGAATCTCCAATACATTACTAACAAAAGCGTTTAAATCGAATAAAGGACCTATTACTGAGAAATGAAACGCTAGATGATTCGACAAAAGGTCTGCTCCACGGTTGATCAACAACTGAAGAGGGACTTCGTGTCGCACAACGATTTCTATGACAAATGCCCTGGCGACGGTAGACGTTATTTGATCCAGAACAAGTACTGCTTCGTCGTAACACATTAACGCATCCGTAGATGTTGAAAGGTACGTATTTTTGCAGAATTATTGCAATTATTGCGGAAAGGGAACATCCTTAACTTAAAAGAATTCGAACGGTTGTGTAAATCTGATGATAAAGTATTAACGCTTAATGCGGAATGTACGTCACCCTGAAATTCCGGCACAAGTTCTATTTCCCTTAAATCATTGTCAGTCGCGAAGGAGTAACTCCTGTAGGGATTCCGACGAAGTTTGTTCTTGTTTTAATGTATTATACCGAAGTCACGCACCCGTGAGTTTGCAAGAACTTGGATAAATGTGCGACAATTGCCCTGGGCAAAATAAAAATCACCATGCATCTGACTATTTGACCTCGGAAACTTACATGGTAACGGGAGGAACAGTTATCGCAGGATATTGACCGCCAATGTACGTTAGTTGTCAAGACATAAGCGTCATACCTAATAATCTTCCGTTCGTAAATGTCTTTTATCTTGTTTTTTAATTCATTTTAATTTCAATTCTTCTTGAAGACGGGTGCGCCTTCTTGTTTTCGATATTTTTAATTTTTGCCTTATTTTTTAATAGCAGAAGGCAAATTCGAAGGTTGAAGATTGAATATTGACTAACATTGTGGAATATTTATGTTTTTGAATATTCCGTAGTTAAGCGTTGCAAAGTTCGACACATACGCACATACTTACAAATTGGCATTAGAAATTATCGTGTTTGTACATATGCGTACGTTACATTTGCAATGAGAAATCGACCACTTTGTTTATCGATGAATTTCAATGCTAAACATTTCGTGTAGAGAAAATGCGAACAATCTTCAAGCACGCCGCAGGAGCAAGAATTTAGAACATTTGAATACACATATGTTAATACTCTATCGCACTTTGGTATTTCGTCTTCATATCGACACAGGAGGTGGTATTCCCTCACGCTCGGAATGTGACACGTGATAGTCGTCACGGTACTTTTAACTCTTTTTTTGGGGGAAGCAGTCATACGAGGGATGGAAAGAACTAAAATCGTCGAGAGAATACACGAGTTTTCAATACGCGGTTGGTCCAAGTTGATTATTTCGAATATTTCTTCTTCTAATAATAGAAAAGTATCTAATAAATTTTATTTACCCTATATTCGACTAATTGTAAATGCAGACCTGGATACAACGATCCTGATCTTATCAATGTTGCCACGTTCCTTTCAAATACAAAATTACTCGCATCAATATAACCGATCACTTCAAACGCAATTTTTTTTTCGGGAGGAAATTGACGGGACTATATTATCCACGCATATTATGAGGATTAAAATTTACGGTATGAATGGCATCAAACTGAAAACCGCTTCGTTTATCAAACTCGCAACGGACGGAATTACGTAATTAATACTCGGACGTATGTACGAAAATCACTAACTGTCATCAAGGTTATAAACGCAGGCATTGCCTTTAATGCGATGTTCAGAAAAAGAAAACACTTGTAGATCTCAGCTTATAATATGCTCAGACTGGATGGAACATCAAAGAGATGAAAAAATAAAACTAGAGAAAAGAAAACTTTGCCGTCTGGTATAAAGATAATAAAAAAAAAAAACAGCATAATACCAGCTGCTCAAAGAAACGCGTTCTTTTTATATATTTATATTTATTTATTTTAATCTGTTGCAGCGAGTCACTTAAATAATATATTTCATTTATTAAAAATTTTCGTTCTCTAATCAAGTTTATTAATACATTTGGAGCCTTTCGCAGACCCCATTTTCCGTAATAACTCTTATTTATTGTATATTTTCGATTTTGTTGTTATTAACTGCAACATATTAGCCATATTTACTTATTTGTTGTAATTCATTTATTTGTTGACGCATTAGTCGCGAGCCACTCGATCTGAGAAACCGGTGAGCTATGAAATTCTAGAAAATAGTCTTATTAACACTTAAAAGTAAGTATTTAAAAATGAGTAGTCACCTTTCATTCCTATATAGTGAATATATCTCCACCAGCATGAAACACGAATGAATAGAGATAACAAAGGCGGATGGAATTATTCCTTTTGAGAATAGCTTCTTGTCGCCTACTGGTGTCCCCGAGAGTCGACAAAACACGAGTCTGCCTAATCTCTACAAAAAAAGTAATAATTTTATCCGCCTTTGTCCTCTCTACTAATGAAGACATAGCAATACCAACTACATCGGTTGTTGCTTTGACACAACATCGACGGAATCCCAGAATGCGCTACGTTCAGCGGAAAAGGAATTTTTTTTACTTCGTACTGATCATATTTAGAATTAAAAAGCAAAATGTTCATTATATTGGCCATGTCATCCTCGTGGAATTTTTCGTTCCCTTTAATCGTAGACGACAGTGTAGTGACTCGAGAAGATGCCAAAGTCCTTACGCCGGAAAGGTACGGCAAGAACGTAAATCTTTATTGAATTCGGAAGTTTCCTCCAGAAGTAGAACGTAGATTAACTATTTACGTGTTATGGTATTATCGTACTTAGTTTCTATTTTTCAATCGTAATCTTATTTTGTAAATACTCCATTACATTGTTCACGTGCATTCACTGTTGAAGTAGAAGCGGACAATGGTTTTATGTGTTTTATGGGAGCGCTATACTAGTTAGGAAACCAAAGAATTGGAGTAACCAAAAAGAAGTGTATCGACAGACACCTCCCACTCCCCTAACTCCATTTTCATGTTAAGACTTTTAAACCTTTGGGAGTACTTTTATACTTGGCCAACAAAGTTTGAGCGAGTCCGGATACCTATCTTCATTAGTATAATTTCTCTTTCAAATTCTCTCGTAGTAGTAGTACCGTAATTAATATGTAACTAGGAATATGTCCTAAGCATATTGACAGACATCTAGCCAGGAGGAATTACAGAACTTTAGCCCAACTACCTCGACGCGATATCGTACATATAAATGATGCTATTGTGGTTTCCTTAGATTGCCTATTGAAGTCCATTTGTAGTCGGTTACAAGCTAGAATTGGCTTAATGTACCCTACGGTCTCTCCCAATCTACTGGAATTATGTCCATTGTGTAAATGGAAGGAGGTCAACATTTTCATATAGCGAAATACACACCATAATATTTCTTTCTGAAATATTTCCGTGTACACAGAGTGATCGATAAGTAGTGAACCATGTGGTAGTGACTGCGCAGAGGTATCGATAAATAACCTAAACGGACATGATCAATCGTGCTTCTCTTACAACAGGAGAATTAACAAGATCTTCAGGACTGACAGTGGAGGCCAGGATGAAGTGGAAAACCTTGTAGGGAGCCTTAGGACTTAATTTTAAGTCCTCTTTTGTTCTCGTTATATGTGAACGACATACCAATACGCTTAAATAGTCCGACGAGGTTTCTCTTCTAAGAACTGTTTGACCCGTCCTTATCCTGGAATGACAACATTGATTGTACGGCTTCGAAATTAACTAAATTTCGCTACAGCCTTCGTATAACAACAAGGTATGTTAGTGCTGAAATTGCTCCAAATGCTTATTATGCATATATGAACTTTTACTTCAAACAAACACTCACAAAAAATATTTCACGTCAATATATTGATATATATAACCACGCAAACGATGCTATTAAAATTTCATCGTACAACTCTTACAAAAACGAATTAAGGCAACAACCAGTCGATGGAGTACTCTAAGAGTATTAGTAAATCTTTCAGTTTGTGATTGTTTGTTGGTGTATACGTATGGTAAACAACACACCGCACTACACAAGTTTAATGAATTAATCCTGGGCGGCCGATTCGAGAACACGAATCAGCCGTGTGGTGCGAAGGTTGCCGATACTTATATGTTGTTTACCGTACTACGCCACAGTCCTTGCTATCACTATTCATTATTGGTGCATACATATATCTATTTTATATAAATCTCATTAACCATTTTATTGTCTTATGTACCTTTTACATAGTTTATGCTTCTTGCGTCATAAAATAAAATATATTATTATTATTAAATACGAAAATCTTAGCTTTCCACTACTTACACAATAAACGTAATTTTCCAATTCTAGAAAGTGGAGCTTGCTATAGCAAATTGATCTAACCGTATAGACGTCAATATCTTGCGTTAATTACGTACGCGTACTTATACCTTCCGTATATTAACTATTAATTTCAAAGCAGCTCCACCACGTCATCAATTAACTAAATGCTTGATTCCATTCCCTGTTTGTCCAAGTTCAATAAACCATTACTACCCTTACATCAAAGACTAAAGCGGTTCACTTATGGACTTTTGATGATAACGATTAACTATTATTAACTATCCGGTTTCCTTAAAAAAGAAAAGAAAAGAAAACGCGGATAAACATGATGTACATATATGGATATTGTATTATACTTGCACCGACCTTGAAATTCTAACCAGCTCTAATTTTCATACAATTTCCTTTGAATGGTAAATAGTACATTTTTAAAGAAATTGTACGCATTGTAGATATCTACATATGTATATACGTATATACAAAGGACCTTGTCGCGATCGGAAACAATAAGCCTACTACAAGAAATAGCGAGTTTCATACACACAATCGAACATAGGCGCACGCCATGAATATCCAGGATCTTTGTTTTGACTCTAATTTGAGATGGAGGAATGTTCAGCCATCAATAAGGCTCGCAACGCTTATTGTAACAAAATACGCAATTTAAATGGATATAGCATTTTTTAAACATAAAGATATGTATTTCCAAAATTGTGACGCGTATATTCCTTTCACGAAATTCACGGCAAAAAAATATGTTGCTGAGGTCAACTTAATATTTTCTTCCGGATATTCAAAATTGAGGTTTTCTTCGTCCAAAATCTCAAAAAAAAATGTTTCGAGAAAGGGTGTTTTCTTTTAAGTGTGGTCGTCACAGTTCCTGATTTGCAATGCTATCGAACTGATATAAGATCATCTGTAGCCCGAATTACAAAAACGACTTCAAGTTACCAAAGAACATCTTTGAAGAACCTTACTGATTGTCTGAGATGCAATTAGTTGCTATTATCTAAACCAGTGTTTCATGAAGGGTGTACCGATCTTTAAAATTAAGAAATCAATGAATTATGGGACAGCATAGGATGTCGCATGATGACCAAATTTTAGCCCGTGCGAGAGCATCGTACATTTAAAAAAAATGAAATAAGTGCTGCAAAAAAATAACAAAAAAAACATACGAAAATGCGAATTTTATTTTTGTAACAATGAATTATTGCGCAAAACTGGCTAAATATAGCTTATCGCAATATTTTAAATACTTTGGAAGGGCTGCTCTTGCAAAGTGACCTGTAACCTCTATCTTGAAGATAAGAAAGTGCTATTTTTTTTTTCATCTGATCGTTAAAAATCAAACATTCGGATACTTACATGACTGCGTAGGTGCACCAAGAAATAATTCTTCTTTAGAGAGCACGTCGCGAAAGTAAAGAAGATAACAAAACCACAGGAAAGAATAATCTACATTTATAAGGCAACAATAAATGCAGCCGCCATTTTAACAATACTCTATAGTCACAAATTGGAACACGATTAAATGCAAGTATTAAACGATAGCATCTCGTAGCTATGCAGGATATTCCACGAAACTCGTTAGAAGTTTTAATAGCGTTATGAATGTAAATTTTGATGTAGGTAGTTCTCATTAATTTTAAATATGGATCTATGTATCTAAGTATGAATATTTATCCAGTTTAACAATGTACCATAGACTATTTAAGAAAAAAAAAAGCATTTTAAATTTGCAATCATCTACATTTGGGAACAGTTTATGAATATCGTGTATAAAATTTACTAACGATAATGATAAGGTGTAATACGCATGACCTATTTCCTTACAATTGGTAAAATTTCAACATTATCGTAAATATCACGATAATGTATTTAGAATAAGTGGAGGTGTCTCATAGGCGAAAATATTTACAATTAATAGGTTCCATGCTAATAACTACTTACTCCAAAATGTTAATTTTTCCATTCGTACTAACATCATTAACATTTTTAACTAACGCGTTTCGTGAAATAACCCGAATAGAATTAGAAGCATACTCGCCCTAAAAGTGGAAGGAAGTGAATAATATATGTGCCCCGTTCCGAGGTAACCCGAGAGAAATGCCAGAACCTATTTAGACGGCACGATACCCTGGAAAAATACCAACAGTTATTACCAGCTCCATTTTAATTCGTTTTCTTTTTAAGCTGATAAATGCACTAACTGTGTAGTATTTGAATGGAAAATGTTGTCGCTTCAATTCACCATTAGCACGATAAATAAATTACCGTTGGTGCAAGTACTACATCTATTAAAATCAAATTAATTCTATAACGACGCTAATTCACCTGGTAAAAGTATCTTTATTCCAAATCGACGTACGTGTGTTAAAACTACGTCGTATTAGTTATTTCGGTTTTGAATTTATAGAAACGCGTATTACATGTGTAGGAATACTGCTGGTACAATTATATGATATCTTTTTTTTATTAATAAAAATATTTGTAAGTTGTCTAAGCTAACAACCACTGTATTTTCTACAATAATAATCATTAATATCACTGTTACTGAAAATATAACATCTCGTTAGAATCAAAAAGAAGATGAAGAAGTAAGACAAACCGAAGAAAAATTTAATTACGTCCAATTGTTTACGAGAAACCTTTGTGCAGGCAAATACTTGATAAAGCAAAACTTCAATGAAACATCACAATAAGGAAAAGAAAAAAAAGATGGACAAAAACTTTTTTGTTTCTCTTCTTCCAAGAACTAACAACCTGAAGCGTAAAATAAAAAAAAGAACCATCCATATACGCATTGTTAACATCAAAAGAAAAATATCCAAATACCCTTTAACAAAAGTACTGCGTAGCATCTAATTAGCAGATTCGTTGCAATCGATGGAGATATGTTAGTTTCTTTAAATTCGATAGATGAAACTCCCACCATGTCCTTAAGAAATCGAAGCGTAAATGCAAACGCACATTTACAGAGAATTTATAAAATAGCTATAAAAAGCTGAATGCTATGAAAATGCTATGAAAAAAAAGAACCAGAGATTCTCATAAACTAATAATTTTCTCCGACGAATGCACATTTACCACAAATAGTGTTGCATCATCCCGAAACTGTCGATATTGGAACAGAAACAATCTCACATTACATAATCAGAGCTTACTTTATTGAAGGAAGATTAAATCTTACTTGCAAACTCTGCAAAAGTTTGTTAACGAACTTCCTTTAAGAGCATTCGACAGTCGCATTTCTTCCGACAGCTCCCTTACCTACTCCACATAAATGATTACCGATTGTCTAAATAATCAATTCGGTGAAGGATGGTTTGGGAGAGTGAGCGTGAAATCTTGGCCAGCTAGATCTCTCAAGTTTTACAAAAATGGATTTTTTTGTTTATACATACAAATTGCATCGTTACGGTCAAATATGTCAAACCACTACCAGCACTAAAAATAACTAAAAAAAATCATAAATACTACATTACATAACAATCGCCGTGTACTCAAGGATGTAAAAAATACATAATTTTTAGTATGGATTACCATGAATTAAATCTACATCTATACATTAAATTTGTTAGAAAATGCGGGATATGCAAATCGCCCTTCCTCTGATTTCTCAAAGAATACAAAGCAGCCTGGCAGTCTTGGGACGATATTCTCTCTTTAATCAGCATCAGGAATATTCTAGCGGCCGAGAATATTAAAACCTTTCTATCGCTCTACAAATTCATTCAAGCGAGCAATATTGAAATCATTGCGAGCAATATTGAATTGAAATAAGTATTAACTTGATGCTTCTATAGTAATGAGATAAATTCACAATGTGATTTTTACCTCGGCATGATAACCCTCTAAATCCTTCGTTGCACATGTACCCATGCATTTCCTTTTTAATATATCTATCTTCATACCTTTAATATATTTCGATATTTCAATATTATCAACGGAACGCGTCAGAAAATGCCTGGAAAAATAAGCAAAAATATATATCCTAGCTTCCTCATGGTATTGATTGTGTGGCGTAGAGGGCGCGAAGAAATATCGAGTTTGTCGTTTTGAAAGTTGTAGCAATAACGACAGAAGGTAGAGATTAAAAAGTTCTCTCGAAACCACGCTGACGACTCTGGGTAGGCAGAAACATATCCGCATGTTAATGTATTTTTTTTCTCTCCTTTTGTTGCGTTCGCCGTGAATTATTCCATCAATACCATGAGGAAGCTAAGCTATCTTAGCATTACATATTTTTGGTTATTCTTTAAGGAACATTATTATTTTTAACGTAGAATAAATAGACCAGAACAACCCTTTTTATTGTAAACTTTCAAAATAGAATAATAAGCAATTTTCTAAACATTTCTTAAGTTTTCTTCAGTTTTTCTTCATTTCTTCATTTTCTTCAGTTCAGATTTTCTTCATTTCTTAAGTTAAGCATACGCGGATTCCTGTAGATTTTTTAAATTTATTAAATTTTTTAACAACGAACTGCGAAAAATGTTCTAAATTTTAGTTCTACATTCAACTTTAAGAAAGTTCGTGTTCAACAACACATATTAAATTTAATAAGAAAGAGAAAATAGGTGAATAATAAAAAAAGTTTTGCCACCTTTTACATGTGAAAGTTTAATGGTAATTAAACGGTAATTTTTGACAACAAACGAATTGTCAAGATTGTATTATACTTACTCGTTCCATTACAAGCACAACGTACATTCGTTAATAGAATCACTGTGAATTGTAGATACAGCATCGCGACCATACCGCAGCTGATTGTACAAGACGCCCTTTTTAAAAGGTTCGCACCCGAGGGATGCATTCCACGCGAACAATCCTCTAGCGTATTCAATTTATTTAAAGAGGAGGTACCGTAACGTAATATATTTAACGAAAACTGGCCATACGCCCGCTCATTAGCACTTAAAAGAAACGAGGAAAAAGGATTCCGATGAGCTCGAACAATGCTAATATAATTCCAGCAAACTCGTGCTCTCATCGTACTCATCCCCGAAAAACGCGTTATGAACTGATGGAAAAAATCAACAGGCGAATCAAGAAAACGGAAATACAATCAAGCTCGAGAATGCCCTCGGCTCCCTACGGGTAAGAGACAAGCGAATATTAAGCTGCTGCTGCTCCTTGCGGGGCCGCTACTGCTGCTCTTTGATCCAGGTCTGGCAGATGTAAATAACGAATGGGATTCGGTATTTTCATTTACTAAATGATTGTATTTTGGGTTAACATGGTAAATGCGTTGGAAAACGCTACTATTTCTTTTTTTTTTTTTTAGTATTTGTGAATGCATATGAAATAACAAAGCGTATTGGGAGAATACATGATAAACACCAGTTCTGCATATTAAAATAACGAGCAATACATGTCCATTTTATAGATCATCAGTCAAGGGAAAAGCTATCTCTTCGCATTCTACTGTTTCGACTGTCGGTCGGTTTCAAGAGTTTACTGATGCTAAAGCTGCGACTTATTTAATTGCTTCAACAAGGTTTCGAAAGAGTTTATTCGGATCCGTTTATGATCTTGAGTGAGCAAAAGTTGCAACCTTATCACATCCGAATCTATGACAAACACATTCTTTCGTGGTAGCCTCCGCTATCTCTGTTACCTTAATTCGACGGTCGTCTGGCACCATTTGATGAACTATCTCTATCTTATCGTTCACGATGTCAAGCAATCATGCAGCGTCCCTTTTAGCTATTAATTAGAACTAATAACGTACAGTACGAATACGAATCTATTACAACTTACCATTAACTCATTACCTTTAGTCTAAAACCATATTAATCAGTGTTTGCCCTTCTAGAACTTAAATGTCTTCGAGTTCATTATAACGCTACACAAAAGCGATTGTACATACTTCTCCCTCTGCCGCCACACTAGGTATTTCAGTTGCTAAAGTCCCGAGTAGACGAGAATATTCATAGGATAGAACAAGTTCTCAATTACTGTAAACACTACCGACATCAACAATATCCGCATTAAATGTACTATTGCAAAATTTATATTGCGTTGCGGTAATACCAGCGATCTCGTATCTAGTCTTTGTAACGTACACGGCTAATTGATATACAACGAGACGTTCCGCAGAACGGCAGCCCTAGCAAATGGAAAATGCTTTTAGCAACAGGCGCAACTCACGTGAAGTTGGGCATCCCCGTCATTGATGTTGATGGATCATTTCACCGTGAGGGACGATCTAGGGGTTGTCAAAAATTCAATTTGACTAGGCTAAAGCATTAATTACTAAATAACCAAGCAAAGTGGTCAGAATCTGTTGAAGCAGATCTGTTTAATATTCTACTAAATACTCAATTCGAATTTACATATTATTACTTTAAAACTGATATATTCAGATAGAGAAAGTAACTGTGCTTCATTTAAAATTATGTATTTGATGTTTTTTATATTTGTTAATGTAATGGAAAGCGTATATTATTATCTTATATATATCTTATATATATCTTTGCTCATGTGTAAACTTGCCTTTTTTATTATTTCTTTTTTTTTGTTCTTATTTTTTACAATTTTTTCGGGAAATTAATAAGAAATTTCCCAAAACAACTTCCATAAATGACATAATAAATTTTAAGTTGTTTATTCATCGATTTCCCCAAAAATTATTGTTATGTGAAGGCCGTGGTAACCGCCAGATTATTTATTTAATGAATGTATCAGTTAATGAAGTTTAAGCAATTGTTAAGTTAATTCCATTCTTTTAAGAGACGATTCAAATTATTAGAATTGAAAAATAAAATGAGATTTTCAGAAAATCATGCAAGCTGAGAACGAAAATAAACAAACATATACAACAATAACAAAAATATCTAATTTTCTAACGTCCTTTAAAGTTGCAGAGTTACGCTGATTATATTAATATTAAATCATCGTTTAATTAAACCTTCTCTCACGCATGAAAACAAAACCAAACGGATTTAGGTATATCTATTGATGCTTGCGCCGCAAAGTGTTGCTTTTAATAGTCCAGTTTTTAAAAACTTGGTTCAGCATTTTGGGTTCTATCTCGCTCAAGACGAAGGAGAACCTCATCGTACCTGCAAGAACAAAAACTTGAATTCTCTAATTCCATTTAAGCTCTGAGACATCCGACGGAAACGAGTAATATCGATGATATAGATCGTCAAACGTTCAAGAAGTGGCGAACTGTTATGTTTTTTTATCTAGTTTTTCTATTTCTAGCATTAATCTTAAAACAGCAAAAAGCTTCTAGCAACCATAAACCTTGTTATATAAGGATAAATTGAAATCATTACCAAAGTCGATGTTAACAACTTGGGAATTGTAGGATTTATTCAGTTAAAATTGCCCAAAGTATGATGAATGTTTTCACCTCGGGGCATTTCGATAGTTGTCGTGAATTCGACACTGCTAAAGCGATCAGCCCTTTACGCGGTTACCTTACACACCTCCGCTTTATATCCGATAATAGATGTGGCTGGTCACCGTTTCTATACAATTCACAAACTCAGGAAGGTTTCCCCCAAAAATTGATTTATTTTCGCGTGCCCGTAATGTAGGAATAAGGGCTGGCGTTTCTAAAAATACAACCGAAACGAACGGAATCACGGAAACGGCTCCGAGGAAAAAAGAACCGATCCACCTGCGCTTTTGGAATTCTATGCGGGCAACTATTAACGTTGATTCTATTGATTGTAATTTGCTTATCAATTACGCTTCGTTACGGCTTAAATTTACTACCTACTAAATTATACGGGACGCGAAAAGTACGGTAACTCCAGTATTATGAATTGCCATTTTTAATTGGGCAATTAAAGTGTTTTATTTTATTGGAATCTATTTATTTTATATTGCTGATAATATCGTTTATTTACATGGCGTCAACAAATGTTCAACTAATTAGCATCTAAAATTGCTAATAAATATGTATAATGTCAGACATAAAGAAGCTTAGTAAATGCACGTATTTCCTGTTTTCAATGAAGCAGACGACGAAAATGTAACTACACCAAGAAAAGTGGATACAGCAAAATGTTCAATCCATATTTATTTTATTTTGACCGAACGTATCATTTGGATTGTCAACAATCTAAAATTGCCGAAAACATTTCGCCAATTGCTCACGTGCCACATATCTTCATACACCTATTTACAAAAATCGTCTCTCTTTCGTCTCGAGTTGATCGATCATCGAATTTGAGGCTCCTCGGTAGAAAAAGTCGTTTCTTTAATGTAGTTAGCCAAAGACCTTTCTTAGTAAGCCTCTAATACAGCTCTTGCCTCAACAATATCTGCCGGCAAAACTTCCATGATTTTCACTAGCACGACTGAGTATTTTATACAATTATATTCAACATTTCGTCGGGATAGAATAACTCTCAAGTTGCAATATCAATTTTCTGCGTACGGACTTTTAAGACCGAGATACATTTATTTTTCTCTTATAATATCTCGTCATCTTCGCCTTCATGCTCCGTATCAGATTTATTTTCTTAGATCTCAACTGCATCTTCACTAACTAAAATCTCGTCATCGTCATTGGCCTCTTCTTGAGCCTCCACTTCCGTAAAAAGCCGTGGCGATTGTTCCCCGCTATTTTAATTTTATTGTTGTTTGTATTCACGCTTGCGGCTGATGGAAGTATAAGAAATGAACTCATATCCGCTAAGTTATGGGTTATAGGTTGACTAATATGCGTGATCGTCGATTTCTGCGTGCTGCCACAGTGTATCAAAAGCAGGGAGTCGAAATTTTCATTTAAAAAAATTACATTCTACGGTTTTGTTCGGGCGCTCATTCATTCATAGGTAAAGAGGATAAGACCGAATGAAATTATTATTTTTTGCAGAGACCAGACAGACTCGTGTTTTGTCGACTCTTGAGGACACCAGTAGGCAACACGAGCCTATCTAGTGGCTGCAAAAAGAGGAATAATTGCCTTTATCATCTCTACTCGTAAGATTAGCGATGTTTACAATAAAACTGCTCGAAAGCTTTGAACCTTTAATTTGTCGAAATTTAAAAGCGATTTAAAATTTAGCTGTTGAAATTTAATTGTGTATCATGGGTGTTCCCTCTGGACTTCTTTCAGTATTTCCCAAATCATCAACATGCGCAAACTTGACTTTACTTATCTTTGTAAACAACCAAACGGATATAATTAATTTTTTAAATAAAACAGAAAACTCTAATAAATTCGAAAGTTCTATTTACAAGTTCTAAGGCAAGAAGTTTAACGTGCCGTGGAACATTCTACATGCATCAACCTACGAAGCCTTCTGACGTATATCAACAAAATAATTTCATGATATATATTATCATAATATGATATAATACGAAGTTTGAGAATAAGTTAACCGAAAGGAAAATTTAATTTTGGCGATGTTAAATTAAATCGTCAATGTAGTAAACGAAATATAAAACTCGGTAACTAAAAGAAGCAACATACAAAACTGAAATTACCACAATATAAGTTGGACAAAGAAGACGAATGACACAGTTTACCACTTGTTAAAGTAGAAGAGCCAATATTCTCCGCAACAAGCAAGATTACAAGCCGAGAAATCCGTTAAACCTAGAAACAAGAACCATAAATCTGGGGAAAAGGAAAAAAGGTACAATTCGTATGGGACGAAGTAATAGAACCGGCTCCTAAAAAGATGTCGTATTACATTCGAATTGCTTCGCCATACTGCGAAGCAGAGTTGATAACTTCATTTTTCAAATACCGAAAAAAAGAAAATTCGGATCTATAAGTAAAAACCTTTTTATCTACCCGGGATTCGACGAGGCGTAAAAATACCAAATTTTACGCGGAGATGCTCAAGAAGTTTGTCAATTTCTATCAAGGCGATTACAATACGCTTCTTCTTAGAAGCAGGTATTTACATGTTGTATGGAATATAAAGTGAATACGTATGCCCGTGACTGAAATTGCGGATTAGGGCAAAAGGATGTTTCGTGGAAATATATCTTCTACGTCGCGAAATATACATCCGAATTTGAAAATCGTCGAAATCGTAGGAATAGGAAAGAAATTGAAGTAGGCCACAAACAGGGAAGATACGATTTTTGGAAACACGCCATATACAGTACGAGAACTTATCAAAGCAATCCGAAATGTTTGTAATACGTAAAAGAGCTCAGCATCTCCTCAACGTGCTTAACAACATGAAACGACGAGTGAGGATTTTTATCGAATCCATTTCCCCTTGGTAATCGCCTTTTTCAGACTTAAAGGCAAGCAACAACAAGCTACAAAGCTCGATTTAGAGGCGACATACAAAGCTATTAACCGTTTACCTTCGTATCTCTCGGGTTTTTGAACATTATGTATGCCACGACCGTCTTAAATTTCCTTTTGAAAATATCCCAGTCTTAATTAATCCGGGACGGCCGTTTCGAGTATACGAGTGATGCACATTCTCAACGGGTGACCGAAACGACTGTCCCGAATTAATTAATTAAACTTATATGATGCATACTTTCATATTGTTTACAACGCTATACAATATGGCTAATGTAATTTCAAGTTACAATCTTCGGAAGATTTAACTTGAAAAACAGATGTATTTGCAACCAATATACAAACAATTGAAATAAAAAGCATACAACATAGAGATATGCATCCGCAGATCAAAATTTCAATCCATTCAAGCGGTCAGTAACTCCAAAGTTAAACCACTCTCATCAAACGTGTATGACAACATACATTATCCCTACGCAGCAGGTAAGCACTCTCTCTTCTTGCAAATTAATACCAACTAATATATCTTCATAATTGAAGCGAACGTACAGTTGGACAGTTTCAATTCAACATGAAGTATTAGCTTAAGCTCAAAGGTTCACACGCCCGAATTTCTGCTGTAATAACATGTGACAATCCGTCTTCCGAACTGAGACGCCCACGTACGAATCTCAACTCCGGTCCTGGATATAAATTTGGCATTTATCTTGTGGAACTTTGTCTGCAAGCATGAAAATATGAAAATCGAAATTGGTAGGGGTGATTTTTTTTAGCGGTATATTGGATTCGAATCGCGAAAATAATGTAACACGAATGAAACATAAAAGGAAGAATGCTGAACATCAATCGAGGCGTTCAGGAACAAATCGAAAATGATGAGATTTTTCAAATTAAAAGGACATATCGATATTTTCCGCATTTAAATTGAATAAAGGGATGATTCCAATATTTCTTTCGATATCTATTGTCAGTCATTTACGATTCTCATACAAGGAACTCATTACAATAAAATAAAATAAAATAAAATAAAATAAAATAAAATAAAAACTACCCTCAGAAAATAGGGGAAATATTCCACCAATAACGTTGAGATTTTCCCATTAAACGTGTTAAGGATCCATTTTTTTTGAATGAAAGGGTTAGTAAGAACTTAGTCGATAATGATCACTAAAACAATTGGCAATACCATGTTCTACAGTACATGTTAAATTGTTTTAAATAAAATAATATTATTTGTTATTGAGAAATGATATTTTTTTTTGAATCCTTTATGAATTAACTAACCATGTTGAAAAAAAAAACAATAAAACTAAATAAATTCTCAACTCAGCCAGCGACGACATCTTCCTACCTTCCACAAAATAACTTACGCGAGAGTTTAATTGTTCGCTCGAGAAAAACGCTTGATATTTTTACCTAACCGGCCCGTCACACTCGAAAATATATTGGCGTAGATAAAGCATCGTTAATGAATATAAATGAGCTTGTTACTGTTTTACGTCCATAAAGAAGAGAACCTTGTGTTGCTCGTTTCATCGAATTCCATGAATCGAACGATACATCAGAAGCACAAACGCTATTTTAAATTCGATAGAAAAAAGATGAACGGACTATAATTAATCTTGCTAAAGACCTCTTCCGGCAAACTTTGTAATGTCCCTCTCTACTTGATGCTTGATGACTTATTTGAAGAAGAACTACTCTCCTTCCTTGTGACACTGCGACAATAGTGTTATATGAACTTTGATGAAAACACGAAAATAACTTTGAAATTACTAAAAGGAAATTAATGTATTTTAATCAAACATAGTAGACTCCGGTAGATTTTCGAAAAAGATGAGATACTACTCAGATTAGATTCGCTTAGTTAAAAAAAAAAAACGAAATAACAAAGTCTTTGCCTTGAGAAAATTCAAGAAAACAATCGCTTGTCCAAAATAAGTAAATAGGTTTTACCTTACCTAACATAACATACAACAGATACCTTAAAAATAACTTTTATTTGTACTTTATTTGTAGCCTTCTCTTGTTTGTTACCTATTTATTCTGCTTGTATCGAAACCACTCCCTTTTACTTAAAAGCTCGTTTTCATACGTTAGATTCGCTTTTAATAGACTGGCTCACATATGCATTCACACCTTCTATTTAAAACATGGGATTCAACAGATTTATAAGAGAAAGCATGTCTTGTGTGAAATAAGTTGACTCTGTTAAATTAAGCCAACATTCTGAGTTCAAGAAAATACCCCTTTCCAATATACCAATTTATTCGCCGTATTTTGTCCGGTAAATTCTAAATTCGACAATATTAAACCAAGCATTTAAGTGACCCCTTCAAGTTAACGACAGTATCGTTAATATTCAATCACCACTCGGTGTATTTATATATGACGTTTCAGAAATAAAAAGGACCTTTTGACTCGCGGTTATCCTTGCCTGTCTGCGTGGAGAACACCGGACAGGTTATGCTTGGCTTTAAATACAGGTTATATGCTCTTTAATTGTTCGTAGATATTAATTTAATGTTTTCATTTTCATGGAAGTGCAGACAGGTCTACTTATACGTATATGACATGCTTCGTTCATATACACTGCCTTTCACAAAAACACTAAACAAGCAAATCATTTATAAACAACGGGACGCCCAATGTAACCATAGAAGATAAGACGCAAATTCAATTGTAACAAATATATATATTACCCCCTTCGTGATTAATTGCTAATTGCCTTAGGTGTTGTAAAACCGTTCTAGCAGTACGTGCAATAATATAAACCAAGCGAGCGCTTCGCTCTTAGCAGACGTCTTAAAACCATTTCCTTTTCTTCTCAGATGTTTGTTAAGATGTGCAAGGTGATGCCGTATTTATACCGCCGCTCCGCCTATTTAGTTTATAAACTCCAAGTTTCCATATTTTTCTGGAATATTCTATGCGCTTCAAGAATGTTCTATATCTTTCTGGAAGGTGCTACGAGCTATGGGAACGATCTAATCTAAATAACTGTTGAATTCTGTCTCTCTCTCTCAAACTGTCGCTATATGTTATGAAAGATTTAAACTGGAAATACTGCTTGATCATAAAATTACGGGGCAAATATTTAATGCCCTGTTAAAAATCCTTCTCCTGGAATAAAGTACATCGTAAGCTATTGGGTATACTAAATGTTCAACAACATACAAAGAAACGTGGAAAAATGCGGATATCTTTGAGCGGATATTTTACAATGTTTATCTTTACACAGGCATAATAGCTTTTTCGTATATCGTCGCAAGATTTTCTACATTTCAGAAGTAGCTTATCTATATCTCCGTATATTTTTACGTAAACAAACCTTGCAACACAATCACAAAATTTACTTTTCGTAAGCTTCCATATCGACTTAACAACTATGCAAGTATCGAACTCTAGGAAAAGACCAAGCAAATAAATTCACGCGAGTATATCAGGAAGCTACCCGTTAGCAAAAAGCTATTTTCGAAGAACGGTATAACTTGAAAGCATTGTAACAGCTGTGTAGAGGTATGGAATATTGGCGTACACTTGAGAATTCGCAATATGTACGTAGTGTATTGTCGAACGTTGTTATTATCGCCCTTTCAACTGTGTCCCTTCTGCTGTAATTTTCTCGCTTTCATCGTTTGTAAAATGTGCGCGATGGGGGGATGCTTTATTTCGCGAGAGAATCGTGGAAACCGCTAGTATATGTCGCTATATTCGGCCGCGTGTAAATAAAGAATGGACTGCGTGCGAATTAGGGTTGTCACCCGTCGTCGTTTCATGTAGACAGAGACAAGAGTTTCGCAGGATAAATCCTTCGCATTTTTATTGATAAACAAGTCGTAACTTTTGCATAATTTATCAAAGTTATAATTAATATAAAACAAATATAGCAAATACAGAATGTAATGCAAAAGAGAGTACGATCGTACCAATTGAATCGTATTGGCCAGTGTTGTCGATCATCGTTTATCCATCAAAATTCCACCGGTTGAACGTATTACTAGAAAATCAAATGTCCTGTCGCGGTTCTCCTTCAATTTCCGTGTAATAAGCCTATATACAAGAAAACAATATCTATTTTATTACATGAACAACAAGAAAGGAGACCTGTTCGCTAATGAAGCATGCGGAGGATTCCGAACGGTACATCAAAAGAAGATCTTGAATCTACCAGGACCTTCTTAACGGCAAACACTTCAATTAATACCGAGTATATCCGCTTCCGAGTCCTTCTGACATCTTGCATATGTCTCCGCTTAGAGTTAATTAAATTTTAAACATCATGTTAGGCCATATGCCCCCAAGATCTCCATTGACTACAGGACTACAAGCAGGCGAGTTCATACCTCATCTAAATATTGGTTGACTATGCGGACGCAAATTATCGCAAAATAATGCTTTATAAAACAAAGGGAAGCACGTACTCTTCTCAAATAGTATTCATCTACCTTGGCACCGTCAAAAGCTAATCGATCTCTACGATATTCTACAAATAATTGTGAACGTTGGGCTGGTCTTCTAGACATTAACGTAGCTTCAGCTAGTCATCAGCGTTTTTTTACTTCTATTTGCCACCTTAACCGAAGTCACATAGCTTATCCCTCAAACGTAAAGAAACCGTCTTTTTTTATTTCTGAATATTAATAAAAATTTAACGAGGAAGTATTACGTCCTTAATCCCTGCTGAACGTGCTTCTGAATATTTTGCAGTATTAGCTAACTAAGGAATACAAAGAGCGGATAAAAACCCAAATAAAGGTAAGTTGGAGCATTTCGAAGGAGGGTCACATAATCAAACATCAAAAAGCTCTATATCAAGATAAGTTTAAGAAAGAGCTTATGTAACAATCCAGTATTCGTGAATTATTAATACTAATCTTGTAACATACTGTGTTCATAATATTATAAAATGTAAAAACTTAATTTTAATTTTATTGTTAATGTTATCACAAACAGGGTGTAGCATAAATACTGATTAACCAATCTTTTCCTTCACTTTTTGTAACAAGCAGTAAAAGGTAGTTTACAGCGTAAAGACGGTTTGGATGTCTCTAGAGATTTATAAGTAAGTATCCTTTATGAGATATATATGTAGGTACAATAAAATTTCTTGTTACAAAAAATATACAGGATCCGTTGAAAATATTGTGCCAAGTAGGTTAATGTGCAAACCCCAACACATTTAGGTTTGATGGTTGATAACGTTAAACTGTTTATTGCAACTCACTTTTTGACAAAAGTTTCGCTTGTTTTGTGCCATCACGTGAAAAGTATCCAGTCTGAAAATACAGAAGTACATCATTATTCTATTTATTCCAAAATAGTAATGAAATAGCAGAAAATAAAAAATTGTGTATAGTAAAGATCGTTATTTTAATATAAAATAACAAAAACGTTTGCGTCTTTCCTTATTATCAGTCCAGATAAAATTAATTAATCAAAATGAGTTTAATTATCCAAGCAGGCCTTCAATTAGCAGATCAATAGTGCCTGGATTGAGGAGGTCAAATGTGCAAAGGAGCCTTCAACTTATGTGTCCTATTACAGGACCCTGCACAACCTGATAATTATATTTACGTACATATGTATAGAAGGTATCGGTCGTATTACTATTTCCAGATCATATCTGGGTCTGGTCATATATCGTATTCATTTCAGTTAAATTTTATCGTATTGCTTTCACACAAATAGCCTGCCGTGAAATGTAATTATTAGCGGTAATAATGATTTGTATATCCATATATCAATTTTCCATCTAATGGCCCTGCCAGCTATTAGATTAGTGGTTATAGAGTCCTCTAATGGATTACTTTCGAAATTAGAATGTTATTATTAGAAAAGTTGCTTTTTTAAACAAATTAATTCGTATTAACGTGTTATTACGGTTTCTGTAAGCCTTGAGTGCCTTCTATTTGTTTTACGATCTCTAATTTAATATTAGGGTTTCTCGCAGAGTAAATCTCAAACCAGTCAGGGCGGGCAGAGTCAATCAAATACAGCAATATCAATTGGGTTTTCGTTTTGGAATTAGTAATGCTCTACGAGCAGCTCTATTTGCGTATGATGCAGATGAATTATTCGAAAATTATTTTTGTGAGATTATCGGCAAATACAAGCTTTCAGGTAGGTACGTTTGATTATCGATTAGAAAGTTATCAATTCGCGACAAATAAATGAAACGTAGGCGTAATCCCGGTTTTCGTCCAAAATATATATTGACAATTTTTGTATTTGACGTGTCGTATGGAATGAAAATGATGATTGGATTTGTTCGTAGTGATTTTGAGCGTAATGAACAGGATGTCGAGATTTTCATGTGCATTTTATATGTATGTATGAAAACCTTACAAATACATATGAACATATACAAGGTCTCTCATAGAAACGATTAGTTAGAACTTTTCGGATTTAACAAAACTCTTCAGCTTTAGAAATTTGAGGTTTTGCTTGCTTGTTGTACTTACTTTTCTTCCAAATATTTCAAAGATAAAATTCTATTACGATTACTATCAACTGTTGCTAAGATGTTACGACTTTTGTAAAGATGTTGATATTTACACTGATTGATTAATTCTCACTTGCTTCAGTGCTTTAGTACTTTAGTACCAAAGTTCTCGCATTTTAAAACTGTCAAATTTTAATATTGTTTCACCGAAACGTAGGAAAACGCTCTGTTCATATCATACAAGGTGTCTAAAAATTAAAGATTTTTTTATTATTTGTCGTATAAAAGCCTTTTCAATTGTAGTAAACACGGATACGTCACCAATATTAAATGAACGAGGGTTTACTACAACTAAATAGATGATTGTAGTCGTTTCTACGTTGCCTCAATCTATTTCCAAAATATTTTGAAATTTGATCAATGATTGTTGATTGAATTGATGATTTGTGAACAATACCACACCAAATTTCATCAGAGAAGTCATGAGGGCTTTAGCCTTAGAAAACAGTCTGTTTAATGTACTTAAATTGTACTTGGCCAGTGATACGTAAGTCTTTAAAACATCTACAAATTAATGATATGATAATGGAATAAATGAAGATCCGTAATATTCTATCTTAGAGGCGATTTCTCTTGAAAACCAATAGAATTAACTTAGGATTTGGCGAACCAAATGAAACAAAATTGAGGAAGACGGTACTAAGTTTCATCAGATTATCGCGATGAAATTGCAGGTGTAATAAGCCTTCGTTTATAATTGAACTGAGAGTGTTAGTTTTCTGTCCGAGAGGGTAATTGGAATAGAAATTAATGTATCTGTCCGAATGAGTTGGTTTTAGTTTGTAGAATGTTCCGATAAACTAGTGTCCAAAAACATGAGACAGAACTTCAGAATGAATTAGATGGCATCATGAAAACCATTGAAAGTATTTCTTGACGGACACGAACCGGACAACAGTAATGAGATATTCAACATACTTAAGGAGAAGGATTGTTCATAAGGGAATAAGAATACAACGATTTAATAGTAATCCATTACTAGAGAGGACAAAGGCAGGTAGAATTATTCCTTTTTTGCAGCGACTAGATAGGCTCGTGTCTATTCGCAATCGACAAAACATGAGTCTATCTAGTCTCTGCGAAAAAGTAATACTTTCATCCGCCTTTGTCCTCTCTATCCATCACCACACAAACAACTACGGAGCTACTCATTGAAGCACCGAATTGTTGTTTGGAAGATTAATTGTGGAAAGTAAAACTTATGGACTTCATCGAAAGAATCAAAAATCTACATGTCCCTGTACAGGTTCCCAAATTCTCTTCTATTATAAAGGTGCTTCAAGACAAGAATATTTAAAAATTGTCAACATTATCGGGTAGTATCGACAATATTTTAAAGAATTTGCAAGTAAACTTTGAACAGTTTCAAAATGTTGCCAATATTCAATCTTGCGTATTGGATACTCCATATTTTCAAAAAAGAAAAAAATAAATTTCTCGATTCGATAAATCAAATAAAGTTCGTATCGCGCATCCTCCAAGAATCATTACTTTACATCTCAACGTCGCACATACAAATTAATAATAATTACAGCGGAAATTAAAATGCCTAAGGAGAACCGGCTTTCATCTGCACGGGTATTACCCAGCACAAACATATTTACCTCTTTTTTTCAACGCATAGTGCTTGCACTAAATGTTGTCCGCTTCAAAAGCCAAGGTTTCTTGCCTTAACTTTAATGTCGATTCCTTTAAAAGAGACGCGAATTGTAAAGGAGTGGAGCAAGGAAGCATAAAAAAAGAAATAAACATACGGTCAAGTTATTACCGCAACGATCAAGCGTACTTTTGTGTCATTAAGTTCGATTTTCGGTAAGTGACTTGCTAGCTACTAACGACTAGGTAACCTTCTCGACTAACTCAATTGCTTTAATTAGTTCTCTTATACATATGTGTACAACGTAGTGGAATATTTATGTGTACACTATCTGACATGGATGTTTGGACACGTGGAAAAAAGGATGGGTTGATTTAGATTTAGTAAGGAACATAAATTTATTATCAATATTTAACGAACATTTTTATTTCTATTGTATGATTACGTAAGTTAAATTCGCTTGTTTTTGTTCGTCAAATGCAGGTTTTTCAGTAGACCAATGATGATGGCTATTGGATACTCTACAATTAGTAAATTTTTCATCTATCCTGTTCTTCACACTTTTGTTGGTCGGTTGCAAACCCTAGTAATTTTTACTTAAATCTTCTACAATTGTTGGTATGTATGGGTGGCATTTGTTATTCCTCCAGGTTTTGCCAATAGTGGATTTTGGAATTTTGGACTTATCTCAAAGAATTAAAATTGACTGATTTTGATATCTTCAAATTTAAAAACGTTACGGTGAATTTGAAATGAACCACAGCATATGTATTTACGTTACGCATAATTTCACCCGTATCATGTTATTCTCAACGATCAACAATCATCAATTTGTATAAACTATCGTCAACAACTACGAACAATTTGGCTTCGATTTAAATATTCATAACGCAAGACATCAATTCATTATAGTTACACGACGTCTACCGCTCCTCATGACGAATTTTAGCATTTTAAAAGGCCTGCGTTCACAAATTTACGGAAAGAGGCGTAATTAATTCGCGAATTACGAAAATTAGGAAGTACAACGTCGAAGCGCGACTGTTCCTACTGCAAGAAAAGAAAAGCATACTATAAAAGAGAAAACCGCTAATTATCACTTGATTGCCGTCGTGCTCGTCAGCGCCATCTTCAACATAGATTCAAATCTCTAAGGACGTTGATGAAACCGAACTTGCTGGAAAAATTGTAAAGACAAAAAGGTCCGTCACCAAGTAAACGTTGGGAGACAGACAGAGACGGAGTGAGAAATTTTAAGCGATATCTCACTTGGACGTTTATTAATTTGAATAGCGGCCGCGAATTTAGTAAATTACCCCAGCGAAATACACTTACAACGTTAGGTTATATTTTCCACGTCCGTTTTCATTTTATGTATGAGGCGTCTGAAATTAGTTGCCTAATTGAAAAATATTCATTTAACTACCATTTTTTTAATATAATTTCCTATTCCTCTGTTACTATTTATACCGGAATAGCCTAAAAGTGTTCGGACCTCAACATAAAGATGACGGTAATTGTTAAAAATATTGCAAATACCTTGCAAAGTATCATCATTAGATTCATTAGTATCATAATTACTGCTACGACTTTTTCTCTACCTTGTACTATCCTCTTCTGTGAGCCTGTTTGTGTAGATTTTTACTGGTCAATGCCCCGAAGATAAAAGAAAAGAAATAGTTTTTTGATATTTTTTTAACCCGAAAACTACTTTTGCTTCTTCACCGTGTTACACATTCAAAATTGGGAAACTTAAAAGAAAAATAAATGAAACAGAAACCGCTTTTCTTCAGTTTTATCACATAAAATATGAAATGACGTTAATTTCCAAATAATATAATGAGTTTTTCAACATTTTTCATTCTAGTTAATAGTCCAGAGAGATTCAGAAAGGTTGTCGGAAAAAATACTGCTTTCTGCAGGATGTGTTATCAATATCTACTACCAATCTAATGAGTGAATATAGACGCATAGAAATATTTACGATTCTAAATAGCACTCTATAGTAACCGTGTAACCGTTTTGTTATCATTGTCGTACGTAATACTTTTTTATCTTTTTACTATTTTGCAGTTTTTACGATTTTTTTTTTATTAGTTTCATACATCATGCATATATAAAAAGCTTTTCTGAAAGCTACTAATTTAAAAGTTTTTATTTGGTGTAAGTAAGCATACCTAAATAGTAGAATATTAAAAATATTTTCATGAGTTGTTTTTTAGGTTATGTTTAAAATGCCGTACAACATTGAGCGTTCCGCTACTGATTGTGTTCGAAACACAATTTCATGAAGACGGCACGACCATAATATATGCCTCTAAGCATAGAAGCGGCTTCGACAATCTCTCTCTACATTGTCGATAAGCAGAACGCAAGTCTATCGGAATCAGAATAAAAGAGATGCCATACAGACATTAATGTGACCACGAGATTCTCCATGTTTCTTTATTTTAGTGGTTAAATAACGTAAATTTAGCTTATGGTCTACCTAATTCTTTTATTTTCATTTTAAATCTATTAGTACACTGACACTCTTCATTTTTAAAGTTGTAAATACGGCGCCACAGAAATCGTGCGCCCCAACTGTGTAGACTGTCATTCGTTGTTTATATATTATTATATAATGTGAATAACTCATTTCACATTGAAACTCAAAGGCCAAGGATTTGACAAAGAATTGTTAGAAATATCACCACAACCCAGCACGTTTTCTATAATTTTTTGTTGATCCGTAATTATTTAAAGGACAGATAAGAGATAGGTAACCCGTCAGTTTAATTCTTTATTGCTAAACCAAATTTTCGATAACATAATGTAACCTTCGTCGGGACTATCTAAGAACAACTGCGGAAAAAAACTAAATAAAAACAATAAGACTAAATTTAAAATAATAAGTGCTCACATTAACATCTACACATTATTAAAATGGTAAAAAACATGTTCAGGTCAATTAAAACTAACATAATAAAGTTAAAAATTCGTTATGTTACGTCGTTCTAGAGCGAACAGAATGGCAATGCATGTCTAAGAAGAAAAATATACTACGGAACAAACAAGTGGTAAAAAATAGATACAAAAAACCTTTACATTGCTGACATTTACGATAAAAACATACGAGCAACGAGAAGGCGGGCTATTTAAATGGTCCTATATCTTTCCTGTAATTTCTGATTAATTAAGATCTTTTTTGTTTCACAATATCACATCTTTCGGTGAATTTACGCTGAAATAAGTTTCGCTCAACATCTGAGGCTCGAACATTCTCCAAATCACAACTGAATTATTTTTACGACTTATGAAGAAGAATAATTCCATTCTTACAGGCAAGATTATCATCATTTGTTTAAGATAGGCAGACACGCTATGTATATAGCATTATTTCCTCCTACATTTATATGCTTCATGGCTCGACAAGTCGGTAGGATACAATTTTAATTTGTTTCATTTCTTGAAAAACTTGGAAACTTAATACCGGCAAATTCTCATTTAAACGTCAAGCATCTTTTTTCAATATAGATAGATTTCCAGCCTTCCTAGCCAACTCCAATAAATTAAATTCCGATTCATTGTCAACACATACCAACCGGTGACATCAATCGAGATTTTCCTAGAATGGAATTCCACGACATCCATATTGGGTAATCATCGCAATCTAAGATCAGACGATTCAAGAAAGGTTTACACAAGGACTTGCGCGTTAAATGAGATTCAAAAGACGATGCTTGATCTCGAAACATCAGAAGAAAAAAATGTACGATCGATTTGTTGGTAGTTAGAAATAAGCATGTCATTTTTTAATGTTATACGACGCATAAAGTATAAAGCAAATCTGAGATGTTATTATTTTACGACGTTGTTTGGAGGTCATGAGTACTGCGGTACATCTTAAACAACCTGTTCGTTGTTGACATGTCAACAAGTTTTAGTTTTTGTAGGCCACTTAATTATCTCCGCACCGTAAACTCCGATGTCATCCAGTATGTACAGAAGTGGCCAATATTATGGTACGATACCAGACGAAAACATCCCCGGGGTATCCTGGAACATCTAGACGACGCGTAATCGTGTTTCTTCTTTTCGATAAAAAAAAAAAAAAAAACGGAGTAATGATGGAGTTAAGTCAAGAATGTATTAAATAAGAGATACATATGCAGCATATATTGCTATCGATTCTATTTATCGTTTCATTTAGGAAATATGTAATTTGAAGATTACGACATATTTAAATAAAAAGTTTAGAAAATCGTATTCAAAATTTAGCCCGTCTTTAGCATGTCTTTCCTCAGTAATCCCCAATAAAGACATTAAACAGCATGGACGATTAAATTCCACACTCATTAACAGCCATTTTGACTTCACAACTAACTTTTCAAATAAATCAAAAAAAAATCAAAAAATGGAGAGAAAATATCGTTAAAAACATTCAAATCACTACAAGAATTCTACATAAAAACATAGGCTTCCACGGCCAGAGTCTGTTGAAAGTAAGCGTGTTCCGTGTTTGAACTGCGTCATGTCGTTGTTAAAATAAAAACTCGACGTTTCGCCTACAATCGTATTTTATCGTATCGCTTCTTCAGGAGAGTGATAGGCCACGGTTAGCGCGTCGAATCGAAAATTCTGCATTTTCCTTGCCAAACTTATCAAATATTTTAAACTGGCTATATACATATAGAAATGACGTATTCAGTTACATTAGCGCTTGAGCAAATGATACGCTTGCAACACAAGTATGTATATCTTTGTAAGCATTTGTGTATCAAATGCCAGCCTTGAAATCAAATTTTAACTTTCTGTAATCGTCATCGGCCCTTATAACTTCAAGATCGTCAGAACACTGACTTTTATGAATGTTAGTTTGCAAATTTCAAAACTTGATTGCACCAATTTCTTAAAAAAAAACTTGCTTTATAGGTAGGCAACCCATTATGCATCATGCGAATTATCGTTGTTAAAATTCTATTTGATAGGATTTAGCAGCATTTTTACTTCATTTATTTCGATAATTCTCGGGAACATTTTACATTGATGTGTTTGTCCCTTTCTATCGTTATTTTTGTAAATTTCTTAAGAAAATACTTTCCGTAGTCGATTTTCCCTTCTTCGCAATAGAGATTCGTACCGTGTCCTATCTTAAGTAATTTTTAATAGTTTCTCCTATTCGTCACGAGATTCTCTTTGGTATGGAATACAAATTTTGCCTTGAGGAAGACCTTTCGCTTTGTATTGCAACTTTATATCCACCCAGATAGAGTAATAGTGTATGGTTACCAAGATTTAGAGAAATTTTGTTTCGAATACGAAGTGTGTGTTACGTTTTCTTTAACGGCTTGGTATCCGAACTTCACTGATTACCCAATCATTCCCGTCGGAAGAACTCTAATCTAGGATTAGATATGTACTTAAGCTTTTCCTTTACCGTGAAAATCTTCCTCTTACTGGTAACTTCTCCGTTCCTAAAGTTCTTGAGGAGGGCGCATTTCACAAAAACTATCAAATTGAAATATGCGAGTATAAAAAGAACTATGAAATAAATGGCGAAAACTTACTGATCGCCATCTATTTATCCAAAACGCTTAATATTACCATCCTCATCTCTCTCTACATATTGATTTTTGGGCAATACCTTTTTATTACTGCTACAGCTAAAATAAGCCTTCACACGCATAGCTTGTCGCAAAAAGAATGAGGATCCTTACAGCTTTTGTACAATTAGTTGGATACTCGGTTAATAGATATCCAAAACCCCACCAAAGCCGAAGAAACAAATTTATTTTCAGACTGTTATCCGCAAGAGAGTTCAATTGACCCTCTTCTTCCTACGAGGTGAATTCATTGTCATCCTCAAAGTATTTTGAACCAGTAATCGGTCAATGAACTTTGAAAGGTTCTCCTTAGTACAACTTTATCGATATATTTAGGAGCGAAACATAAAATTTCAACAAAAGCTTGCAAACATAAAAATCCATCAGATGGCAAGTATTATAAACAACTAGAAGATATCGCGATGTTCTAGACAAATCTATGATCCATATTGATTCTCACGCTGTTATCCATGATGTAGAAAATGAATGCAGGAAACGTATGCAGAAATTAAGTTAACAAGCTACAATGCTTCAAATTAAAAAAGATTCATTTCGTGCTTAAAAGCTTTATAAATACAAATAACGTAACAAGACGTTGTATTAACGAGCTTCTAATGAACAGAAACGAACTTGATGTTAACGCTAAATACTTGAATATCTTCTGGTTATTACCGGAAAAGACATTAATACGCAAACACGTGCCAAAATGAGACTTAGGTATAGCTGTATATTCGCATGTATAGCATTGCGTGTTATTATCTTTCGCAATTCCGAAACTCATTTTCCAAGTTCACGCCAAGAGGAATACCAGGCGACTTCCTAGAGAAGTAACACGCAACAACAGCGTTAACGATGCGACTAAATATTAGAAAAGAGAGCCCTAATCTCACTTGTAAAATACATTGAGCGGATTAAAAGCTATATAGCTCAAGAAAGTACAAACAGTTATAATTGCAGAGAACAACAGAACAACCAAAAAGCACTGTGCCTAGCGCTTCTGTATCCTTCTAGATTAACTCCATTTACGCACTAATGATAGTAGTTTGTGAGATAGTTATGAAACGTGAATTTAACTAGTTGTATGCCTTGTTCTTTAATTAGTTAGGGGGTGGGTGGTAGTAATTTTTAAACGATTTCTTCGTTTAACAGCAGTTAATGAAAGTAAGCTGACTATAAGAAAATAGAAGATAGGAATATTTGCTTTTGTAATTAAACCTTTAGTATGCCTGCCTCGTTTTTTTTTTCTGTTTTTCTACGAAAACGTTTCTGAAGATGACAATGACAAAAACGACGATTAAACGATTTTCTTTTCTTATTGCTTGTGTGCCTTCCATACGTACAATGTTTTTATTACAACATATCAAAGGCAAATATGGCCACCAGCTCCCCAAAGATCTAAATTAAGAGAGATGTTCCTAAAATATTTTCCGTGCCCAGAAAAGACGAATTTAAAAGATTTTAACGAAAACCGGCTAAAAAGAAAAATGGGGGTATCCACTAAAATAAATAAAGGTACTCTCCATCACCAACTACAGGGCCGTCTATGAAATTAAAAAAAAAATCGGATAAGACAGTACTTTTTGGCGTAACTCAAAATACTGGCTAAAAAAGAAATCTCTCATCCCCTGTATATGTACAAATTCGTAAGCATTAATAACAGCTCAATCGTATCGGTTTAAGTATGCTATAAAAGCTGGTTCCTCCATAAAAATACCAACCACCCTACGACAACCATCATCCAACTCTGTATTGCACGGTCTCTACTATCAAATAGAATGATATTCGCCATTATTCCTTATTGATGGAAATGGAAGAATACAAAAAAAAATGCGTTCGTCCAGGTATAAACAAGGTCCAGTTTCACGGAATAATCGCAGACCTTTACGGTCGAGGGAAACAGGTATTAATCAAAACAGTAAATGTAAATGCGCGTGACAAAAACAGCTCGTATCGCTGGTATGAGAGATATGGGCCTACCCATATTGTTGAAAATTAGCGAATAATATATTCGGTTATCTTCCATTTGTTGTCGCATTGTTCAGTGATACGCAATACTTGTTTTATTACGCCGTCTTTTATGGGGAGCTATAAAGTTTGGGTTCGCGTACTTCTGCGTAATTCACGCAGGGGTGGTAGAGGTATGTTTGTTGTAATTTGCTTGGAAATGGACGAAAATTGTTCGTGATAAAATAAAATATAATTCTTCACAAATAAAGTTAACCATTATCTTTCGGGACTAAATATATATTACGAATGAAAAAGTAGATTACGAAACGTTTTTCTTCTAAAAAAAAGTGAGTAAAATGTAAACAGCAAAATGTAATATCAACCACTTTTGACAAATTGCCCCCTTTTTCATATATAACTTTCTTAATTTTTTTTTCTCTCTTTTTAGTAGCGGTAGTGGTAGCATTCTTCATCTGCTGGGCACCCTTTCACGCTCAACGTCTGATTGCGACCTACGTCAAGCCGCCAGCAGATGGCAACACCAACGACAGCATTCCGTTGAAAATTTACGAAATATCGACGTACATCAGTGGAATTTTGTATTACGTCTCCACCACCATCAATCCTCTATTGTACAACATAATGTCAAACAAGTTCAGAGAGGCATTCAAGGTACGTAATACTTATCTCCCATTAGTGCGCCTCGTTTTCGTCCCTTCCTTTGGAAGATATCGAACATAGAAGGCGAACGGTTAAAGATATCGAATAGAAAAGGGACATTTTATTAACGGAATCGCCTTTTTTACGATGCGATTAAACCAAGATGGCACTCGAAAGACATCGAAGGAAATGCTTGAATCGTTTTCCAATGCAAAGATTATGCCTTCGCTTTCAAAAATTACAACGTTCTATATTTTATAGTAAGTCATTAGTGCAAAATATAAAAGCAATTAGCTGCGCAGAACGGACTATAAATCTTGTCGTTTTAAGACATTTCCACGGTGAATGCCAGGTGTTGATAATTTAATAGCAATGCTGAGAAGTGTAAGAATAATAAATGTTGCAGAAGTATATACGATGTCATTATTATTAAGTATTATTAAGTCTTTTCTGTTCTTATCATGGAAGATCGATGGTACTTATGTGGATTATTGCGTCCATTTAATGCGGATTAGGCATTAAATAGACTCACTAAGTTGTCGACGTGAGCTTCATAGCGATTATACATGTAAAAGCTCATTCCTACTTGTTTTACATGTTTTAACGTTTCTCGACTGGCATCCCGCCACGTGCCCGCATTCAGGATGCCAACACTAAGGACCGACCTACTACTTAGATCGTCAATCTATCACATGGCACGTAATGTCAATATGCTACGAAGACATCTTTATTGGATCTGATATATTTTTGTTCTGTTGCGCAAATATCTTATTATTATTATTATTCCTGTATATCAAACACCTTCAATCTTCCTTCTCAGGAAAGTTAATCGAACCATGATTACTTCCTAAATTACGCTATATTCACGAATGCTGCCTAAAAAGGAGATACGCGTGTGTATATAAGCCTATAATCGCCAAAAAGGTGTGATCCAAGTAATCGCATATCCTGTATTCAGTTTGTATCCGTTAAGATCGTTAAGCTCGAAAGCCCCACATTCTCCAATATAACTAATCCAAAGTATCATTTACTCTACCCCAATGTAAGGCGATTAAATAAGACGCTTTTCTAATATTTACGTAGTCCATTAATAGCGTGGCGTATTGTTCCAATGGATATAGGTACTTTTATCTCCTATCTTTATCTTTGCGATGCTGGTTTTAGCGAATTTGAAATCGGGGAAATTAAACGATTTTTCAATCTCGATTGTAGAGAAAGAGAAACGAGCTTTAGTCCGCTTATTGCTAAATTCGTCATAAAGCTCTATGATTTTGGTTTGTTTTATAGATATTTAAAGTTTAAAAGGGAAGTTGTTATTGTCCATTAATATGCTAATCTTAATTGCCAAGCGCTTACGCGTAAAGATTAAAGCGAAATAGTATTTGTTCTTTAGGAGACGTTCGCGAGATGCTGTCTGGTACCGAAACGACGGCATAGAGGGCCACTGCAGCGTTCGTATTCGGTTCTTTCGCGTTCCACGCAGAGGCGGCCCGAATCGTCGGACTCGGGACGTGACGATCCTAGCCAGCACACGCATACCACCCTAATAAAGCGGAATTCGCTGGATGGGAACAACGCCACGATTACGAACGAGGGAAGAAGGTAGGTGTATTTTATTATTTCGCCTTCAGATGCGGGGGTGAATTTATAATTCGCAGTTTAGATCTTAATCTAGCCAGAGGACTATAAAACATCCTGAAACATGGAGGACCAACAAATGGTTTGATGTTGACACTCCCACTAAAATTTCTAAAATAAAAAACATCACTTGTTCCACATAATAACGGAGACTTCTCTATTCTATACATGCGTTACAACTATCCCTGCAGTCTGTATATTTCGAAACATTAGGTTTAAAAAGGAATATGTCACCCACCGCCACTGGTTACGAGGATAGCTTGAGAAGTTTCCAACCTAACACAGAAACAGTTTCTTCTTTACAAATTCGGCTTTATCTCTCAACTTACAAGGGAACATGCCACTTTCTAATACGTTTCCAATATTCTACAATTTAGTTTCGTAACGCTATCTTCTTCTTTAAGAACACAGGATATAAGCTTCTTATTGAAAATGAACATTATATTGTTCGACCAACAACATTCTATTATAATCGTTTTTGAATCTTTGACTATCTAATTTTGTTATGCTACATCGAATTGTACGTAATAGTAACTTATTCTTGTTAGTTTCGATTAACACAATCACGATTGTCACAAAAAACCATGGCCGTTACCGGCCATTAGAAGTCTTCGCTTTTTTCAGAGCCAATTCGCACCATTCGCAGTATAGCGCTTGATTTCAGGAGTGTACTGGAGTATCCAAATTTTGTCAACAATTATAAAGAAATTGCGACTTATTTAACCTATACTACTCTGTAGAGTTTTGAAAATGTTCATTTGAATACGTTCTTAACGCCAGAGTATTCTTAATGTTGAGACTTTCAGCATTTCAAGCTACCCTTAAAAATTATCATTACTCTATACAACAATAAAAACAACCTGTACGTCTCCATTCTTATCGAAACCAGTTTGTTTTCCAGCTATTTATTCACATTTATAGGTCCCTAAACAAGAAATCCCCGGAGAAAGCCGGTTCCCTTGATTCAGATCGTGAGGCAGTCACGTTCACCTGGATCGCGAATAGATCCGACGTAGAGATGACCATGGCGTCTAAGATCGACTTCGAGAACATCCAACCGGGCACTAGACTGGTAGCCGTTCACGTAAGTTCCTTACCGCCGACGAAGTTGAACAAGTTCTTACGTTTCTTCCGCTGCATCGCTAAAAAAACCCTACTGGACGAAAACAGAAGGCTTTCCAGCTACTACATGACCTCCATTTCCCCCGCCAATAAGGGTGACAAGTCGACGATCGAATTGGAAAGTTCCCCGAACAAATATGACAGCTACTCTTTCACATCCGGCGAGATCAGCAACAGCAGTTTGAAGAAAGTGGATCAGGCGTTACTCCAAGACGAGCTCGCGATATATATTAACGCAACGTTGAAGTAAAACATTTAGTGTTGTAGGACAGACGATGGTTGTTTTATGAAGTCCCTGTTGCATATAGTAGATGTAATTTTTCAAAGTTGTTTTGTATTAAATTTTGCGCAAAAGGACACTAAATATTATGAAAATAAAAATATGATGAAATGAATCTGCTAGATAAAGAAAGAATGGACACAATACATAGACTACTTGTTTTGTTAATGTTAATTTAATGTGATATTATATTTGTCATTAGTTTTGTTACATATATGTGTTTAAACATGATTAAAGATCGAGACTTTGACATGTTAAATGTTCTTTTATTTAAATTTCCACCTCATGTGAATATTCTATAATGGACAAGTAGAATAACAGATTTCTTTTTTGTATATTTGGCTTCCTAAGTATAGATGGCGCGGCATGGAAGAGCACAAAGGTAAAAATATTAATCCTGGAAGCGTGCCTGTATTTATTCTTGTGGCACAATCTATCGTTTGAGTCGGAAACCTGTATTTAAGATATTGCCATACATTAATTATTCGACCATTTTTTTTTTGATTGGTCATAAAATAACATAGATTGCTTATCATAGATAAACTTTTCAACTAGCCGAATTGTTGATAATATCTTTATAGATACCTTTTTGCTGTAGACATTTAACCTATTATTATGTAGCAAAAGCCACATAAAATATTTCAAATGAAGTACCCGCCTTTTAGATTAAATAACTTTAGTCTTTTTGCATCCTACGTTTTCAAGATTTTCCAACCTAGTGAGAACGTTCTCAACTAAAGGCAAGTACTAATACTATTACAGATTCCTTTTTTTCTTTAATTAAAATAGCATCGTATTCAAAGAGAAATATGATGAAAAATATTTTTAAAAGGAGAAAAAAATGAAAATATTTTAAATAAAATATAAATTAATTTTATATAACTTGTTGCCTCAGAATTCTAACATCTACAATTAAATGACGAGCCTGCTATCTAGTAGTAGGATTTTAAACTATCTATTACCAGATTCATTCTAACATATTTACAGTTTTCGTTTTTATATGTTTAGCTTGTGAGAAAGAGATGACATAAGAAGTTATGTAAAGAATTATCGCAATTACATATTTTTGGATATTCAAAATTGCTCAAACGAATTAAACAATGAGGATAAATCAAGTACTTGTTTGGATCTCCATATAGTACATCAATTACTACGAATTGAAATAATAAACTATTAGTTTTTATTAACATAAAACAAGATACTTAATAACTTTTAAGCCATAAACGTTACTAACTTCTTTTACTTTGTATATTACCACTTCCTTGATATAATAAATTTAACGACCGTCATTATCCCGTTTAAAACGTTTAAGTTTGAATTTTAATCCATTTACCAATAAAAGCGTAGAATCTTATCTTGTAAACGACCTTTTCGAAATTTGAATTGTGCTTGATTGACGCAAATCTGCGCCTTTCCAAGTTTTCGTTCGTATCTTCAAGTATAATATTTTATCTCTATAATTCCAAAAGACTTTTGGCCGCCGGCCAAAGCTAGATTTGCAGAAGTCGGAGGTCGTTCTCGAAGTATAAGGTATAACTAATGACGCTCACAAATTTCCAAATATTATACCGGATAATGGATTTAAAAAATCGTTTGAAATTATTTATAGTTCTTCGTTTATATAGTGTAGTTTGTTGAAAGTACTGTCATTATCGCAATTTTTTTTATTCCGGCAAAAAATTGTATTAGCAAACAGTGTGTGATTTTTGCATTTATTCGGGGATTTCGTGCAATAGAATTGATTATCTACCTTTCAATTTTTATTTATTCTGGGACAATATCATGTAAAATGCTTTCATATAAAAGCACCACTTTTTATTTTACTTGATATACGGTAAATAATTATTCGTACGTGTAGCGCATATGTATATATATATATATGTATACGAAACTACGTACATATACATATATATATATATACGTATATATATGTATATGTACGTAGTTTCTGTCACAATTTTTACAGCTTTAACATTATATATTACGAGTATTTACTCTTCTGTGTTTTGATCTGTTATAATTTTTAGTATTTCTAATTAAATTAAATTAAAATGAACAAATTAAATTAAATGTTCGATGTCTGTAAATCAACTCATGCAATTGCGATAATGTATATGGCTACACTTGAAATAAGTAACCGGTGTTCATTTTAATTTAATTACAACCTCACAGAACATCGGGGTAAACGAACAAACTAAAACCACGAAGCATGTAATTTTATTAAAATTTTATATCACAAGAAAGACATTCAACGTGATGTAACATTCATAATTTACAGAAATACATAAATATCAGTTACATATATAAAAAGAACAACACGGTTTACTGCCACCTGCAAACAAGAAAGGTCCTGAGTTTAAGTTCTATACTATTAAACGTTGCAATGTCCCCAAATTTTGGCCAAGGTCACAAACGATACCATAACCTAATAAGCGTAGATATTCCCAAAGAGTTAATATTATTATATCTACAAGGCTACCCGTACAAGAAGTATTAAAATGTTCTACTTTATTCTATAAACAAAGATGAAACTGAACTGATAAACGTGTACAATAGGCGTGGCCAACCTACGGCACTCGTAGTTATTTTACGAAGAATTAATAATGATATCAAGAACGCTAGGGTAGAATGGTAAACAACACATAAGTATCAACAACTTCCACACCACACAAGTCTAATTAATTATAATAATTTAATAATTAATCCGGGACGGCCGTTTCGAGGACACGAATGGTCCTCAACATCAACCGGTAGGTGAGAAACTTCTAAAACTAAACATGCATGTACTGTAAGAGCAGATTTAGAGAACGTATAGGGAATATATAACCTGTCTATTGTAGCATAACATATAAATGAAGCCCGGGCATAGTATTAAATTAAAAAACTTGAAATTGATTAAGAATGTAACTTCGTCGTGAGTATTAGACGCTTACGAGACGGTTTACATAAAAAAATAATAAAAATCTGATGAACAGAGAGAGCGGACCGTTATCGTACTTTGTCTTTCTTGACCTTTTGCAATAAGGGCGGCACTGTTTATATTTTGGGTTATAAAAGCGACCTTTCGGTTTATCTGTCCGGGCTCTTTGCATGTCGTAATTTTAAGGCGGATAGGGGATAGAATAGGCACTTGTAAACAATGTTTTGTTTTCTTAGAATTTGGTTAGCGATTGATGATGCGGACCATTCGTGTCCTCGAAACAGCTGTCCCAGATTAATTATTACAGTTAATTAAACTCGTGTAGGGCGGAGATTGCCGATACGTATATGTTGTTTGGCACACCGAGAGTTTGAAAGCAGTAATAATCACCAAGTTCAATGATGGTTAAAGTTAGCAACTTCCCGTGCGCTTCACGAAATGAGCAAACTGGAGAGATTCGTGTTCGTCGATTCACGAAGAAACCGGTAGTCAACACGAACCCATTCTCATTAGACGAATAAATACTGTCTAGTCTCTGTTAATTTAATGAAACTCACGGAAAGTAGCGAACTTTATTGATGAGACATGTATGTAGCTCTCGAGTGTTTTCTATCTGTATTCTTCGCAAATTTTTGTTGTATCTGTCTCAGTATATACTTTAATAAGCCATTTACTAAACAAAATACTACTAAGTCAATATGTTTTATTTACATAGTTTGCATCGCCATGCCCAAGAAGCTCAACGTAGAACGTAATTTATTTATTAGGCCAACAATCATTATTTTATTATTATTATTAAATGAAAACAATGAGAACAGCGTCTTTCGAACTCTCGAACTGTCTCGAAACATCGTTATGCGCCGTGTCCAAGCATGTCAACTCATAGATTAGATCTTATAAGTATTCTTCGTTGCCGTTAGATGAAAACTGTGATGTTCCTGTGAGTGCTCAATTGAGTGCATTCGTACGTTAGATTTCTGACAACTTTGAAGGTGAGTGAATTGAAAATTATTATTGAAGCTGCGAAGATAAAACGGTCGAAGTAGTATTTGCACAGATGAAGCGTCATGTACGATTAGCAAAACAAATGGTTGTCATTAACCAAACTTTTATAACTTGGCACTTAGGTATTCTTTCAGGTTTATTATGAATATAACAAAAACAAAAAAAATTCTTCCAAATTAACTGATGCTTTAGATGAATAAAGCTTTCTTCTTCAAAAGTTAACCCTAATATAGACGTATGTATAAAAAAGATCCAAATTCAAAAACGACATTAACCTCTCAATTGTTTTATTTTCAGGTACGAAGGATATTTTGTCAATATCATTTATTTTTGTTCTGAAATAAATACTACCGATTCTTACTTACCGATTTTTAATATTTTTAAACGTACGCATTTATGCTTTGTTTTAAACATCCGTAATACCAAGGATATATTATATGTATACTCCTAGATAATACCTATAGAATTAGAGAGTATCACGCAAGACTGGTGAACTTGGTAATGGTACTTATAGAAAAAAGTTGGCCACCTCTATTATGCAAGCTTATAGGAAATTACATCGATGCTTATGTGAAAGAGTATACGTTGAAAAATTTTAGAAGATTGGTAATTTATTATATTATTGGACTAAATTATTTTCAATAATCCAAAACATTGATGAAACAACAATATCGCTATCATCAACCATATTTGAAATATAATATTTGAGTTTTTTTATAATTTTAAACAGATAGACTTTTATAAACGTGAACTTGTTTAATTAAAAAAAAAATGAATTCTATACAGAGCTGTACATTCAATTGATTAATTTTCCGGAAACATTAAATAGCGTACCCGAAAATCTACTCATTTAAATCTGATAACTTTCATGGTGTTTAGGAAAATATATATTTTAATACAGCACTGCTTAAAACAGAATTGCCCCTCAACGAGAACATAGGTTATGCAGTTTTTTACAATACCATCATTAGGAAACAATCCAGCATAGCTGTTGAATTGGTAACATTCTCGGAAGTTTCCCGTTTTTAATACGTAAGTAATGAAGATTGTACCGGTTAAGCAAGCCATTTCTTGTAAATTTGGCTCATTCATCCAGATAATGTAGATGATTGATCCTGAGACTATCTCATAAAAAAATTTTCTTGAGAAACTTACGTTTTTCTGTAGTAAATATTCTGAGTATTTAACACCTAGATAATCTTAACTCCAGAGTATCTCGTCTGAATATGATAAATAGTGTAACGGTCATGGCTAAACTGGATATGTGGATATAAAAAAAATCGTGTTGGAAGCATTCTCCTAAATACCTTGAAAAACATCAATATTACATGAATATTGTTGTCTTTGTTTCCTTTGAAAAATTTGACGAGAAAGACAAGAATGGATTTAAAAGAACATTTTAACTTTTTCTAAAGTTTAATCGTAATTTTTGGACAAGCTGTATATTTTCGTCAAATTTAGCCAGATTTTCAAACGATTCAAATATTTCCAATACAGTTAGAAATAGCAACATGATTATATATGTTATTCCATTTAAAACAACAAAGTTTACAGCTATTACTATATTATCAATTACTTCTTTTTGTATCGCCCTTCCTTAAAAAAAAAACTTAAATTTAGGACCATGTACACAAAACAAATCCAAATTACGCTCGTTTTTTTTTTCAACATACTCTTAGCTGGATACTAATAATATCATCTCCTACATCTGCACCTTATACAATCAACACAAAGTTATGATTTTCCTTTGAAACACTAACATTATATACTCATTAACCTTAACATTTATAAAAATTTCAAGCGGAAAAACATTGTTATAGAATGAGATCGTCTCTAAAAATTGTTTTTTTTTTTAACAAACACTTACTTATCATGGCATTTGTTCCAATGATTTTACGTTTTTCAACTGAAATAATCGATGTGTATTGACCTTATCCGCAAGGATTTACATTCCAAAGAACTCTAACGCAGACAAGCGTTACTAAGCTTTAAAAATCGTTGCGTGTAAAACAATAATGACAAAATATTAACAAAACAAAGCGATAAATACGTAGAAAACAACAACAGAGAACGTGATATATATTTTTCACATCAATCGGTTATTCAGGTGAATCATTTACACGATCCTGAAAATTGCACGTTTGTAAATGGAAATTTTTTAAACGGTTCTTTTCTCGTGGACATGGTTTAAAATTATATTACAGGTACACACACGGCGTATATCATTGCATTTTTTGAATCTTCCGCAAGATATAATAATGATTGATGCACTTGGTAGTCAAAAAAACGTTAGCGATGAAGGAGTATTAACTTTTGGAAAAGTAAATCTCTTTAGATACAAAAGGTAACAAATAAACAAATCCTTAAGTTGGTATCTCTTAGACTTAAGACTTTTGTTACGATTGTAACGAAGAAAGCGAAGACTTTTTCTTGAGATTTCAACCTAAAACGCATTTAAATAATCAAAGAAATAAGGTGAATGGGTTTTTGCGTGGATAATAGAAAACTTGCTTCCACGAAAAAGTGCTTACTATAAATCGACTTGAACGTTGAAATACGAAATACACATTGAGATATTTCACGGCGAAGAAGGAAAGTTAGTAACTCGATTTTTATGGCTGAAATGTCAAGTCCTAAGTGTCGGCGATGACGTGAATATGAGATTATATCAGATTGTAAATTCTATTAAAAGAAATTTAATCGATACTTCTCGTATAAATCCTCCCGAAATAGCGCAATCATCGTAAATATGATAATTGTAACACGTTAAAGTATACAGTGCGCAAATGCGACTTGTATTGCACTGTGAAGTCTGAAAAATGGGTCTCTCATCACCTCTATTCGAGTGAAATTTTAGCTAACACCATTCAAGAAGCTTCTGAATTCGGTGGTATAGTCAGATTTTTTAATTAAAAAAAAAAAACATCGCTAATAAAATGTTGCTACTTTCGAACTCGGAAGATAATCATAGCGTGCCGTAAAAATTTAGATGTACATTTGAAATTTTCTGTAAAGGTAGATTCTTTGATCCAGTATGTATTAAAAAAAAAATGCTTTGATTTTAATGTAAAATATGGACTCTGTAAGGGTGGTTCCTACTATATCTTTTCCTTATAAAAAAAAATAGGAGAAAGACCTGCAGAAAAGCATATCAGAGCATGTTAGAAGTAAAACAAAAAAAAATTAAAACACTGTCGTTTACTGGATAGAACAGACTTCAGTTGTTAATCGCAAAAAAATGCTACCGCATGCAATAATTACTCTGTTGTTTCTTTTTTATCAAAAGTCAAATATGCTTCCAACCGGGATCGATCAACGGAGATGAAGTCGATCGAGCGGATCTTTCACATTTTTTTATGCGTTTATTTTGAAAATTTTACGACAACCATATTTTTTAATAATTTACAAAGACTCAATGTTATTTAAAAGTATTATTTAAACGGACGAGGCGAAATTTAGTAGAAAAGGTTTTATACATGTTGACTCTATATAACAAGGCAAATGAGAAAAGGAGGTCCAGATCTAATAAAACCAATAACAAAAAAGGAAGTTAGTTCTACATTAATACTGGCGTGGGGATGAAGAAGTTAAACTGTTGCTGTTACAAATTTTATTCTAAAGTATGTGAGGGCAACAGTTTATCTTCAGTCGGCCATGATACAATTAATTTGAGTCGAAATTTTCACAAGAAAGAGCTTTCTCTAACACGTAATACTTCTGTTCAAATTTAACTTTTTAAATTTTCCTCCGAATTACTCAGGGAAGTACATGATTACCTTCCACCCACTCGCTAGACGGGATCACTGTATACTACGGCATGTACCTGGATAGAATCTCCGTATAATTTCTTTCTTGTTTCATCGACTCACCTCAACGTAAATCGAAACGAAAAATAATAATCCCCTAAGCTTATTACCATCATCCGCCAACCCTAGTCCCCTTATTCCGCTCTCTTTCACGGTACTTTAATCACCAGACTGCCCGCGTGCCGTTGATGCCCGCAACAAGTCGTCATTCTCGCAACATTTCCATCTCCGCCACAAGCGTCCAGCGTAATTAACTCTAGCCGGGAGCAGCTACTGCTCCTTTCGTACTCCTTATTGCAGCACCAGATGCCTTCATCGCCCGACATTTCCCAACGTTTCACTGAGTTGTGACGCCGCTTGTCAGCATATAGATGATCATCTTGATCGTGGAATACCGCCGGAGGCATAGTGGAGGACTTTGTAAGGAAGGACCGTTCGTAAATAATATCTTTGTTCTTTTCCCCGGCTGTAGAGCGTATATTTCGGCCGGCATGAATCTTTAATAAATTTCCCTCAGTTTTCTTGGCGAGAGACCCTTCTTTTCCGTTAATGCCAACCGTACTGGCGTTTAAATTTAAATTCAGCGGACAGATATGCTTAGGTTCCAAGTTACCTAACGCGATAAAGTTACAGTTGTTCAGCTGGCTCATCTTCGAGCGATTCTCGCAGCTGTAATATTGCGAATTTCTAATATCCCCCGTCCAAAATAAGCCCCCGACATCTTCGTAATCTTCCGTAGAGTACTTAAACGTTTCTTTTCGTTGTCTGTGGTCCTGCTGCCTTTCTAAGTTATCCAAAGCCTCTTGCAGGTCCAGATCGAACAGAACTTGCTTGGTGCGACGCGGTAACGGCTTGGCTTTCCGCCTGAAAGAAACCACTAACGGTCGACGGGCGTTTTGCAAACGCGCCACTTCCGAATCCAAATATCTCAACGAGCTCTGTCTGCTGCACGAATCGGTGTTGCTTTGGCTGTTCATCTGCGACGCCTGACCGGATAGGGTGGTGTAGCAGCGTCCGGTCGCGCGTTTTCCACGTCTAAAAAAACGCTTGAACGTATCCTGGAATCATTACAAAAATTTTAACTATTTAAAAGAATAGATTACATGATTTTAAAGTTAAGATGATTCAGAATTTTCGACGTTAAAACTTACGAATTAAGTAAATAACAAGTACATCTTAGTTGATGGAATTTACGCATCTGTAGAATTTATGGGACATTAGCAATGCAGCAAAGGACAGAAATGTAGGAGAGCGTATAAATAGTTTTCACTTTCCTCTAGCTATACAATTAATTTAGAACTAGTTAACAATAGTGAAGATAGGCAAGCGAGGAATAATTTAATTAAACCTAAAATATTAAAACAATGTTTGATTCAGTTTGAGTATAAAAAAAGAAAAAACGGAAAATATATGTTCAAATTTCGTGCTTTTAAATAATAAATAAATAAACCTAGTCAGAGGAGGTAAAACTTCCGGGGCTTTCAGAAATAATTACTGATTTTCTAAAAATATCACAATTAAAGGTAAGTTAAAAGACTTTCTTATGCTGTTGTAACTTTAACAACTGCGCTTCGATGATTTTTTTAAGGAGTCATCCTCTCATCCTAATTGACTCGATTAAATCAGACACAAGCAAACACGCAATTAATTACGCAAATAGTTACATAGAGGGCATGTATTTCAAATAAGTAAATAATTTTTACTTGTTTTAAGAATGTACTGCATAAAGCAGAATAAAATCGAACGTACTGTTACACATCTCTAATCTAGCAAGAATTTCTGCGATGTTCTCGAACGTTAAATTCAATCGAAAAAATGTTAAAGAAACGTTTTTCTGAAAAGGACAGAATTTACAGCCCCAATCTTCAGGAGAGTATGGAAAGTATCAATACATGGATGTTGTGTAAATCGTAAACTTTTTGCGGTAAAAAAGGCAAGAAGACAAAAAACAGGCGCAAGAAATAGACGTAACATGTAAGGGTAAATTGCGTATTTATATCTTTGGCGTTTCTTCTTTTTTGTCCGTTACAAATTTGACCCGCGTAATTGATATCATTGATTATCACTCTCTGCTACCGAATACCTCTAGTGATGAATTTTTTTCTCGTCTCTTTGTGACCCGATCGAAACCGTCATTCTGTGTCGCCCCGAATACATGTCAATTTTGAAAACCGCCATATCCTTTGACTAACCGTTTAAGCACTAGAGTAGTTTCAAAACTTGACAATTTAACGTTTTTTATAGCTCTGTGTAACGCGTGTATAACTTACGAACGGTTTCAGAAATCGAAGCGAATTTTTTTTGTACCTATTAAGCTAGGGCGAAAAGCTCCTCTTTCTGATTTATATTTTTAGTACATACTCCGAATAAAATGTTCGACAACAAAACAAAATAAAATAAATGATTATATCTGTACAAAATTTTAAACAAGAAAATAAACAAAAAAAAAAACAAAAAAAATCACAAATATTGCTCAATATGACTTCCGTTTTCTCCAAACATTTTATTATTCGACTTCTCGTTACGTCACCGGTACTTCTTCCCACTTAGGCTAGCTCTAGTTCTCTGGACGAATTAATAAGCTTGACTTTCAATATGACCCCAAAGATAATAGACAAAAGGAATCAGATGCTAAATGGGCGGGTACATCATCTGATTGATATCAACTCGTACTTCTTATGACAGTTCGTTGATCTTGTCGGATGGATGCGTCTTATTGCATTTCAAAATTCTATCAACAGGCGTCTTCGAAATGATCAAATTTTTAAAAGCAACAGATATTAAACTACTGGGATGTACTTCGAAATACGCTAAAATATTTATCTTTTCCTCGTCCTCAGAAACAGGTTTAATACATTATATTCATTTAATATAGGCAACCGCATCAAGATCACCCTCGTACAATGCAAGAATCTACTTAAAATTACATTAAATCAAATAATCGCAACTTCGTTAAATGCTTATATTCAAAATAAGGGGATAAGAAGGACACTAGACAACAGACTCACTGTATTCAGGCATTAAACAAAGATTTAGAGCTGAGAAGGAAACCGTAAACTTCGTCGAAGAATGAGCGTTACGAACTACGTCGCTTCTTAGCTTACGCGCATGTAGCTTTCAGATCATAGTGTGGGTCTGTAATTATAATTTTTTTCTGCGTTCGAGAAGTACTGAGCTATCGAGCAAATAAGCGACTTTTTATACATTTAAAGAAAAGCACAAACAATTGGTCTCCCCTCTCCGCAAAAAGGCGACATCGTTCTTCAAGCTAGGAGAACATGACAATAAATACAGGAAACCGTGTGTTCTTAATTTTTTTGTTTTTTTTTTGCAAAATCAAATACAACGTAAAAGAACCAAACATCGTTTGTGACAGGTCGATTTTTTCTTTCGGCTTTTTCAATAAATTTAGCAACTTGGCCAAATTTAAAATTGCCCTCTACCTCCAATAACAAGCAAGCTCCTCATAGTGATAGTCGTAAAACATAATAACATTTATATTGCAATCGAGAATATCTGGGAAACATGGTAAACATGTAGCTTCATATTAAATCGTCAAAAATATGTTTTTGGTACGCCAGTCACATGGATAAGATGACCCACCCACATGCTAAGATCGATAAAATGACGAAAAGCATTCAATATATATATACACAATTTTGCTTTGAAAAGAAACAAACACTCCATATTTTCGTCCGTCCATTGTCCTTATGCCTCCTATAACACCTTTTGACGCGTGAGTACTAAGCTAAAATATATATATGTATACATACATAGGTATGCGATTCATATAAAAAGGCCGAACCTCTAATACGCGCTACAAAAGAGCCAGGTTCTCATATATGATGTATATGTATGGAGGTACGCGACGAGAAAGTTTAACGCCGACCTATGGGAAACACAACAGGTGCTTCGAGTTTCGATACCATTTACCCAGATACGGTCAACACAATTAGTTTCACCGAACGACACGGATCCGCCACATAACCGAGATTTTATAGGTGTTCACGTGGCGAAAATGAACTAGGCAAGGCCGAAGCTGGCAAATTGCCAGATGTTTAGGATTTTAGAGAATGACTGTTATGACAGATTATTTCGTATTTGAACGGAGCTTTCTGTGGCACAAAACAACAATAAGTGGTATTTTGATATTTTATGTATACATACATAGTTTCGAACTCATCCAAAAATTCTCCGTAAGGTAGAATAAAAAAAAAAAAAACAAAGGTTCAATATCTCGCAAATTTTTATTATTAAATGTAAACAACTAGTTTCGTGCCCGTCAGCACATCATCAGTTTAAACGGAGAAACCAATGCAAACGCGAGAAATTCTCATACCTTGGATGCGATAATAGATGTACGATAGTTTCTGGATTGAGGGAAAATTAATGTAAAAATAAGTTAGTATTTGTTGTCTGCTGTAAATTGTATAGAATTCGGGTCAAAGTAAACGTCTCTTTCTTACATTTCGCGTTGTATATTATTCAACACTTTATCTATAATGCCTGGGTCAAAATGATTAATGGAACTAGCTGCTTAATGATCGTTAATTCGCCGTTAAAGAATTCACTGGAGACATGGATGCTAACCATTCTAGCAAATATTAACGAGAATATCTAAACCTAGGAATTTTAATCAAGCATAATTAACGGTAAATTAACGATCTTTACAGAACTCTAAGTAAATTTAAGTAACGAAAGATAGAAGATGGTGTTATGAATTTTCTGTATTTATAAAAGTATCTAGAAAATTTAAAGTATCACTTCGCGATAGGGTCTCTTATCATTACAATACGTAGTGTATGCCCTACCCTAATAAATCAAACAGAACTAAGTATGACAACGGTCCCTAGTTTCGTAGAAGTCTAATTCCTGCGGTCCTTAATCAATTCCAAATTTTCTAATTTAATGCAACGCCCAATTTAATTTATACGTTGTACGACACTTGATGATTCTATTCTACCGTAACTATAAAACCTAATGTGCTCATTGAATCGCTTTTTTCGCTTAACAAATACAAAGTCACTACATTAAATTTTACAAATGCCCTTTCCTTCGCATCCGCCTTGTCTTTCGGACTTCCAACAAGGTGTATCTCGTCAATCAAACAGTTTATCATTAAATTGGAAAAGACCCTGTTCTAGGCAAATGTTGGCGATGTTAATTAATTCTTCCATCAATATGATATGAGTTTGTCAATTAGTAGCTGCACTGCTTAGCAGCAAATTAAAACATTTGAAGGGTCAATTTTTAATTTGCCTAATCTATTGATGAAATCGACAGTATACAGCGATCTATTGTCGAAAATTTCTTTTAGTCTACCATTCAACCATTACTTCAAACAAACCATATGATCTAGAGTATAGTCTCTAGTATAGTGATAACTCTGTTCTTAATCTCTCATCAACAAGAACACCGTAGGAATTAATGACTCTCTTTTCTCCACTGATGCGAGAAGGGGTAGAAACAATAACACTGATCATGTTTTTTATCCTTAAAGAAGTTAATCCTTTTTTTGTAATAATCATGTTGCGATAGGATCACAACGCTACCTCCTTTAGCTGATTTCATTGTGACGATTCTGTTACCTAACTTCCATTCTTGTTTCTATTTCTCCAGCTGCCCTGATGTCCCTGATGACGCCCTGATAGGCACGAAATCGGTTGCTTACGATTGATAAGAATTTGTGAAATATTAGACTTTTGTTTTTTATTGTTGTGGCGCAGGTTTTTTTTTTCATAAAGTGCAATTATAACGAGTACTATAACGTTTATTAACATTTATTCATAGTTAGATGAATTAACACATCAAATATCGTTAGCGTTCATTGCGTTGTGAATTTAAAAAACTACAATATCCCGCGAAAGTTAAAACGAATAAATTCGCCAACTAGGTAAACTTTTAGACAAAACGATACCTTCATAAATGGGAGAGTTGAGTTCGCAGTACTGTCCTTAGAATTTAATGTTAATTGTTCGCTTGCTATTTGTGTATTTGCTGCATTCTCATAACGATAACAGGATTGAATTAGTTCAATTCTCATAGCACAACCTCCACATTTCACGTAACACCGGGCAAATAACCGATACACGATTTCGTCAAAGTTTTTTACTTTGTTTTTTCCTTCGTGGACATAATGAGAGGTATCAAACTGTAATTAAATCAAATACGTGCTTAATTACATACAAACCGGCCTGTACGTGATCGAGAGGTAAGCTCAGGACGATATAGATATACCTGTAATTACAATCAGGACAAATTTCAAGCGTATTAGAAGCTTTGACAAGGTAAAGCAAGTAATCAATGATATGAATTACGTGTATTAAATTCGTAACTAATAAAGAAAAGAAAAAAAGCACGAAAAAATTAGTTATACAGGGTGCGTATTACACCAAATGGAATAGTAACCCACTTAGATTTGAAATTTGATAGCTTTCAACTGTTAATTGCTTGATGTTAGTCTTAATTTTTTTTATTACATGATTCAATAATCAAATACTTAGTTATCAGTAAAGGTAATCTAGATTTCCACAATTATTAAAGTAGATATACACAATACCCCTTATAAGGTAAGTTTTTTGCATACATTGTTTGTTTTAAGCATCGCACAAATAAAAATCTGTAATTGTTAAATGAGAGCTCCTTAAAGGCTACAAAATTGAACAATTTCCACCCAACCAACAATTTGGTCAGTGCGTCTTTACTATGTGTTCTCCTCGTTCCATACATAAATCTCTGGATATTTTTCAATCGCGTAATTTTTATGAAAGTTAACATTTTCTTGTAAAAGCGTTGGCAATACTTTTCACATTAAGTTAAGCAAATATGAAGTTTTTCGATAACAGCAAGATGGATAAATAAGCTTAACTAACTAATTTCAAGAGTGGAAATAACAATAATTCTAACTAAAAAATATGTATATTAAATGTATAAGTGACAATAAGTAAATGTCTGAAGTCCGAAAAAAACTCTTGTTCAACATTTGTTTTTGTAAATTCAAAAATAAAGAGTTTCTCCCTCTCGTAAACTCAATCTGAAGACATACTATGTAAATTTCATGCCACCCACATTTTTCATCGCTGCTTTTTTCTCTTTAAATGTCTTCCTTTTTCCGCAGAAAGTTTATGATTCATGTACAAGATTTATTTTGCAAGATTGTATAAGTACTTTTCATATTTTAGACGTATTTTCTTTAAGATTGGAATTGTAAGGTTTATCCCTATAAGAGAAACGTTTATCTAACATTTTTTGGCGCGAATTTAGGCTCCTGAAGCTTAGATACATCCTAGAAACTCTTGTAGGATGGAAAAGTAAATCTTCTGAATATCTCTATAAGACAAGAGGTTGCCTGAATGTGCTCTGCGACACCCCGGGGCTTCGTAAAGTGTAAACAGGAACACCGCAAGGCACTCCTGCGAACGCAAACAAACATAATGATATGAAATATTCTAAAATGAACATTCCGACGCCAATGAAGATTTCGACAAGAACATCTAGACTAAATCGTTCTCGTAACATGTAACTCACAGAAAGATACGGAACATTCTTGAAGATCATCAAGTATTTTTTTATTAGACGTATATAGCATACCATCGAACGTTATTGAACATTTGTGAATGCTCTAAACAGGTGGGGCGACTAGCATAAATACGGCACCACTTCGGCAAATCAGTTCAGTTCCCAAAATAACAGCGAAAAGTAACATATCAGAAGTAAAGTAAACGATTTTAAGGCGCACTCTATCAGCGGAGCGCTCTCTTTATTTCCGTGTGTCGCTTTGCGTTTTTACACTCATAAGAAAATAGAAAGATTTTATCAAATAAGCAGGGCAACAGTTCAAATGAGAGCGATCAGGTATCGACAAATGGTGGAATAGCAAAGAAGCGGAATTATAAATACGATGATAACTATTTGAATTTTGCCTTTATTCCAATAGAACCAAACGATGAAGAGTGTGCCATGCTTAAAGATTCTAGCGCCAGCAGATATGCTACCAAGTAAGGTGAAACGACAACTCGAGACAATAGCGCTATTAGCATGCCTTGAATCTGTCCACATTTTGAAACTTTTGGAAAAGGAAGAAGTGATGTTGAGGAAATTTTGTTATTTTGGATGAAAAAAAATCAGTGAAAATGGCGATCAATATTGTTTCCCTAAATTGCACGAATACGCGGTTTGTAATAAAGTCGTTGTTTCACAAGATCCCTTTTCAAGAAGTACTTCTGAAAGCTCGCTGACTGGTTTGCAAAATATTTTAAGGATGACAATGTCGAGAAGCTTGCGGGGATACCGATATCCAACTCTGAGAGTATAAAGTATTAAAGAAAATTGATCGATAAAAGTTTAATATTTTCTCTGTGGACAGCTGAAACACACAAAAACAAGTTTTCTTTTGATCACTTTAAAAGGATAAATTGACGTGTTTCGAACATGACCTAGAAATCCTACGTAACATGGAATTATACAAAATTTATTTTAATTACTATTTTTCTTTTTTTCGATTAATGACAATGATGTTTAGCAATATTATTACATCTAATGTACAAGAATCTCTACATCGTTTTAATTGAAAATAGATGTTCAGCGACCCGCTGAAATTAGACTAAACCTCATTTTATCGTTGTAAAAACGTAGATATAAACAATTACGGGAACCAGTGCTATCCACGCATTCAGTTCGATGTATTTATGCCTGACTAAACAATCTCTCTAGTTTTCTCTCAAACAAACCGCAAGCTACGCAAACCTTTCAATCGTCACGGGTACCGATGAGAACGGATCAATTTCCATTGATAGCAGGATACTGATTACCAGATTGAGAAACTGCCAAGTTTAGCACACAAATCTTTCTGATGAACCATCGTCGTAGGGAAGTAGAAAGGATCGTCATCAAAATGAAAGCAGAATAATTAAATAGAATATACAGGGCAGCCACTTTGATTCAGACATATGCCTTACTTGCAATGTGTTAGCATGGTATTAACGATTCTTTCTTTAAAATGCATATAATGGCTTAATATGTGCAAAGAAATAAGTGGAATTAATAGTGCACGATTATCTATAGATAATAATACTAAGTATTAGATAACTTAACGAGGTTTCGTGCTCAAATTTCGAAATGCATCAAAACAGCTAAATTAATGAGACTTTCAAGAAACTGTTATAAAAGGCTTCTATTTTATTTCAACTCTTCTACTGCGAAGCTGTGTACCATCCTGCTTTGGATTGTTTAACTGTTTAGAAATCGAATCCAAAAGGTTCAAAACTTTTCTATAAGATATATATATGATATAAGAAAATCTGAACACGTACAATACAAAAGTGAAAACTGCTGGTAGGCTTAACTGGGAAAGTAAAAGGCATCTACGTTGTTCAACTTTATATCAACAAGCACTTTCCTCTAAATCTCCCCCATATCTTTATTTAAAAATAAGATCCCCGACTTCTTCAGAACTTCGCTGTATGAAAAGTCTTTTTCTTTCTAAATACATCCTTTAACTGATGAATTGCTGCTTAATTTTCTACCACGTTCCCTCGGGCGTTTCTAAAAAAGAAAACAACTTGCTCTGACAACTATCTGTGCCCTGGAGCAGAACGGCCCACGTCTTTAAGTTATGTTAATCAATATTTATCTGTTCTTACAAAGAAATATTTCGAAAACTTTTAAATAAATAAACAAAATAATAATAAGATTTACTAATTCTCGGTTTTGAATAGGCTTTGGTTGAAGAATTTATATTTGGACTAGGTAGCGTTTGACTCTGCTTTGACCAGACATATCAATGTTATTTTAAATAGTTTTGGATTTCTTTCCTTTTGGTTTTCTTTTGTAACGCTCGTCACCGTTTATATTACTTTTTTTATTGAATATGAATTTTATATGTAATCAAGGTTAAGTATGACAACAGAATCTTTCTGAACGCGGCCTTATACATGCATTACTATTACTATTGTATTTTAAAATCTTTTCAATTTTTTAAAATAATAACATACGTTGCGGAATATCTTTTCATCTTTCAAGTTTCAAAGATTGTTTGGAAGGAAAATGGAATAACAAGGTATATCCGAAACGATTTATTTCAAGAAGCCAAAACAGGAAATCCCGAAAAAGGCAAAGATTTTAATCAACGAGTTAAAAAAAATAACGTGGTGATATTCAACGATTTCTGCATCTAGCATAAGAGAAATTCCTGGTGTTTTTCACCGTGTAAATACTGCCGACGCGCAGTTAAAATTCAATTTAAAAACTTGATTTCTCTCAGAAAGCCTAGTAACGGCAACGAAATCATGTGGACACAATGACGCAGTATAGGTATTTTTTTTTCCTCATTACCGTTAAGCGGCTTCTTGCGATTCCTGTTTCTTCTTTTTTTTTTTCGTTTTTCAGTGTCGGTAGGGCGTTGGAAATCCCCATATTTTGACTTTTCCATCTGCTACCTATTTCTTATTCGTTGACTTCGTTTTTCCTTGGGACTTAACCGACAACGCCACCGACTGCCAACCAAATAATTACAATTGCGCGGCTTCTTTCTCCAATAAATGATATCTTGCGTATGACAATTGCTCGGTTAGGACTTCTTCGGCATTCAATTTGCCTTCCGAGGTCGACCTTTTGCGAGTTTCGAGGAAATACTTTTCAATTTAGCTAATATCTACGTTGACTTGTTCTACATTTTGCTTTGTCTCTCTGTATAATTGCAGTTCCGTGTTGACTGTGACAGAATTAATGTTGTTTGGAGGTGTAGCATCTATCTAGATATTCTCCTTTCTTATTTTGCAATATAACTTCTCACAATTCTCTTTCTTTATTTTCTTTTTGATGCGTCCCATTTTTTTTTGATAATATATTATGTCTATTATTTTATATGTTACTGGATAAAAATAACTCGTAAGTCGTAATCCGATTAGGGAATTTTAATCTTTACTAAGAAAAAAATCAATTCTAAATAGAGTTTGTGAAAGTATATTATTCATTATAACAATGGATTAAACGTCTGCTCGGGTTAAAACTAATATCTATAATGATAGCAAGGAGTAAGGGATATTGTGGCAAACATCTCTAAAATATCGTCACACTACCCACAATAAAGGAGTAATTAATTGGCCTGAAACGACTGTTTCGAGGATCAATTGGGTCATGCGATTGATAATGAGGATCCACGCATCCTCGAAACAGCTGTTCCAGACAAATTAACTAAACTTGTGTGGTGCGCAATGTTCCGATACTTTAGTATTGTTTGTAATATTTATAATAAGTAATCGATAACATCATCACACCGTACAAGCTAGAATATCTGTTTATGCCGAAGTTTTAAGATTTCCCAAATTTCATGCGTGCCGACAGTGAGATTGAGAATATAAAAAACATGTTAAATTGCCTGTCTCTTAACACGACTTCCTCGTAGGTCTATATACGTTTCCAGCCAATGCTCCCATCTTTTTAATCCCTTAGATTAACAAAAACGAAGACAAGATTCAATACCATCTCGCTAAAATGTTACATTCCATCGACGAAAGCTTCTATGATAAGGCTTAATTAAGAAATTAAATCGTATTTCGATAAAGCAGGGCAACAGTAAACCCGCGCGATGAACCAAACTTTAAGCAAATTCCAGGTCGTCTCACGTTGGCCGTGATTACTGATTACTATGCGAACCCATTCGCGCAAACATATCTGTTAGAATCATGAATGTAGCTGCTGCTACTGTTTGTTCTACCTCATGAGAGCATGAACACACAAACTGTTCGCGAAGTTTCATAATTTAATGGTCCAGGGTGACATTTCTTATAGCATAGGAACGAGTTTGATTGACGTAGATGGCATTGGCGAACGTCTTTTATTACACAGAGACACCCAATCGATACTTTTTTATATTTGTATGTTGGGTATTTTTGTTTGATACATATAAAGAAATTCGGTGTATCCAAACGATTGTTAAAGAAAGAAATGATTTAATTTTAAAATATTTAATACGATGATCTTCGTATGAATAAAATGAAATCAGTACCGATAGAAATAATGCTTTATTTTCGATGATTACAAAGCTCTATAAAAAGGAAGAAACTAATCTACGTTGCGGTTCCTAGGTTTTGTTAAGCTGTGAGTAGGATTACTGCAAATATTAGTAAGAAAATCGGAAGTTCCTCACCATTTACAGTAAATGTAGCTTCGTCAGCGAGAAGTATTTTTTTCAAAATTTCTACGTTTACCTTCAACTTATTAGACACTGTTTCGCAAAAATATGTTCTTTTTGCTTTGTCTTCCTCGAAGAGCTTTTGATGAGTTAATACTTCTTACGACTTAGCTTTGAAATTTTCACCGAACTGCACGATATTTCAAAACGTCTATTGGCTATTGCCTCACGTAGCATAAGATGTTTGATTTTATGTATTGCGTTGAAACGTGATTAGTTTTGTTTGTTTGTTTGTTTTTTTTTGTAGAAACTTGGAACACAATCGCCTGTTTCTAATTTGTTAAAAGCATTAAGAATTTTCGCACAAGGTATATAAGACCTTTCAGGATAATTGACAGAAAACATGCCCAAAGCCCTTGCGACACGAACCACGAACAATTCCTCCTCTAGCACGTTACCATTGCCACCTTTTCATCTTCGTTGTACCCGTTCATGATTCAAATAAATTTTTGGCTATTCAATAAAATGTACTTAATTTGAGAATGATGAACGAAGTGGGCTGCGCGAAATTAGCAAATACTAGGCAGACTCGTGTCTATTCGTCTTTAAAGAATGCGTTCGTGTTGCGTACTCGTTTCTACGAGTCCGTCTAGTCTCTGCTAATTTCGTGGAGCGCACGTAAAGTGGAGAACTTTATTTTGATGAATGAAGAAAGTTTTACGGAAATATCTGCAATAAAAGAAATGCTTTTCTTCTTTAGACAGCAAATGGTTTAGTATATCGGTGGATAGGTAGAATACATCTAAATTCGGTAAACCTACCGAAGAATCGGTACGGTTACCGTTACGAACGTAATAAATGTTAATAATTAACGCTAACGTATTGAATTTTGTCTTGTTAATGTTCCACGTAGCAAAAAAAAAATTTGTGCAATAGAAAAAAAAGCTATCTCTCTAACCTCAATTCTGCAGTAGTCCAGCACACTTTTGGTCTATCTCGAACGTTCATCAACAATTTGCTAAAAATTTCACTATGTGTAAAGCCCCCCTAAACAACGTCCATATCGACTTCAACGCCGTTGGAATAAAAGTAAAAACAACACATTATTGGCAACTTAACCAACGATAACAAAGTGTCTGAATGAATGAGATCTGTATACAAGGTTACGAAAATTGAAAACACATTTATGTGTATGTGCATCTTCGTCTTTCTATGTTTTTTTTTTTAATTCCTCCGAAAGCAACTTTGTGTGAACAATATATAGCATTTTGGTCATAAAATAACGCAATTTCCCGAAACACCTTTAACCTTCCATCGTAGATACGACCCACGTGTATGCATTACATAAACGCGGTTACCTCGTGTAATACAAAGCTATAAAAGTTGATCTAATGGTGGATCGTGTTCTACAGTAGCTTGGGCTACTTTCTTAGCCTGCAAAAAGAAAAACAAACAGATGCCTGTGAAACGTTTAAAGTCTGCGCGCACAAATAAATAGCACCTGTTTTTAAAAGAGTCGGATCGGTAGAAATACTTGATGTCTAAATTTATCCTTACCTGCTACTAAAAATAGACTCAATATCAGTTCTTTCTTTAAGATTGTAGATATTTATAGGGTACTCTTGTTTGAATAATTGTCGATTTACTAAGACACTAACACTAAGTGGTTTGGAAAGTTTTCAACATAACATAAAAATATATTTCTTATCAAATTCAATTTTATATCTCAACATAGCCGTGCATTACCAACAATATTAGAAAAAATTATTGCTGCCCAATTCATAGAATACTTAAACTCATCTAACGTTCTGCCATTCGTGAATCAGGATACAGAGATGGCAGTAGATATGCGACAGTTTTAATGCATAAGAAACATCGAGAACAGTTCTGATTTGCTTAGATATACTCTTAAGCAGAGGTCGGCAACCTTGTGGTCCATAAAATACGGCTGAAAAATCAAGCGATCTACGATCAAGCTCCTGTACAAAAACTTTTACCGGTCGACAAGTAAACAAATTTTCAAAAAGCGATCGATAGGAATCCTTGTGCTGGAAAATTATTCCATTTTGACCTCTCCTCTTTTCAGTCCTCCGAATTTAAATGGATATGTAATAAAAAAAAGTAATATAACTGTATGAATTTTCAAAGATCCATTTTTTAACCCATTAGTTGCCGTAAAACATTTGACATTGTTAATCATGAATTATTGCTAAATATTTCAGATTACATTCGTTTTTTAGAACTTAGTTATGTACTTTATATGTACAGATTTTTCTATAAAAAAAAAAAATAAATTGTATAAATCATTAGACCACAGAGCTGATGTTTGAATTAAATCCGATTAGGACATTGTTTTTTTTCCGTGTCGAAGGACTGTTCTCTCTCTATAAATCTTAAAAAAACATCTATTATTAGCTTTTGACCGGATAAAATTAAAAATCTGGATTCCTTTACTGATTGATCTTAGATTCGAGTATTATATTCCACAATTGACCCAGCAATGATTCGCAAATTTGAAGATACTTTACGCCGCCAATAAGAAATACTTGAATACTGAAAGAAGGAAACGTTTATGCGATATGTTAGTACTATCTATGCTGAATTCTTGTGACAAAGCATTTGGTTCTCGCTCTAACAAAAAGAATATACTTAGATGACGAAGAATCAAAAGACCTGCCCTTCATTCTCAACTTAAGATGGAGACCATACTCTAAAATGCCTTGATTGGTAAAATGTGAACTCTTCTTTACAAATTAATTTTATTTAAAACAGTGTCGTCGTAAACTTAGAGCTTATCTCTTGGGTTCGTGACTAATTAATGGGCTCAGTGGTCCACTGGCGAGAGGGCCAGCGCTTGACATTCGCAGTTAGGGTACAATTAACTGCGCTTCACACTTTACAGTAACAAGGTCATGGAACACACTTTAATACACACAACTTACACATTAAAAGGCTCCTGAGATTATAACAAGCTTGAGAAAAGCTTATACACCCCGTTGAGCCGCCACCACACCTAAGAGAAAATTATTATAGTCTTGTATAACGAAAATTGAGATACGTAAAAGACCAATGTCTTGGATATTAAAGAAGAAGAATTTTCATCCTTATAAAAGTACAATTGCACTAACAACAAGAGTTGCAACCAGTAAATGAGTACAAGTGTTTTGTCGAAGATATTAGCCAAGACTCAAAACCCAACATGGCCACCACAGTTATTGGACACATACCCATTACCCACATACCATTGGATACATGGTCACTTGGGCTTCACAATATAGAGAAACCTGTTGGTAATGCGCTAACAGGTTCACTAAAAAATGTCCTACTTGGTATAAAAGTCCTATTAGCATGATGGAACTTCAAGCCGAAATTGTGCAGCAGTAAAGCAACTCTTGCAGAAGCAGCCGGATTAAAAGAGGAGTGCCAACAATATGTCCGGAAAGATTTTCTGGCGAAAATTAATTTAAAGGTGCCAGACGTTTGAATTAATTTTTATGGGACCGCGTGAAGAAATAAACCTCCAACTACTCCAGAATATATGAAAAATAGAAATTCTTTTGCTGTTCACGAAATAAAACGCGAAACTCTTTTATGAATAACGAATACAACTACGTACTTGCATAAACAATTACGACGGTAACTTGGAGAACTTTGTTGTATATTTGTTTTAATTTTTGTTTATTCATTTTCATTATAGGATGAAACAGATGATAGACAACTGACTCCGCCTACTACATTTATTTAAAAATTAAGTAAGGTATGCATGAATAATAATGGATATTATACTAAACAATTTTTTGTATGTGGTGGCGGCCCACTCGACAGCCCATATGTCATTATAAGCTTTTTTCAAGCTTGGTATAACCTCAGTAGCCTTGTGATTAATTAAGATAATAATACATTTCGCTTTTAACTTAATAAATATAATATGATGATTTCGTTACGTTAGTTATAATTTATGTTGTAAAATATCTGTAGTCTATAGTAAACGTAATGTAACTCAAAAAGTATTAGCCTTAAGTGTACGAAATATCCATCGAATGATGTAAAAATATGCAAGGTATTCCATTTGAAAAAAAAAAGAAACAAGGAATTACAATTTTTGAAAATACTCAAATTATGTTAATGTTACCGTCCTAAATATCTTGTAGTAGAATAACGACAGCGAGAATAAAAATTTAATGCTAATAAAGGAGATATGAAATTTTTGAAAAAGTAATAATATCTAATATAAATTTGCTTCTTTTTTATTAAAAAATCTAAACATTTAATCCTATATAGGCTGTTCTATTTAAAGTAACAAACAACATACCTTGTATACTTCAAGATAATTTTCAGCTATCAACTGCTTGATTTTAACTTTCATTTGAAACATCTTTGCATTAAATAAATAGCTAAGCTGCAATTCACCGCACACAGATAATTGCACAGATAATTGATAATTAGATATCTTGATTCGCTACATTTTGAAGCAATAACTTGCGTACGATTAGAAAATATAAAAAATTCCTTCAGATATTTAAACGAAAAAGTCACTAAGAAACGTATCTTCTCAGAAGATTAGAATTGGAAGTCTACTAACCGATTAATCTTCCCACATCCGTATCCCAACACCAATAATTATAATTTCATTTCAACGTATATCTCCAAACAAATCCGAACACCCACAGGATCGCTATTAATTTTATATCCGATGGCCTCATACACTCGAAGTCCATCGGAAATGTCGCCGCTTGTACCCCGCGAAAAAAAGTAAATGCAAGGCAAGCAAACAACCGAGATAGAAAATACAATATCCAGAAGTTCATCCAATCACGAAAATTTGCATAATTACGCAACACATTTCGATATCTTCTACTTCCGGTAGGTCTGTTTATATTCATTTATTAAAAAACAAAACAGGAGTTCCTGTCTGCGCGTAGGACTATGTAACCCGAGCTAAATGAAATTGAAAATCTATAGGAAGAACGAAGGAACATTGGATAGATTGGATATAAAGTTGAAAAAAAGTTTTGTAGCTGACGTAGAGGGAAAATATCGAGATTATTCGATGGGTTTCATCGTAGGAAAATTGATGGGATTTAAAATTTTCATATTACGAGGAAATTTAACTAAAAATAATCGCTAGATTCTAAATAAAAATGTACCCGCTTGAAATCTTCTTCAAGAAGAGAACATTTCATAACACGCTAATTTATCTCTCAAAAAATCAAAAACAAATCATAGAAAACCCTCTTGCCATCTCGGCATTTTGAAGTTCCGTGTACGCTGTTCACTTTGTGCCGCAAAAAGAAAATGTTTCGCTTCCATATTAACGTTTTCTTTTGGGTTTGAATTGGCAACAAGCTCGTAGCTATACGTGCCGCACGTCAGGGATGTATAAAGTATAGTTTATTGCTTTGGGAACTCCACGTTATCTTTCTGTCTCCTGCGCAATTCCGATATCTGAAACCTTTTTACATGCTAGAACGCTGAATTTTATTCGATCGGGCATTTCTTGAAGTTTTCATTAATGAACCGATATAATTTTCAAATCAAGTAGCGTCTTCATGATAGCCATCGAAATCGTTGCGATGTTCGTTTCGTGTAGCTTCGATTGTTTATTGGAAGGCTACGTAGTACATGTTTCGAGAATCTGTTAAAGAAACTGCTCTACAAATATATTGTTCTTTTGTAAATTAAATAAGAAGGTATGGAAATAACTTTACGTTTGGAAATGTGCAAATAACGTTTAAAAGAATAGAGTGTTGCGACGGAATACTACAAATTCTTGTTACGTAAAGATTTTTCATTAAAACTAATGCTGATAAATCTTTGCTTATTCGAAGTAAACATCATTTTCCTAGATTGTCTGGCAAGTTAACAAGTACCTATAAATAATAAATGGCGAAAATGAGGAAACAAGCACGTATAAATAATAGATGCAGAAAATGAACAAACAAGTACTGGTAGAAGCGACTAGTTTTGCAAGAATGTCTGTTTAGACATTCTTGCAAAAGTCAATTATATCTCTATTGTATAAGGATATAGCACTTCTTGCTGCAGCCAGTTATTTACATAAATGAAGGAAACAATCGAAAAATATTCCTTATCCATATCTTCGCGATCCCTTTGCAACGACGCTAGTTGCATGCTACTTGAAATTATAACAAAAAAACGACTACGTTTATCAAAAATGTTCATTTTAAAATATTAATCCACTCTTTTAAATAACGTAACTACTCAGCTTTTCAGCTCGTGCGATTGTCGAGTAATTAGCAAAATCGTGCACTAAGAAATAAATAATGCAATGAATACTTGAACTACTAAAATTTATAACAATAAAACGTATAATTTAAATTACTCAAAGCAACAGGTTTGAAATAAATATAAATATAAAAATAAACAAAGAATGTATGTCTGATGATGGGTGCGGTCCGTTGGCGGGAAAGTGACTGCGTCTCACTGACGAGAAATGCATTCTCCTATACATTTACAGAAATTGTCTATATTCTTTGTCTGCGGCCACGACGGATCGCTAAAGTATTTGCTTGTACAAGATAAAGATGATCTTTTACCCTTTATCCGTCTTTTCGGCCAGTTGAGGTTCTTTACAGCCAAGCACCGCCAACGTTTTCTATAATTTCAAAGCGCTCGGGACGGTGAAACATTGAAACCAAGACGAAAACTAACGAGTTATTATTATTATTATTATTATAAATTATATACACTTAAATTAATTTTGTGCTATGCAGCATTTGTTTTTTTTTTATATTATCTATTAGATAACTTCTTTAAATTAAGGAAAAAATAGTCTCTACGTCGTATTGCGCATATACATTTCATTCTAACAAAATTCCATTATTCTCAGAGTTGTTAAAATTATAAGATTAATCTTCACTAAATCAATCGGAAAAGAACGCCAGGAAAAAAACACACCATATTTATAAGAAGATCGTCAATTACATCCGACGTTCAATCACAAACGGAAGCCCGGCAAGTCCCCTTTTTCCTACGAACGTGGTTTGAAGAAGATCCGCTACGCAATTAATAAACTTCAACTCGTGGATAAAGTGATATAGAAACGTAAGCCCAGGAGGCCATCTTTTCCCCGTTCCACATTTAACGGAAATATAATCTCGCTATAAGAACAAAAGGATCTCGCTTGATAAATCATCCTAGAATAACCGGAAGATGAAGTTAACCGGGCGCGTAAGGGGTATCAAAAAATAATCTGGCGATCTTCAGTTGGTGTTGGGCAAATATTACGGCAACAGTAGCCGGAGCGAAAATTACATTGGCTTGTGTATTTTAGAAGTTGGCGCGGGTCGCGCGTATCAGATGTTTTGGGGATGTCCTAACAATTGTGCAACGGGCTCGCTACGGATTAGGACTACGTGTAGGGTTCTAAATTTTAGTAGGCTCTTGGGACCACACTACATGTTAAAATAAACCGAGCTAATGGCAATTAATAGCGGCATGAGGCACAAACTATGAAACATATATTTATCTATAAATATCTGAAAACAACTCGAAGCTCGTCGGCTTATTTTTCGTATTTATAAATAGATATTTAAGAGAAAATACTATCACATATAAGACCCGATTACCTTCTCAATTATATAAAGACACATTTAAAGTACGAACCTAAAAATATGAACTGCTAATTACATATGTACGTTTGAATACGTCAAATTTCAATTTTATCCTTTTCGAGTTGGGTCATCCTGTATATATATGCCTTTCAGAAGATTAAATATACGAAGAGCAATAGCGAGAATTGAACGACGTAGGACAAGCTACTTGCTGAAATTCCTTCTCCGGCAGGTATCCTTATTTGTTTACGTGCGGTAAAGTAACTCAAATTACATTTTAGACTAGCTCATCAATTTCATCAATAGTTCCACGATCCTTACGGACGTTTTAAAGGATACACTACGAAGATCTTTCGCATGGGAAAATATTTTATCGCACTACGACAGGCACAGTACCCTCAATCAAACGGGCAAAACCAATTGGTTTTCCTCGCTTGTGGATCTGATAATTGCAGAAATCTTTGAAAAAGGAATTCGGAGAGTCTCTAGGAAATAAACACTTGAATTTTGTACGTCTATTGCGATAGAATCTACTTCATGTTGCCTATAGATTAAAACGCAATTACTAAACTTCCATTATCACACTTACTTGATTAGTATTACTACGTATCTGCGAAGTTAACAATTCTGGTGCAAAGAAGAAGCCACGTTAACTACAGAAATTTCATTGTTATTTTGAAATTTGTGGTAGGCTTGATATGCGTTTATTTGAGTTTCTTTTAAGCTACTCAACCAAAAGCTAGCCAATATTCGAAATAATAATATTTATTCATTTATTTATAGAAATCATTAACAATGTAACTTTTCAGGAACATTACTATGATCCAGTACGCGATCACTGTTCACTTAGTATTTTAGTACTTAATTAAATCAGCAAATTAAACAGCTATGCTATGCAGGAAGGTTCTATCTATACATCAACAAGCAAGTTTACGAAACTAATTGAATAGAAAGCAATTGATCACGGTAACTCAGCATGTGAATCACATCAAAGACGAAAATCAACTGTGCCGAACGAGAGAAGTAGCAGGCTTTTATCCGGGCGATGGGCGAAGCCTGTCGCTGTTAGTTTGGGCGTGATGGTCACGATTAGGCGGAGATTTGTCTTTGGGAGATGGAAGAATTTTAAAAACTTTAAGAGGAATTCGAAAGGAGTTTACTAGGAAATGTGGCAATTGGTGTAAAAGCCTAATTACCGTGATGAAACTTCAAGCCGAAATTGTGCGGCAGTAAAGCACCTGTTACAGAAGCAGCTGGATTAAAAAAAAAGAGTGCCAATAACATGTCCAGCAAGATTTTCTAATTAAGATAACGGTGCTAATTGAATGGAAAGCAGTTAATTACGGTAACTCAGCATGTGAATCATATCAAAGACGAGAGTCAACTGCGGCGAACGAGAGAAGTAGCACGCTTTTATGCCGGCGGTGGGCGGAGCCTGTCGCTGATAGTTTGGGCGTGACGGATACGGTTAGGCGGGGATTTCTCTTTGTGAAATGGAAGAATTTGTGAAAACTTTGAGAGGAGTTCGAGGATCGTATTGATGGTTTATTTTTTCAAAATTTTACTAATTCTATCCGCTAGCATGTGGATATAAGGATATGATAGGATAAGATGTGGGATATATGCTTATTTGTTGGATGAAGATGTTTGTTCGTGACTCTATCGATATCCTTTGTTGAGGAGGGTTTTCGATACGTGATCCAGCTCCCTGAGAAGATCGTTCGGTTCAGAGACTGTCCATTTTTGTTAAACGAAAACTGAGCGAAACGTCCAGTTTTCGTTTAACAAAAAAAAAAAAAACGACACGACACGGTCCGAATGCGGAGCACGTTTTGCTTTAACTAACTCTGATCGTGGAAGCCTACGTTTTTGATAAAACTGAAAGTGAAAGTGAAACTAATAAAAGAAAGTGAAAACACTTTCTTTTATTAGAAGGAATTTAGAATATAGTAATCAAAGGTATAGGAATAATTCTTTCTTTGAGCTAAAATACATCGCTTTGAATGAAAGAAACCTTTTTATCAAATCACTTAATACTGAATTCACAAAGAACAAAATGCATTTTTTTTCCAACAATTCAAAATTTAAAATTCCTGACGAGAATTTAAAAAATGATTTTATAAAATTTCCAACTTTCTATAAAATTTTAGGTAGTAATCAGCTCGTGTCGATTTGCTATCTCGGAATTTATCAAATTTACCTTGTTCAATCGGTAATCTTGTAATTCTTTTAATATTTTATCATTCCAAGATCAGGTACGAGCTAATTCACTGAGGTTACTGCAACGGTATTAAAAAAGAATTCGCGTCATAGAAGAAAGCACTAAGAACTATTTTTAATTTAGGTGGCTGTGAATCTACGCGAAACACGTTTAAAATGAGTAGATTGTTTGCTGTACATTCTAGATAGTTTCTTTCATTTTTAAGCATTTGTCTCAATTTGATGTTTGAACGAACACAACGATCTACTACTCTCTAGGAGTATCAATTAGCCATTACCTTCTCGCATTACTACAATATTCTTTTAGAAAATCTATGTTCACCACCATGTACAAATATATCCGAACAATCTTTACAGGAAACGTTAACGGAAATGATAAATAATGTACGAGTAGAGCTCAAGAATGATATTCAATCGTGTACCGTTCCTTAATAGAGCTCAGCTTCAAGTGCTCCACATCCAGTTTATCAGAATGAAAATTCTAGAACAATAGACGGAAGGCCAATTTGTTTTCGTTGTAGCCGTCGCGGTCATGTTACGGCAGCGTGTAGTCAAAATCGGGGTAATCATTTAAACTAAGAAGTAAGGAGCAACCGAAGGTTCTAAATTCCTTCCTCTCGAATTGATTAACCAACCCGCTTAGAAGATAAAATTCTAAAGTTAGGAAATTTAATAATGAGCTTTTAAGTTGCATGTCAGCATAAATTATCTCGTAGAATTAAGGCACCGGGTAATACTGAAAGAAATCGTCATAAAGAGGTGGACAAAAAGAATTCGGTTATATTTGGAAGTTTTTTTTTTGTAAATTTCCAATTACTACCTAGTTAATCTTTAATTTAATATAAATAATGGAGCATTCGTGACTGATACCTCTTTCTTTTTCTTTGGGTGCGAGGGCACAATAATTTCGTTACTACATTAACGCAGTATATTATCCACCTATATATTTCTACGTCAACATTACAAGACTGGAATCATTGAAGTAAATACATCCCAAAAATTCCCAAGTTCCATCAAACTTAGCTCGTTACATAAATATAAACTTCTGATGACATTTGAGTCTCAACTTCCCCCTATAGCTCGTCTAATTTCCAAGCGGAAGTTACAAGCTCCAACGCAGGTATCTAATCCCTATGGCATCTCAGAGAATTGCACGCAGAATTTCATCAACATCATCGGTGTCACTACGTCGTTACGTAAGAACAACAAGGGTAGTTTTACACTAAAACCCACCATCTTCTTAAGTACATAGAAACGCCATATCTTGAAAGAATCTCCATCGCTGTTTATCGGAGACGGACGCCTAATATACTCCCTTCTATACGGAACGGTATTTAAATTAAATAACACGTAAGTATGTAGCTACATGAAGCGCAATATAGGCCAAGTTGCCGTTCCCAGAGATATCTCTCTGAAAAAAAAAAAAACAAAGCTCGACGTGGGGTTGAAATGTGTCTCCGGAATAAAATCTAAGGATCCCCGAGTGCATATTCGACGTAATTGGACATTCTTAGTTTCGCAAAAGGACATAACATATTTCACGCTTACAAAAAAAAAGAAATAAAAAAAAAAACGAAAGAAGGTTATCTTTTGAATAATGGCTCTTTCTAAAGAAGCTTTTCATTTAGGAATAATTTAAAATACCGCAACTGGCAGTTTATTTAACAAAAAAAAAAAGGCTAAGGAAAAACCTATCCTTTTATTTATTTTTAATTTTAATACTTATATCTTTATTAAGATATCGATTTGGTTTTTAAGCAATCTTTAAATTCACATTTTGTAATTAAATGTAATTTAACCCTTTCGATCATCGGTTGGGTTTTTTCGGTTATCCAAGTGTTTTTAATGCAGTAAATACAAGTTGTGTTGGTACGTTGGACGCTGATAGGCACACGGATCTCAGGTATTTGAAAAATAATTAGGTACAAAATATTTTTGATGTTTCCCTGCTATTGTTCGACGTGCTTTAGCGAGAGCTGTTACTGTCATAAAAACAAACAAATTATATGTTCACCATTCTATTCCTACATCCTCTAAAGCAATGCTTGCGACATATATGGTACAATAAGACAAACAAACAACTATTTGCTTGAAAATGCTTCATGAACGAATAATTTTCATTGGATTTGATTCATCTTGAAGTACCTATTATTGCTTAATATTAATATTCAAGTTTCGTCACGATGTTACGATGTTATACGAATTTTGAAATTCTTCTATCGAATTTTTCGAGTATTTTCTGGGGGATCAAGTAATACGAAACTCACGCGGAACAGATATCTTGTACAACTAAACGTTCATGTAAAATCGAATTTACTGCAGTCTAAGCTACGTCTAAGGATGCCTTTATCTCACGATAAATCATATCTTGCCCCGGACTGTAATGCCATCTCTAGTCGTGTATAAAAAATAAAATAGAGAGTGTATGTAATTCGATGATTAAGAAAAAAACTTACCGTCTAAACCGTTTTCCGTGATACGAAAAACTGGAGAAGAGAGATTAAATATTTACAACGTAAGGTGCGTTTCCAAAGTTATATCTGCAAAACGCGTCCGCCGTGAGGAAAATATGTTCTTCTATAACGAAAACGATCGCTCTACATCTAGTGATGTTACATATTCATAATTCAAAAAAATCTTTGAAACAACTTAACGCACCTGCAGACGAACCTCCACAAATTTGTCTAAGTGTGGCGAAATATGAATCTCTATCTAAAACGCGTTCAAACTGAATTAAATTTCTTGCGTCTTCTATCGAACAAAGCTGTACGTGTACGTCTTTGACAATTTGCGGTGATCTCTCTAACGACGGTGAAAAATTTTGTAATTTTTCTACTGCTTGCGCTATTCCAACGTAATTGCTGCGAATAGTTTGTGAATCACTTTTAACCTGATTATTTTCAATTTTTTTTTCTGACTTGTTTTGATGGCTACCATTCTTTCGGATTGAATAATAGAACCATTTTCTTTATATTCTCAAAATATTTATGATAATAAAATGCCGCTTATAACTAAGTTCCCCAATGTTTAAGAAACAGTTGTGGTGGTTCAGGAGTATGAGTCATACCTAGTTGGTGAAATTCGCGAATACGTTTTGGTGCTTTTACACTCGCAATTGGCCCATCCACCTATAGTTAACGTCCCTGCCACAAGATATAGAGAATGAATTTGACATGTACCTTGCCTACAACTAAGTTACCTACAACTATCCCTTAAGAGACCAGCGTCCAGAATGCATGGTTGCGGCACCATCTGTCGGAAATATTAAGACTTGATCTCTGGATATTTCAAACTTTTTTAATGTGCTTAACACCATTTTTGAAATTAATTGGACAGTAGATTCTTCTATTCGTCTAGAAGCTAATAAAATTAAAGGTGACTTCCATTTTGCGCACCATAATACTAAACGCAGATCTCTTTTTGCAATCAATTGTTTCATCTACACACAAGCACATTTTCTTATTTTTCAGTTCAGCTTCAATGTTATTTTTTTAATGTATGTATACGCACAAATGATAAATAATTTCGTAACGTGGTCCTGCTCGTTAACGAAATATTGGCGTATTTGTCCCAAAATGAAATGAATGAATCGTTGTTTAACAAAATAAACGCCAGATTACATTGAGCGATCATTTTACGTAAATCGAATAAGAATTGTTCGATTTTGCGGCGATACCGGCTTTGATATTACTATTTGCAGCTTGCGCATGCTGTTTACAATGTGTTTGTTAGATATACATATATCGCACGCTAAACACTTAATTTTTACGCCGTCGTCAGTCAAATCCGGATAATCCTTAATGAACCTATTCACTGTCTTTAATGATAAATTAAAATTAGCATCAAACCTACCAACAAGTTGGGTGCAATGCATTTTAAATGGTCATCAACAGTACTACAATATACTACGCACTTAAATTGTATCCATGAAAAAATCACTTAGGTCGTTAATAAAAAAATAAAAATAGCCCAGGATCATAAAGTACTACCTTGCGGTATACCTCTTACTACTAATAAACTAGAAGAATAAAAAGGTATTTAATTATTAAAGGACGCTGACCGATTTAGACTAACTGAGCTTTAATAAAGGGGCCAATAGGTTTAACAGCGGTTGGTAGAAGTCGTGACAGGTTATACCTATGCATCAAAGGAACAATAAAGAATAATTTTGTCATTCGTAAAAATTACAATATTTTAACATATTTTTTAAATAAGTTTTCAAGTGTTTCAAATCAAAGTTTTCAAATAAATAATCAAGTGATCTCTAAGTACCCCCAATCATTAAGCAAATGACATATTTTAAATGCTTAGAGATTACTCCCTACACCCTCCTTCTGTTGTTCTTCTGCACAATCTGTTTATGAAGCCCGTGAAATTAAAGTTAAAATATTATGCTTGTCCAAATGAAAAATTAACCTATTCAACACGGCGTATTCAAAGATTTTTGTAAAGCTAGGAGAAATTGTAAATAGGTAATAATTTATTAACAATTTTTGTTGGATAACATCAATAAACTGCGTGGCAAGTGTTGGTATTCGTCATAAGAGATCACTGGAATTATTGTGTTAATAACAATATTCTTTTGATGGACAAAAAAGATAAGCATTACTTTGCGGACCGAATCAATGGGAAAATTATTAAAAAGAAAGACAGCTAAACAGCGACACCGTTTATTTGTCAGCTTCCCGTAATGCTTTCTGTTTTTTTTTTTTTTCACATTGCTGGACAACTCGTTTATTATATTTCAAGCAGCTTTCGTAGAATCAGACCTTTTCGTAAAATATTTTCGTCTAGTATCACCAAAGCCACTTAACATAATTACTATCCGTCAGACATTGATCTTTTGTTTAACTGGACGTAAGTTTCTTATTGAATTAAAAAAAAAACCTAATGTATGTCTAATTAAATTTTGTGCTCTCATTTACCAGAAACCGCCAACATAGAAGTTGCAAAATAACGACTTTTAAACCATTCTGTATAGTTGAGATAAAGTTTCGAGAGAAAAATTCTCTCGTCTACATTTTCTTTTCTGCTAATCCAGATTAAATTGTAGCGCATGTAAATATGTCACACGCTTATGTGTGCCCGCAGAATATAGTACATGAGGAAAATACTTTTTCTACATTGATTTTCCCTTATTTTACTTACGCATAGCATTCATAAACTGAAAGAGTAATAAAAATAACTCGTAATATTGCAGCATATCAAGTCGTCGGACGCTTGCCAGTCTCTGGTGGAGCAGCAAGCGGATATAACCGTTACTCCTACGCATGGTTCCGCTTTCGCTATCATAAAATTGATATACCGTGCGGTGTAAATGTTATTAACTACCAACTGCGTTTAGTAAGACCGTATTTTCTACTAAATAATCAATTGAAAAACTATGTATTAATTAAAACCGCTAAAATATCATGTTTAACAGGCAAGAATTAAAGATGTTTTCCAAAGAATTACAATTTTCCCGTGGTCAATGAAATTTGCACGGCGCTGTTTATTCTATATTCGATAGGGTGAAATAATAGAAGGGCGAAATCGGCGAAATTACCTTAAAAGCTTCCCGAAATCTATGCGACATTATGTGATATAGAAGGGGATTTATGGTTGTCGATAAGAAGTACAATATACCGCTGAGATACGTCAAGATCCTAAACGCGGTGATCATATTGGCTGTAGTAGGTTGCCCGTAGATCGCAAGTAGGCGTTGGGCATGGAACGGTGCCCAACAGATGAAAAACGCCACCACCACTGCGACTGTAACACAAGACGGAAATGGAAAATTTAATTGTTACTGTTGTTATTGTGTTCGTTTTGTTTTTTGTTCTTAATTATTAAATACTAAAAAGTTTTGGGAAGTTCCGTTGGCGGAAATATTCTTCTTTCTGAGATCAAATATTTTTTAGAAGTTGAAATACAAGGTTTAAATATTAATTATGGAACCTGGGTGTTTCGACATTTTGATTTGAAGCATTTCTAACCTCTGTTGCAAAAAATAAAGCATTTCTATTTTGTTCTATTTCCATCTTTCAAAAGTTTCCTTTTACATACACAGGCTGTACGCGATAGAGGACCAAAACATAATTGAATGTCCACAGCCCTTTATTTTAAAGAATTTCCCTTCTTCGTTTAAAATTTGCTCTACAATATCTCATCGCTATTTGGTTGACATGAGCTTTTAAAACTAACAACATAACATAACAAAGGAAAAACAATGATTAAATTAAAAAATATATAAGATGCTTCACCCTGAAGAAGGTGTTGACGGCCAAGATTAATGAGAGAAAATTTTGATCTTCATTTTGCGACCGCTCGCAATATTGTGCACGAGGTAAACGATCCTGCTCTAATAGGTGACGAATTTTTTTGAGTAAATAAACCGTTCTTTGAGGAAATTCCGAATTAGTTCACAATTAATGTTCCGTACAACTGAAAGTGTTTATTCTCGAATTATTTGCAAGATAGCTTCTTCGTTTGCAATAATACGATGACCCATTTATCTTTACCTTTAAAACCTTTAAAACCTTTAAAACCTTTAAAACCTTTAAAACCTTTAAGACCTTTAAAACATTTTTTTGCAGTTAACTATTACCTTTTTAAAACATCTTCTCCATGTTCTTTGCCATCTTCTCCTAAACGCCTGTGCTCTAATACCTTGGATGGATATCTATCTCGATAGATACATTGATCTTCGTATACTTTAAACCATTTTTTAAAAACAATGAATAAAAAAAAACGACAAACTGAATCAAAGAGAAACGTAATCAGGAACACGGCAAACTTGATTAAACGTTAAAATGCGTTTTTTTAAATTCAATTTTTTATCCTGCATCTTGAAAATAAAAGACTTACGGACATTAGTGAACAGACCTTTTTTTTATTATTTAATGGCCCTCTATCGCATGGCCCTATGTATTGTATTTTTTCAATTGTAACCCGGTATAAGGCGTAAGAGCCTAAAAGCTTCAGTTTTGCCTTCCCTCATTTTTACTTGTCTTCAGTAATATCCTAGTAACGAATTTTCTCACGTTATGGATTTTAAGAGGCGTGCCAGTAATTTAGTTTTATTTCACGTTGCCATTATATATACTTCTCAAAAAAAAAAAAAGAAAGACGTAAAATTGCACCAAAACCTCGCATGAACCTTCCCAGAAACTTTTTAGAATGTACCAACTATATAACAAACAAATTTTTACCGATAAATTAATTACCAACGCAATAGATTTAAATCATTAGGCGAAGGGTATCGTGTAATTTGGTATAAGGTATCCGGAACCTAACGTTTCCCTGGAATGTTAAGTTTGGGAGAGTTCAATTAACTCTCTAATCGGTATGAATGGGTTGCTGAGATGGAACAATTTGGATATAATTATTTATCTTTGACGCGACGATAAATTTCAGGCTACGAATGTTCCCAGCACTATATCCGGAATAAAATTTAGGATACCAATTGGAAAATTAGGGAATATATTAGATAAAAATTAGCTTGATGGAGGTAGGTATGCAAATTGCTAACGTTAATCTTAGCCTGTTGCGAGAACATCGGAAAGTAAACGAAAGTTACAGTCTCGTTCATTATTACTTTGTGTTAGAAACAAATGACACGAAAACAAAATTTAAGGAAAACTAATCTAATCTAAAACTAAAACTAGCTTATTATTTTTGGTCTTCTTAAATTGAAGGATATTAGTAATCTTTTTAACAAACCTCATCAAACCTATCCTAGACCTCATTAATGCTTACCTAACATTTTCACCACGTGCTTCGTAGCCTGAGCATTCCTAGAATAATTCCTCCGACCTTCTTCTTCCTGCTTCTCAATCTCGTTTTCCCCGCTCCCATTGATGATGAGTATCGCTTGCGTGGCATTATTTGCAAACGCCACAGATTGCCGGCAGACTTTCACTCTCAACTTGACGCTGTTGGCTCTGGAAGGTCCAACGGTGGTCGATTTGTGCAACTGGAGCCCTATTAAGATGTAAAGGATCGTGATCAAGGACATGGGAGCTACGAAGAACAATAAAGTAGAGATCTCGAAAGCGTGAGGGATGATAATCCTTTTAACGTTGCACAAGTAATGTTCCTCGTTCAAAACACGACCGTCGGGACTAATTTCGTAGATGATTCCGAAGGAAATCGCTTGGGGAATCGCCAAGAACATCGCTAACAACCAAATTCCGATGATGAACTTGATAGCGCGTGATAATTTCGATAAAGTGTGGGATAGGAAAGGGTGGCAAATTGCTACGTAACGTTCAATGGTAAAGGCGGTTATGGTAAGGACTGTAGCGTTTGCTGAGGTTTCAGCTGCGAATCCTTGTAGCACGCAGAAGGCCTCCCCAAAGATGTAAGGGTACTTCGACCATGTAGAATAGATTTCCGGTGGTAGACCGGATATTAGCAACAGGAGATCCGATACGGCTAAACTGAATAGGTAATAATTCGTAGCCGTGTGCATGCATTTATTTCGTGCAATAACTATACAGGTTCCGATATTACCGACCACCCCGGCGAAGAAAATGAACGCGTACACTACGGTGATTGGTATCACCACGTACAGAGGATCCCTTTTAGGACCCCAATCGCTGTTCGATAGAGAGATATTCCCCAGACGTGTTTCTTCTGCTATTATAGTCGGTACAACGTGCTGGAAAGTGCTAGTAGATGAAATTGATGCATTCTGTCCGAATATCGGAGACAAGGAGGAAGAAGCCGGCGATTCTCTGTTGTCGCTAAACGAGTAGGCGACTAGTAACGGAAACATATTATGCGATCGAGTGAGGCGTTGAAATCTGATGCTTCTTCGTTGTTATTGTTTTCGTGCAGTAGAGTCCCGCGATGTTGTTTTTGGACGGTCTTATTGAAATAGCTGTTGCGATAGCTGCGATGGTAGTGGTAGTATCAAGAGTAATACGTGCTGTTTCCATATCTGCTTTATCCTCTTCTAATTCTAAAAGCCGTTTCTCTCTGAAACAAGAACGTTTCCACTATTAAGCAGTTATACGGGGAAGCTTAAATGATATATTTTATTGTTATTATGTCTAAAAGTTCGTAGTTAACTAAAGAAAGGAACAAAGCGTTAACATTGTAGATCTTACTTTTTAGATTTCTTTAGCGATTTTATCAAAAATTTTAGACGTATATATATATAACTCAACAGCTTTAATAATTCTCGACATTTTGAAGATTAACAATAATAGACTTTAATTAACCAATATCCATGTCCACAGTATTACTTTCAACGTTTTTACAGGTTTCTAAAGAAAAATTCAAATAAACTAATTTACCTTTGGACCTTATTTGGACCTTATTTTGAATATAAACTAAAAGATAATGGCAGGAAAAACATCTGGAAAGGTTTACGAGATTTGAACTTTTGTCGAAGACCCAATGCTAAGACTTCTTGTCACTTTTTAAAATTATGATAAATGGATTTTCTTAAATTATCCAGACAACAAAACTACAAGTTACACGAAGACAGAAACCATCTCCTGCAATTCGTTAAGTCTAAATATTGACGGAGTTTTGCACTTTGTATTGGTTCCTGAGGGAAGATCTGCAAATATAAGACTATATTGCTTAGTTACTTACTAGAAAACTTACTTACTAGAAACTATATTGACTATACTTTCTAGTAAGTTTGAAGAAGTGGAAAGAAAACGCTTATCGGGGCTTTCGGACCTGCAAATTATCTTAAAAATTAAAAAGAAGCTAAAATTATTTTGAAATGGGATTTGTAGCATTCCGAAACATTCCCCATAAAGCAACGGTTAGCTCTAAGTCTTCTAATAAACGATACAACAGCGGTGCTAACACATTGTTCTGTTAATTTTCCAGATTGGTATTAAGTGCGAACAATAGACGCATATTTCATTTCGTGTAGGCCTCAGTCGCGCTCTTTACTTCAAGTCCATTAACCATTATTATAGCACATCGCCCATATCACGAGAGCTGAGGCGTCGTTAAGTTTTGTCAAGAGTGAGAAGCACGCGCTTTTTACTCCGGAATTGATCATTAATTTAAGTATCCATATCGTCTTCTTGTTGGGAAACTTGCCTTAGCAGCTCCCCTTTAATTTCGCGAAAGATATTACTTCATGCAGGACTGATTTCTCTCTCCCGCCCATCTTAGACCAGAAGCTGGCGGAGTTACTTCTCGTCCCTCTAGAGTCTTTTTAATACGTTTTGTTCAAATCAATTTACCTTTCTTAATAATGGAGACCCTCTTCTTTTTAGAAAACACTTACGAAACGGCTCGTAGATTGGAAAAAAAATGGTTTCAAACTCAAACATCTCTTTTAAGACTTATATTAGGAGATTTTATCGGAGTAATTTGTTATTTCCTTCTCTTCGAATAGGTATTGCCCGAAGCTGGTGATCTTGTCTAATTAACAGGTCCGTACTCGGAGCTAAGTTATGTTTTTATTAAGCTATTAACATTACCGCTCGTTACGGATGTTGGATTGCTACGTTCAGCGTAAGGTTCTAGAAGGTTAGAAAAGTACTTCGATAATTTGCAGGTTGTAGAGCTAACGATAGGTGATAGTAAAGATTGTATAACTTAGGATCTGAAGAGTATTGTGTTATTGACAACCGCGGAAGCCAACGTAACGGAATCGTTTCATTATTTCTTTAAATATTCTCCATTAAATGCGCAATGTTTCTTCTTATCGAACAGGATGTACTGGTTGAACTACGCACTCGTCTTTCCAAGAAATTGATTTTAAATTGTTGCTGAAGGGAGGAAATACGATCCAGCATTTCCAAATGCCGACATTGCAACAAACATTTGTTGTACTTACGTTTGATCTTTCACGAAATTCCTATGACTATCGACTATCGCAATCTGATTTCATTTCCTGTTCCATTAGAGCAACGATTCCGGCAGCAGATTCCGATGCGAGAGCTTTCTACGTCAGCTAAAGGAAAAGCGTAGTAACAATTGAGAGATATAATTCTTTTCCGCCTTGTTTGCCCCATAACCGACGGGGGGTGTTAGTGCAAGATGATTAAAATTGAACAGGTTTAATTAAATTTCGAGATGCGGAATTAGTCAAACGATAAGTTGTTTCGCTTTCGATCGGGTTTGAAGGAGTATCATTTCGGTTCTGGCGCATTCGTGGCATTAATGTTGGTAAAGCTTCTTAACAATTTAGTTTTATTTTCATGCCAATTACTAAAAAAAAAATAGTTCCATTGTTTCCTTTCGTAAATTTGATATTTACTTGAAAATTCATTATTTCATTTACTTCAATTCCTACAAATAGTTACATTTAGATAAATAGTTAATGTATATAAAAATCGAATAATAGCAACTTCGACAACCATATATACTAAAAATCACCGGATAAGGCGGAAACAAAGCAGATAGTCACCTTAGTCAAGCGTTAAACAAAGAATCCCCGTTGAGATAGAAACCGTAACGCACATATACACACATGCTTTTATCAGAAAATCAAAGGTTCCTTGGAGAACGAACGTTACGAATTAACGTGGTTGTCATCCGTTGTATCTTCGCTAATACAGGGCCTAGACCCGCACGATATGTGGTTTACAACTTTTTCGCTTCTACGAGGAAACAGTGCCATGTTACTCGAAACATTTCAAGTACCCTTCATCGGCAGAGGAGTAGTTCCTTTGACGTCTTCAAATTTATGATTGTACGTGCTCGACAAGTTTTCTTTTAAACATTGGAGTTTGAACGATTAAAAGACCCGATTTGTGGAAGATGTAGCAGAAAATGTTTCGAATGATTTTACCATCAAAACTTAAAAATATAATAATAATTTTTGCGGGTACTGGGTACCCCAGCCTTCCGTTGTTCATTTTTTCCGAAAATAATGTACATCATCGTTGAGTACGTAATATACTAAAAATCGGTTATAGTTTCTGAGATATTTACAAAAATCGTGAAAATTTATAAAAACGCGTAGCCGCCAATCGGGAGGTTCGGACGCTAAAAAAAGTTGCGCTATTCTTAAATAAATAAGCACAGAGTGATCTGCGAAGAATGAATCAGCTACAAAATAGACGAAGACTGTTCCATCGGCCGGTAAAGCGAAATTATATCATTCGGCTCTCTTGAAATAGAAGAGACAATAACGGGAGCATACTATGGGTTACAACGGATTGATTAGTGAATTAGTGAAAAACGGACGGACAGTTCTATCAAGACAAGACATCATCTCACAATTTGGTAAACAACACATAAGCATCGGCCACCTTCGCACCACACAAGTTCAATTTCAGGAATCGCAGTTGAAATTGATAAATCACCGACCCTATGGCGATCTTTTTTTGTTTTCTGCGCCTAAGCTTCACCAGGAGGACAGAGATCTTCATGGAATAAGGAAGTCAACTATGCAATTTGGACGGCTCAAACAAACAAAGCACAAGGCTTTGGAAACAAAGCACGGACAAATGCATAATCTTACGAAGGCGAAAATAAAGCTGTATGTTAGTTTAGAAACTTTTCAAACGTTCAATACTGGTCTGACTTTCCTACCCTTGATTCAAAAATAAATGAAATTCTTCGAAAAAAAAAAACAGGGCTTTGCGACTTTGATCACCCTTTATGACGAACGTACCACCAACTGCTTCGCCAACCGACTTTATGAGATTTTCCTATTTACCTCACGAAATGAGTTCTCCACATCGCTCATTACTCCGTCATTGGCATTGAATGTTCAACTTTACACAAGACACGTCTATAGTTACTTTAATTAACTATACACACAAACATAACTTTGATGTTTAATATAACATTTATGGATACAGAGAAGAAACGTATATTTGCTAACAGAAAATACTTTACATATCAACACGGTGTTTGTTGGCTGCTTAAAACAAACTTTGCACTTGATTCATTTTAAGAGCCCACGTGTACTTACTTATATGGTGATGGATGATAAATATATTTTCTTACGTATGTTTCTAGAGAATTCAAAATCGAATTTGTTAGGTAAATATTCCAGTATACAGGTTGATTCATTTTCGACCTTCACTATGAACATCTCGCTTGCGCTAAAGGAGATAAAAGGTTGGCAAATTTTGTATTTGAATTCGAAGAGAAAATGGACCTATATCAAATAACGTTCGAAATTTTTTAAAGAAGCTCAGCTTCTTCTTTTAACTCTAGCACCGTATATTTAATTTATTTAATTATAACCATGCATAACACATATGTCAAAACTTTTCGCTATTGAGCTTTAATCGACGAAGAAAACATTTAATAACTAAACTAGTTAACCATGATATTTCAAACTGCCAAATTTTTATTCATTCGTAACAAAAAATCGAACCGAAATATAACAATAGCGAGTGCGTTGTATCCAGAACAACAACAACCGCGTCGTACAATTTGTCTAGTTGTTGATACAAACTTGTTCGAGATCGGATCATTTACCGCGCCGCGTACTGTTTATGTTCTGTTACAAATGCTAAATTAAATGTGTGCTCTTGCAAAGTTTACGTAAATGTTGTATTTTCGAGATAAATATTAAGTAGCACGCGAAGTGATATCGTAATCAAATTTACACGAGACACGAGTACAAAGAACTTACGAACGAAATGAACTTCACCGTGTGAGCCACAAGTCCTGTGTGTCGGTTTAAGACGATTGGAATATTTGTAATATTCCAATTTCCATCCTTCCTTAATAAAGTAACAACACGAATATTCTTAAACTAAAGTAATCTGGCCAGATGAATTAAAATTTACCAATACTGGAATCTTTAACAGAAGAACTGAGTTCTAGTTGCTCAAACAATATCCATGACATTTTGAATTAAACGCTTGGATGGACATTATGGGTAACCGGCCTACACGGGCACTGATGAAACTCTTTCTTTCTTGTCTATTATTAATTATTGGGAAGACAGCCATCTTTTGTTGGATTAGGTTGGTATCACAACCTAATCCTGTCTACCAAATTTTCGAAATTTTCAAATGATGCTTGAGGAATTTTTAAATAACTTCAAACAGTTAAAGTTCCATCGAAAGTACCAGATCTAATTAAATATGCCGCGAAATTCATATCGAACTTGATTTCGACGTGGAACTACGCTTTTTCCTGCGTTTGGTAGTGTTCATTATATCGATTAAATATTAAATCGAACTTATTGGTATAGAGGACAAAGGCAGATGAAATTGCATCGACTAGACAAACTCGTATCTATTCGTCTCATAAGAAAAGGTTCGTGTTGCCTACTGGTTTCCCCGGGAGTAGACAAAACACGAGTCTGTGTAGTCGCTGCAAGAAAGTAATAATTTCATCTGCCTTTGTCGTCTCTACTTATTACTTGCAGTGTTCTTGTGGATAAACTTGTAAACTTAGCATAACATAGCATTGTAGCCGTAAAGTTTAAGCATTACGCATCTTGAGGGGTGAAGTTATGATAAATGCTATTACTTGATTGGATATTTAAAAATGGAATGCCACAATGTTTTTTGCGGTTCAACTACTTAGTACTTAGTTCTGGATTTATTTGTTACTAAATATTATAGGAATTGCATACAGGGTCCTTCTAAATTAAGTTTCATCTGATTTTGCTTTGATCTATAAGCCTATATGAATAGAATGTAAATGTGATTAATTTTATCGATATTTTTTATTCAATCATACGTTTTCTTATGCTTAACCTAAGGAAGTTGACGGGATTACCTGAAAAGCCACCATCTTAAATTTCTGTTCAATATCAATTTTATATTGATTTTCCAGATTTCCGGATCAATTCGAAGTTTTTTAAAATTCATCTAAATTCGTTGTGGATCACAAAATGATACAAAGAATACCTGACAATAATAACGGATAATTATTCATATCAGTAAACAATAAACATTCGTTTGTTTTGTACCTATCAAAGCTTAATATTCTCATTGATTATGTCCTTAATTAGCTATTGAAATAAAAAAATTAAAATCTTGATAAGCATATCGTTTTATTTTAATTTTACTAAATTTTTCCTTAAGCGATCGGTTTCGGACAGAGTCCTTCGTCAGTCATTAAAAATCTAGTAGTCTGCAATATATAAACAATTTTTAATTTATTTTTAATAAAATTTGCAAAAATTATTTTATTGTAACTTTCACTTCTATTCCTTCAGTTTAATAAGCGCAACCTTTGCTTTTTCACGTCTACGCGATTCCTTTCATGTAAAACGCGAAAATTGAAACTCAGTAGGGACATAAAACTTACTTTCTCTCTTCCAAAGTTGTATCTTTTCGGATCAAATCGTGCGGCTAATTTCTATTTCAAAGGTACTCGTGGGCAACACTTCCAAAACTCCTACGGTGCAATAATCGGTAGGGGGACCTTCGAAATTACGAGAGAGGAACTTGCGAATGTTGGTAGGGTTGTCGTTCGTTGTTTTGCGCGGGCTTGACGTTGCGAACTGACTGAGGAAAGCGTACCCGCTCAAACAAGCTAAAGCACTAACGCGCACATGCTTAAAAGCTTTCCTATTAAAAGTTTTTCCCTTTGTTATTTGTATTTTTTTGTGAGGGTGGACGTTTACGTCGTGTATTATTTATTCGAAAGCGGAAAAACGGTTATCGTTGTTCAAATATGCATGGAAAAAGTTGAAATTTACTTATCGATTTCTCGTCAAAAGTCGAACTTTGATGTTTGTAAATTGTAAAAAAAGCAATTGAATATGTGTTGAAATTCACACCTATTTTTAACGTTATAAGGTTTCAGCTCTGCACAAAATCAGTACCCACGGGAATTGTTTGTTTTAATGAAAATAATTTGAATAAAATATGAAATAATTCAAAATATTTTAAATAGAACTAATTGCCATAATTTCATTTACAAAATTGAACATTTAATATCTACGGCGACGTCTAAGTATGAAATGTTAAACTATTAGAGAAAGTAATTTATTTACAGATTTCTATTTAAAATAAATTAACATTATCTATGAAATTAATAAATAGTATAATTAACCAAAAATGCTATTATATAGAAAACTTAAAACAAAGCATCGTCCAAAATTGATTAAAAATTATTAGGAAATATATAATTATTCCTAACAGTAATATAAATTCCATTAAGTTGGTACTACCAACTAACGCCATTTTGTAACGTGAATTGCCAATAATTGTACAAGTTACTACAATCCTCAACCTGTTTTTACGATTTTTGTAAAAACCATTCATTATTACCCCATTTAAAAGTGACGGCAATCGTTAGCGCATACGACTCTTTAATAGTCCTCTACTAAAAACGCGTTACCCAAACGATTATTTTCATAAGGGTGAATCTAAATTCTACGTAATCTTGCACAACAAAATGGACCCGTTACAAGTTCTAGCCGGTAATAGATGCGAAAGCGATAGTTCTACAAGCGGTGAGGATAGCGATGATAGCATATACTTTCCCGATGATAAAAGATTAAAACTTCAAGACGGTGATTACCGCAGAAATAAAATGAGGGAGAGGAATCCAGAGATGAGACTGCCAACGAGGCAACCCAAATGTTTTACGAAGAACGCAGTGATGGCACGTCAAAATCGATTGAAAAAGAAGAAGTATATGCAAGATCTAGAATCGCAAGTGAACAAACTGAGGTACGAGAATAAATCTTTATCGGCAATCTTAAACAATCAGTCGACCTTAATAAGTGAACTACGGAAAGAACTCAGATATATGAGAAGCGTGCTAGCAAATAGCTCTGATATTTCGAAGCTGTTACGATTGATCAATAACAACACAGGTATGTCAGTATCAACATCGTTGAATAAGTCAATGAGTTTAACAAGTAATTGTCTCTCAAAGAACGAACCAGAACATCCATGGGCCGAAGCTGTTGATCTTGATGATAGTTTATTGATACCAGATTTAGATTTAGGTTTAGTATACGAAAATTCGAACGATGCAGCAATTGAAAGGAAAGAGAACGATAACCAGTTGAATCATTTAGATACACCACTTAAGGAGCATAATTATACTGCAACCAGTTGTAGCGATGACAATGCAGGAGTCTGTTTGCATGTTTCAAGACATCGTGTTTCATTAGAATTCTGTGCGAAATGCAGTGATAATGCCATAGATAACTGGAATTTAATTAACGAGGGACGATAAACTGCCTGATGGACTTCATAGGTTGTAAAATGTCTGTATCGACTTTACTTTTGTATTTTCTTATTGTATTATTGTTACTCTTTTTAATTTAAATATTGTAAAGCTCATTCCTTACATTAGGTTTTATTTTTATTTAATTTTTGATTAGCTTCCAATATGAATGATTCCGTATTTTAGCACGATATTTTCTTAAATTTTCAGGCCTGTTCGTGACCATTAAGATTGAAAGAACTGGAAAATCGTACTTCTAGTTACTTGTTACATCATTTAAATGAAAAGGTGTGGTAGATTTTTTCATTTCCTCTATACTTTGCTTCTGATGCATCTTAATTGACCATGAAACCAAACAAAATTGCTATGTATTTGTGTTGTTAAAAAAAAATTATGAAGATCCATCCGAAGCAAAGCATTCTTACCATTCATTTATCAAGTTGGCCCTACACTGTACCAGTTGATTTGTTTTCAGTCGTAAATTTCCGGAGAACGATTCGGCTTACCACCTCTGCAATTTTTGGTAGAGTATAGTATAAAAAGAACAAATGTATCGTTCCCATTTTATGCTAAAAAAGTAATATTTAGAATGATCTCTTTTTTTTTTAATAGATACATTTTGAATTATTGCAAAGAATCTGAAATTAATCTTTTAGACTCTTTTAAGTTTCAGCTTTGCAGTTCGAGAAGAAGCTGTCCCCAAACGTGCTTTTTATTCATGTAAGAGTGAAATCATATTATGATATGTATTGGAATGAGCAAATAAAATATATTATATTGTGTTGTGATTCCTTTTTTTTTTGTAGTAAAATCTAATTTTTGAAAGAGATCAGATTTGAGTAATGGTAAAAGTAAAGGTCCACTGGTAAGAGGGCATAGTTGGGTGTTGTGTTCGAGTCCCATTAATATAAAAAGAACTTAATAAGTCTTGTACACTGCTGAATCGTTTCGTCTTTAAGACGAGGGGCTAGCAGAAACAAGGCCACACACTAGAAGGCTCTTGAGGTTATGATAAGTTAAAAAAACTTGTCTATTCCGTTGAACCTTTATAGCGAAAAAAAAATTAAAATGGCTTACAGAATACTGTAACAAACTATACTTCTAAACAACAAACGTTAGATGTCGCTATGTCCATTATTATTTGGTACAAATTGTCATTAACAAAATAAGACTAATTTTAATAAAACAATCACTTTATTTTAATTTTTGCAATAATACCTTAGCAACAAATACGTTGTAAAATGAGAGAATATTATAAATATTCAGCTAGGCTCGTCGTAATTCACAATATGAACAACGGATGGGGCGGGCAGCATTAATGTCTTATTAAATTAATTGTAGATTAAATTTTATTCAATCAATTTAGAACTATTAGATATTTAATGAAACGATTATAAATACTGCACATGTAATTCCTAGATATAATAACAGAAAAACTTTTGCCTTTTTTCTGTTAATTTAGTTTATTTAACCCTTACCACCACTATTCTTTCCATGGTCTTTTTTTTCATATGGAATCATAAGAATACCGCTTATTTGCTTAGTACTTACCGTAAAGCCAACATTTACACATGCTATACGTGTAAAACGTTCATTGAAATTCAAATTTTCAAAGTTCGTCCCAAAAAATCAAGCGGTGCGTGTGCGCATTATGAATCAAACGCCAGTTTCCTGTATACCGAATTCGAGTAAGATGTCGAAGGCGAAGAAAGTATTGGAAGAAGCGAGGGAAATAAAAAATCCCGAACTGGATTTGGCCGACAAGGGTATCTCTTCGTTCGAGGAGATGCCGGGTTTACGTAAGTAGAATATACGTTCCGCCCGAAGGGGACTTGAGATATCTTACCAAATTTGGTATCTTGTTAGACGACTCTTACAACAGCTCGTATTGTGTACAAATACGAGGAAAAGAAGAGGAGGGTGTGGCTTAAATTATATACTGGAAGCAACATTTAAATCGCAAATTCGTAAATAAATAAAAAAATATGTTTGACCCCTTGATAAATTTAGAAAAATTCTACTAAATATTAGTGCCATCTGCAATTAAATAAATAAAATTCTATTTTGATTTATTTCATTTAGTAAATCATTAACATATATGTAACATTTAATCAAAATTTTTTAACAAACCAATTAAATAAAACCCATTTTTGATTAAAACAAAATCAAGCAAATTTTGGAAATAAAAACGTAACTTATATGACACTTACCAACTATTAATGTTCTATTTTTTTTTTTTACAGTTAATATGTTAAATATCACTCGTCTTACGTTAAGCCATAATAAAATCAAGTCAATTCCACCAGGTCTAGCTAATTTGACCAATTTAGAAATACTTAACCTAGCAAATAATCATCTCGAAGAAATCCCGGTCTCTTTATCATCAATGCCAAAACTGCGAATTTTGAATCTACAAATTAATAGACTAGATGCTCTCCCAAGAGGATTTGGTGCTTTCCCAGTACTGGAAGTATTAGATCTCACCTATAATAACCTAAACGAGAACACTCTTCCCGGAAACTTTTTTATGATGGGTATGTATTAGAAATAAGTATTATGTATTGCTTAATTGATGATTTTATTATTGCAGAAACGTTACGTGCCTTATACCTAGGGGATAATGATTTCGAACACATATCACCAGAAGTTAAAAATTTGAAAAACTTACAAATTGTATTTTTCCATTTTAATTTCTTATTTATCATTGATTTTCTTATTTAATTTTAGTTAGTGTTAAGGGAGAACGATCTGATAGATCTACCAAAGGAAATTGGGGAATTGCAACGATTACGTGAGCTTCATATTCAAGGGAATCGTCTTACAATTTTGCCTCCGGAAATTGGTAATTTAGATATGACAAGTAATAAATCTATGTTCAAATTCGAAGGTAACGAGTGGGTCGCTCCAATTGCGGATCAATTACAAGTTGGAATTAGTCATTTGATGGAATATTTGAGATCAGAAACTTATAGAATGTAAGTGAGTCAAACTTTTGTTTAAAAAAAATTAAATATTGCTTTTTAGTATGTACAATCGATATATGACTAGTCACAAGCCTGAAATTCCACCACCATGTATCGATAAAGCGAAGAAAATATCCAGAAATCGTTGACTAATGAAGTTAAAGAACCTATTAATTGCTGCATAGCAATAAGACGGTACTAAAATACTAATAATTATAACTAATAATAATTTAGTCGAAAGTAACTTGAGTAAATTGCCTTATGAAAAGTTTGAAATTCTATTTTTTCATACTGCCATACTCCAAATATTTTTAGGTACTTTTAACTTTTAAATGTATACATGCTGTAGATATGTATTTGTTATTTATATAATTTTTACTAATAATTTATGATGTTAACAAAATATAGAGTATTATATATCTACATTTTTAACGCTTAATTTATATAGTGTTGCATTTAATATATATTTTTTAAATAACATTTTTGTGCATTGTTTATTTATTGTTCAAATCAGATGATTATTCGATATACTTTTTTTTGTATTCTACAGCGAAGGACAATTAGATAATTCTTTATCGAACAACGGTAGTCAAGTTGATTGTATATACCTGCTGATGTTAACCCCACGTTTAGGCGAAATTTGAAAGATCGCTATGATTAATATTTTTTATTAAAAATAATGAATATTTTTCACTACTTTATGGTTAAAAATAAAATAGATTACTCGTTTTATTATTTATTTTTTTAAAAAATGACGTATTATGTACATGATTTGACTTTTATTTATGTAGTAACACAGTCTTTGGGTGTAATTTATCCATGCCGTTAAATGTGACAGAAGATCAGCTGGTTCGAGCAAATAATTACTCTGTTTAACTCGTTTTCACCATCTATGATGTTAACAATTTGGCATTTCTTACAACTACATTTCTATTCATCTTCGTCGGTTAATATTTCTTCATCGTCTTCATCATCTGTTAGCTCTGTATTTTGAATTGACAATTCATATTCTAAAATTTCGTCATCGCTTAAATGGGAATTGCCCTCAACAAAAGATGCGAACCTATCCAACAAGATATATATTACCGTTTAAATAAATTCCTGTCAAATGAAAATTTTAGGAAAGGTATACTTAGAGTGGGGTTGGATATTAATTAATTGTACTTGACGTTCTGCAATTTCGATTGGGGATTCTCCAATTTGGTAAAGGGGATTTCTTTAATTAAACAATTTTTTCCAGTTATCTCAAGTAAAGCAAAAAATTGCTATCAAGTACCTTTTGACATCTTGCAACTTGAGCGCCGTCTTCCATTGATTACAATTTGGACTCATACAATATGAACGTAACTCATCTAGCGCTTTTGAAGTGTGTCTCACTCCTTGCTCGTAATATTGATCATTAGTAAGTAATTTAATCTTTGGCGGGAATTTTCTTTTCCTGTATCAAAATAAATAAACATGAATCATTAACGAATAAAAATTAAAACGAAACCTTACCAGTATGTTCTCGATTTTGATACCCAGGACTTTGGGAAGTTATACACAATAACAAGGATGACGATTTGGCCCATTGCAGCCTCTTGAAACTGGCTACTACGAAAAACTAGTACCAATCCAAAAAATTGTATCGTCCACTGTATAATATTTTGCGTTCTTTTGTTCGTAACCGGTCCCAATCGGTAACAAACTAAAATGTAAGCCCCGCCGTTTGCAATTGGCGAAAACTGCATAATTGAATAAAAAATACCAACCTAAGAAACTTATAAAACCTGTAATAACTGTGTACCAAGTGACATAGGTTTGATAACTTGTCATAATTAAACGTATATTCTCCCATAATATTTGTAAAATGTAGACGCCAACTGTCCAACCTCCAATTATAGCTCCATACATTAAAGGCTTCTATATATCGCAAAAGAATACAAACAAATCCAACTTAATACAAATTTTATGTTACCTGGGGCAAGAGTTTACTAATAAAATAAATTAGGATTAAAAAGGAAGCACACACTCCAAATAAAACACCAGATAAGTAGTAAAAGAAGGTGTTTTTACTTAACTTCGACCCCGAAATAAATAATATAATCCCTAAAATTAAACTACAAATCTTCCAGTAATCAATTCCTATAAAAAAAATCGTCAACATAATCTCAGAAGCTTAAAAATAATGAAATTGTACATACGAATGACATTCAAATAAACCATATACTTCTCATCGCTATCAATTCCAATACAGCTTTTATTAAACGGGTTTAACTTAAAATGTTTCTGTTTCCAAGAGAATAAATTTAACGACCAACTCCGACGATGGGCCAAGTATTCCTTCTTAACTTCATCTGGCGTAAATCCATCGTATTGTACATAGTTATCAGATGGTAAATCTATTTGAAGCTATAACAACGCAGATTACAAATCGAATTTTAAAAATGCCTACGAACCACATTACTGAAACGCTTTGCCACATATAGATGATATATTTCGGTCTTCCTTCATAACAGAATATCTGTAAACGATCTTCTGTGGATGGTACCTTTAGCGGATCATATATAACGGGAGGTCTATCGGGGGTCATATAATATACTAAAAATATCTTAAAATATAACCTCAAAATCGATTAGTAGACTTACCATTTTCTGCAAAGGCTGAAGATATTAGATCTACGATAACTGTAAATTTTAAAAGGAGATTTAGAACACAAAAAAGCATTATACGGAAGAAAGAAAACTAAAGGGTTTAATATTCAAAAAATATAAACAAACATTCGAGCACGCGCGAATCAACTTTTAAAGTATAACAGAACCAATTGACAAATGATCTAATAAAACATTTCAAGTGAACGAAACTTCAAATACCCAGAAAATTGTATAGTAGGGACATGCAAAATATTATGAGTGCTCAAATATTTAGGTTTAATTTCTTTAGATAAGAAAATATTTATTTTATTAAAATTTTGGCAACATATGTACATTTTTATATATAATTTTCTGTATTAATACTGAAAATAAAACTTGAATGTTCCCTTGATTAAGTAACAAAAAAAACTAATCAATTAAATTCTTTATTTAAGTATATAATATATAAAGTATATAAAAGTACTAATTAAATTCTATAAAATGAGCAATAGAACAACATTTCTTGTGAAAAAATATTTTAATATCAATAGTACCCATACATATTTATTTCCCAAAAAAAAAAAAACAAACAATTAGTGATGGAAGAGCCGCAAATTTGTATGGCACATAATGATCTTATGTTCGTTACACGCCTTGATAACCTCTGCATCGTTCGTAGAACCGGAAGGACTTGTGATGAATGAAACACCACTCTATAACAGAACGTTTGAGATAAAGATTGTGATTCAAAGAGATGTAATAATAATTTTACCAAGGAGGCTCTGTCTATATTGTCTCTGAATGGGAAGAATGCATCTGAACTCAAAGCAACATCACGCAATTCCTTCAACCATTCCATTTTTTCATCGATACTCCAATCAGCAGGAACTTCCTCAAACATCGATGTCCACACTTTCAAATCCATATCTTTGCCTATTGTGCCATTTACATAGTTATCAATAGCGTTTGATATTTCCGCACGTTTGACGCCTGGCTTAAATTTCATTTTTAAAATGTTAGGGTGATGTCTTAGCCACCAATTATCAGCCTTATCACCGGCTAATCTGGTGCAATGGATTCTAGATTGTTGCCCGGCACCAATCCCAATAACCTAAATATAATTTGTTCTAAGATCACATCAATTATACATGGTATCCTTTTACCTGGCCATCTTTAGCATAGCAAACTGAATTGCTCTGTGTATATTTTAAAGCAATAGTAGCAACAATCAAATCTCGCATGGCTGAGTCACTCAGACTCTTATTACCCGTCACAATATTAGAAAATAGAGAAGAATCGATCACGGCATTATTACGTTGCTGTTCCATAGTTAATCCAAAGAGAACTTTCCTCTCCATTGGATTTGGTTCGTAATTGGGATCAATCTAAAATGATTCTCAATAATTATTTTGTAACAATATCCGCAGTAACGAAATATATACCTGTAAAATGCAATAAGCTCCATTTTTCTTTTTCTTTAACAAATCCAATGCCTCCTGGGTATAACCAGGTGCAATAATACCATCAGAAACTTCCCTTGAAATAATTCGTGCGGTAGCTCGATCACATTCGTCAGACAAGGCTACAAAATCTCCGAATGATGACATACGATCTGCACCTCTTGCTCTGGCATAAGCTGTTGCTAACGGTGTTAAATTGGGATATAAATCATCGACCATACATACTTTTGCCTATATAAAAAGAATATTATTTCACAATAAAATTGTATATATAGTAATCTCTGATAAATTACATAAAAACAATATTCAAGCCTTCTTTGGTTACAAAAGAATCGCGGTTCACATAAGGTCAAATTTACTAACTATTATCATTATTACTAAGATCAAGTAGTGTGTGAATTGCATGAAAACAATAAACAAAGGGACAATTGACAGAAAAAACAACTGATAACCCATACCCAACAAAACAAATGAATAGATACACTAAAACTCACCTCTTGTTCTGACAAAGGAACACCAACTGCTGCACCAGCTGGCGATACATGTTTAAAACTAGTAGCAGCGGGTAAATTCAATGCTCTCCTTAATTCTTTCACCAATTGCCAACCATTCAAAGCATCACAAAGATTAATAAAGCCAGGAGAGCCATTAACCACAGTTAATGGTAACTTTTCTAATGTTGTATATAGTTGTGCCGGTTTCTGATGTGGATTCATGCCGTACCTTAATGTAATCTGGGAGATTCCACCTGAGAATTGTTTTCGGAAGTAATCGGAGATTGCCAAATCATATTCAGAAGTATGAGTAAATGCTTTCAAAGCTAGTCTTTCACGAGTACATTTCTCTGTATCTTTTTGTGGGGATTGCCTAATTTCCATCAAAACTTTACTATAATCTCTAGGATCGCAGATCACTGTGACCCTTTCATGATTTTTAGCTGCCGCCCTCAATAATGTAACACCTCCAATATCGATATTCTCAACCGCATCGGCAACAGTTACGTTTGGGTTTGAAACAGTCTGTACGAAAGGGTATAAATTACATACTACAATTTGAATCATATCAATTTTCTGCTTTTTTAAATCTTCTTGATCAGATGGTATTAGCCTGGATAGAATTCCGCCATGAACTGCGGGATGCAATGTTTTAACTCGACCGCCTAAAATTTCTGGTGCTCCAGATATATCTGAGACATCTTTCACTACCAATCCGGCTTCACGAAGACTCTTAGCTGTTCCGCCACTAGCTACAAGTATAAAGCCTAAGTCTTTCAAACCTTTACCTAACTCAATCAAGCCTGTTTTATCGGAGACGGATAGTAAAGCTGGGAAATATATTAATAATTTCGGTAAACGATCAAAATGTATCGAATTCAATTTTACCTATTGTGTTAGTTGAAGACATCTTGAAGAAACGTCTATAATCGACGATGGAACTATAACAAATAGATTTATTTACATAAATAGATTGTTTACGAATTCTGTATCTCTTTATTAGTTAACTTTGCCGGAGACAAACAAGGTCACTAAGGTCCCAAATTGATAAACTTTTACGCAAAAACAAGACAAACAAAAATCAGTTCTAGCAAAAATTGTTGTACACATTGGCAAATATGTTTTTCACATTTCCTCTTTGAAGAACAAACCAAACATTCTTCCGCTAAAAAGCACCGTTAAGCACACGTTTTCTACTTACAAACTTTGAATTTTACGTATAAACATAGCTTTGAAATAGATTTTATATTTTAATATTTAAATAAAAGAAAGAAAGTTTAAATTAACGTTCTACCGTTAAAACAAAGCAATTCAAAAACGTGTGGAAAAGTACGCTATCAACAAGAAACTCCTGCATTACGCGGGAAAATTGATTTTAATAGATTGACATTTTAATAATTATCATCAACGACCAAAAATTTCTTTATTTCACTTTTACATTTATTATATGTCTCTTTAACTCTTAATTGTTTTTATTATTTAATACGTATTTTGCATTAGCCAAGACGAACATTAGCAGGAATTATTATTATTATTATCATTATTATTATTCAAACACTATTTCTTTGCAATTTTAATTTCTTTTTAAGCAGCAATTGCAATATTCTTAATAAGAAAAACGTAAAAATGTTTGGTATTCTCAATATTTCTAACAATGTATTTAATACAAAATTTTTCGTATAAGTTAGGGAGCTTCAAATAGTTTCTTTAAAAAATTTAACATTACTACTTAAAATGACTGCGCAAGTATCTTACGGAGACATTCGGGCGGTCATTTTAAAACTACCCACTACGGACTATATATTATAAAATTTAGTAAACTTTGCTCATAACAATGTATTACATTTTGGTTTTACAATTTATTCATTCTTAAGATGTACTAATAAAACTTAAATTTTACAATATGATAATAATCTATTGCTTGGCTGCTCTGAAGAATTTGTTTGTGCAATGTTTTATTACATTGAATTACCTATTTTACAGATGTATCTGATCTAATAAATCACTAAATATTCTTGTACCAAAATATCAAATGTATACCATAAATTTGAATTTCCCGCACATACAACATTCTGTTACTACTTCAAGGTCATGTAATTTGAACAGATCGTCAGAAAGTTTCATTGAATAACAGGATATTCTAAATAAATTACGAAAGTGGACAAAAATCGATGGACTCGATTAAATTAACTAGCTTTTTTGAAAATTCCCAATTAAAACAGTCAACATTGTATTTCAAATATCGTGTAGTTTATATTACACACACATTAGCGCTGTATTTTGTAAGTAAAATTGTAAAACGGTTGCTAATTTACAACTTTGACAGTTACGACATTTATGTTATTAAAATTATTTGTGAGTGTGACACATCTGTCAAAGTTAATTCTCAATTAGCCGCAACCCCATCAAAATGAATCGTTTATTCGGAAAAGGGAAGCCTAAAGAACCCGGACCAAGCATTACAGACTGCATATCAAGTGTAAGACGCATCTTACAACATTCCAATTTCATATTACCTATAAATCTGATCGATTAACATGAATAATGTAGGTAGATACTCGGGCCGAAGGTGTCGAGAAGAAAATCAACGCTTTAGAGAATGATTTACGTAAATTCCGTGATCAAATGTCCAAGATGCGTGAGGGTCCCGCTAAGAATGCCGTCAAGGCGAAAGCGTTGCGAGTTCTCAAACAGAAGAAGATGTACGAATCCCAGTTGGAAAATCTACGAGGCCAGTCGTTCAATATGGAACAGGCGAATTTCGCGCATCAAACCCTAAAAGACACCCATGCAACGGTTGTAGCAATGAAAGACGGTATGAAGCAAATGAAGAAAGAATTCAAAAAGATCAATATAGAAGAAATTGATGTAAGCTCTTCATTTTAAGTAATTACGTTTTGTTAATTGCTTTTGATTTACAGGATGTGCAAGATGAGTTGGCGGATATGATGGATGATGCAAACGAGATTCAAGAAGCACTTGGTAGAAATTACAATACTCCTGAGGTTGACGAGGATGAATTAGCAGCTGAATTAGATGCGTTAGGTGATGAAATTGCTTTAGACGATGATAGTAGTTATCTGGATGATGTCTTGAAAGCTCCAGCTGCACCTGATACTAAACCGGAGGCTAACGAACCTAATAAAAATAAGGTTGGTATACAAAAGTCATGGTTGTTCTGTTATAGCATTAAATTTTCTTATTATTTAGGATGGAATTCAGGTCGACGAATTTGGCCTGCCACAGATACCAAGTCACAATTAGAATAGAAGGACATTATTTTGCACTCTTAGCTTCATAAGTCTTTGTATTGAATATTGTTAAATAATTTTTAAGATGTTTGAAATTGTATTTTGTATTAATATTATTTTTATTGCTGGCCTTACAATATTGAATAGCTGCGCAAGATATTTCTACATTGTATACAAATATAGTTTTAAATAAATATTTATTTGGAAAAAATAAATTTATAACGTTATCTACATTTCATGAAGATGAGGGGTAACAACAGCATTTTAAGGTCATATAAGGCCTATATTGTGGCAAGTGGTGAAACCATATAAGCAAAACAGTCCATACTAACGGCGCATTTCATAGGCTGCCCTTGGACATATCTAATCTAATCTTCATTACATATACAGGTGATAAAGGAAGGTACATGTTGACTCATTCTGTCTCAGGGCAGCCAATAGAATACACTATCTAAATTAATAAACTTAAAATGTAGTAAAAACAATGCTAAAATAACTTCCTCGGGGGTATTGATGGAATCATTTACGACAACAAACGCAAAGCAAGAGGAAAAAAGAACACTCTAATGAACATGTTTCTGCCTACTCGGCATCATCAGCGTCGTTCCGAGAATATTTTACCTCGAGATGACGTGCAAAAAGGGAGCTTTGAGCGCGTCATCTTGGGAACAATACCTAATTTATAAAAAATTAGAATTAGAAATATATTTTACAAAGTTAAATTAGTTTTAATTATAGCAGATCTTTATTTGAGTAATAAGAATATTTCCATTATTACACTTTGTTAAATTTGTAAGAAACAATATTTTTTTCATAAATTTAGACCAATACTGGTAAAATGGTACATCTACCCTGAAAATCCTCAAAACACAAAATAAATATTTATTTGCTCTAAAAATACAATCATTTGACTCTATAAACTTATATCACTTCCAACAGGAGTTAACCGTGGTATATCGATAGATTTTATATTTTCAATATCCTGATACGATTGAATACTGTTTGTAATGGTTTCGGAGCATTCCTGGAAGAAATAATCTTCAAAACCAGGTACTTGTAGGTAATGATGGGTATGAGCCTGTGAAACATATTAATTCAACAAAACCATTCCGCCATAAGCAAAGGGAAATACTTACTTTCCGATTATACAACTTCATCAATTGAGAATTAACATTTTTGAGTAAAGTAGACATTGATGTTGTATTAAATAAACTTAACATAGCTGCATGATGTCCGATTGGAGCGACGTCACATAATCCTATCTTCATCGCCCTAGCCGACCATGATGTAAAACATGTTTTCTTTTGCAAACGTTGTATATATGTTCTCATATCCGATATGGTAAAGTCGCCTCGACCAATCAAAGTTGTACCTAATATAATCGATTTTGGATCTGCTATGTTTATCTTTAACAACTGATTGGTCTTCTGAAGCGTTTGCAAAAATATTTCTTCCCGGATTTGTCTAAAAAATCATCAATTAGAAGAAAATGGGTTTAGGAAGCTCGGCATTTACTTATTTGATTTTGCTAAATCAGATGAAATTGTAAGAGGGCTTAATCCAGCTGCAAGGAATTGTAAATTAGGAAATGGTACCATATTCGTGCTGATTTCGTTCAGATCTATGTTTAACGAACCCGAAAATCTTGAACCGCTTAAATTAATATAAAACATGTGATTAAAGTGGGAGATATAATGAAAAATAACATAGTACCTGGTTAAATTGAGCAATAAATTTACTATGATGCTATTCATATCTTGAAATGGTTTACATTTCGCGATAAAATCCATGGTATCTATTGAATGCTTATTATTAGCTTGTTTGTTCACTATATCTAAAAGGGAACGGTTCTCTACCGGGACAACACAACTGGCATGCTTTATTAACTCTTTTGTGGCTAATGCCATGTTGTATGGGCAAGTTATTACATCTTCTGTTCCTGTCGGATATACGCAAATAACAAATCTAAAAGATGCATATTAATTTTGTCTCAATAATAATTGATGTATTCTTACCTGTCAATGTTTGGATAATGATCTTCTAACAATTTCAAGATATAAGTGCCTAATCCAGACCCTGTACCACCACCGGCGGAGAACATCAACAAAAATCCATGTAAACTATCACATTTCTCAACAGCCCTTTTAACACTTGCTAGAATAGTATCTTCGAACATCGGCCCATAATGGCAATGTCCCTCGGCCCAATTATTTCCAGAACCAGGATAATGAGTAACGATACAAGCATCATCAAATAAATCTTGTAAAGAACCCGTTTTATATCTTAATATGACGCTTGTTTCCATATCGACTAATATCGCCTGTAATTTGGATTTATTCAAATTAACTTTAAAAATTGCACATACACTGTTACTTACCCTAGCTTTAACTTCACATTTTTTAATATCTTCAAAGGAATTAATCGTGACATTTTTATACTCCTGTTCTACATGAAAAAAACTTTGAAATGAAGCGAATAGATCATTTTTATCTGATTTCAGGCTATTTTTCTGATTGTTATTACGAAACGAGTCGTAAATTCCATACTCTTGCAAAGCCAACGGCCAAAATTCGCTACCTATTTGATTTCCACATTGTCCCACTACAATTTTAGATTGATGGACGTTAATTAACAAGCATTGGTACTAGGGATACCTTGTATAGTGATATATTCACTCATTTGTACGTTTTCTGTTAGCTAAATTTTGAAAATTTGGATGCATTTCCTTCAATAAAGTGTTAAAAAGACGTATTCCCTTCCAAACTTTAAATTTCAAATTTTGTTGTCTTCGGAATAAATTATGGGACGTCAAATACGCATGTACAAACGACCTAATACTACAGACGATGGCTTTGCTTTCATGTTACGTTAGTTTTACTCTATTTTTGTAACGGAATGTTGTACGTTTTCGATATACCTTGTGAGGAATATTGCGTCAATATAGATAGATCGAAATTCCTTTCACTTTTATACCGAAAATAGAAATTATTATAATTAGGTCAAATGATTATTAGATCAAATGTAAATCCATTAGATGTAAAGAAATGTCATTATAGCAACCTGTAATTAGGAATTTTGGAATCGCTATACAAGAGATGGCGCTATCATAAATTATTTTTTAAAAAGAAATTATTCCAGTTAAAATTTCAAAGAATTTATTATTTAAAAAATATTCTTTGTATTAGAAAATTTGCTAAAGATACAGTTATAAAAAACAAAAATATGCAAAATTCTTTCTCATATGAAATTCCTAGTATACTTACATTTAGGGTTTTCCCGATAAGAAATCTACGCTATTTAGGTAGTATCTGCGTATAAAAGCTCATTCAAGCCCACACCATCACATGCGTTAGATACAAGCGGCAACGACATCAGAGATAGCTTTTATATGCAAACCGGGGAAGCAGTGACCGAATTATATGCCACCTCAATGAGTAAACCATCAAGAAAGGGTAGGTAAAGTCTAAAGTCGAGGGAGAAGGCGGGCAATCTTTCAGCATGTCATTTTCAGCGTGCAAAAACCCGTGCGAAGTCGACTCTAACTTTGAAACTGGGGGAAGATATCTCGCGTTCCTTTTCTTGTACGGTTCCAAATTTCACGCTTCGGGATTCTCTGAGGAGAACGTACAGCGATGTCCAAGTCTGATGTTGAGGATCCCTTTTTATAATTTCGTTTTTAGTTTTATTCCTTATTTTATTACAGACCATCTTTTCTACTTTAATTTAATCTGAGGTACCTAAAAATGTTTCATTTCGCTATGTTTTTCCATTCATTCTCCCATTGACTTCTTGGACCTTTTTATTTTTTCTGACACTCTATACATAATCGCTTAAACCGTACTTTTGAATATTTTTCGGATAGAAGACCACAGCTTACAGACCACTTTCTCCCAAAGTTGTTAACATTGTATTAACGCAGAGCAGTATTAATAATTAACGGAAAGCTTATTCACACGCATAGTGAACACCTGATGCTGGTTTACGAATGATGGATTTTTTCTCTAAGTATTTTCTAACGTAAATATCGAAGTTAATTGTCGCCACCTTAATAAAGACTTGTTCCTTTTGCCACAGCTGCAAATACTTTGCCAACCAGGAAAATTGTTGACTAGGAAGCTGCATAGGTGCAAACATAAGTTTCGGTCTTTCTTAATCTTTTAACACGATCTTTCACTTGATTATTTTTCGCAGCATCTCTGATTCGAACTTTTTGAATTCGAATTATAACAAGTTTTAATTCCAGCATCCTTTTAAAACTTTTACACAAAATATTTGGAGGAGGCCAGTTTTTGAACCATTTTTGTGCCATTTTTTACCATTTTTTAGAATAAACAATTTTTGCTCAAGTATTTGCATGAATGAGCATAGACTCTTCATGCATATACATTCAATTTTATTTCCATATTTATCCGTCTTAATTGCTCTCATGAATCATAAAGGTTTTCAGTTTTCTTCAATATTTTCGTCAAATTTCATTTATGCTTCTTGTTTTGTTTTCTTTTTTTTAGTATTTTTATTCGTTTGAACACTTCTTTCAGCCTTCTCCTTTGCTCTTGATGACTAGTTCTACTTGTTGCCTATCATTCTATTCTCTTCCTGTCATGTCTTAGCAGAGTTTAACAGACAACTGCTAAAAATTTTCTATTTCGTCAAAAAATGATTCTGTCTGTCATTTCCAAATCTACTTGATATCTTACAAATCAAATTCGCGCTAACCACAGCATCAAAGTAACTGTTATGAATATTATTATAAGTGCTCTTTTGTAAGCATTATAAATTATTTTGTCAGTTTATAAGAGTTGACAATTGTTATTAAATGTAAATGTTGTTATCTCTTAAGACTTTTATATCTCAATTTTATTTTTCGTATGTCTATTTATGATGTCTTAATTGGTGCGGACTAATCCTAGATCTGGATTGAATATAAGCTGGCGTGAGTGAGTAATAAGTCTTCGATTCTCTCTGACATCGGACTTGTACATCATGGCACAATTGATGATGAAAAGATCTACTCGAAACCAACGAATAAGAAACGTCTTCCTTCGTACCTCAAAGCTCTATCTGCCACCCCTAGGCGCGTCAGAAAGAGGCGGCAAGCGGGCATATTCTCCGCATTAAAGCATCGATCCCCACGCTTAAACCCCGCCAGCGCCACCACCACCACCACCGTCGCCGCCATCGCTACCAGAACCATTGCGAGCTTTCAGAATTGCTTGGACCAGATCGCGCAGGCTCGCGATCGGGCAAGAGGGACGTCGGCAGGGGGGCAAGAGGCTCCGGATAATCAAAAAGTTGTCGTTCCGTTTCGGACGCAGAAAACCAGCGATCACAGCAAGCTAGATACGAAGAGACAGAGATACACACGCGTAACGTAGCCGTATACTCCAACAGACCCATCCTGAACAGACACGACGAGAGTTTGAAGTGAGCGGTCGCTTGCTCGCTTGGTCGCTCATTGGGGCAAAGGAGAAAAACGCAGAGCGTATAACGTTAGGGACATCTATTTAGCGTTCAAAGTGAGATAATCGCACGGGCGAAGGCTGCGACATCCGTAGTGCACCGATTTAAGAGTTTGGGCGCGATTTTCGAAACGCGACCGTCATGAAACTTTTTCTGATTGTTGTGCTGATGCTAGGCGTGCTTGTTTACGGCATCGATGGTAAGAGAAAGCGAAAATTCGATGGGGATTTCGAGTTCGCCGAGGAGGTAAGTGCGATATACAAAAAAGAAAAAAAAACTGAAGAGATTCCACGAAATCGCGTCTTGCTACACGCAGAAAAAATCAATAACACCTCTAAGTAGAATATCTTTAACACCATTGTAATATGAGAGAACTTGTATGTAGGTAACTCGCTATATGAATTATCAAATTACCATTTAAAAACTCGCATTACATTAATTCCTTTAAAGGCGATATCGTCTAAGCGTAAGATTTAACTTTAAATTACTTCAAAGCAACGAAACTATTGATTTTTATCAGCTAACGAACTATATATGCTTACATACGTATTGTATAGCCCAAACATATAATCGGTATATATAAATTGATTCTTTTAAAATTTGATAAAAATACAAGGTAATATTGATCTGTTCCTACACAAAGCATCCGTCAAATTTTAGAGATACACTCGAATCATAAAAAAAAAGAATCTAGTGGCTCTGAAAAGAAGCAATTGTTTTCCTGTAACGATCATTAATGTGTCAAAATGATTAAATTTTTTCCCAATTACCCGAAAAATACGATTTCGCGTTATACAGACGCAATACAATCTTTCGCTGGGATAATTTTGATGAATTTATTTCCAAATAAACTGCCAGATTTATTTGAATAATGCAAATCTAACCCTGTTGTCTAGCCTCGTTGGGTGCGAATAATTTAAAGGAAATTCGCGAACCACACCCTCTGGGGATTTTGAAGTATTGGTAACGATCTGTTGGCAAAAAACCAATACATTGTCGACAATTTTTATTAAAACCCGATTCTACAAAGTCGACCGGCTTAGTTCAACTTCTGGATAGATAGCTCAAATATCTCGAAGGAGATTACGTAACAATGACTTCTGCAATTTCCCAAATCGATATAATAATAGCGCAAGAGGAAGACTATCAAAAATTGTTGTCTTATTAATGGCGGAAATTCATTTTCTTGCTTCAGTTCAATGTAATCTCAGTGCCATTCAGAAATATTTGTTTGACATGTGCCAGTATTTGTTAATTATTGCCTCGCATTAGCGCTATCTGTTGACGCGTTGCAAAAGCTAATCGATTAGTAATGCATATTTTTTAGATTATCAACGCTATTCTTGTTTCAAAAAAAAAAAAAAAACGAAACAAAGCGTATTTTTGGCGTGGAAAATATTCGTAAATAAAACTGCAGAAGGCTTAAATCGCGTTTAGCTACCCTTTTTTGATGTCGTCGAATACTATAAATACATGTGAAACATAGGTAAGGGTCAGTGCTACACCGATTGCGTATATTTCCTATGTTACCTGGTTACAAGTAGGTCACCGTTAATCAATAACAAGGAACTGTTGTTAATCATCAAGGCCAATGTTTCTTTTATTTTTTTTTTCTTTATTTCGAAGAATTTATTTTTTTTTTCAAAGAAATTTAATTTAATCCTTAATTTGAAAATTCTAACCGACTTGATTCATTCTTTTCCTTTTCGTTCGCACTAAGAATCATGTTCCTTAATTTAAATTATATATTTATGCAAAACAAGTAATAAACTCGGTGTTTTTCGACATGAATATAATAACAGAGGATCCTCGAACATGCGAATTAATTAATTTATTTAATTCGGGCACCGTACGTCTTGCCCCTTAATTGATATAAATTCCTCAGATGATACAAGGCTTCTATGAATATTTTTTTTCGAAGTTTATTTATCGACAGAATAGTGTTATCTCTAATATTAAGTACATGAACTTTTGGGACATCCTGTATTTAGGAATATTCTACCAATTTCACAATTTTCGCATTTATAGGGACACAAGATGAAAAACAAATAAAATAGCAACGACAATTGACTCCTAATCACGTTTCAATATAAAATGGTAATTCCGTTGGAAAAACTCTCTATTATTATTCCAACGCATACAAAAGCATTCGTCATGTATTCTTTAGGAAACGATGATCTCAGTGCTTGATTTTGTTGTTTTGAATAGTAGCAAACTTGTGGGAGCAGCGTTTATTCAATGCTATCGCTACTATATGCAGTTCTCCATTAGTCGGATTGTTTTCTAACGAAATGCGCAAACCTTTTCAAACAGCCAGCAAAGGATTTCAATTCAATCTCTTTGAAAGATTAATCCACGATAATATTTTGTTCGGCGTAGCAATACACAAAAACATGTTCATTGTTTTTGTTATTGAACAACGTGTGGTTTTCGTTACGAAAGCACAGGGAAGCCTACGATGTTCGTACGAATGCATACATTTCTTCATAAAACCGGTTAATCTGAAGTATCGGCATTCACTTTTTAAAGGTACACAAACGTCTACACATGCACGCATAACAAAACGGCAGATTCGACGCTTGTACAAATTCCCAACGAGCAGCTTCTGTTTCATCGACTTCTTTTCACTTTTATACGACGTCTTAATGTTCAATTAATTCTAAGGTTTCCGCTTTATCCTCGATAATTTACAGTTTCTAATAGTAAATTGTCAGATTACACGCATAGTTCTTAAACGGGAAATTGCTTTAGCTCCCGAAGCACTTCCTGTATAACTTCATTATGTTTATTTATTTTTGTAACGAGTGCTGCGCATTATATGTATTGGTGTTATGGAAGAGCAGTAGTTTATTTACAAAACGCGTTATTTTGCACTGTTCGCGTTGGTTAATTTTAACAATGAATGAATGCACTAAATCGTATCAAATTAGACCTGAAAACGACCTTGCGCTTTTTATTAGATCAACCATACGAATTGTCCAATGTACGTAAAAACAAGGAAAGGCATTACAGTCGTGTGCGAAATAATGGCACTATTGCTATTACTTGCACTATTACTTGGAAATCGACAAATCAATAGTACCGAACCAGGCTAACTAGCAGGGATATAAGTGCTTAATATAAATCGTTAAATTTCAGAGATATAAAGTCGAAATCTGAAGAGCGTTACAAGGTGTGAAGTTGCGTACATTTGGAAGAACTTAATCTTCGCAAAAAATTCTTCTTCTTCAGAAATCATGATTAAGCGACTCAAACTTCGTTTACAACGAACAGAGCTACAGATATGGTACCAATAGAATGGTGCACATCTTTTCTAATGAAAAATTAATCGATTGGTACCCTGACATTCCTTGGCCCTCTAAATCTTCAAACCTTAGTCCACTTGATTATTTTTTATGGGATTACTTGAAAGAGTATATTATTAGAGCTACTAAAAGACGAGATAGTGCCTGCTTTAAGATAAATTATTAATTTTGACAGCTTGCAACACATTTGGTTCCAGCAAGACGGTTGCCCGGTTGCGCTTGTGACGTGCATTTTTTTTTTCAGGGGACATTTTAATGAGAGATCGTTTTCAAATGATGGAGCAAAATTAATTATTTAACTTAGAACCGCCAGAAGTTCGCGAAATCTTAGAACAAACAACGTTGAATACCCCAAGATCATTAAACGAAGACACGCTTCGTAAAGCTTGTAGAACATTGCCAACTGTTCAGTCGTACGTTTGTTAGTGGTAATCCACGAATTCTCGAAATAATTCTGAATTAATCTAAAAACTTGTGCATGGTGATATTTCAATATTTGCCATACTACACCGCGGTCTTTGCTATCATTATCCTCTATAATTACTTTATATTCAACATCCAACCAATTAAGTGCTCACAACTTCGAGAACATCCTATATATTCTCACAGGCAAAAAAAGCATGGACGACCTTTTCATCCGGATTATCCCGACGCATTTATTTACAATCGACATTGAGAGAGCGAAAGTCCTCTAATTTAACAACTTCAACCCTAAAACTGAAACGCTAAAACCGTCGATCCTCAGCTGTATACGGTTAGGTACAATTTAGGTTCGTTTCCACGGTCAGCCGTGGTAATTAAACGCGGGAATTTACTTTAAACCTTGCACATCGGCTAACAATCCGCCAGTAACATTTTCAATTAGAGCTAATCCGTGCGTAATTCTTTTTTACGGTTCTAGGGTTGGCCTAATCCGTCCGATACGTTTAATAGGGGTACTCTCGGACAAAGTAGAAGATTAAAAGTTAACACACGCACACAAATACGGAGATTGAACGTCGGTTAATACGCCAGTGCAGCCTATGAGAAATCCTTTTTGGATCCTCTAATCACAACAGTTTGAATAGCATCAACTATTCAAAACTTTGCCGATGATCGAAAACTTTGCATAGTAAATTGGACGGATTTAGGACTTTAGCTCATGTAAAGCTTACTCGAGGTGATAGAGCTTAGAAATGTACTTGATACGAGTGTTTTTTCTTCCATTGCTCCGCCAGTCTTTTAGGAGTGGATAGCATGAATAAGAAAGTTACGATGTAAAGATTGTCATCAAGTATATTCCAGCCTAATCTAGAAACTAATATTTTCTGCATCAAATTTAGTTTTCTCAACATAGTCTTCTTGTAAATCAGAAGATTGTACATTTTTCCCGTGAAAATCTTTGCCCTCTGAGTGAAATTTTAAGTCCAGAAAATAGAAAAATGGGATGGCTGATCTGTTAACTCGAACCTCAGTTCGTGCTTTTTATTCCATGACGACCACCAAAGTTGTATTGGTGAAACAGAACAGTCTTCGCCTTTTTGGGAGCTTCGAAGCCCATCCTTCAGACTGTGTCTCGTGTATCCCAAGTTTCATTTATAGTCATTCATCGACGCCAAGACTTCTTACTTTGCTTAAATTGCTTTAACAAGGCGTTGGAAACGTTTTTGCTCCCGACTGAAAAAGCGCGGCACCTACAGCGCGTTAGTTTTGTAATTTCGAAATAAATAATAGTTAAATAAGAAATACTCCGATCGTACAACGTTAAGAAGTAAATAATCGGTTGATCAGATAATCGGTCTGTGGTGGAGAATCTTCTTTAGTCACTTTACTTAGTGCAGATTTAAAGCAAATATCCGAATATACATTTTTGTATCTTACATGAAACTTACATGAAACATCGCAATCAACGCACCGGGAACGCTTGTTAGAGTATTCTAAAGCTTTGGCTTTCAGAGCTATTTTAATTTTGCATTTTTTAGATGAATTCAGGCTCGAGCTAAACTATTGCTACATAAATGTATTCAATCACATCAAACATTTTTAAACGTTCTTGATGAGCTTCTCTTATCATTGTAGTCGCGCAATCCATTTACATCTGATATATAGTCCGTTCGCACCTTAAAAGTCAGTATTGGAACTTATGGAGAATTACCTTCTCTTTCCATTGTCACGGAGCTTGTGTACGTACTCTCTTCTCTTTCCAACTCGACCAGAGCTGCGCGATCTTTATACTAGTGCCTTTTTTGACAGCTGTATTACTCATGATTACCCATCTTCGATGTTTACATTACTGGCGTATTTTGGTTAAATTCACTTAATTTAGTGCTTCCGGTGTAATTTGTGTCTTCTTTGAAACTTTATTAACCTAACAAATATGAAAAATAAATGCTTATGTTCCATGTGTCATTTCTTCATGAACTGTATAGTTTAAAACTTCCTATAAATATAATTTTAATAAGAACTGACAACCGTGTCCGCGATTCCCATAAGCGCTGTACTGATTTCTAAGGTGCGAACGTACTATAGGTTGCTGTATCATTACAACGCTGTAGTAGCGTCAAAATTTAACGTGTGTATAGTTTGGCGCTAATTCTTAATTCTGCGGTACGCAGCTGTGAGAACAATCGTATTTAATTGCATGGTGCCAAGTTTCTTAATTCCCGCTTTGCTTTCGTGTTGTTGTCTTACATTGCGAGAATACTTAAAGATACCGTAATTACATAATTTGTCGAAATACTTCCGAACACCTCTCCGATTGCGACAAGAAATTCCTGGCATGATGATCTACAAGGGCTGCAAGAACCGACTAACGGCTTAAATTAGCCAGAAAAATGGAAGAGCTACTAATGTAGTTATAGTCTCGTCCATAAATATTTACGCGTATTCCGCAATAATGTATTATTAGAATAATTTTGACGAGTATTGTCCAACATGTTCGTGTAGAGGTTTGACATTTTTTTTAGGAAACTCACATATATTGGACAGACGAAAAGACGAATTGCCTCTACGTCTACGATGCGAGCTTCGCATACAGTACAAGAGAGAAATACAGTTAGCAAGTCTAAAATTACAACATTGCGGGTGGAATGCTAAAAACAGTTATCATGAAAACATAATTCCAAATTCTTTGACGAGAAAAAAAAGGCCAATTCTCGTAACCCCTATTAACATACTAGTTTACATAACGACAAATTTAAAAAGCAGAACAAGAAAAAAAAAACGATACGTTAATTAACCTAATGTAATTAGAAACCACACCTTTCCACTTCAACCATCTCCAGCCATTAGCGAGATCACCTACCTAGGTGCAAACATGCTTATGAAGAGCATTCGTTTTGCTCTTTGCATAAACATAGCCAGATCTCTGTACACAAAGTCGGCGCTAATTCCGCAAATAAACAATCCGAAAGACGTTAAATGGACGCCGTACCGCATAGATAAACAAAAATAAGGACGTTATAATGAAAGTATCCGAATGTCACACGTACAAACCTTGCTATAACAGCAACGGATCAATAAATAACCGTATCAAATTCTAAGGAGTGCCAATATCTTAGATACATGCACATTACGGCGGTTTAAAATGGAACAGTAACAGCAATCTTCTGATGATGTAATACGATGTAAGATATTGATTTTGGACAATGACCAAATAAAAATATGCATACGGTACGTTTTGGCAAAAGGAAAAATAGGAATGTATGTATATAACTTCTTGGCTACTATATACATATGTACAATATTTGAAGTTGTTATACGATACATGCTTTTAAGCAACGATCGAACGAAGAGGGCATCTCTTTCTTTAATGTTTTTATGTTGATTATAACTACACCTAGTTGTTAATTCTTGCTTAAATTTCATGAAGATTGCTACTTTATTAACAGTAGCGGTGCAGATAAGTTTTTGTTTAAAGCGATTTCACTGTCTTTAGTAGCAATACGTAACATAGTTTGTATCCATATGGTTAAAAAAAATGAGAGCTGAGCTTAAGTAGTTAGCTTTGATATGTTGTATTAAAAGCATTGTACAAATTACAATGCTTCACAAACAATTGTGTTCAGATTGCTGCATTTTTTTTAAATAATAAATACAAACATGAAAAAAAAACTCATATTCCTGGCTTCAATAGACTCACTAGATAAATATGAAAAATATACTAATTTTGAACAGTAAATACCTCCTAAGTGTAAGCACGCAGTAATATTGATAACTTAGTCCTTCAGGGTGGAAAATAATGGAAGTTCGTTTAAGAGTTTCGAAAAGTCCTCGAAATAATTTTGGTTAGGAAAAAAAAAAGAAATACTATCAAATTTTGAAACCTGTTCATGCAAAGTTATCCACCCTTGCATCCCCAATCCATCACGAAATTCTTTGTAAAATATCGGCATTGAAATTATCTACCCTTTTTATTTTTATGCTTTTTACAACTCTTCAAACCAATACGTTTAAAGACAGATACGATGAAACGACTTCATATTTACTTTTTTTACAAATTTACAATATCGCAGGCTATTTAATGCGACTCTATCTAGATGGCGTAACAGGAACAACTTCTGCATGAACTTATTTTTGGAATTAGGCTAATTTAATTTAACAAGCAGACAGACGCGATTGTATTGTTTACACCACTATTTCTGAACATCTTTGACGGGCTCCCAGTTGATATGGCAGTGATGTATTAAAGGCAGAAACGGCTCGTATCGTTTATTTTAATCAGTTCATTGCTTTCATCAGCTTCTATCGAACGATAAAATCGTTTAAAAATCACTGCCACCAACTCCCTAACTAGCTATAAATTTTAAATGCTTCCTCGTATCTTCCACAGTTTCAGCGGTTCTTTTCTCGAGTCTACAACTACGCAATTTGCAACTTATTGCAACGGTTTTATCAAATTTAACAACACAGCAAACAATTTGTTGCTATAAATTAAGGTATGATACCGCAAAATGTGAGAATGTGGGAAGACATACCTATGTACATAGTTATATAGGATATCATTTCTCATCTTGTTGCTTTCGTTGTTTTCAATGATAAATGAATGATCCGTATAAATGAACGTAGCTATATCATAAGCTAGCCAATGTGAAAAATTTAGAAAAGAATTTGACAAACCTTGAATATCGTTTAAGCGATTATTTTATTTGCTCAAAGTAATCGATTCACTTCCTTTAATTTTCCTACGTACTACCCGAATGCTGCTACGAAACTGTATTAGCTTCACGAAATTCATTAAATCTTTGTCTTTTCGAACGCGTAATAAACGTTATAGTGGTAACATTTGAAGTGGCAAATATTTAATTGAGAGAGGCAAGCGAAAACGCTATTTAATTCCTCAAATTCTATTCAGAATCACCCTCAAGATTCTTGGGGAATTTCACCCGCTTCCACAAGAGATAATCTCCTTAAGATCCATTTTAAAATCAAACCGACGTAATCCTATATAGCCGCTTTCTTTAAAATATCTCCGAAGAGTATCGATCGGACTTGAAAATATCGTATCGCTTCAGATTAGCATTTCATAAAAGTCCCTTCGTTCGAAACAACGATCGTAGAGTAGACCACCCCAATAGCGGGAAGCATATCTGAGGAGCGGCGAAGAAAGTTAATAAAACTTTATTACCTGGGCGATATCAGATTTCTCCCGCACTTTATAATCTCTTCGCCTTACCGGGCAACGTGGAGGTTTAATAAAAATAAATATAAAGTACGATATCTTGGTGTTATACGTAGCTGCTGACCAGACATCTGAGAGACTTGTTTACATGGCTTAACTGGAAGTTATCTTCTGCTTTGACCGTGTATACGTGTAGCGTGTTTGTATTGTAGGTTAGTTGGTAAAATACCGGGGAATAAGTACGAAAATAGGAAAGGCGCGTTCTTGTTGGTCTTCCTTTAACAACTTTTATAACACCTTAATTTTTGTATTAGATTAGTACGTATATCGCAGGTGATTTTTATCTGTTATCTGATGAGGCTCCTTATCGAATCTCGAGTTAAAAGTTTGGTGAAACGTAATTAATTGTTCTGAACTCTTTCACCATTCATTGGGTCTTATTTTAGAAGACGTGGTATTATTTTTTACGTCGATACTAACATTTCTGACTCTTATAAGAAGTTGAAAAACGCGTAACCCCACCAGGCGAGGCGGCTATTCCTCGACGATAATCTCACGTCTAGAAGTCCGATGGTTCGTTCTATACACAACGTAAATATATATTATTACGTGCATCGTACAGCCTTAAACCTGCTTGACAGGTAGAAGAATCAAACAGGGACTACAGAAGAAGCTGGGCTCTTCGACCTAAGTGTTGTTGTATGTTTTGTGTTTTCGTATTGCTGTTGTTGTTAAAATAAACGCGATTAACACGAAGATATATAAATGCCAACCTTAACACCTGTGGTCTTGTAGTAAAATCCGGAAAAAAATTTATAAATCTATTTGAATTATGTTCGTGTTGTTTCCTGTCCAATCTTTCACATTCGTTAATGCAAGTAAATAATTTTTATTCTTATTGGTAACTAGATTTGCTGCTTCAGATGTTACTGTTGAAATACAGCAATAACGTCCGGTAAATATATTCGATATATGTTGACATATATGAGCGTGGTTTGAAAAGCGTGCACGTCGCTGGAGAAATGGCATGATTAATGTTAAGTTGTCGAGGTTGTTGTCAATTAGTAGCATATCTTGGAGGAACTCACCAAATTTTAGCCGTATTGAATAGAATTGTGCAAGTTGAATGATCTCACCTTCGACCAGAATAATTAACGGACGGCTTTAACACTTTCGATTTAACAATTTCCATATTATGAGCACTAGTAACGCTGAACGTTCTGGGCGTACTGTTGAGACCGCTATTCTAAAAATCATTGATAACTAGAGAGGACAAAGGCGGATGAAATTATTACTTTTTGGCAGAGACTAGACAGACTCGTGTTTTATGGACCTTCGGGGTACCCAGTAAGCATTCTCGTTAGGCGAACAGACACGAGTCTATCTAGTCGCTGCAAAAACGGAATAATTCCAGCTGCTTGTGTCATTTCTACCGATAATATCCCCGACCTTGTGATAGGTGACAAAAGAATGAAGGTACGTGAGATTTCTAATGCTGTAGACGAGAAATAAAGGGAATAGAACGAACAAGCCTATAATATTTTGCACCAACATTTGAATATGAGAAAATTATCCACAAGGTGGATGTCGATTTACAGCTGCTTCTTGCGGAATACTCAGTATTTTAAGCGTCATTTCGTTGTTATGGACGAAACAGGAATGTTATGGTGAATGTTCATGTTTTTTCGCATTGTTAAAAATTAATATTTGTTGACTGTTTGAACAAGGTGTATTTTATGATCTTGAAGACCGAATTACAAGAAAAACCTCTACGATTGGTCCGCAAAAGATGTCTTTCCCATCACGATAACGCACCAATTCAATTCTTTGCAGTTGTAATCGCCAAATCGATGGAGTCAGTTGTGATTCGTTCCACATCTGCTCTATTCTCCATATTTCACTTCTTGGGGCTACTACCTGGCTCCCAATATGAAAAATTAACTAGATTTTATTCGTGGTAGGATGTAATCGTGGAATTAGAACAATATTATTTAGAAGGAAATAACAATTTGAAGTAGTATTGGACGAAGCGTGTGTAACTCTAGCAGATTTATTCCGTAAGCTTAGGTACAAGTCTGTGGTACGGAACTTTACTTTAAAAATGATACAAGCGCAAATAATTTAAAAAATGGCAAGCAATTTCAACAATAAACAAAACAAAAAGTCTACCCTTACACAAAGATAAACCCCAGAAGAAAATATCGGAAACAACCAATACCAAAACTAATTTCATTGCAAGAACGCTAAATTCGCCCTGTTCAGTTATTCCATCTAGTTTGAAATCCCAAAAGGTCACTTCACGATTCCATTCGCTCACGGATTGTAGTATATTTTCTTCCGCCTCCTTCACCTGTGCACATCTGTACATACATACATACATACATACATATATACATAACATCATTGTTGTATGTACGGGACTGCAGGTATTCTACATATGAGGTTGTTCCATATCCTGCAAAAATGGGGGTAGAAACATCGTTGGATATCTTCTATGTATACAACGTTGTATAAATGATTAAATTTCTATTTGATATCTTGTGTGCTTTTAAGGGTTCTGACCTTTCTGCCAAATATCGTGTGCTTGCGTGTTTTTGGAACGGTGTATACGGAGGTTAAATATTTTATTAAGGGGGATGATTTATTTCGGTGGATGTCTAAAAAACCGGTGTATCTTTTAAAGTTATGCAGATTATTTTATAAATTTATTTATTTTTATTAAACAAATTGAGGACAAACTTAAAGATGTTTCTTTACTATTTTTTCAATTATCCGACGTAAATAAAAACAACAAAAGAAAAAAAAAACAAAAGTTCACTCGCATTTGCAAAAGATTCTTTTTCCTCAATTCCATGAATATGTAAAAACCTACGCTTTCTAAGCTATACTTATATAACTTATGTAGATCGAATACGTATCGGACCTATAGAGCAAGGAAAACTACATAATACCGCTTATCCTCGTCTAACCCATTCGTTCTGTTGTCTTTCTCTTTGTTGTTGTTTTGTTTCTCGATTTTTGCGAAGGATCTGAGAAAAAAATTGGGCGGTCCTTCTCGATGAGTTGTTCCTATAAATATTGCATGAGATCGGAACACAGATGTGATAAAGATAGATTTGACGTTACAGATGTAACGTATAGATCTAGGATTAGAGATTTATTAAGGGGAGATTAAAAGGGAAAACTTTTTTTTTCTAATAAAATAGAATTAATTTCGGCTTATCAAGCTTAAAAGCTGTTCATACATGAACTGCAATGAAAATTATTGCCCGCAAAGATAACGTCCACACTTCGCATTACATGCTCCGAAGTTCATCCGTCAAAAATACGTTTCTGAAGGCTTATCTTCGTGTATTAACCACCCTCGCGTCACTGTCGGAATTATACCGGCTTCGGAGCGACTCCAATCCGAATGGTCAGCCGACGACGTAGGTGAATAGCGTGGATATTACGTAAAACGTGCATGCGGTTCTCGAAACTGCCTTCTTCCATATGGTATCGATCTGGGTAGCCTGAGCGCCGGCGGAAATAAGTTTTGATCAAATTCGGGCGGGATGCCGACGAGGGACGCGGTGTACGAATGCAAAAATTATTTGTAGGAAGCTGGGTTCATTCATTTATCGGAGTTTAAGTTGAATAAATCATGCATTTGAACCTGGATTAGAAGATGGAAGGTAATATTGCGATGATTTTTTTTGTTGTCGTCTTATTACGTAAGTAATATGACGACAGCATATTACCTACGACCTACGATAGTCTTCAATTTCACATAAATTTGAGCTTGCTGTACTTACAAGAAGCTGTCAGTGTTTGCAAATGACCTTCTTCAGCGCGGAGAGATAGTTTTTGGATCAGATGTCATTAAGTCATTAAGTAGGAAACGAGGGAATGATTTTTTAAGCCAAATCTGCATCGCCTTCGAATAATTCCAGGATTCCATTTCTACGTAATCTACGAAAGATCGAGTTCTTGAAAACATCGTGGAACAGATACATTAGTCTCTTCTCTCACGTTCTGGTCTACAACAGCGATGTTCTCCGCTAACATCGCTAACTCTCCTCGTTCAAATTTTTCAATAAGATGGTAAATGGAGCGTTCGATTGATCGATTACGTTAACGTAAATTTCTCGCAATGCACGAAAGGTTTATTGAATCATAATAATTTGTCGAACACTACTGAAAATAGCTAGGAAGATATTCCTAGTAGTGTTGTCTACGTTACAGTTCTAGCGTTCTTACTGATAAACTAGCGCCACTTAAATAGAGCTTGTTTAAGCATAACTCTGATAACTATAATACCGTGTAGAGGTAGATGCGTAAGACCCTTCGCGGAGATAGGGTTATAAAAATATAGAAATAAAGCAACTAATTCATGAAATTAGTCTCTTGCAGAAGATTTCGCATCACTTTTATCAAATTGAAAAGGCAAAGGTATGTAAACCAAAAATACAATGAAGTCTCCCAATGGAGTATTTCCAAGCGATTAGGGGTCTTTGCTTTTGGAGTAATGATATATTTAAACTTCAATGTGAGAAAAACTGTAATATTACCTTGACAATTTAATTCAAAAAATCAAGTCCGTAGAGGCTTCTATAATTTTAAAATCATTGGAAAACTAGAAGGAATTAATTATTTTCCATGACCGACCATATTAATGTTTGAGTATGCTGTCTATATTCGTTTTTCCTCTTTTTTTTCCTGGAATAATATCCCATCCTTCATGAATATCTGACAGTCCAATTTGCGAAGACCGATCTGGCGAATTTCTTTCTACGCGATCCCATTTTAGCCCTGCCTCTCGTCTGCCGCTTTTTCCGAAGATCCATATAACGTCTACTTGTCGAGTAATTGACGCCTGAAAGTTTTAAGTATGATGAAATGTCGGCCGAAGTTTCCACCAAACTTTTTCCGGATTAATTTCAAACGTTGAGGCCAAAAAGATGATACCATCCTTCGTTCCGTTCGAAAGTTTTTCTTTTTTGGCAGTGAGGAGGGTAGGGAGAAGAAAAGGATGCTTTTCGAAAGTCCGACTGTGACGACTTTTCAGAGTTCTTGTTCTACAACGGCTTCGTTTCAATTTAAGGCCGTGGATATCGATGGTGGTTGTGGAAAAAGAAATAATTGAAAAGTTAGGCTCTATTCTAGAAACAAAAGCAATAAAGTGTGATCTTGTACAATATATCGCCGTTACTTATAAATTTAAGTTTGCCACAAAACTGATTTTTTTTTATCATTTGATAATTTAAATATTAGGGAGAATATTGGGAAGATTACTACTGATGGATCTGAGTATTATATGAGACGATGTGTCGCTTATAATATTGAACCAATGAAAAATAAAATTCCCATTTATTTCATCCTCCTCTTCTTTATTTAGAAAACCTCAAGGTGGGAAGCATAGCTGAAGGGTGTGGTAGATCCAAATTCTATCCGGAAATTATTTCCGGCGGATTTCGTCGTATACAAGCATAAGTTAGTGCCATATATGTATGCACGTAGATTAGATTTTATTCCGACCTGCCTGGAACTATCTAGGTCGAAAACATTACCGTAAAATTACAATTCCCGAAAGGTAGGTTCCAACCCCGACCCTCGGCCACCCCACTCCACACGTATACATGCAATATTTAATCGATTGCTTCAGATCGGGAAAGTAGGTCATGTGGAAAAATCAGTGGAACTGTAATATAGTGCAGTGTTATTGGAACATCATACTCAGGGTTGTCCGAAACAAAAAAAAAATAATAAGCGAGTTATGATTTGCTAAACGAATCTATTTCTTTTATCCACTGTTATTTATTACAGTCGAGCAATGTAATTTGAGGAACTTTCTTTACGAAAAGTCGCAAAGAAGACAATTATCAATTCGAGATTATCCAAAATCTAGCAGATATAGTAGGTCCCCTGAAAGCCACCCAAAATTCTGAAAATGTGTTTTGGAATAAACCACTGAACTCCGATACGGTAAGACAAATTGCCATTTAAAGTGTCTTACGTTGTACATTGCACAAAAACCCTTTTCGCGAAAACGCCGTCGAAATTACCTCTCTCTAAACTCGAATTAAGGATGAATCCCTTTTCAGCGTTAATTTCAATTTCGAAATTCGCTAAATTGCAACCCCTTAACCTCTCGCATCAGCAAAAGCCTAAGGAAGTACATATTGCGGAAAACCCTTTCGTACTAAACCCTTTCTAAACCTACAGAGAGAGAGAAAGAGAGAGAGAGAGACACACAAGCCGGAGGTAGATTGAGGTAACAGTTTGCAATTATAATAACAAGGGTCTGGTTTCGCAAAACGGCGGGATACACAATACATTTATTAACTAATTGCGGGTCACACACGTCCCGCACCGTGAAAGATTTATGCCCTTTCAGATGGCGATGGAGGGGATGAAACGTATTTCCTACTTTGATGGCGTTTCGCTTCGTGGGGAAACCTTTTTTTTGCTTTAATGATGACAATCATTTGGAAGTTAACGTTTCGGATGTGAAGTGATGCTAAACAAGGGTAATGAATTTAGTTCCAGTAGGTTTTATGCGCAACTAAAAAGTTCTGGGCATAATCTTCGAATAAGCTTAATACTTGATAGCTCTATACTACGTAAAAGCAAAATTTATGGTCCGACTCAACTGGAAATGTGCCAATTAATTTTCATTGCATGTTGCAGCATGTAGCAATATGAATATCTTACCAATCGCTTAGTTTTTGTATGAAATACAACTAGTGTTAACTAGTAGCAACGGAAATCAACGATGTAATAAAGAAAGAGAAACAATAGGAAGAGGGCGAGATGCTGAAGTGAAAGCATAAAAGAAACGGTGAAGCAGAACTATATGAAGCATTCGGAAAAATTGAAAATGGGAAAATCTGCCGGACGTACTGGAAAGAAGCAACTTAAATTTAGTGTGGGAAAGAAAAACCATACCAAACGAATGCAACGCATCTATTGTACAATGGAGGAGATCCAAAAGATTATAGCAGTTAGCGAGGTCATTATTGTATACTGTAATAATGGTCTACGAGATTACAATAGAAAATAAAATAATTATAATAGAGACACGAACAATGCAGCTTTAGACGTGCTCCCAGCATGGATGATCAATGATCATACATTTGCAATACAACAAATCATAGAATAGGCTCTAATGGAAGGAAAAGAGATCTATTTGGGATTTACAGACGTGCAGTGAATAGAAAGAAAATATAGAATACATTGAAAAACAAAATTGGCTAAATGCTAATATTCTAGAAACAGCCAAAAGCTTATATAAGACTTAAAATAATGAAATGTGAACTTGTAACAACACGTTAACGTGTGGGCAGATATACTCGAAGATTATTAGAAGAAATGGATGGCTCCCATTAGGAATAGAAAATAAATAGCAGAATAAGAGAAGAAATACTTGAAACAAGTAGACGGATTTAAGTATCTTGCAATGATTACAAGTATTACACGAAAACAAGAAACCGATATAGGAAATTGGAATAAGGACTATCGAGCGCGACATGCAAGAATTTTCAGATTAAAAAGAAGCTACCAAAAGAAACAAAAATAACAGCATGTGACTATGAGAATTGGGTACTGAAGTTAGAAGAATAGATATAAGCTGCTGAAATGTGGCATTTAAAGAAGGTAGTGGGGGTAAAGAAAAAAAAATAAGAAAAGAAAATAAGATAAATTATTAAAACGAAGTAATTGAAAAATAAAACAGAGAAGTAAAGGTAAGGTAAGAGGTAAGAAGCAAAAAAAGCCCCAAAAAAAAATGCGCTAACTTGAAGAAGAGCAACAATATAAGAGAACCTCGACACCTTCAGGTGAAAGAGACCGATGATAATAATGATAAATAGTAGTGGTAAGCACTAAGATGTCGGAACTACACAAAATATTAATTATTCCGTAACCTGGAACATATGTTTTGAAATTTCGTGGATTTCCATTGTCATTGGACTTGAACGCAGCCACTACCAACTAGTCAATTTCATAATCAGCTGGATAATTCTCCGAAAGATCTTTTTAAATTTTGTACTTTTCAAAATACTTCATCTGCTATCTGTTAGCCTTTTCGTAGTCCCATATTTTTTTTTTTACTTAAAACTTTGACTAAATTCTGAATTGTTATTTCTTTGTATATCCGCACTAGATAACACTATAGGATTAAAGAAATAACATGTAACGTCTCCCAAACTCGCCCCCCATCCAATACATAAGTTATTATAAAAACCTTGTTTATTTCAAATTAGAAATACTACGTTATATGTGGCTACACGAAACATATTCCCGGTGCTCACTCTAAATTCTAATTAACAACATTCACCTTCCAGTGAGACAATTAGTTCTTCTAGACTACGGCACTCGGTTTTCACCGGAAAGCAAAACGTTGTATTCATCGCGTTCCTCTAATTTTTCTCTCGAACACCGGGAAGTAAAAAGAATCCTTTCCAGAATAGTTTCATTTCACGCTCAACTTGGTATCTCCTTCCATCACTGCAGATTACGTCAGAAAAAGCAGTTTTTTTCTGAGCTCCTAATTTACATTTACCGTTTCGAGTATTCGTCCAATTAAACATTTGAAAGCGCGGAAGAAGATGGGGTCCTCGAAAGGAAAGGGAGCTTCAATTATTGCCCCGCAATCGAAAGCTATGTGTACGTTTCCAGCGAAGCTTTTCGGCGAGTTTAGAAGCGTAATAAAGCAGATTTGCAGAGGACCCACGGATCGGCTTTTGCAGGAAATGTGCAGCCTATGCTTTGATTGAATTCCTTCTACTCGATTGTATTGCGGACGTGGGATTATTAGGGAGTCTACGAACTTAGTAATGAATTGGTTGGAAGTATATCCAGTTTTATTGAGAATTTCGTCACCCTTTGGTAGCAGCTCGTTCTGAAGTTTTCTACAGTGTTATGCTCCTTGTTGTCCAGTATGGCACACTTACCCTCTATGATATAGAGACTTATTGCAATTACTCAGTAGCTTTCGAGTCGATTGCTAGAGAAGAGAAAATTGGTAATGCTTCTATAATCCTCTTGCAATTAAAAACTTATACTGCAATCTTTAAAAAAAAAAATCGGCTGGAATGCCCTTGTTTAATATAGTATCCTTGAGGAAAGTGACGATGTCTGTTTTTTGGGACTGTGAAATATTGCCGGCAAGTGCCTGATTCTGTTTGTATGAGTTTCCTTCTTAATTACAGCATACACATTATTAGTGTGTTTAATTTGGATGGTTTTCACATTGGTTTTCTTCAACTTCCAATGGTTCTAAATAAAATACGTCACATAAACCACCGAAGAAGCACATCGAAAAAATCTGCGTCCCAACATTTTTCATTCTCTACAGCGAGAAAATAAGATATCTCCCAACTTTATCAATATCAATCTATAGACTTTTTTCGTCCTTCGAAAACTCGACCTTTTCCAGCTTATAGAAGAGAAAAAAACACTCTAAGTTATAAAACACGGATCCGCCCTTCTACGACACATTTAGAAAGCTGGGAAAACTATCAAACTCTCATGGGAAATACAAATGCGACGGAATTACGGGGAGAAACTCGTTGAACCATCCGCGAACTTTTCGATTAAACGACTTCGTACTTTATTAGGGAAATCTTTTACCGAAGATCGATATACCCTTTCGAACTCTCAGAAAAAAACCCAATTTATTTTACTAATTAGAAGCGATTGATTTGAATTTTAAAGCGCTGATGGGGATTTTGTCTATGTTCCAGGAGGATACCAAGAGCGGAAAAGCCGGTGAGAAGAAGCGATGGATCCATGATCCGACAAGTAAGTTAATGTAACAGTCTGTATTCAGGAATTTATTTTTCCCTCAATTTTTTTCTTTCTAAGGTCCTTTATGCCGTCCTTTGAACTGCAAAAAGAAGGAGATCTGTCTTCTAGAGGATTCCTCAACAGCAGTTTGTGTTTCCAAGAAGGAGCTTGAGAAAAACGAGTAAGCGTGTTTTTCGTCTTAAATAAGCTTTCTTGTTGCGTTACTCGAAGTTCGTACGGTGAATGCTGAAGTATCTTGACGATTTTCTATAATTCTTCTACAAACAAGCACTAACTCTATTCTAAATGTTACTAGTGACGTAGTCATACGCAAGCTGAAGCTAGAGTCCGCCAGTCATAAGCATCCAAGAAGCGAAGACACAGATGAGGATGTATATTACGACGCCGAAGATGACCCTGACGATGACATAGATGATGACGTCAATGATTCGAGCGTGTAAGTTCATTGAAATTGTTTCTAACATGTGTAGTCAAATATGTTTAAGTACTTTTTGATCTAGTCTGGAATTGTTTTTTGACTTCAATTCTTTATTTTCTCCTTTCGCAGATGTAACGCTTGTCCAGTAGCCAAACCATCGTTCCTCTGCGGCTCTGATAATCGCACCTACAGCTCATGGTGTCGACTAGATTACCACAATTGCATCCATCACACGAGCATACAAGTTTCATGCAAAGGATTTTGTCCTTGCAAAGGTAATGTTATCACTTTTTCCGTTTTGCAATCTTTAAAACTCATAAAATGGTAATTCCGCCAGAAAATGACGTCCATTCGCGTAAGAAGCAACGGCAACAGGAAAGAAACAACAATTTCATGAATAAGAAGAAAGCTACGCTTTTCAAGACGGAGAATCAAAATAACGGTTACTCGACGAAGGATAGCAAGCAATCCCAATCTTCCTCCAAGTTAGATGTTTACACTTTCACCCCGCAAGATTTGAAGTACGATAACAAGCACTATAAGTACTTCATCTATTCCAAACCCAATAAGGTGCGAGTTATTTATAAGTTTATTTCCTTCATTGTAGCAGAACGATCAATTTTCTGATGTTTCAGGAGAATTATTTATACGTGGACGATAAACAGAAGGCCTACAACGAAGTTCTGGATAACAAATTGTATAATTCGAACAATATGGTGGTTCCGGCAACTCCAATAGCTAAAGAATGCTCGCCGAGCGCTCTCCAATCCATGGGAAACAGACTTTTAGACTGGTTCTCAGTGGTAATGTCAGATTCTTCTAAGAGGAGGAAACCAAGGAACAAAGTTAAATGTAAGATATCGTATACGCTATAGTTATAATGTTGGTATTAAAGGTGATTTATTCTCGCAGCGTTTCCAGTGCGTTTCTCACCGATTTGCAAAGGCGAAGTGAGGTGGATGTTTCAACACTTAGATTTGAACAGCGATGGGCGACTCTCATTGCAAGAGCTGTACGATTTGGAGCACGATCAGAGCGAGATCTGTTTGAAACCGTTCCTGCAACAGTGCGATATAAATCACGACGATGTCGTGATACCTGCGGAATGGTGCCATTGCTTCCAGAGGACGGAGAGACCATGCGCAGCTGTTAAGCGTAAAATCACGCCGAATTTAATAGGTTAGTTCTGTCAAATGAAATCACTTCCGTTATATTAAGTGTTGCTTAAATTTACGGTCTTTATATGTTTTTATGTGGATCGATTTTCAGGTGATTACGTTCCAGATTGCGATAGCCAAGGCTATTACAAGCCAACGCAATGTCATAACGCTATAGGAATGTGTTGGTGCGTGGATAAACATGGGGTTGAGTTCGCCAATACGCGTACACATTCGAAACCGAACTGTGGTAAGTATTTGGATAAAAGATTTCTTCGATTCGAGCTTATTTTGCAAGGGAGAAATAAGCTCAAAAAATATTGTTCAACTAATACCTAGTGAGGACTAAAAATTTTTTAAAGTCAACACCAAGCTTACATTGAATTTTAATGCGTTTTAATGTAGTATTAAGCATTGTATACTCATAGGCAGATTGACCAGGTTTTAGTACAAGAAAGACATGCTTACCTATATGCCAGTAAACGAAAGAAGAATACCGAGAAAAAACGAAGAACAAAAAAAGCAGAAATAAAATATAACCTTGAAGATTTAAAGAACATAACTGTAGCAAAGAAGTATATTCAAGAAATGTTAGACAAGCTCAATACAGCAGAAGACACTGATAATGTAGAAAGTAAGTAGAAAAAGCCTGAAAAGTTGTAAAATGGAAATAGAAGAACTGAAAACATTAAGGAAGAAGCTATTGGAATCGAACAAAATATCAATAACAAAAAAGAGGTTAAAGATTATGTAGACAACTGAGAACAAGACAATGAAGAAGAAATTGAAAGCAACGAAATAAGAAGATGGAAGAAACGGAGGTGCTAAGAAAATTCGGAAAGGTTACAATGCAAGAACGTTTCACTATAGAAGCGAAGGAGGAAATTTAATTTGCGACGAACTTCGCTACTTCCTTGAATGGAAAGAACACTTTGAAGGGTTACTAAACGAAAACATCGGAGAAAATAAAAATAAATCTTACTTAGAGAATATAACGTGTTCCGGGTGCGGACCGTATCATATCTCGACGTTTCGCCCACAATCATATGAGGCTTCTTCAGGAGAGGCAAGGGTGGTAGGTCAGCACGGTAACTCAACGTATAAACTACGCCAGAAGAGAAATTAATTGAGCGGAACATTTGCTGATTCTTGTTGTTGGATGATCCAATAGAAAACGAAGTTAATATTAATTTTCTCTACTCACTGCTGTGTTGGTCACAACCTATACGACTTGCACCATTTCACCACCTTTCACATGTCTCATGCTCACACTAAGCAAACAAAATTTATTCCATAATGTTTCCCGTTATTCTCGAAATGGAGAGATTATTTTTCCATTCATCCTAATTTTCCATCTAGAAAATGTTCTACGTCTTCTTTGCATAATTGTACCAACTTTAAAGGCGTCCTATACTGACAGAAAATACGAAGAATACGTCGATGTGATAAGTGTTTTAGATGCTTGCAATGATACATCTCAAAATATAGAAACATGTGCTGCGAAGGCAAGATATACCATTCCAAAATGTTCTTTAGACACGGGTCGCTTTTGAGACCTTACATGGCAACAGGAAAAATAGTTATCGCACAATGTTAAGAATAATCCTAACGCCAATACCCGTTTGCTTGTCAAGAAATAGTCATCACATCCAATCCTCTGTTCTTAGCTGTCTTTGAAGATCCATATCACGTGCAGTCTGTTCAAATGATCTATTGAGAGGAAATTTTACACATGGGCACTACGCCAACTTCAGAGCAATCTTGACTTTTCATAGTGAATGAAGCTCATTTCATCCTTCATTTCCTTTTCATTCGCCATGAAAATCTTCATATTTTGCGGCGGCGGAATCAGCAAAGAATGTGAATGTTTGGATAGATATGTTCAGAAAAAGATTCATAGATCTATACTTTTCCAAGACCACTGAATGATGAAAATTAAAGTAATTTTTGGAACAACACTGCCAGATCTGTTACAGGATATCCCTTTACATAAACGTATACAATGCACAATGTAACGCCTACCCGTGCTACATTACATCTCTTACTTAACTGCGATAGATTTTTGGCTGCGAGGATACATAAAAGAAAAGGGTTATTTTACTCTACATGTTAGAGTGGAGAGCGTGATTACCCAGATTCACGAAGGAGTAACAGAAGCAAATGAGGATAATTTCAATTCTGTTGGTAGGAACTGGAGCAGTCATTGTGATATATAATATTAATTAAAGCGTCAAATTTATTTGAAAATTATTATTATTATTATGTTTATTTGTAATAAAAAGGTTTCATATTTCTAGATTCCTTGGTGAACAAAGCAAACGATGTGGTAGAGTCGAAAAGTCCCGAAGAAACGAACAATGACGACGAAGAGGACGATATTGAACAAGACATAGAGGGCAGCGCCGACCATCCGGACAGCTACTGATTTCATTATTCAAATAAATAATAACAAAAAAAAATACAAAAGAAAGAAAAGAAATAAACAAACAAAAGAATAAAAAAAAACCATAAGATACCAATACCACCCATTAAAAAAAAAAATACCGTTTTATAAATATATGATAACTTATGTAATTAGAAGCTCACCAAGCAAAAAAAGTGTACGCGCCATTTTTATGTTTTGAGTTCTTTTTCTACTTATTAAACGTAAGAGAAAACAAAAAATATATAAGGTTAAAAAAAGAGAAATAATAAACATGTTGCGATTGTTGAGAATCGAAAAGATGCGAGATGAAACAAGAAAATAATCGAAATAAATGGAGGGAAACAATTGAAAACATCGTTCCTCGATACGCGACAAACTCAACGTTATTTTTCCATGCTTCACCTCTCTAAATAAAAACATTTTTGAATATTTTGATGTATTAGTCATAGCAAAAAGAGGATATATTTGAAATTTAGCAAGGATTCTCGAGTAAATGGATTCGAAAAAAAAAAGAAACATAGCAGCCGGTATATAACAACAAAAGCAAAAAAAATATTTGTAATTTGTACAATAAGATAATAAAAACGATGTTTTTTCTAATAGAGAAATTATGCATATTAAAATAGGGGCTGATGTATTATTAAAAACATTCTGTATTTATTGTAAGCATCTGTACCTCGGCATAGGTATAGCTGTAAAACTAAAAATGTTGTAAAGTAACGTAATTATTACAGTAGTAGGCAATATTATATATTTATTATCATTTGCGGTTGGCCATGGAAAGAACATCCGAACAATGCTAGGCATATTGCCTTAGGTTAGAAATAAGTAATTTATTTTTCCAGTTTTAAGTGTTTATTAATAAGAATTAAGAGTTTCAATCTTATTTACGATAAGATTATTCAAATATGCAATGGCTTTGCGCGAATATTTTTTCTAACCTGACCTTCTAAATTATTGTGTATTGATTGTATTGCGACGTAGAGAAATATTCCAATATACACATTTTCTCCTCCTTTTTTTGTATAAAAATAAGAACATTCTCGACTACATATTGTTTAATTGTTTTTTATTTTATTTTTGTACTTTTCTAATCCATTCTCTTAATAATTTTTAATGTTTTTCTTTTAATTATTGCTATTATTGTAAGCGATGTTGTACATATTATTTTATAAATTATTATAACATAAATGAATATTACTATTAATTAAAGTTATGTTAATACAAACTCGAGTGCTGTTTCTTTTTTTAACTTAATTCAGTAATTGACGTAATTGCCGCGGTGAAACAAAAAGCTGCTATTAAAGGAAAAAAATGTTCATCTAGTAACAGAGTAAGTATATAACACGAAATTAAGTATAAAAATTGATGATCTTCGAAATAGGCAAAATTTCTTTAAATTCACACATTTTAAAGAAACCGAAACCTCAAATATATTTCGTTAATGTAAGAATAACTTCAAAACAAGAGAAAACAGGTGCTTCATCGTTTTTCTTCAAAAAGCACAGTCCTCTCGAAACTGCATCACGATTATTTGAATAAACACTTAGATTGTTTGCTTTGTAAGCTCTTGCATGGTTCACTTTAGTTTGTTTAAACGTTGATTAAGGTAAGCACGTGGTATTCTTTTGGGATCCAAACTGCTTCATACGAATTCGTTTATAATTTGTTATTTATCGACAGATGATATTAGATGAACATTTATTTACTAGCCATTGCTTAAGTAAATTAAATAAAATTATAAAACTTGTCCACGCATATTTACAATTAAATTATACAAGTACACAAACTTAACAACTTTAATTTAATTCACGAACTAAAATTTAAGCAGCTATTATTAATAAGTGACTTTCATTTTTGAATATTCTGTTGCTGCTGATGAATTTAAAATAAGTTTACATGTACTGTTATAATGTAGAATATTTATTTTTAAATATGTACTATTTAGACATATTATATACCATAAAATTTTTAATACGGTAAATTATATTCTAGACGATATATAGACTGTCTCACGGGGAACCGCATTGATCGATGTTATATGAAGCAGCATATTTGGAAAATTCAAAAAATTCGATAATATGCTACAGCCTGTTGGTACTTGCTAAAGCTTTGCTATTTCGAATAGAACATCCTGTATATTATAGCGTTTTTGTTGCATTTTCTAATCATACTAGAAATATTTGCATTTTTTGAACGGTGGAAGTGTTTAAGTTTCTTAATTATAAAAGAATTTTTCGAAACCGTTATACAGAATGTCCGATAATTATAAAAATTAAAAAAGATATATATCCTCTTCATAACCAGTGTCTATTAAAATGGACGCAGCTAATATATGTCGTACAGTATTTTCCCTTGCATCACAATAGACCAAGACCTGCCTGCACTTGGCATGCGAGCCTTAACTTTTTAGCTTTATTAAATAGCTTCCTGGTTTAGCTTGCATTCCTTCGAACTCTCTGTTTCACCAAGGTACCTTGGACCTGTATCTCTTCCGTGTATCAGAGCAGCTTGCATCAAGTGCTCTTTGCATTAGGGAACGCAATTGGCTGGAAGCTATTTCTACGTCTTCTCTATTCTCTATTTCGGTTCAAATTTCATTTATTTCCGTCCTGATGTGTCTTTCGTAGGAACACCAATCAGTTTTCCTTGGAATTTTTATGATGTGCCTCCGACTCAATTTCAAATTTTAATTGTCTGCGATCTGATAGTAAAGCTTCTGGGGAGACGTGTCAGTTTGTTATATTTGAATTAAGGTGAAAAGTGGCTAGTGTAAGGTTTAACACCGCCCTTCTATTCTTAGTAGCAAAAGTCGGTTCTTTGCCTCTAATAATTATGACTAAATCTGTTAAAAAATTCAGTTAAACCTTTCGTGTTTATGTTTGAGCTGCCCCATGCAATGTGGTGGTTGAATGAGGTTTCTGATCTCCGTTGAAGGCGTTATCAGCGGGATTCAAAATGGATCCTTCCCAAAATATTTGGGAAAACATCATCCATCCAATTGCTCCCGTAATGAGAATTGTGCTTGTTAAGCAGATCATTTCTTGTCAATTTAGCTTCATTCGTTCAGATAGTGTTGTTCAAAAATAATCCGATATTAGAATAACATCGTAGGCACTGTTTTTGAATTTTTCCTTTACCTATAATGCTGGATTGTTTCGTAATGTTCATAAGCAACTTGGATATCTCCAAGATTGGGTGTAATTTACAGAAGTTACATTCTCATTGGAGAGTACTCTTCTCTTTGGAAGAAGATTTTTTTTTAAGGTAAACGTTTACCTAAATTTCTTTGGATGTCTATTGAATAGGACTCTTGTTGTTGACCAATTGTTAATTTATGAAAAAGAATAAGTTTGAACATTTATAGGAATTTTCATGCTAGACCGCTTGTAAAAGATGCGCGTGTATCCTATTTTCAGAATCTTTCAATCTATACTTCTTCATACGCCAATCGATGCAATTCCTCGTGACCTGTGAGATATCCTACATACTATATATTACACATATGTACTTAGATGCGTTTAATTTGAAATTAGTATATTTAATTTGCCTTTTAAATGGTATTGAGTAAATAATTGTAAGACAGTAAAATAATAAAAGATATATCTATTACACAATAGGTATAATATACAGCATGTCATGTAAAATGAAAAATAATTTGAATTTCTTTTTAGCCATGCTGTATATGTAAATTGTATATACATAATAATATTACACGATATAAAATGGATACGATGTGCTTCTAATAAATGTGTCCGCGTAAAATAAAGATATATACCATATATATGTATATATGGTTTTTAATTATTGTAAGCTATACGTACCCCAAAATAGAAAAGCTATTTTTGTTAACTGACTGTAACCTGTTGCTATCTTTTAATTTCACGTAATACTGTTGAATTCAGTATTGTATTACATGGTTATGTTAATTTACTATTGTATTCTCTACCTCTTATTACTGTAATTTTTTTTTTTTTGAAATAAATAGAATTTAATAGATATAATCCTATAACGCATGTTTTATTTCGATAACGACGTATTATTGCAGGTATTTGATGTATTTTTATGAAGGTAATGAAACTTATTAAAAAATTAGAAATTAGAACCGAATATTAATTTTTTTTTTCACATCAAAAATTGCCCGGAAGCAAACACATACCTTCATCACGGTACTGATGAAACCACGCACGGCAGAAGCAATGTGAAGAGAGAAAAAGAAGCATTAGATACACAGGTTCTTTGAACACTTTAGCGAATATGTCCTATATCCAACTTATTGTTAGTTAGTAGTAAAACTAAACGTGTTCCGGGTTTGGACCGTATCATGGTGGCTGAACTCAGATAGGTCCTACTAGCTCTAGTTCGATTATTCGCGGTAAGTCGAAGCATTATTAGTGTGTTGGTTGTGCTCCAAAACATAATACTCTTAGATCAACCATAAAATTCGCTTTACGTAATAGAACGCAGCGAGCTCCATAAAGACTTCCTTATTTATTTAAGATATTAACGCAATCGGGATTTGTATGTTGTTTATCTTTTTTTTTGTCAAGAACATTTACTTCCTCATGCGCGCGTGCTCATTTTTTTATTCTACGCTCGTTTTTTTTTTTTTGTTTTATATGAATATTCTAATATAGGTTGATTGAAAATCCATTTTAAAGTTGATCCAATTCAAAAGGCGTAACGCATCATACGCAGCCAACTTTTCCTCTCAATGCAACCGACGGACATGTTTCTTTTTTTTTTCTTTGTAGCAAACAAGAAAGAAGCATTAGTATTGAATAATGATAGCAAGGATTGCGGGGTAGTATGGTAAATTACATTAAATTATCCGCATACTCCGCACTACACAAGTTTAATCAATTAATCAGAGACGAAAAAAGAGATCGAAATTACGTCGATTCCCATGTGCAACCGGATCAATTATTGAGCCACTTAATTTTTTTGCGGATGAGTGTGTTTACATCAAATTTATTTTTGCTTTAATATCGACACGATGTGTTTTTTTTTTTTATTGAAAAACGCATTTTCGCCAACGCAAAATTATAATAGATTGTCCGTATGTTACATAATACAACTTAACGTAGACCCCTTTCATTATTATTGAATTCTATACTAGGATACTTTATTGAATTAACAGTTGTAAGCGTGAACGTTAAAAATTTTCGTTACTAGATGGCGCGCTTACTTTATTTTGTAAGGTTGACGTTTAACATTTAAAATCAACTAAATTAATTTAAAATAAAAAAAAAACTACTTAATTTGAATTAATTGAGGGGTTATTATTGCAAACTTCGTTGGTTATAACAGTTATTGGTTATAACAGTTGGTTATATCTTACTTTCAATTCTCATCTTTAGCATAATACGCTGGCTAATATAAAAACCTTTTTTGTTTTACACGATTTGCATGATAAAAGGCGTTTTTATTCGGTCTTGAGTAATTTAAATGCCTTTCGAAATGTTAATTTTTAATCTCTGTCGACGTTAACCTAATTAAGAACCCCTTCCAGGTGATCGTTAAGTGTTTTCGCTTTTATAAACATCGTTTTTCGTTTACGTTTTCCATCTGAAAACGAACATTAACCACCTTTAACGTTTATTATCCTGTCTAAAACCTTTTGTTCAAGCATTAGATGAATTTTCCCTTTTTTTTTGTTCACGGAAAATGTAGGCCACGAAGAGGGGATAATTTACATTTGGTCTTTTCGTTTTTAATAGCTCCGGGGGTAATGGCATTTAATATTTTTTCCTCTTTTAAGGAAAGGAAAGGGGAGATAATACCTCGAGTTGAGTACGATTAATGGATATATATTTTTTTTTGTATTATTTATCCTTCTCAGAATAATTATAAGAACAATCGGGATATTTCTGTATAATTTTCCATTTCCTTTTGAAAATTTGATTTAATTTCTTTTTCATTATTTTAATATTACAATTTACTAACACAAAATAAATACTAATCTTCCACTGCTTTATATAGCTTGTATGTGGTTAAAACAATCCTCTCTAAATCCTATTGATCATTTATCATCGTCTTCTCTGAATATTGAGGGGTTGGGGGGTTGTTGGGGTATATACATGAATTCTTTTTTTTTTCATTAATATTCATACGTTTTAGATATAGCGATGTCATTATCATGTTTGGCAGGATTTATAGTATCCCCTTTAGAACGTAGGCTTTCGCTGTCGTTAATTACACTAGACTCTTGGTTTCCAGGTTGTAACGCCATCGTCGGGCTTCACGTTCTGTTTACACTAGCATGAGAGCGCCGAGTAATACAATAGCAATACTAAAAGCGAACTTGGGCTACCCCACTGTAAACCACCACAAAGACGCGTATTTGGTTGTTATACGGCTCGTCAGTGAGCCTATGTGGATGGTGATGGATACTCCACAAATTGTGACGATTGTAAATACATGTACGGATCTTTCCGACCCTATTAACAAATAATAGCAAGGTATTCTAATATAAAGCTATCACTGATACTGTTTCATTCGATTAACGAAATTATCAAATCGAAGTTTATCCGTTAAATAAATTAACGTTTTTGGCGGATTTAGCAATGGAAGAATGAAGTTTAGACTTTTATTTTAATTTTTACTCTAAAAAAAAAAATACTCTGGAAAAACGAGTTCTCTCCCAGTTAAAATCCGCATAATAAACTTAACTCAACTTTTCAGGTTTTTTATCCCTTATATACACTCCCAAATATTTACAATAATAACATAATGGCTTTCGCGGAGTTTCCCATAATATTTAACATTCGAGACGAGAAAGCTAGGCACTAATACAGTTCCCTCCTTCTTAAGTAAGTTTTCTTTGTATAGTCAGTTTATCTGTTGCAAGAAATCCCGGCGAACTTCGTCCAGAATCCCGATACTTTTAATAGGATTAAGATGGAAGAAGGAGCAACAAGCGCTATGAAGTTTTTCGATCAAATCACATATTAAAAGTTAGAGTAGAGAGTTTGTAATAACAATCACGTCGCGTTTTGAAACGCGATATATACAGAAACAGATTGGAATGAAGGCAATAATCCGAATGAGATAACGAAAATTGGAGAAAATACCGGCGTAATTTAATTTATTTTTTTTAATTTATAAAATGTGAGATTCAAGTGGTAATATGGAAGAAATTTTTTTTTTCTATATTTTCGTAAAATTATCTTACCTTACGTGTCACAGCTTTATTTAGGATACGTATCCCTTTATCCCAGCTATACATAGAAAACGTTATTTTAATAATATGGTATCATACTACAAACTTTATATCACCCGGATAATTACTCAGAAAGTTACCTACACCTTCACTTGCGCTCAGTTATGGACGGTTTTATCGCTCAAATAGGGTAGCCGAAGGCTTTGCATGTTTAATGAAATGTGTTATAGTAACTTAATAGTTTTATGTGCAGGTTTACAGTAAAATACCTTATACCGCATTTAGCTTGTACACGTTTAATATAATCTAACCTATATGTACGTAGTTAAGAGGGTAATCACACCAGGTATCTTGCACGCTACCCTTTGTACAGTAATTTAATACGTACACTGCTGCTTTTAATAGTAATTATATTCGTGACAAAGGTCCAAATTGTGTTGAAGGTAAAATTGAATTTGTTAATTAGTAAATTAGTCGATATCTTTTACTTCTCTTGAGAGAAGTAAAAGATATCACTATTGGAGAAAACAAATTTGAAGAACGTACCGAGGTTACGAAACATCCTGTATATAGTTGAAACTAAAAGTTCCCGGTTTGAACCGTGTCGTATCGTTTGGTTAAAATAAAAACTAGACGTTTCACCCACAATGGCGCCTATGAAGTTTCGCCTCTGGCATGGTTCACGCGTTGAGTTGCCGTGTTAACTGTTGCCTATCGATCTCCTGAAGAAGCCCCATACGATTGTGAGCGAAACGTCGAGTTTTTGTTTTAACCAAACATGACACGGCTCAAACTCGGAAAACGTTTAATTTCAATTGACTCTGGCCGTGGAAGCCTACGTTTCCACCCTGTATAAATACCGATAATTTTACGTTATGATCCTACAACTATTTCGACAACCTTTTTTTTCCATCTGTGTCCATTTACGAATCGTAGAAGAATTCCCTGCCGGTGGAACACCCGGTACATCTAACTTTTTTTTTAATATACAAAACAATTACCAACCTAGAAAATATTACGTGGGAGTAACGACTAGGCTGACTTAATTTACTTCGGTCCTTTATCTATTGTCAATCGGGTAGTATTAAGCACTGATTTTATTACGGAGTGGGGAACAATATAGGCGATCTGGAGAGCTGTATAAAGCGGTAAACATCAACTTCCAATTTAATATGAACAATTAAATGTCCGCCGCGATAACAATACGTTCGAATAATCTAGTGGCCCGTAAATAGCTCCTTTACGACTACAACATGGGGTGAATAGCAGCAATTACGCTTTTTGCTTCGGCATAATACGCATAGACAGTTGATCGACAGATTGTGTTGATAAATACTTCAATAATAGGTTGCTGTTGATTTATTTATCACTATACAGGGCGTAATTGTTGTAAAATTAAACTATTCATATGCTTTGTATACGTAAATAAGATTAAAATATGCTACTTTTTTTATCTTGATACGTATGTGATTTAAACACGAAAAAGCATGAATAATCCTCGAAAATAATTTGTTTCGCGTTCGCATGCGACTTTGTTTCGTATACGACGCCCACCCGACTATACGGAAATAGATTTGCATTGCTGATATGCATATAATGCAGATCTAGTGATATACACGTCTGATGTCGCGAATATACTAATTGCAGTTTTGATAATCGTAAGTCGATGTTTAACGAGTATTACAAAATATGTATCTGTAAAGGCGAAGTTATTTCTTGCAGATCTAACAAGTTATGTCGTTTTTAGTATCAAAAACTCATAATTTCTTGAAGATATAAACATTGTTGTTCACACATTTTTGTTTTACATTCAGGAACAAAAGAAAATCGTTTAACATTGTGTGAAAACTGGCAAACAAATTGTTGTATACCACTTTAATACGGTTATAGTTATGGAGAATATCAGATTTTGTTTGAACATATAATTTACACGAATCTAATTCTATCCATTGTTTTTCGACGAAAAAGAATAGAAAATCGGTACTCTGGAATATTTTTATTGAAAAACAAAAGAATTGACGCAGGCACTTATGATGAGGTCGTCTTCCAAACAGTCTCAGATAACTTCAGTTTCTTTACTGTACTGCGCCTCTTCGTCCTTTTCTTCTTCTTCTTGCTTACGTGGGGTATTGTCCATAAGTATTCCCTTATAAAAGCTGAGAAGTCTTGCAAGAATGACTGCGACCCCCTCTAGTAGTAGAAGCCTAAAACTTATTTTCATCGAATTTAAGAACTTCCTCTAAGTTGTAGTACACTCTGTTCATTTCTAGAAATAACCCTTTTGTGTCTTTGATCCCATTTGTCTTATTGTAAACTACAGACAGGTTTTTGATATCATCTATACCTAACGTACGAACCTATCCAAATTTCTCATAAAATCTCCTATAATCTTCATCGCTAACGATGAGATTTTGATTTTCTCATCACGATCTGCTTTGCCGCCTTTTTTGGATTCATTAAACCATCGGCGCAAGCTTCATCGCGCTCGTTACCTATAGAACTTCATTAATAACAAAGTTAATTGTCTCTATTTGTTATCAATTGCCTGTTTTAACGTTCCCCGAAGTTAGGTTGATTTTTATACTTATTTCTCGCTCTTTTTCCTGTAAAACACGTTTATTACCATTAGGGGTCGGCGGGATTCTCTCGACACCAAAGTTGGACTTCACCCTAAATAACTGTATTCCTCTGAACCGATCAGCTCTATTCCAATTCGCCGTGCAGCGCTTTGAATATATCGAAATTTCGGTGCCGCTGATAGCTTCGCGCGATTATGATTTATTCTACCTGACGTGTGAACTTTTCCTTCCATATAACTTGTCATCATCTACATACAGTAGCTGGAATACACGTATCCGGACGTATATATGAATATATGGGAAAATGGAGAGCGTCATTGTACTCTTTGGATATGCAGCGCGATAAATTGAAGAATTGCAAAATGGACGGATAGTTCCGTATCTATTGATGTAATAGATCCGTATGCACACTACGGGAATTTTCTTTTCTGCTTTTGCTAATTGTATGTCATGTTACTTTCCTTTTATTTTAACATCAGATGCATATGTTAATTGTATATCTTTTTCTATTGAATTACTTTTATAACAAATAAAAATCAATTTACACATTATAATGAGAGATTTATTTTATTTTTATTCGGATACATACATATAGAGTAACACTTACATACGTAATACATTTTATTTCTTTGTAAACATAGCATATGTTGAATATAACGTAATGTGTTCTTTTTATTATATGTTCCCACTGGTTGAATAGTTCCTCCACTGGAACCAAAAAATCTCTGTTGTGTACAAACCGCCCTAACAAGCTTTGAATCATCTCAACGCATAAACAGCATCTAGGATAGGTCTAAATAAATAAATAAACAAGCAGTAAACAACTGCTTAACAGGTTGAATTAACATTTCTACCTTGTATCTAGGAAATCTAACTGAATACGTTGTTTACTACAGCCTTGTTTGTATTAAAGTGTATGACGGAGGGAAAGCAGAAGCACTTACACCTGTACAAATATCGAAACAATGTTTTGTTTTACATTGTTAACACGATGTAATTAAATAAAACGAAGAAAATATAGCTTTAACTCGTACAAATATTGAAAAAGTACATCGAGAAAGGAAGAGATATAATTATATTGTTAGTTTCTTTACTCCGCGTAGTACGAAATTATCCATTAATTTATTTTAGCTTTGCACCAACAGAAATTACAAATTAGTGCCAATCATACACAGTGAATTCTTTTTAACCAATTCAATGGCGTCTGATGAAATTATGTCTTTTATATAAATGTGCAGCAGCCGGTTTATGTTTTGCCTCCCCCTTGCAACGACTACACATCGATACTATCCTCCGCGTGGCAAGGCCAACTACTTAGGTTCAGCAAATAAAAGCACAGAACCAAATTTACTGGGAAAACGCACGACTACTAGTGATAGAAAGTACAGATATGTCGTATAAAGGGGAGACAAAACATAAAAATGCAACTATACATATACAGGTACGCGAGATAATGCTTGGTGTTATGTAACTATCAAGTATACGGACGGGAAGGAAAGAATAACCGGGGAAGGCATTCAATCCAAAATTGAAAATGTTCAGGAAGAGGTAGAAACTGTCGTTTTACTAACGGCTGAGATTATCGATTTCTGCTTTTACCAAAAGACGAGTTTGTGAGATGTTAAACCAAACCTTTACAATTTTTATGAATAACCTGCAAGGAACGATCTCGAGATGAACTATGAGACTTTGTGAATACATAGGTCACATATAGCTACGTATTACGCATCTTTTTCTGCTGGAAAGCATTCTGATGAAATGAATTTCTAAAAAATGTACATTTTTCGTTCTGCCTACGTTGAGCGTAAGGAATGGAGAAAAAATTTTAAAACAAAAATTGTTTGAATGTATTACAAGCTTTATCCGTTACGTAGTAATGTAAATTTTGTTTTTAGTTGTACTTATAGCGTTGGATTAGATTGTTTGTAACCAAAAGGATATAGCCTGTTGAAGGAAGCAACATTTGACGGGTAAACAGTAGACGTGTTTTCCCTGAAAAGAGGAAGTGGTGTATATGCAGTTCATCACACTTGGGACTAATAACAGATATTGATTGGTTGTATAGCAGATGTAGTGTTGAAAATGGTCGCCATAAATATTATGAATGTAATCCGTAGTGTAAACATAAGTGTAATCCGATAGTAACGTTCGAAGTTGCCGGTAATAATAATGTGACACCTACGATTGAATACCAAACGAAATCGATTTGTACGACGTAATAAAAAACATCTTCCCCGATGCTCAAAGAGAAATATAGTTTTCATTGCAGATTGATACAACTCCAGAATTTTTGCAACCGCAAACAGCACATTCCGTAGAATTTGCAAATGGCGTATATACGCCCACATGGAAAAAAGCGAATGAATATGCGTCGTGCACGAAGCGCTTATTACCTGCAGCACATGATATCCTAACTTCTTGATTTTCCCGCGAATTGCGTCCATTCTATTTAATAGATAAATATCCTGTTGTCTTCCCTCGCTTTTATTAACTTCATTTAAAGGCCGGATTTTTTCTCCACGAATCAATCCGTCGCGTCGGATGTCCTAGAGATCCTTTTCCACGCAATTTTCGCCGGTTCGTGTAACTGAAGAGCTCTCGAAATGGGTCAGAAGCTTTAGGGAAGTTATATTGGTTCGTTTGCGTAACACGAACAACCTACAATCTACTGGTGTAATGTTCACCAATGGAAGCATCCATACAAGGCTAACCTGAAAAGTTTCGAGCTAAAGACGAAAAGGATTTTCTTTATCTTTATTCTCCATCTCTTTAATCCGTCCAAATAGTAGTTGGCATCTTGTTCTACAGAATAACTCTCCGAACTTTTGAAATATTTCGAGAACAGTTGACGAAATTTTTGCGCTATAGATAAGCCAATGTATAATTCCGTTTTCAATGTAGAATCTTCAAAAAAGGAAAAATTGGTGAGTTGGCGACGGAGTGGTGTTGCGAGAGCGCCGCTTATTCTCAAATTTCTTAGATTTCTTGAACACTGCGAACACGAGAAGATTATATTTTTCGTATTAAAATGCTTGGAATGATCTTCATCTCGTACCAATCACAATTCGGACGTATGGAAGAAAAAATCAATCTGAATCATGCATTAGCCTCACTCTAACATGAAATATTAAGAGAAGCTCCATTTAATCTACGGAGTACTTTAGCCCATATTCATACCTTATTGTAACTTACGCTTTACCGGCACAAAGTTTACTTAGGAAGCATACCGCGTTAACTCGCTTCTAAATTCCAAACAAAGCTAAAAAATTGCTAACAGTAAATTTCACGTCCACCTTGCCAACATTGTACTAAAATCACTTAGCTTACAAACATAACCTCCTCTATTTTCAGCCCCGTCGTTTGTCGACTACGTACAGCTGATGGAAGTGATAAAGCACATAAAATCGTAGCGTCTGACAGCGTTGAGAAAATTTTTAAATCGCGCTAAATCCGACCATCTGAATAACGAAGGGACTAGCGCTGAATAAGACCAAAGGAAAAAAAAAATGGTCATTTGTCAACGTTAAATGACGGGCATTGTTCGGAAATAATCCGTTCGCTGACAGATTAAGCTAGCTTCGAGAGTGAGCTTTGGCATTGCTCCGTTGCGCTTCTGGGTGCTTTAATTATCCAACGTTCGCTGTTTTAAATTGATACGTACCGAAGGAGTCGGAGAAAAATCATCTTCACCTGTTATATTACTACGTACCTACTATTTATTCATTTTTATTGGTAAAACTACATGTAAACAACCCGCAAAATGTATACGCGGCAATTACATGCCGAAATACAACTAGCAATTAGAAAGCCAGGTGCAATTGCAGAATATCATGCTCGTTAAAAGATTTACATGTATCCAAATGGGTTAGCGTTAATTGATTGCAGGATACGAACTAATTTATTCAATTGCAACACGGTTCACTCCTCGATGTCGAACTTCGTAATTGATTGCAATACGTGAATTGCTAAATTTATTGGACTGATCAGAATTTGATACATTTGTTTATTTGTCGGCTTAGGTTTAGGATTTGGAGTGCGTGCATATTGCAATTCCAGGAATACTAGCAACAGATTTCCATTGAAATTATCAAATAAATTTGATATTTTTGAGTTGTAAGGTGTATGAAGCAATTATCAGAATTACTAAAACCAGGATTATAGGAGGTATAGAAAAAATCATACACAACTCATTAAGTATCGGTAACTAAACCACACAAGTTTAATTTATTATATAATTTATATAATAAATTAAAATATAATAAATTATATAATAATTTACTAATTATTATATAATTTATTATATAATAATTAGTTAGAGGCGGCCGTTTCGAGGATCATTCCCGGAGGTTACCGATACTTATCATACTACGCCACAGTCCTTGCTATCTCGCGACAAACTGCGGAGTGAAAACAAAAATGCTGCATTTTAATAGACGAAGACGAATTGACTTGGTAGTAAACAAATTTTATGTAGGAAATTTCCATTAATAATAAATAACATAAATCCAACCAGCAATATTGCCTTTGCCGCGAACAAACTATGGAATCTTAGCGACTTAGTGTTTACATATACAGAATGTTTCAGATCGAGTGGGATTGCATGAGTAATTTTCTTATCATTGAAAATGGAAATTTGGTATAATGGGCAATGTTCTTCAATTTTATGTGTTGATCTAAAATCGATTGAATAAGGCTCAAAATGTTGTTTCACAAAAACTGAATACTGTAATTTTCTTATGTGATAAATACTTTCATAAGTATAAGATAATGTATGAAAAAAAGTCAGAAAAGAAAGAAAAAAAAATAAGGATTAATAAGAATTCCTACATTTTAAAAATACGCGGCTTACACGGATTCAAATAAAAACAAACAAAACGTTTACAAAAAAAAAACAAAACTTAATCCTATAAAACAGATAAAATTTGCAAAATGCTAGTCACAGTTAACTAAACATAATTGATGCATTCCTGATTATTCTATGCTGTATTTCTGTTAATATCAGCGCCGCTTCGCCATTTCCTCAACATTAATCATGTAATTACTTCCATGTGATTTATTCTTTAACGTACCTTACAAAAAAAAGGTAAGAGTCGTTAAATTCGCCGATTTGGCCGATCACCGAACGTTAATATTGTTGACAATTACCTTATTGTCAAATTGGTCAATTAAACAATCTACCACATCTCTTGATTTAAGGGGTAAGCATGATACCATAACCCTATGCTGCCTGTTAAGGGAAGATCATTCATCGTTGAACAAAACAGACCCAAAGTGCATTAAATCGAAGTCGAACCGCTACTGTTCATTGTGTTGAACATTCCGCAGTTACAAGAATCTATCCGATTCTGTTGGTATGACCTTCCACTGATAGGTTGCTTTTCTCAGCTTTAATGGATTTTCTCAAATTCCGTACCGTTGCTTATTTTTATTTAGCCTTTTTTCTGTTTTGAGATATAATTGTTCTCTTTTTTGAACCGAAAAATCCAATATGGCGTCCGTTTAATTTCAGGAAGTTGATACAAGTATCACTAAAGCCGCCAGCTTGAATTTTTGTTTGATATTGAATCTATCTTGTCGAAAACAGTGCTTTTAGTTTTTTTTTTTTTATATCTGATAGGATCGAAATTTTGAACTTTTTCAAACAAATTTTTAATCAGCACACGATTAACTGATTTAAGATTACAATCGTGACGAACATAGAGAGCTTTCTCAAAGAAATGGCAACTTCCACAATTATCCCACGAAGTCAAGGGAGAACTATTTGCGTTGCGGCTTACATGTCAGCAGGGTTCCAAAATTCATACCAACATTCTCCTGCACGTCGGTGTTCACTCGATAAAGCAAAGCACCAATCTTTAAAAGAACCATTGAGAAGTAATTTTCTCTTTACAGCTAATTCAATGAATACCTTGAGGATACTATTTTAGCTCGTGTTTCTTTTTTACTATTTCATGTTTGTGCTTCAAACAGCTGATATGGCTTCACATTATTATTATTGCACCTCTTATTAGTTCAGAACTACTAATATCAAGTTGTAGAAGAATAGTTTTTGTCAAATCTTTCTTTTTACCGTTGGAAGCTATTAGCTAGTATAAATGTTAACGACAAGTACTGCACCATGGAGGCTCCTTGCAGAGCAGGAAGTCGTAGGTTCAAATCGTACCGATATTTAGGGAGATCTTTTATTTCAGTACATCATTAAAACTAAAGAAAAATACGTTTTCAGTAATCACTGATGGAAGCCGTATTTAAGTATCGGCCACCTTATTCCATTCCGTTATTCTATTCTATCGATTCTCACAAATGACCGTTAAACAACAAATGAGCGTCCAACATGTTCAGAAACATCTTCCGACGTATCGCCAATTATATTACCAGAATATCTTTGAGAAGCAACGTACCCTTCACATTAAGACTTGAAGCTTCACACCGTTTTTTTAACGACATAGTTCTTACTAAAATCGCTTGTGTTAAACACGTTCCACTCAAACGTTATCTAATATACCTCCTAGCGTATCAATTCTGCTAACGTATTGCATCCAATTCCGCACTTTCCAATCCATTTAACTCATTCGATCTATCGCCGTTCGACGGTCCACCGCAATAACATGAAATTCCAATTGGAACTACTCGTTTGGAGTTTCCGCCGTCTCGATTCGCTTTTAGGGGGAAAACTTGACTGCAAACAGTTAATTAAATCCAACATTCTTCGCGTATGGTATTACGGGGTTCCGAACGATGCGATGTCTGTTTCGGTTTGACGAAGAGAATCCCGTTTAGGGTTGTTCCAGGGACTTTTACGGAAACTATGCCGGAAAACTGGAGCCGACAAACAAAGGGAAACCGACATATTCGTAATTTAAATAGATATACATTGTTTCGACCGACCATTTGTCACGTTAGAAAATATTACGGAAACGTTATTTGATTAGAAATTTTGCGGAGTCTTGTCCTGCGAAACGCGGCCGAGACGAGGGATCAGAAACGATGTATAAAGCTTACAGTAAACATTCCGTTGAAATTACAAGCAATAAAGGCGGCCGCATGGCGGTGAAACGACATAAAATGTTGGAGTCACTTGTGTTTCGCTTTATATTATTATATCGATTGTTAATAAAGGAGGTAACAACATAACGCTATAGAAAGCTGTGTACGACACCAGTTATAGTCGGTTTATGGCTGTCAACTTTGATATATCCTTCTTATATGCAAGATTGCTCAACCCAAAAAAGATCGATATGGTTGAGTCAACTCAATTTATTTCATTAAAGGTAACTTTCTTGAAACAACTAAATTCTTTCCGTCGTGTGTTTGCCGTTATGTCCCCCCATGTTCGCGGGAATGCCTCGCGGCATCCTTGTTCATTCTGTGCGTTGCCTCGGGGCGTCCCGACGCGCACTTAGGAAACCCTTGATCTATGGTAACTCTATGTGAGTCACCACAAAATTTTCTGAGGAAAAACCATTTTTTTATCTTCTTCTTCTTCCTTCAATATTACTATTATTATTAGTATTATTATTAAAATAAATGGTATGGACAATACGGCGGTTAAATACTACAATATAAAAACATCACCTATATGCGAGTATCTTTATCCTGCATCTCATCCTCCATTATGTATAAGTAAATACATACGTGTCCGAAATATGACGGCTCCAACACTTGAAGACGACAAAAGCGCTCGCCGCAGAAGTTATGGAGCATAACGTTCAACATCGTTTAACGCCGCGATGTCGATCTGGAGGCAATTTGTCGACGGGGCAAGTTTCAAATGGATCGATATCGCAACCGGTAAGACACAAACAAAGGGTGTATTATACATATATATGGGGCGGAGTGTACGGGATAATGTAAATTCAGCTTTCGTTTGCTTTTGAATATGAATAACAGCGGCCGGCAACTGGCTTGTTATTTCTGTATTCGACGGAAATAGAGCACCAAGAAATTCTCGTTGAAAGCTTATCGTTTCCTGAAAATTGCCAAGAAAGGAAGGTGGTCATGTACCTAAGCTGCTTTCGGAATACGCAATTATTTTCATCGAAATCATTTCAATTTTATGATGTCTAAAAATACAAAATCGATAAATGTTAAGATTTTGATAATTATAAAAAAAATATGTATTAAATGTATGAATACTGATGCGCAAGATTTTTTTTTTAATTAATTTCAACACTGCAGCTACGGAACTATTACACAAACAACTAATCCGTGTAATAAAAACAACTAATAAACAATTCGTGTAAAAATGTGGATATATTAAAGCTTTTTCTTGTCTGCTTAATAAAGCTCATCCAAACAAATAATTTTTGCTTTAAAAATTTTTCTTCATCTCTTATCAATTTGTAAAAATCAATCTCACCCATTTAGAATGTTCTTCTTTGGTTTTATAGAACAAACAATAGAATAATAGAAACAGTAGAATGCGGAAGCCATAACATTCGTAAATTCGTATATTTTGCAGAACAAAATGCCGTTTACTATTTAGATGGATTAAAGAAGTATATAGCCTAACAAGAAAACTATCTTGAGAAATAAAATTGAATTTGACAAGAGGAAATATTTGTTAAATTGGAATCTTCCCAGACTATCCTCGTATATGTGGTACCAAAGAATCACAGATGCCTTACATATGCATGTAAGTACGACGAATCCCCGAAGGCTCTTACGCTGCGTCAGCTTAAATCTTCCCCTAGCTCAATCAAATCACTTTTCCCTTCAACTCGACTGATGTCCTCCATACAAGAATTTAATGTAGCGCAAGAGTTTTACGCTGAACGGCATCATGGGACCGTCCGGAAAAAAGCTACGTTCTTGTTATACGCACGTTTCGTTTCTGACTGGAACGTTTTTATTCTTACGGATAAAAAAAAAAATAATTTTTGGCTGACGTTACGTTTTTTGGGATAATTATTCATGTTAAAAGAATATCCACTTGCTTCTGGTTTTACCGGAAGTATTCGTAACTTTAATTTTTAAGTTAAAGTTTGAATAACAGTTTTGATTTTTGTTGTTGCTTATTGCACGACTTTGACTAACGAGTTGATATCTGTCAGATCTGAGGAAAGCCAATCGAGCGCCAACTGCCTGACATCGCTATTCGACTATCGACTTCGAACTATTAGTTAAGGAGGTGGTGGCAGCAATTTTCAAATGAAATTTGAACATTGCTCTCATTTTGCAGCGGGCGATGAAAGTAGGGAACTAAGCAAAATAAACGTTGTGAGCAATTTTTGTCCGCGTTATTGTTGGATTGAACTAGCCCAATTCCAAAAATACGCTAATGCAAGTAGCAGACGTTGCTTCTGCTTATTTACTGTTAACGTTAGTCAGCTTGCGTTAAATATTAAGATTATACTATAAAAGGCAAGAAACGTTACTTCTGCCATCTGGATAGCGCTGTTTTAAAATAATTTCAGAAAAAATCAAAGCTACTTCATCATCGCCATCAGCTCAACTTTAATTTTTCCTAAACCAGGTACATGAGATGGTACTATCAATGGCGATGAAATCATATATCTAAATTGGCACCAACGTGATTGACACAATCAACATCTCAAACGATATTTGCTTGTTCTGTAATGTTGTTCGATATTAATCTTGTACATATCTACGGTCACGGTGATAGTAGATTTCAATAATATTGTATATTTGTTAATCGTGTGAGGTTGTGTTAGAGTGTAGAGATGCATAAAATTGACTTTCTTAAGCTGCTACAAAGAAATTTCTTATATTTTTCGTTGAAAGATGAATGTAAGGTATACCCAATCTTTTTTTTTATTTTTCTTTAGCGGATATGGAGAAAGACCCCGCAAAAAATCTGTTTCTTTTATGACTCAAAACAACTCTAGATTGCCTAAGATTTCCATCGTTCCTTTTTCCTTTTCTACTCCTTTTATATCTTCGCCACAAATATACGAGATACCCACTTACCTGAGAAGATAGATCAACAGATACAAGCAGGTAGAACGATCACTTTCGAAAGTGACGACCGAAAACCGCAGCATCTGACTGCTTCTTAACCGGGAGAAAAAACGAGGCTCATCTTGCGTGTGGATGGATGTCTGCGCCTACTTCTCGGGACCGCGTTCGCTAAAAATAGCTGCTACCGGTTGGGGAGAAAATAGGGTATATAGGTGACGTTCGTCGGGAAATTTCGGATCTGAACATTTTACTTTCGCGAAAAGTGTGAAACTTGATGGACGTGATATCCGACAGCGTTCAGGTTTCTTTTTTATTTATTTCAAGCGGAAGGCACTTTACGCGTGACAACTTCAAATATTTTAAAAATCCGAATGCTTTAGCGCAACAATGGTGGATCCATAATTACGATATTTGCATTTTCTTTTCCGTTCGGAAAGTATCCCGGAACGATATTTCAGTAGGATTGTCTGGAATCACGTGCACCATCGCTCATATCAAATATTCCTGAAAGAAATGGTGTAGAGACTGTTCTATGATTGGTCCTACTTTTTATCTGTCGAATTCTATTATTATTTCCGCAACCTTTAAAGACGTTTGGCAAATTATGAGAGTATCTTCAAGGGATCATCTGTTCATACTTCGACAATAGACTCTTAGATGAACTAACGGGAACCTAATCTTTTGTATCTCTCGTCCATCTTTTACGTTTCGCTTAGCGTTACCTAATCTTCCCCTTAACAATGGGAAGCGAAGTAGAATTCGCTCGACCAGTATTATAACACAATAAACTTGGCAACAATACAGTCGTCTACGATCTTATTTACGTATTATTATCGTTGCGATTGAACAATGACGAATAGATATTAAATTCCCTCGTAAAGACGCGACAGAAAGCAATGAAGAAATTCGTAGATTCAGCCAATTATTACTTGTAATCTTTGTTGTTTTCACGAAACAACTGCAAAAATGGTGAGTACAATTTAAAGAAATACTTTAATTATAAAGTCTACTAGACGGAGTGGATCGCATCGAAGACCTTTTTTTTATTTAACAATTTCTATTCGATATAGAAGAAGTATAAAAAAAAATAGTCAAGATGTCGTTTCTTAACATAAGCTAGTTTCAACCAAAGAAATTTTACCAGAAAGGAAAAGAGTTTAATGGAAGGTTCTTAATCAGATGTTGTAGTTTCTTTAATAGACCTGCTGAATTTATTGATATTTGATGGTTAACATAGTTCCTGTAAATGCCGCCTGACTGCGCCCAAAGCCTATATTCCACTGCTAGCTTAACTTATTCTAGGAGCAAAAGAAACATATTATAGAGGGAAATCACTTTATTTTCCACAATGTATTTGTCGTTGACATCACATTTAGGTTACAATAAACAATTTTCTATCCAGATATTATTTAATGCATAGGTACGTTAATTTTAGATTCACTAGATTTACTTCACAACAATATGATGGTTCCAATCCTCACGTTTGGTAAGTAACCCGTTAAATTTTATTTTCTCAGTAATACAATTTCAACTTATAATGCTACAATAATAACAATGAATATATAATTCAATAATTTGTCTCTTCTAAGAGCTTGTACAAAGTATAAAGACTAGTTTCTTTTAGATTATTTGTTACGTTCACTTTAAATATTTCATAATATGTATATGTATATCGAAACATGTATAAACTTATAAAAGATTCATTTACAATACAAATACTTCCTATATTTCACATCATACTACGTAGTTGTGTTATTTGTCAATAATATATCCATATATTTACCTGCGTATAACGGCTAGGGTCCTTCATTCTTCTATCGTTTAGATCTAAATTCAAAACAACACGATGTAATTGTTACTAAATTTGGCAAATGTAGAATTTTTTTTTCTTCTTTGTGTCTTTTTGGAGCTAACAGAAAAAGAACATTTTGCCTTTGTTATGCTGAAGATCGTTTCAAAAATTGGTTCCTTCGCAGCCTATTTAATTAGGTGGGTATCATAGAATACATTCACGAACATCCATTTATATCAAATGTTCAAAGTGGGCGTAGTGGTTCCTTGGTAATGGACTCCTGGAACAAGACAATCTTTTATAACTGGTTAAGCTTAAAAAGTGCTTTTTTCAATGTTAAAGTTACGTTATTATTTCGATATTAATGAAGGTTGAACAAAGTTATATTTTCTCATTGAATGCTCATTGAATGCTTGAATGAATTGTTACTCTTTCTTCCATCAACATTGTAGTAAGAGCGAGATCACAAGATAAGCTTTGCAAACAGTAAATGCAAAATATTAAATTGGATGGAGCAATTGTTTCACACTACCTACATCTTTTTCTTTAAAACTGATGCACCGATGCAAAAAATTACGTGTCACATCCCAAAGTCCTTTAAATGGAAAACGTATCCTCCTTCACATGTGCAATATTTACATACAAATTGTTAGAACACACAATTCCTTAAGCAAATACGTTTTTTTTCTGGCCATCCCTGTTGCTCCGAAAACAAAAGCCGCTCGACGTCGTCAGCGTATAAAAAAGCTACGGCTAGAAAAACGAGAAACAGCGACAACCTTTGAATCTTTCGAATATAGTCGAACAGAAACTTTTTACCGGAAAGCCGAAAACAAACACCTGTCGCGCTCATATTTAACTAGTTTTTTCTCTACGTCATCTGAGGATTATTTACTTTCGCAAACTTGTCAATGGAATGAAATTTTCGACTTTATTCGAATTATAAACCCAGGGTCGGAAACATATTGTGACGAAACTTCTCAGGGATAAGGGAGGTTACATGAAATTTTTAAATGTGTGGAATCTGACTTAGTTTTGGAAATTAAACAGTTTTGTTTAATTTTGTTGTCAAAGGGTACAGTATCTTCTGTTGACATTTCTCAACAGCATCATTAATCTAAAGCAAAAGAAATCTTCTTCCTTACTTACTCTTAAGAGATAAAAGTATCACAGTCGTCGATAAAACGGTCTTATTTCATTAAAACGCGACTCGGACTTAGCAAGATGTAGATTACGGAATGCACTCAGCCCCGCGCAGTTAATACGTTTTACATCAACTCTTTGGTGGTGCACTTAGAAAGCGGAGAAGAATCTTACTCGTTCGAAAAACTGAAGAGTACATCCTGATTATAATGCACGGTGCAAATCCTCTACATTTTTAATTAAATATTCATTTCGCTTCATCGTCGTTGGTGGATGGAAAAAGCTTTTACCAGGTATTAGTGCTCGTGGACGATAAAGTTAGTTAATTGGAATTTGAAAGTCTTATTTCTATTACTGTCGAGGGGGAATGACTGGAATGACGATAACAAGAGAGATCTAAAGAATGAAAACGTCCTACGGGATAGATAAACGGACTTGCTCATAAGATATGCTTAGCCTTTAAGTGATTTAGGTTTCACGTTGAAATTGCTTTCGGGAATATGGATGATATTATTTTCGATGTATTTAATAATGAATTTACAGGGACAATGGGAATATCTTAGTTTAATGGTACACGTGGCTTTTAGTATATTACCAAAGTTTTCAGAATTTTCCAATTTATAGTCAAATATATCGATGGATGCACTTCTTCGTAAGGCACATTTCCATATAGTGAGCATTATGAACGGAGATCAAAAAAGCATTTTTACAGAATGTGAAGATATCATCAACAAGTTAAGAATAGATAATCCGAATATTAGTTTTTAGAATTAAGGAATTTCCGTGTCTGACTCCTTTTTTATATTTGTCCAGAGACTCTATTGAACTTGTGACCTATTGTTATATGACGTCTGCCTTCCATACATTCCTGATCTGTACTATATCCTTTAATACAGCATATTAAAGATAGCCACAATAAGAAAATTTACGATAGTGTTGTTTTCTTTATAATTTGAAAGTTCATTTAAAGAAATCAACGCTATCTAAGTTAAAAAAATATGGTTGCCAGGATTAAATAAATGCTTTTGTTTTCTGCTGATGCTGATATTAAAAGTATTACCAAAACAAGGTTTTTTTTTAGATACAGGTATACGTATTAGCAGCATTGAATTTTGAAATACAATATATCCGGCGTTGTAGCGGAGCCCGATCATTCAGACAGACCACACCGGAATAATTAATCCCTACAAATCTAGTCAAAATTGCAGAGATACTACTCGTCCAAACCCATTCGAAAGATCCTGCAAGAGCTCGGATCCGAACTCCCTTCGTGGCAACGGCTTAAAATGACCTGACAAATGGTCATAAATTTTACTGCCAAAACGGAATTAAGACCGATGATACATAAGGCACCCGGACCGTTCAGAGCGCAGAAAATTGGAATATCTAATAGACATCTGCATTGCTTAGAAATTTATTGTTTCATTCAAAACAGTTCGCCACAATTTGCACCTAAATAAATTGTAACTTTTGATTTATCAAATAATTCCTACAGACGTCTATCAAGTGTAATTTGTAGAGCTCTTTCTTCCAACAGTGAAAAGAGATTAAAAAACAATAAATAAAGCATAAGTTAACGTAAACAAATAGATGCGATGTATAAATATAAGTTACTCCATTGCTACTATGAAGAGAGTTCGATAAATATCTGGCCTTGGTAATAAGAAACATCTGTGTATATTTTCGTCACAGTCTCTTTTGATGGTGATACACTTCCATTCTAATCCAAGGCTATTGCGTCTTCTGTATTCCACAATTTTTCCAATCCTGCAAAGTATTGGAATATATTCAATTCCAATACTATATTCAGAAACAAGAACACGTGCGTGTTTATGGTTGATTGAGTACAATGGCGACACCCATGTTGCAGAAAATCACTTTACATCGAAATGAGTTATTAAAATGTTATACGCCCATTCAACTGAGATGTCCACAGCCTCTGCAATTTCACGCATTTTAAATCTCCGATTATCCATTACCATATTGTGAATTTTTTTAATCACTTCTGATGTGGTTACCTCATTTGGACGATGTTGACGTTATTCATCGAAAATGCTCGTACGGTCTCATTTAAATTCAGATGTTCAGTATTTTATGCTGGATAACGAAGATGCAAAATCCCTATAATCTTCACCGAGTTAAATCACTTTAAATGGCTGTCATTCGCATTTGACGGAAACGTTACCTTTACGAAAAATATTTTACGTTATTTCAAGGTTAGTAGCGGCAAGCTAGGTAATTATCGAACTCCCCTCATATATAAATCAAAAGGACGAAACTAAGATTTTTAACCCTATTTAATAAAATTATTTATTTATATTTAAACATAGTATTTAGTGATTGGTAGATCAGATACATTTTCAATTTATTTCTTACTCGATTAACATCAAAACATACCTTATCTCGCCATAGTATAATCAGGATGATGAAAAATCGTGCTGAAAACTGCTATTATCCGATTGGCCCTCGTCGATGATGCCGTGATGGACCAACCCGTCCCTGTGGCACATGGCTCTCGTGGGGGGCGCTGGAGTCCCGGCTGCGGTTATCACCGTCTCACAGGATTGCCTCAGCTTCCGATTGCTAAATCGGAAGTAGCCGCGAAGCCGTTCCTTCGCTGGTCTATAAAAAAGAAGAGAGAAAGATATAGAAACCTATGTAACAATACCCGAAGCACTTTTTAGGATTATCTTTGACGTGCGTATAATGTCTTTTGTTATCCTTTGGGTACTGAAATGTGTCGAATGGAAGTGAGTTCTTATGTTTTTTCCCCTTTTACGACAGGGGATTTTAAAATACGTATTTTTTGGAGGTTGGTATTAAAGCCTCCTTGATTTTCAAGTTTGCAAAATGACAATAGATGCAGAGCATTTAAGATGTCTGCGAAAACCACACAATCCGATATCTTTTAACAAATTGGTTGCATCTAGACGATACGGTTTTACAGCTATTTTATTTAAACCAAGCTCATCAGATTGATCTCAGTAAAAATATAAAATATATAATGTTTGCAAAATTGCCTTACAAATACGAATTAGGCTATCATTGAACATGATCTATACACTGGTCACCAGATATTATTCACAATCACTGCGTTGTAATTCTTCCCACTAATGCAGTCGTAAAATTAAAGAGACCACAAAGATCCGTCAACATCTTAAGAATTTCAATGGAGATACAGATCATCTGTAATGATCGATTCTCGACCAACACAGGCCGCGACATCCAGTCAATCAGCGTAACATCTTAAGGATTCAATTTTCTTCTTTTCCAAGTGAAAAGAAACACATCGTTCTATTTAAATTTGTTACGAAAAGGCGCCTTATCGAAGGTACAATTCACCAGAAGTAGGTTTGGATGGATGGAATAGAGCTTTTTGGAAAGCTCTAATAGAGCTTTGTGGAAATAATTAAAATTCAAAAAAATATCAACGTACTTTTACATAATGTAGTATATAGTGCAAACATTAAATTTTATCCTTCTACCTTCTATCATCCAAAACCTAATTTATTAGAAAAAGAAAGCACGTGATACTCTAGGCACTAATTCTTTTTTAATTAACTAAAAAAAGTTTACGCTCGCTTCGGAGGTACGCGAAAAACGATTTTTTTTTAACTCGAACGCTATACACGCATAGTTAATTTTCTCTGTCAATATTGAAACTTTGTTTATACAGGAGCTTCGAGCGGGAAACGGGAAAGGAGTTATCGAATGGCTGCGTGTCTGGCAATATCTCCTTCCTGAAACTTCCGTACGAAATGAGTGAAATTCAAATTCTCGTTAATTATTTAGCGCGCCTCAGTTGCTAACAGCCAACACAAGTTTCCATCGCCTGCTACCTATTGTGCTTCAATGCGCATTCGTACAGTTTTCCACCGGTGCGTGAGGTACATAAGAATGAATTTGCAATGTATATTTGCTTATGTAAATACATAAACTGCGATGAGTGTTCTAATGTAAATCGTATTTTAGAGAATATGAACTTTGTAATAAATTGATGTAATGGTAGTTAGCGAAGACCATTTTTGCCTAGTTAAATCGTAAAAAAATATGGTTTCGCCGATCGCGTGTAGATAGCCTTAGTTTCACAGTCTCCATTGACGTTTCGGCTGCGTTCTTTCTCTAATTGCCAAAAAAAGGAAGCTTTAGATAAAATTCAGAGAAGAAAAGTTTTGTTCGGTTCCCTTCTACTTCTATCATATCAACTTTTCCGATGGCAAACTTTTGAAATTGTACACCTTTCTAGACTTGGATTTATAACCAGCGATTTAACTTTATTCTTCTTTGATGCTCTATATGATATATTAATCTTGGGCAGATTAAAGTTGCGCTTGCTTGCTTTCTCAAACGCTGGTTTAGACGAATTCTGTTGGAAATTCCTGCTGCCGAATGGTTTGTTTTAATGCGGTTTTTAACGCGAATCAGAAAATCTTAAAGTATCTAGTTCTTGTGCTATTGAGTAATTAGATTGTTGAGGTAATATGGTGTGAACCTTTGCAGGTCTTCGTGGCTAATAAAAAATCTTTTGGATTATCTTTAAAAATTGTTAGACTTTTAGTCGCAAAGAATAATGTATATAATGTATATAATTTGAATGGGTTGGATGTTCCAACATGAAGAATTTATAATATTCACCGATGTGTCAACCCTGCAAATGTTATCACAAAAAAATGCAACAGTTACGGACAATATTTAAGGTCCATAATGAATCTCAGGATCTGGTTCAGGATTATTAAACTGAAGACGTCTGGCGCTTTCTATCCAAAATTTGAAGTACTTCCATTCTGCTCTGTTGATCCATTTCTCTTCATCGTTGTACTATCGGAGTTGGTCTCCAGGAATTGCTAATCTTCTATTCGTCTTCGCAATTGAAATTGTTCAGATCCTTCTGATAGTGGGTGGCATCTATTGATATTTTCACGTTGTAATTGTTCCTGCTATGGCCGCTATTTTGACAGAGAGAAACCCACACATAAATGCAATACAGTGAAAAGAACAGGCGAGCTTTTCTCATCAAACAACGATCTACTTCGTCGCACGTTTTATTTCTTAAACGAATATGTAAAAAGTTGAAAATCGGAAAACCCTTGGCTGAACACTCAGTGTAGAAGAAACTTCTTTCCAGAATGTAGATATCATCTGTAATCAGCAGATGTGGAAAAAAACTTCCAGCCGACGGAAATAAGTGTTTCTCGACGGACACATTAATTTCCAACAAGTTGCGTTCGTTCATTCGTCCAGAAGAGCAAACGATACCTCTTTTTTTCTGTTTTTCTTTTTTTCTTGATCAGAATGTTTTTCTTTCATCGGATGGACGGCCAGCGTAGGCAGCAAATGGCGCGTGTTTGGACACATTACGATCGACGAGATGTGGGTAGACAGAGGACTCTCAGGTACAGACACTTAAATATAAAGAAACAAAATGATTGCAAGTCGAACGGTCTGGGGAAGAAAGAAGACAAGAGAGCAGGTTTTAGGTCAATAACGTAAGAAAAATTTCCAGGATTAAAGTGCAAAGGATGGAGAAATAAAAATAGATTGTGAAGAAAATCGAGTAGTAAAAGCTCTCGTATGGAATATTTTAATACTGTGTTTGCAATTTTTACAGGAATAAATTGTATTCATACAAGGCGTCCCAACTTGATGGAATTATACAATACGATTGATAAGTAGGAAAAAAAAAAGGAAAATGATATAGTCGTTGTACAATTCTAATTTTATATATGGCTTTCAGCTGGCCTGAGGTTGAGCTGCTTCACAAGCCTCCTTATATGTTTACATCACAGTAAGCGATGTAAACATATAAACATATCAGTGTAGAATCTGAGTATATGTCAATGTAGAGACATGATTTCATACAATAATATAGCAATTACATAGATTCCACATTTACTTAAAGAAGTTCCATTTATTTATTTTAAAAAAGATTATGTAACAAGAGAAATTCGCCATCACCATTATCCTAGCACGGCGCCCGATATTATTTTCCGGAACGTTCGTCTCCATTCTTCCATAACGTTCGTTACGAGAGACAGTTTACTTTAGGAGATTGCCGCGCCTTGTCGTAGATTTCCAACGCGCGAAATAAGCGACTACAGTTAATCTAAGGCTGGCAGAATGAGCGATCCCGCATCCAAACCCCAAACCGATACGAATAAAAGGGCATTTGGAAACTTGCCTGTAACGTTCGAGCGTTGTCGGTTTGTAATTCCACTTTTCCGCTATGTAAAACACCATCTAGGCCGATGATTCTCCCAAAGTTCCGAACTGAACAAAGTAAATCCCGTATCCGCGCAGCTGTGGAACATTAACCAAGCCTCGGATAAACATGAAAGTTAATTCTGAACGGGTGTTAGTGGCCAAACCCCTCTTGTGGCGATGGTAGCTGCTATATAGACAGTGCATATCGGATTTCTAATAGAGGACGGTTCTTCGAAATAACAGGTTAGTACAATACAGGATCGGTATGATCTTGGAGATGGAAAATCTTCTGTATTTTCTTTGTTTTGGTTTATATACCATTTAAAACTAGTATAAAAATTAAACTAATTAGACTGGCTATTTGAGAACTTTATTTACAGACAAACTGTTATGGTCGAATCCATAGTAGATTTTCCTTTGGAAAAATGTACACAACTCTTGTGTTGGCAACAACATCCTTAAAAATTGAACAACTATTGGGTCGGCAACAAAATTCAAAAACGTCAAACAACTATCACCAACTGAGCTATATAAGTAACGATTTAATTTCTTTTAAAAAATATTTATTTTGCCTTGCAGACGCTACCAGTAGCAATGGTCGAATGGCTGCCAGAATCACGAACGATTTTCACAAAAGCACCAACCGCATCGTGCGACTTTTCCAACAACCGCAAACTGGAATATTTACACGTTCAATTGTGGATACGCGACATAATGCAACTGTTTGCACGGCAGCGCAGTCTGGGAAAATAGTTTAGATATTGTCGCTAGCCATCCCCAGGAGCAATATTCGAGCTATTGCACAATCATGAGGACTTCTACATGAGTAACTGTTACACCCTTTCTACACTAAAGTGCAAGCCCTACTTCCTGCACGAGTGCAATTCTGTGGTTGGCTTTTAAACAAAACGCGATGTATTCCCTAAAATCATACATTTTACTAATGAAACTACGTTTACGAAAGAGAGAATATGGAATAGCCCCAGCATGAAGTACGCCGAAGAGACCATCAATATTAACGTATGGTGTGGAATTTTTTCTAATCACTTAAGTCGGTTTGTATTGCCCGGCTTACACGAACGTTTAGACAATTGACTCACCAAATTTAGTGGATAGAGTTAACCTATAGCTTAGACAAAAAACCTGGTTTATTCATGATGGTGCATCTGCGCATTTCAGTCACTACGTATGACCCCTGGCCAGCTCGCTCGCTAGATCTGAACACCTTGGTTTTTTTATTGGGTAAGTTTACGAAACTCCAATTGATGTCGACACGGAATTACTGCCACGTATAACCAATACTTGTGAAACAGTTAGAAATATGGCTGCACTGTTCGGACGTGTACGCAAATCGCTTTTTGCGATTAAACAAATTAAATGTTTTGTTCATTCCGTAATTAAACAATATTTGGTTTTGTTTTAAATCATGTACTTAACAACCTATATTACTGAATTTTTCGGATCTGAAGGGTTCTTGACCGCACATTTATAAAGACCTTTAAATTAATTTTCTGCCGTGACAGTTTATCGGTAAAGTTCAGAAACAGCCTCAGTAGATCAATAATTGATGGCTATCCTTCGCAAAACTGAATACTTTGCTCCCTAAATGACATGCATACATAGTCTCGATGCTTAGGAGCCGGCTACAATAGAGGTGAAGGTTGTCAGATGTAAACAATAGAAATTCGCGTACGATATTCCACCGTTAAAATCGATTCTGTTCTATTAAAACGACAAATTATATAAGAGAGCAAGAGCCAATCACTTTCAATTTTGTATTAGTTACCGTTCTACGTGTTTATTGATCTTGAAAAGTAGGTTAGCGTTCTAACGATGGCATGGAGTCGGTGTAAAATTGTTACAAAAAGATATAAACTAATAGAACTTAACGCTTGCTTGGATGAGGATCACAGGAATGGAAAAACGCCAAACCTTGCATAGCTCGAGACATACAAGTCCTCGCTATTTTCCACGTACTAGTGTTTAACTATGTACGAGTAAGCGACGACTTCAATTTTTCGAATTGCAGCAGAAACCTTGTTGTCCGTTTCAAATTAAACATTCCAAAGCTGATCCAGACCTCGAACGCAATGAATATAAAACAAATTCGGTCGTCTACATTCCAACGAAGTATCGATCTTTGTACCTACCATCTTATCCGGGAAAAATGATTTTTTTTACGAGAATAACAATATACCTACATATATACTACCCGCTGTCTAAGGTCATTCGATTACAGGACACGTGCATGTGAAACGGACAATCTCATATCCATGGCCTGGAGTACCTACACGGAGAATCTCGAGAAGCTACTCTTATATCGACGTCTTTTTCTTTTATTAAAATCGCTGTAAACATTTTTATATCCATCCATGTCAGTGTGCGACGAAGAAACTTGGTGCCGACATCAAATTCTTGTTATAAATCTCTCTTTACTCGAAGGCAGATGTTTCTCGAACACAATGAACTTATTTGCTTGTAATACTCATCAACCTTAGCTAAAGAAAAGTATAAGGAAAGGGAGAACATGGAAAAATACCGGCCGAGGAGAGAAGCTATTTGCTGCCACTGAAGCTAATAACACGCCTTACTCCCATTATTATTTCGTCGATAACGTCGTTATACTCCGAATCAAACTCGGTAACTTGAACTCGGAAGTTGTTTACGTTATAAGCGATAATAAGCGTCGAAATAAACATCTCGAAAATCTGCGAAGTTCGGTGGAGCAGACAATAGTATACAGACAACCCCTTAAAATGTAATTTCTCTCTTGAAAGGTAGAAAGTTGGAACTTCCTTCTTAAGCGTCCCAGAAACGTGCCCAATTGAGACACTCCTTTAGTGCACGTTAACTTAACGATGTTGGGGATTGTGTGATCGGAAGAGGTACAGTGTACATCTATATGGCTACTACAGAGGAGAGTGAAGTTTTGTAGTTTCCAACTACAACTAAATAGGAGCATACATAACTTTTGAACGACTAAAGCTATGGTGTGGTTGTTGCTAGTTAACATGCAGTTAACTGAAAAACAATTGAACAACGCATGAAAGAATATTGGCGAATTTCGCTACTTTTTTTAGATAAACTACCTATAGAATACATAGAATCTATAGAAAAACCAATTAACATAACCGTCGGCTATAATTAGTAGCTAAGAAAAATTAGCAGTTACCCGATATTCATATTTGTAAGAAAAACAACACGCGCTTCTCTGTCTGAACGTGTTCCTTTTTTGTTCACTTTCACTCGTTATGAAGCTTTGGACACTAACGCGCCTCGTTTTATCTCAAATCCTTGCACTGACGTCTCCTTCACGAAACATTTACTCTTCTCTTTTCATCCCGGCGATCCGAACCATTAAATCTCGACTAACGACGAAAAAGAGACGAAAAATGGAAGTTTATATATCGGTCTCGTGAATTCGCCCGGGACCTTAACGAACCGACGCAATCGTCTTCAGCGTGCGTACCAAGGTGGAACTACGCGAGAGAGAAATTGTAGGACGAACGGTTTCGCCTACCACCTGGAGAAAGCCGGCAGAATATTATCCGCAATAAATCAAGCGGAATTAAAGCGCCTCGACGGTTTATACATTAGGATCGGCTCGAATTCCGACAAATTAGCTTTCTTATAGTCTAGAGTCCATTCATCTATTCAGAACGAGCATCTTGTTCCTACTGGCTGAACTTTTATGGCAGGTTTGATGGTGGGCAGGAGATTACTTGTGAATTCGCATTACCTTTCGAAAATCGAATATTTCCAGGTATACGAGGCCAATTTGAAATGTGTTACGTCTCGAAATGAAGATGGCGTTATTTGTAATTGCTCATCGTCATTCATATCAGCCATTTACTACACCCCGAAGTAATGAGATTAATTGTTCTCCGGTAGAAGAAAATAATAGACAATATTTCAATATATACAATGCAAAGGAAGAGATGTTATATATCCTGGAATATTTGGAATGTAAACGACATTTGTAACATCGAGCAAATAGAATTATTCTACATTACAATTTATTTTTATTCAACAAAACCATCACATCCATCTCTATTACGAATATTGTGTTATGAACAACAACACGCCATCTTGACATTGTGGTTACGCCACGCGTGTCGGATATTGGGGCCGCGTTTCTCCGGATATCGCATGCATCTTTATCCTCGCTTCCCCAGTTACCTTTAAGCGTGTAAGTAGAAGATTGAGAGAAATAGGGAAGAGAAACGAGTAGGGGACGTTTATGAAAAATTCGCACTTATAGACTACGGACCGATGTGTCCTTGTGGAAGGAAGCGGATGATATTTGGAAGGAAGCACATTTCTCCGTGATATACGTCTGTTCGAAAAGTGTCAGAAAGGCCGTGCACGCCAGGAATTTATCTACGCTGCCATATATCGGCCAAGTTATAGACGGAAGAGGTGACTAATATATACTTGTATATTTATGTCTCGGGAAAGACGATATTTTATCGGTGGTATTGGTAAAATTATTATTTAAATGTTCTATTTCCGTTGGGAAAGCATGTCATACGTTTAACTTAATAAATATGCGGTAACTTAATATTATTTTTATAGCTAAAGCATTCTTTAGCTATAAAAATTTTTATATTTACGGGCGATCTACAAAATAGCACTTTTTAAGCAAAGTTTAAAATATCTTCTGCAAATGTATTATTGGTAACGAAAAGACTTAAAACTTACTTAAGATGCTTGACAAGTTCATGACCGAAAATATATTGAAAAAAGTATATCGGCATGCGTACTAATCGAGCCTGGCCACTATTCAGGATTACAGGTGCTCCTTCGCAGCAAAGCATCGCATGGTATGTGGCGCCCCTGCATCATTCATAGGGGAGCACTTGTATCAAAGTCGATGAGCTCTAAATTGAATTTGGTATTAAAACGTGCCATAAGCATAGTAGATTACACCCAAATTGGGCAACTGAAAGCCAAATTTTTTTCAAACAATTAGGCGTCTACGTGGGAGCTGAACAAACACTACTGGAGGTCACGTGGGAAAGCCTTATCTATTCTAAACGAGGTACATACGACACCGAAACTAGCGTATTTGTCCGATATATTTAGCAAATTGAATCTCTCTGCACATTTTGAAGCTTTTATAGAAGGTCTGTCGATAGCAACAGACAGTAGAGCAGCCATCGATTGCGTTGTAAATTTACATGAATTTTCTTTATAGTGTATTGAATTCCCGTCTAGAATTCAGGTAAAAGCTAGTCCGCCCCCCCAGAAAAAGGTCAAAATAACAAATTGGGTCCTAATATACTATCGCACACGATCACCTCGGGTTGGAAATCGAAAATACGGCTTATATACATAAATACATCCCCCTAAAATACATACACAAAGAGAACGCGTTCTACTCCAAAAAAAAAAAAAAACATTAACATTTAAGAGATTAAATATCGATCGGCTTCGTACAAGATTTATTAGTCTTTCCAAAGCGGTTACCCTCCGCTTTTTGCCGACTAGCGATATTTTCCCTCTTTATTTAATGCATACTTCATTTAATCGCGTCCTTTTCATGCCACTCGCTGTTCAACCTCCACCTTATCTCGATATATATACCCCGTTCGTTGGTATCGCGGCGCCCGTTCGATACAGCTTTCACGATTCGAGCTTGCTCTTTTTTTATTATTTCGATTCGAATTGCAGCTATTAGATTGAATATTAGTACCTGACGTGGTGAATTTTGCCGGGTATCTCTCGAAAATTCGACGGTGAAAAGCAATCATGCAAAATCAGTGGTATTTTCGACCAAATGAACACGCCTTGTTTTAATTTTTTTAATGTCGAAATATAAAAGGTTTGTGTATAACGTAGGAGTTGCTAAATGAAAACGTCATCTTTAAAACAGTCACATTGGAGGTGCGAGCACCGATCTTAGAATTTATTAGTGCATATTATTTCATGTTGTGTCCTTTCAAATAAAAGTTTAGCAGATATACAAAAAAAAAAAATAATTTTTACTTAGTGATGCTTAATATTCGGCAACCACTATTTCATTTGACTAAGGAATAAAATAAAGACAAAACAACTACAACCAGCATTAATGCATCTCTCAAAGGAAAAATAGGAGATCTACGAATAGAATAAGTGACCGTAAATCAAGGCAAATTTAGTTGTCAGATTGTTGGCGCCATAAGATTAATCTGACTTCTTTGCTAGTACAAATAATGAATTTATAGATACGATAAATACGAGAAAACAAACAATTACTGAAAACAAGTATATATAAATACACAGCGAAAAGAGAAAAAATTAACAAAGACACTAAAAGTAAAGGATTAATTTAAACGTTCAAATAGAAGTGCCTGTACGCTGTAAGCTTGACAGTATCCTAGACGTCTTAAAAATTGTAAGTAGACTTTCGATTTTACGCCAACGAAAGAAAAAATTCAAAGATGTACGGTGGAGCCCCATCTTCTTGAAATCATTGATTTACCTGGTTAATTATTATTAAGAGGTGAGGTGCAATGCCCAAATAGTCCTAAATGTGGTAAATTAAGAAAGCGTTTCTTTGTTCTATTTATTTTGAAAGGGTCTTTACGTAGGGACGCTGAAGATGTACTATGTCTTAGCTTTTTCTGCGATTTTCTATAAATTGTTACATGGGGTCATGTATCGATAGAGTGTTCATTGCCCAAACGCTTAATCTTCGATTCGTTGGAATTAGTCTTGTATAGCAACATTTAAAAGTAACAAAAAACTCGTATTAATATCAATATCTCTTTCGCCAAAAATGGAAATTTTCACAAATATCCAACAATTAAGCGACAATATTCGGTTAGAGGAGTCGAGTCGCTCATATTATAAACATTACAACCCCCTTACAACGAAGAAATTTTAAAGAATTACATGCTATTAGCCTAAGATTTACCCATTACTGAATTCATCTTATTAAAGAAACTTTCTAACATAAATTAAATATATCTAAACAGACTAACCTTTCTCCTATTTACTAACCGATACAACAAACAGGAAAACATCTACTTTAATTCATTAAACGTCATCACCCGTTAATCCTTGTTTCCTGCTCTAAAATAATTTCCTGAAAATTTAACACAATTTCCCGATGAAAACAATATAAGGTCTACAGGCAGAGTGTAGAGAAGTTCGTCCGAACGGATATATTTGACGTTGGAAGCTCATGCGAAGAGTAGTATGTTCCCGGGGTAGTCTACGACTTAAAGATGTTAGAAAAAGAACGCGTTCGCTAATCTCCGTCGGGCTTTCTCGAAAACGTCGGATATTAAATTTTCCCCTCGCAATTTTACACGTTAAGACCACCGTTCGCTGTTAAATTATGTTCCGGAGAAGAAATCCCATATAGAACTTCAATAACAACCTCGTACTTACGTTACGCGGTTGGTTGGGGGTACAATTAAATAATTGGAGCGCTGAAGGTTCACTGTTTACTTTATTAACACACTATATCCAACTACTTCATCCACCATCTTGCAAGAGACGGAGAGCATTACCGCCCCCTACCCTGCTTATATGCACTCATCACCAAGTCTGGAGCGGGCTTTTTAAACATAATAATAATATTATTATAACAGTACGAACCAGCCAATAGGAGAATATTATTTTGGCGTATGCACAACACAGAGACTTCCTTGATTAAATGCTAACCTCTTTCGCAAAAATATACATTTCTTTAGGTACGAAGAATAACAATATAAAAGCTCACCTGCTCATTTGCCATGATGCGAACAACAGCGGCGTAGTGCATGTCGGAAGGAAGGCGATCCATACGAACATGCAATAGGTGATGTCGAAGTGGGCGCTGTTATCATACGTCTCCAATATTGCCAGTCGTGCCAATCGTAACACCATCAACGGGCACAAGCAGATGGAATAGACGCTGACCATCAGGATCAGGTATTTCTGGGTCCTTTTCTCTTTGGATATATCTAGGTCGGTCTCGTGCGATTCGTGTCTTAGACGGGTTTCACGGTAACTGGTACGACTGTTGCGGCAACTGTTCCGGCTGTGTTGACTTAGGCTGTCGCATTCACCTCTACTGCCTCTGATTAAATAGAGAAAGATAGATATATTAATGATACTGTCGTTTTAGTTTTAGTGACGCGTCTATCGAAAATATTTACTATTTATTTCTTTCTCAGCATCGTGAGCAAATTGGAAGATGATGCTTTGGAACTGAAGAATCTTTTATATTAAATATTTCGAGCACCGATCCAGCGTTGGCATTTAGGAAGAAAATTAGGGATGCAAATTACTTGTATTAGTTGACAAATACGCAACGGAACTTCAATAGTCCCATGCATTTCTATTTTCTTCCGAAAATCTATTAAATATCATAAAGCAACATCGCTATAAATAACTTCATCCATCCTATTGTTATTTTTCACTTAAATGTAAGAATAACGATGGAAATAGAAAAAGAAAAAAAAACGTCGAGGTTGCTCTATAAATGACCCGGGAAAGGTCTGCAATACAACGGAAACGTCCACGCGATGGTAATTTAGCGCAGGAATATCCGGTAGATAATGGGTAAGAAGGATGAAAGTTAACGCCAGGTTATCTCGCAATAAACGTAACGTACCCACTGTTAAACGGCGATAAATTTCTGGCAATGTTGCATGTATCTACAAATTTCCTCATTTAAAACACGGATCTTCTTTTTTGTATTTGCAACTCCGATGAAGAAGAGTTCCCCTATGTAAATACAGCGCGAAGTGAGATTAGTTCGCCATGACGAAGGGTTATTAATTCGTCTGCGTCTGGAACGTATTAAAGCTGAAACAACATTACGAAATGGTAATGAGTCGACACAAATCCCTCAATCAGAATCAGGTCGATAACTTCTGAACTACCAAAGGTCCAAAATCCCTTATTAGCTTAACGCTAACCGAACACTGTAGACCGGATGTAAAGGCACTATGAGATAATAGTAATTGAAGTAAATTCCATTCGGATAGGTCTAACTACGAGAATGAGAAAGGTATATCTATACAGTCACGGTTAGATCTACCATATTGTAAATTTGATTTGTTGGTAACTTTGAAAATTGGTACAAATAGTGTAAATTGACGTACGTTCTATGTTAAAAGCAATCGATTTTCAACCTACACTAGTTAAAAAATGCGTATATGACTCCAAACTAACTTTTACTAACAATAAGTTAGATATTTTTCCCAAAACCATGCCATAGGAAGTCTCGTGAAAGAAATATGAAGTGCAATTGTACTAATTTTCACATTCAGATAGCATTAAATCTTTAAACCGTACAAATATGGATCTGAGCTGATAAATAGAGGTCTGGTTTAAAATAGCCTAGTCGCATAATGAAAGGACAACTGGAATGACTTCGCTTAAATGTGGTAGTTTACAACTGTGAAGCCGGGTCTAATGGTCTAATGATTATTGGACCAAAAAAATTACAAAATTTGTTAATTAATACCGTTCATTTTTCCCAGCCCCATCGCGTTCGAGGTGGTTAAATATACAGAAAAAGTATTCAAAGCAGAAGTAATTATGTATTGGATGTGAAAACAGAATTTTAAACAAAGAATGATTACAATGGCAATTGAATGTTTCAATGAAAATAACTTGATAAAGACCCCATCGTGCTGTTGAAGAACTTTATGAAGTACAAGTTATTGAGTTTATTGCTATGACATATTCAAAGGTACGTATTCAAATTAATGCAAAAAAAAAAACAATGCAGAATGGATTATATAAAACCGTTTTATTTTGCCATGTTTAGTTGTACATGTAAATAGATATACAAATGTTGTATATCTATTTACGTAAGGTACGTAAGGTTGTTGATGTACAAGTTTGAAAATATAGGTAAAACATACTGAAATTGTTACTAGTAACAGGTACAATAGCGTAAGCAGTACAGTTAAGTACATACATCGTACGCGATTTCCAATTATTAGCAATAGCTTGGGTACCTGGGCGCCTAGTAAATGTTGGCGCCCAAATTTATCTTAATTGCTGGGGTGTTGAACTATATATAACAAGAAAGCAGACCCGTGAGAAATTAAGTAAGGCTAAGTTACCGAGAGAGAAAGGTACTGTAGCTTATACGGAAATTTGAATAATTATCAAATTGCTTTCAATCTTGCGCTAGCGTGCGACAGGGTTAGGTTATGTCACGATATACCTCATGTTCGAATATTAGTAGATGTAAACGCCGACGGACGTGCGCATTAAATTTACCGAATTGCAAATGAAGTTTTTAAAAAACGAGATTTATAAATAGGGTAACTACATGAACTTTCATAGAAAATTTTATTATTTTTTTATTTATTACTTGCGCTCTTATTTTATCATAGTTCATTAGTAATTACTAATTTTTTTTATAGTCATATTTCAACATTGTTTAACGTATTATGTCAAGTATATACCGTTCTAATTGTTATATTACGCATTTTGCGGCAAGCATTCTTTTTTTTTGTATAATTTGTCGCGATTCTACAATAAGTAACTGTCTGCTTACTTTCCGCAAGTCTACTTGTAATTAATGGCTGCTCCAAAAATGTTGAATCTTGTTAAAGTATTTAAGATAATTATCAAGCTTCTAGTAATATTTAATATAGCTGCAGCATACGTCAATAGTGCCTGATTTGGCCTCATAAGAATTTTATCCTATGGTTCGATTTAGCTATGTCTGCAAAACGAAAATTTAACAGTTTTTCTGAACGTCATAAGCGACAAGTAATTCGAAATAGAACGTGGTAAATATGCAAAATTTACATGATACTTCATTCCAAAAGATTTTATTAAGCAATTCTACGCTCACTCTAAAAGCAATGGCCCGTGCGTGTGAAGCAAGTATACAAACGGTACCTACAGAAAGAAATAAAATAGATAATCAAGATTAAAATGTGTCGATACCACAAACAAATTTAACAGGTAATTTCAAAAGCGCCAGGGGTTCACCGAGCAAAATATAGAATTCCGTTAGCGTCACGACAATTAGCGAACGATCAAAGTGTTTCGACAGACACATCGAATTCCAATAATACAATATTACAGTATGTATTATCGGAATGGATTGTAAATTGTTACAAAACGCAAAATTCGGTGATAACTTTATTACGTGTATTAAACATTCATGCAAATTTGCAATTACCTCAAAATTGTAGAATATTATTACGTACGCCACGAAATATAAATGCTGGCAAAGTGAGTGGAGGAGAGTACATACAGGTTTAAAACCAGCTGCAAGGATAATTTATTTTGCGAAGCAAATTTTATTGCGATAATAACGAAAAAAGCTATTAGCCTTCGTTTACTAGCCAGTTTCAAATTAATAAAGCTACCCAAATTCAAATGCATCTCACAAAACAATGGGCAAAAGCATGATATTTTGTCGTACAGGCAATTTATAACTACAGCGTTAACGCTTACTTTTATATCTATGTTTTCTTAGATGACTATAAAAGTGGAATGGAAAAGCTCAATCTAGCGGAAACTTTATGCGACATTGGCAGCGACGTAGAAGTAAAAGGAACTCGGCACTCCAGGGATATAAAAACCGAAGGGAATATCTCTTACAGCGACTCTGACGAAGAGGATGTTGCATTCTCCTCCGAAGAAATGTTTAAAAAATATTGCCCAGATTTTAGTAGCTAATGACGAAAGTATCGCCTACCAATGCTAATTCACCAGCCAATTCGATGGTTTCTATCTCCGAATGTTCACATCATCAAGTGGAAGTAGGTATGTCGAATACTTAAGTATAATTACTATTTCTCATAAATGCCGTCGCCGTGCCTTAAAGATTATATTTTTATATTTCAGAAAGAAGATATTAAGGAAACTAAGTGCTTTTATCGATAAAATAGACTCTTTAGAAGAGAGAGTTTCACAGAAACAACTTCAATGTACGGAGATATTTGATTTTGAAGAATATCGGGCACTTTAAACAGTGGTGAGACGCAAACAATTATCATTTTTTCTTTGGTGGTTGGATATGGCGTAGAAAAATTCATGCAACTACTATTAAAAGTAAGGATCTAAGCATTTGCTTGGAGCCATTTAACTTTTTGTTTTTTGCAATGTCGGAGCTGCCCAAAACTGCTGGTGTCTGCGATATAAAATACCTGTAGGACATTATTCGGTAAAGAACCTAAACGGGAGTTAATTTTAAACTACAAAAATAAGTTTGCCCATTTTTTGAAGAAGAATAATATAAAAGAAAACGAAGGCCAAAAATTTCAATTTCAAAGTAAAAAAATAATAGAGAGTGGCTGTTTCTTTGCGGCAAGTTTGGCGTGGTTGTGATAAAATTCGCGAAGTACCGTAAAGCAGAGGCATCATTAGAAAGAGATCTCTTCGCGTTGGGTTCCCCAAGCACAGTAAAAAAGGCTTGTGTCAATTGATGTAAGGAAACACTAACACATTAGACTTTGACTTAGACTTTTAGAAAATTCGTATACAACATCGAAACTTAAATATATTCGTATGATCCGGAAACTAAGCAACAATCAACTGTTTGGGGGTTCCCAAATGTGCCGAATTCAAAAAAGTTATTCATCACATCATCTATTCCTAAACTGCTAAATTCTAAGCTACGTAGTGGACATTATTTTCGACGTGCTGATGTTTTGCATTTAGCCAACGTAGGTAGCGATTTAATTCCAACAAAGTACCAGCGAGGGTTACACTGACATCTCTTCCATGAAGAAGAAAATCGAATTTTCATCCCATCCAAATACATTAAAGTAAACATTCGAGTATTTTTAGGTCACAATATACTACGATGAATACGCTTATTAAACTTTCCTTTCATTCATAGTTTGGCCATAAACAACAATGACATTTCAATAAGCCATTTCCGCAACCTACCGGTTTGGAGATTAAAATCCTTCTATTCTAACGTACATTAAGGGAATTGTTGCAATAAATCTATCTAGGTCGCAGTGTTTTGGCCAGGAGCATGCATCCAAGACTATATTGGACCGATCCATCGAAGCAGCTGTAATTGTACTAGTGCTGAACGCGTCTCTGCACTCAACATCTTTCGAGTATTTAATTATAGGTTCGCGTTGGGGATTAGAAGCTAGGGTAATCGCGTCCTGCACTTCAGAGACGTTTATTGTGTAAACTGAGGGATGTTTTCCTCTAACGCTATAAACGCGCTACGAAGATAATTAACTATTGTATTGATGTTTAGGCAAGGTGGAGTTGATAATTGCGAGTACACTTGTTCCCAACGAAGATGTTCCAATTACGGTTGCTACATCATACTCCAATTAAAAAGTTTTATTCATTGTTTCCTTTTTCTAAATTTTAAAGCAAGAACTACGACGGATGCTTTTTAAGTTTTATTCATTTCGAAGATGTTCGCCTTTAAGATGTCTACACGTTTGCTTCTCCAAACATTTTTTTCCACTCTGAATGTGGTATCTCCGTAACATAGCTTTTGAAGACTCCGACAGCTTCTTGAAGTACTAAAAATTTACAAACACTTTGTCGGACGTTCGGCAACAAAGAGAAATTATGTAAAGATAAAAATAACGTATAAAATGTTTCTTCCGTACCAGAGCATTTGGCACACGTAAAATTCAATGAAAACTCAAAATCGACTTTCATTTCTAGACCAAGACAATTGGCGTATCAAAAAAATCCTTGAAAATCACCCAAAAAAGAGGCTGAAAACTTAAAAACTTAAAAAGATGCTTAGTTTATTGGACTAACTGCTAGAAGGTTTCAACAAATAAAGTCAGAGTCAAGTTGATACGTATATTAAAAAAGCACAAAAAATACATTTATTCGTGTATAATCATATAATAAAATATGATCTTCTTTTTCCAAGCCAGTTTCTCTCTCTCCCTCTCTTTTTTTGTTTTTTATTTTTTTGGTGTATATGCGGTTTCCTTGCTTTTCTGTATTTTGTGCTTGTTTCAAATCTACTTGTTATCCTCCGTATCTTTCATATGAGCCAATAGGATGTTTTATCGGTATGTCATTGCATACGGTTATGCGAATATTTAGGTATGGACAAACATCTATCGTAAATACGATTCGACTCTCGATTACCCAGGTCGCACTAATGTTTATGTGTACGCTTATTTGTGTGCTTATACGTACGTCTATAGACTTTTTGCTTTTTCCTTGCCACAGCCTTCTTCAATATAGTGAGAAAATCATAAAACACACATTGTGCGAGAAGCGTATAGATTTTCCGACCAAAAGCATTGAAAACATCGCGTTAGCCGACGACTAGCTCCGCCCGTACAATCCGAGCAAACGCTGTATCCTTAGCCGGCGCATGCGTAGCGGCAGTCGTACATTAGCGGAGTTTCACAGATGATGTATTCGGCCGGCTGTCGTATTGGAATATAAAGTGCGGAGATAAATCTGCGGCAAAGCGCGTTGATATATTTTATTTTAAAATGCAATTTCAGCAAATTCTTTCATTATGCCGCATATACCTTCAATACCGATAAAATCATTTTTAAATTTTCTAGGCAGATAAAAAAAATAAATACAATGGTTAAGAATATGTACAAATATTGGTAATAAAACAGGATTAACGATAACAAAGCATACAAAAAAATATTAAATAAAATAATACGCAATGATATATATTCTCTAAAATAAACTATTAGAGTTCGTAGCACGCTTCATTTATGGACCAAATAAAATTGGCGCTTGTAGAAATCAATGAAAAACAAATATCATCATTTAAAACGAGCCTTTTTTCTGTTTGGACCAAATTCTGCGGAATCCATCGAGAACAGATCTTTTCCGTACCAAATGTTCATGCAATATCGAACGCATTGCAGTCTTCGATTTGCCTCTGTCACACGGTAAGCCACATGCCAAATCTCTTGCATCATGTTGCACACGGCATGAATTATAAAAGACAACCATGCAACTAGAAACATTCGCCAAAAATTGTTGTTGTGTTAAGCATGTACTATAATCGTGAACAATCATTCAACGAAATATCTATTTGGTTCACAAATTTGTTTTTTTTTTTTTTGGACGCCCACTGTAAACAAGCAATTCTGTCGATTTCTGTGCTGCCACTGCTTCAGCGATAACAATTCTCAATTTACTAGTCATTTGTAAAAAGGGGACTGCTCTCGTAAACAACATTCCGCGAAACAGTTTCAACAATTGCGATTGCACTTTTGCAGCAAATCGGGTAACGTATTCCATGTCAACAACAGGACGAAGTATGCAAGATGCCTGGATTTTAAACGTTGAAGCGTTGTACATAAAGGAAATTTTAGACGACATAGAATGACAGCATTACCCTAATTACCTATGATAAATGGAGGATTCTCGTCCCAAATACCTGCACATTCTCGTAATGGAGTAAGGAGGAATGCACATTAATTCAATTACTGTGAAATGACGTCTCGTTCTCACTTAGAAGAATTAAATCCGGTCACTTATGGAAGATTTTTACTTTACTACGATTAGGTAATCAAAGGTTTGCTTGCGTAACTCGTTTCTTCCAGGGAGAAAAATTTCAGGGAAGATAGGGTAAGACGATTTATATAGGTAACCATCGCTTAGATATATTAGATTTAAAACACAAAACGGGTTTATCGATTTCTACGTCAAAAAATTCAGCAAGAAATAAATCTTTTCGCTGTCCGATTTGAAAGTGCTTTCTCTGGATGTTCGCTAGATATGCGAATGGGACGGCGAAACTCCATAAAATATACAACGAACGACCGTATTTTAATGGGGTAGGCCCACATTGATTGATATTTATCGCCTTCCAAGTCGAAATGATATTTTTTTTTCCACCAGAAACTACCTTATTTCCAAATTTAAAACAACGAGTTGAGAACGAAGCGAAAATGTTAGGTCATGTTTGTAATTTTTCCGTACGATTGAATCCGAGATTGTCCTTCTTTTTGCCTCGGAAAGGAAGAGATAAATGACGAAATACGAGAAATGTTTCATTTTACTCCCACGAAATACGCCGTTGACTTTTTAAAAATGAAGTAAATTAAATTCCTTGGAATGGAAGAGGTATGGAAGAAAATTGTTTGGCATGCGGAAACTCATCGACTCTCAAATGGAATTTTTGAGGAGCAATAACCAACAAGCTTCCCTTTGTAAACAAAAGGAAGAAATGGAACATTTAAATTAAATAATTTTACGATATAAAATTATATAATTTTGGTAATACTGATAACAATAGGTTGATTTTATAAAATTTTCGCGTGATTCATTTTTTTAAATTAGAGACGAATATCAATCAAAATGAATCCAGAAAGATCATCAAAGTTATCTTACCTCATTTCAATGTTTGTCGAATGTGAATCTGTCCTAGAACGTGGCTCATGCCTAGTTTCGAAAAGGATAACTCCCATGTTGCACTGCTGCGACTGAAGTTCGCTAGAGATTTTGACATATAGGTAGGTTATCGTAGCTAAGGGTGTGGCGTACCTGTTCGAACAACAATTAAATGAAAGATGAAACACACCGATACAAGTTTTCAACACCGACAGTTCCGATATGTCAAATTCACACTGAGCTATCAAGATTATAAACAACATATATGACTGTATATGAAGTAAGTTTATTGCTGAAGTTAGCCACTTTACGTGCTCTCCACAGGCGTCGGTATGGAAGTGGTCATTCGGTAATACATGCACAAATTTAGGTTTCGTATATTAGATTATGCGATAGCGTAGGGACGCGAGGCGACCTTGTTACCGATGAAATATGCATTTGTTTATTATAGCAGCACTGTATGTATAAACAAGAACTTGGTCTCTCGAATTTTTCTAATGTATTTAGTCTCACTTTTAAAATTTTTTCGACGTTGTTCTACTCGTCTGGATGCTAGCAAAACTAAAGACGGTGGTTTCATTCTACGTGCCATCAAATTAAATACAGAATTTGTTGTTTCATCCATACTACAGTCCTTCGTAACGTTGTCTGCTTCAGTAACGCAGGATTGCGTGTTTCTTTCAAAATTAAATAAATGGTTCCGTTGCTTAGCAAAGTAAGCGGTAGATTACGCACAATCATAGTTACACATAAATCATGTATAAAACCTTCCCGATATGCATCTGTTTTGTTACTATTGTGCTTTGCACTTCCTACGTGGACTTGAATTGATTGCAAACTGAACATTTCATTTTTGCGCCGTCGTATGTTAAATTCGGGAAAGCTTTAACAAGCTTTATCTGACAATGGTCGTTTCCTTGATCCACTTATCGACATTTTACTAGGTATAATAATTCTAATCGTCACGTACTGGATGTTATGTTACTGCTGCAGTAACATTGTTTACGCATAAATCACCAATACGACCAGTCCCATACCGACGCTAGCGAAGCGCACGAAAAGTGGCGAACTTCATTTACTACAATTATCAACGTTGACTTGCTGAATTAGAAACTGCCAATGCGAACCTGTTAATTAAAGAACTAAGAAATATAATAAATATTCACATTTCATTAATACTTACATGAAAAGGAATATACCGCGCATGTACTCTTGCATATCGTCGGTTAAATTTACAATGCAAATGCCTACCCCCTCGAACGGTGCCAGATATTTCTGTAACAAGGAAAGAACAGTGACAAAATGAACCGTCCCTGCGGCATAATAAAGGAAATTATAGTTTTACGACGTTCATATACGCAATTAGTTTGCGGCAAACTGCCTACTGTTCGTTTTAATTTCGCAGTAGCATTCCGCGAAAAAATTGCGTTATTGTAGTAGCTGGGAATAGGAAAATAATGCAAAATTAGTATGTATGGTACTATACGAAAAATTAATCATTTTGCATGTTTTTCATGCACGAAACGTATGTGGAAAATTGAAATTTCAGTTAATTAAATTATAAATTACTTGCAGAAAAGAATTCGTTGTGTTTAGCCACATAGAATTTTAATTTCAATTTTGGTTAGGTCGCTTTGTGTGTGCCTGATTGCAAATGAGAATCGCGGATTGTACTTTATTTAAAAACGTATTCTTTTAGGTTTAGATAAAGAAAACGTAGGATATCGAGAAGAAGACGAAAGAGCTTGCTACACATGATAAAAGATTATATTACTTTCCGTTTTACCATCTAGAATTTTCGTTGCGCAAGTTTCGCATTTGTTCCGAAAGCATTTCGTAAACTAGACATAATTTGAAATTAGTTTTTATCCAACTTTTGGAAAACCTTAAGCATCCTAACAATTTAAATCGCGGCATCATATCTAGAAATTAGAACTGATTAAATCTCTTAGCAGCTGCCATAGTTCATTCATCCGTAAGTTTTCCGCGTAATTAAACCGCAACAAGCCCTACGGAACCGGTAGTTCCCGGTGGGTGTGTAGTAACGACGCTGATACTGAAGGAAGAGACTAGCTACGACAACCATGCGGAACTTTTAATTGCAATCTACACTAAATATATATTTTTACGAAATGAAGAAGATCCAATTTCGATAATTGAAAACAAATATGAAGCGTAAACTTCGAACGACTTATTGATCCGATATCCAAAGCTAAGATAACATTCCGCGGACCCCCGTTAGCAAATACTCCACATCCGAAACCTCGCGATTCCCCTAATTACTAATTGCAGGTTGTTAACCGTCGAAATTCCTCAAGAAATTCCCAAATCTCAAACCTTTCTCCGGATCCCCGCTTCATTGTTTACAAAGAAAACTTTATTTACTCACAACGGAATATTTAACTCTTTTTCTCTGAAAGTCCCGCGGACATTCGCTCCCCCGCATTTTATGAATTAAAGATACTTATTAAAAGTTGATTAAAAGCGAGACGTCACTTGATACTTCGCAAAAACAATCCAAGAAAATAATCCTCCCTTGTTTCAAACGGAACCCTTTCAAAACGAATTTCGTTATTGTCCATCTCCCTTTCGTAATTTAGGGATATTATAACAGCGAGAACGGCTATAAAAGCGGAGTGATTCGTGAACGGGGCAGCGGGGATACGAAAGGGAGAAGATTCGTCGAAATCTGTTTCCCGAGCAAAACAGTTACTCTCTTTTTTTTGTAATATAATTTTCTGTGTTGATGTTGAAATTAAGACGGGCGAAAAATAACTTACTTAATTAAGTTTTTAGCGAACGTCTGAAAATCCCAAGACGTATGCTTGATAAATCAAAAAGGCAAGTACTTACCCATCATAGCAAAATTAGAATAAGCGTTTTCAGATTGACAAAAAAAAATGTTGTTTTACCACGTTTTTCTAGGAATATGAACATCAACCTAAAAAAAGTTTATGGTTCCATACATGGTGGCCTAATAGTGTGAGGAAGTCTAGCATCTCAGTTAATATAGAAGATAGGAAAAAAAATGTTACTATATTTCCATCTGTGCATATTTGTAAAATAGTAGAAAATATACAGGAGGTTCAATTAATTCATGGCAACATGAAGAATGTTTTTTTAAGTATTACATCCACTACCGGTATATCTTTTCAAATAAATTACCGCGTTGTTAAGTTATTCCGAAAAGAATAAAAATTCAAGTAGATAAGTACAATTTTCGCTTTCGCTTGCAGAGAAAAGAGAGTCTTTTAAATAGACCAACCTGTACATTGTTTTACCACTTGATAGCACTATTGCATCCCTTACAATGACGTTACTCGTACCGAAAAGCCCCAAAAATTGGCGATTTCTAAAAAAATTTGAATTTTATTTTAAAATGTACGAATATTTAAGTATGTTGTGACTTTTGTTAGCAAACGATTATATTTTCAATTGATGGAAAATAGTATTTATCTGCGCGTAAATAAACACATGTTATTATGGTTGCTCTTAAAAATAAAAGTTGCACTTTTACAAAACAAACGAAAATATCCAACAAACAGACCTCCCAAAAAAATCAAACAACTAAATAAAACAGATCCATCATACCTGTCGAACTTTTATCCGAATACAAGTCTAAAAAATTATATATATATATATGGAACAATTTTCGTTTCAGCTTAAAACCTTTTATACCCGCCCTACAAATCCTGTACTTTTTCTAGCTTATCAGGTGCTTATTTATTAAAAATAATGCGATAGGATGTCCAAGGCGGGTCCAGCGATCTAGACAGATGGTCAGATAAAGGATATACAGGCATGAAGAAGCTATAAATAGTAAGACGTTAGACCAACATGCCTTATTTTTATATCGAAGCATCATCCACACCTTTCTATTAATAAATAAGTAGGCGTTTATGGCGCTGAAAATATCACGTTGACTTTCAAAGGACTTAACAGGTTGTGCATTGCACATGTGTTTTACTCGAAAGGAATAAAGTTATAAAAAAATATGTCCTAAAAACATATCCCGTGACGTAAGTGATGATTTATGGAATATTTTAACGAATTTTTTAAAGTGAAACATCTCACGAAACAACAAATTGTCCTCCATTTCGATCAGCTACCACGATACTCATCAGCGCTGCATTGAGATAGGTTCCCAAATTATTTCCTTCGATGAATGCGTAGAGAATGAAACGACAATCGTGAGGGTAAAATTGACTCCGCCAAAAAGCGGGCCCTTGAAACCTTAATTTAATAGAACAATAGCAAAACGCTGATTGACATCGCGGTAGGGCGTTTCGTATTTTGCGGTTGGTATCACGCTGTTGTGCCGCGAAAATTGTTGTACGAATAGAAATTAAAATGAAGTGCAAGCACTTCGTGACACATCGTATCGATTCCGATGAAAAGGGTAGTTAATAACGTAACAGACAATCTTTCGTATTGCCCGAAATGAATGGATTTCTTTATTTTACCGCTGTATTATTTGAACTGTCTCTGGAAGTTAAGAACAAATTAAAGTATTCTTAATGGCCGCCTCTACAGTTCAAAAACCTCAATTAAATTTAATGCTTTTTCTACATGAAATATGACGCACCCTAACGTCTCGTGCTCGTATTTCTTTCCGTTATTAAAGTAAAACAACTCCTAACCGATAAAACGACACCGGTAATACTTGAAGAGCTCATAATTTATATTCGTATACAGGTTATTCGCAATAAAAAAAACAATACTTGCCTTCATTTCATTCTTCGTTGGTATTGGAGCTTTAGCTGAGGTTCTTTTTTGTAGGAAATTTAGTCACACAAATCCTTGTAGATTCACCCGAAGCGTGCATAAAATCGTATATTTAGGTCGAAGGAAGGGAAATTTAACAAAAAAAACTTTTCTTTTTAAATCCGTTTATCTCCCTCCAAAAAGATTTCGTTCGTTGGCGGTACATCGAGAATTTCATATTGAATTCAAAGAAAATTGTATTAAAGTAGGATGTAATATGAGTTCAGGAAAACAATAAAGGAAATATTGGAAGGAATACGATTTTCTTTACTTCTCATGTGGGTTTGTCTTGGAAATAAGTTTAGATGCTATTTTTAGGAATCTTATATTAAAATATACTGATTGAGAGTCGCTCTTGTGGTCACACCTATCTTGATTGGATATAATCGAAACGGAAGAGGGGATATTAGCTCATTGTTCAAATATGTTGACGTTTTAGACGATGGTTCAAGACGCAGCGGCCGAATAAGCAAAGATGATTTGGACGAGCACAACCAAATTAATATTTTGCAAGTTGTCCTTGACCACCTCAAAGTTTTGATCTCAATCTTATCATGTTATAGATAAACGTTGATAAGATGCTGTTAACACCTACCTTAAAAAACACTTCTGCTCTGTATTTCAAAACCCATGAACCAGTGTTTCTGGCCCTATTTTGCAAAAAAAGGAAATAATAGAACTATACCACAAAATAAAAATTGTTGCTTTTCTTCTTTATAATCGTATTAAAAATTATATTTTGGAGACCTTTATATTTGATTCTCATCGACCAACTCCGTCGGAATAAACCATACACCTGTTGCTACAATTCTAAACCTTGTTATCTTCAATTTTACACCCATTTATCCTTATTTCGATCTATGATTTCTATCTCTCTAACACCGTTGTTCGAAAATGCTTACGCTTTGCTGCGAAACTTTAGCGAACCCATTGTTTAACATTCGACCACACGGTTTGCTTTTGTTTCACCCCCTCAAACTCCAAACTTGGCGAACACCATCTAACAGGATTATAACGAGGTAAACATAGGCTCGTAATAAATTAATCACATCTTCTTGATCCCTTTGAGCTAATAGCTATTGGAAAATCAAACAAAAGCCAATGAAAGGAGGCGTTTCCAAGTTCCCGCAGATAAACCCCCTTTGTCCGAGATGCTCGGTAGGCAATCTTTGTGGCTATATCTTAAGATTTAACGCGTCGATCTTGAAATATGGAATGGTGCTGCTAGCAGGTTGGGTTCGGGAGAAATTTGACTATGGATCTGAATTAATTGGTTCATTTATAAGGGGGTTGTTTAAATTATTAACGCAATTTGTAATAAATTTCGATTGAATAATTGGTAATTTAATACCTGAACCCATTAAACAATATTTGAATAAAGCTCAAAACTTGTGCAGGAACGAATAGTTGATTTACATCGTGAGAATGCTCCATCGTCTTGTGTACTTTTCGAAATATATCATTTCCACGACAACGAGAGACTTTTATGAAATATGCTACCGTGTTCAGCCGCGTAGTTCGATCGTTATCTCGACGATATTTGCATTTCGCAATGTTTTCCATTTAGAAAAGGAAGCTTTATTGCAACAAATTAAACGCTTCGAACCGACTACCTTACATCTAATATTGTACATAGAGACGTCTCATGGGCCTAATATACATAGCTATCGACCGTCATGTAGTTGAAGAGTAGACTCCTTAAGTGATAATTACGTTTCGAGACAAGATAATTACATCATCGACGCTTGAAAGCGTTTTCCTCCCTTCTTGTTTCTCCCACTCCAGTAAGCGCCTGAACATTCTCCTGTAAACGCTGGCAGAATATCTAAAATGGTGTGCGAAATTAGCAAGTTAAGTAAATGTGAGATGGAGCGTCAGCTAAAAAGACAAGATGTAAATAGGCTGATTTAATTGGGTTACATATGTGAAGAGGGTCTCTTTTTGACGGAACGAAAGAAAGTTCGTGTTCAGCAGTCCGTAAGGGCCATAAATTTCCATTGGCATATTCCCTCTTTTCGCTATCGATTTTCAATTATAATTGAATTAGTGTGTCCTTTTGCGGTATAAAATTTGATGTTGCGAATTAAGGACTTCCTCTACGGTAACGTGAAGACATTATAGGTGCAAATATACAGAGGATATTTCGGAAGTTAATACAAACAATTCTTGTTAGTTACATGTTCATTTAGTTGGCAATATCTTTTTAGAAACCTTCAGCGTAATTCCCTTTCTTCTAGTTGTTCTTGCCCACCTGTCGAATGGTCCGGGTAACATCGCCAAAATAGTCGGCCAGAGATGAACAAACGATGTCCTCGCATAAGTTCTTTCAACGTTCGGAACAAGCCAAAATCTGGTGGACTCATATCAAGACTACAAGGTGCGTAACACGGCCACCGTCCTAAAAACATCGAATTGAAACAACGGATTGAAGAGGAAATCACATTGCTTTCACGAAATGCACTTAAACAGTCAATGGTACGTATTTTCTTTCTATCTATCATTTATATACAACACTTTTCTCTCATATGACGCTAAGTACGCCATATTTAATTACCCACTACCTACGTTCTTATAATATATATGCTAACAGCTATCCAATTCTTTGCAGACATTTGTCATTCCACTTAAGTGTATGTACCTTGTGTGCTCAATTAATCACAACTTTTGCTTTGCTCTGCTTCTGGATTTGTACATCGTTTTTAGTCGACTTGCTTCATTGTCAGTTTTGAAGTTATTCTATCTATCTCCTCTTCCCATCGATCGTTTTCCTTTGGATGCCTCCCCTTCGGTGATTCTTTGTACGTAGCTGCTTTGTATTCCGAATTCTCCAAAAAGGTCGCTTTGTATCGTCTCTCGTTATTCTCACATCTGCCACTTTTACTTTGGTCGATTTAATTTCTCTGATGAAAGCACCTCGTTTGCTGAGAACCCTTTCCCTCGGTTGCTTTTAGATGTAGCGAGGCGTAGATGCGAGTAGAATATTTCTAATGCAATTTGGCCCATTAAAAAAAAACAGATTTTGTTTTTGAAATGTTACAAACAAAATAAGCGATATGATCTTTGTGATAAAACAATAAAGGGCTGACAATTTCTTATATGCATGTGCCTGTTTATTTTTAACTGAAGCTTGATACCTATACACAAATAGATCTAAAGCCTCCTTGAGAATGTATGCAAAACAACACATGGACGGCGTCATCAGCGTGGTTTCGAGAGTACTTTCTTATCTCTACGTTCTATTGTTGTTGTCTCACAGTTATGCCACAACTTTCAAAACGACAAACTCGACATTTCTTGACGCCATCTAGTGCCAAAGAAACCAAGTTGTTCTTTTATCAAATAAAAACATGTATGGAAGTACGTTTAAAAACATTCATTTTTTCACTTTAACAATTACAATTGCAAGAATTGTAAAGTCGGTATACCAATTGGTAATATTGCTATGCCGCGCAATCGAATCGTTTGTTTATTTTTAATTTCATTTTTTCTTGAAAATGGCTTCGCTTTCGGGATTTCTGGATAGTATTCTTAATTTTTGTGTTATTTTTAACAGTGGAACACACAGTCGAAGACTGGGAAAGTAAAATATTGCCTCGCCCTGTATTTTATATGTGTAACTTTTTTTCTTTTTTTACCTATATCACTCGCTTGTAATAAATATTATGGTTAACCAAGTATACCACCAACGGCGTTTCGAGTCCTCTTCATTGACTATATTTGAGCCAAACCAATTAACAAAAGTGAGACCATATTCTTCGAATGAAATCTTAATAGATTTTTGAAATTGTAACATTAAAATGTTATAAGTTGAAAAAGTAATAAATTCATATTATTATTGTCCTCTATACCATAATTTATTACGTACTTTGCGTGTTATTACCCGCTATTTTTCAAACAGATTAATCTCCAGATTATAACGAAGATATGAAGCTGGTAATATGAGGTAGAACTGCAGATAAACTCAAATCTAGACGAATGTAATAAGCTTCCTCCATTTATTCCGCCGAAAGCCCTGTTTAAATAGCGAAGCAACGTAAATGATGCCGTCTTTCCGCTCGCGGCTGGAAAACGATTCTATTAAAAGTCGGTTGTGCAGTGTGTACACCCTCGGGGGGCTGCGTAGGGTGTAATGATGATGCATGGCGATAGGAGACGTTTTTTCTAGCTTGAAGTGTGGGTATTATCGCTATTTTTCCACGAAAACAATATAGGCTGGAACTTATTAGTTAATCTTGGATCTGCGATGCTTGCTTCTTTCAATACATCAGCATTACTCGCGTTAAACGTAAAATATTCAAGCTAAAAAGTTCTTGAAGAGCGAATAACGTGATTTATTCAAATTTTCCTCCTCATAAGAACGGTGGCTATTTTTCATCGCTCAAGAATTTGACGGCGCTGCTTACATTATATTTATGCAAATAACTTGTCTAAACTTAATAAAGGAGCTAGCAGAGTCTATTAACTTTGAAATTCTGAAAATTGATCCAGTGAAACGTATACATGTAGAATGTTTGACAAAATATTTTCTTCCTTCTTTAGCAGCAGATAAAGATAGCAAAGATAAAAAAAATATCATCGAGGTTAATTTGACAGATGTATGTATTGTGCTTTATTTCGAGCGGTACCGAGTTATCGAGTAAAAAAACAAATATTTTATCCATGTAAGCAAAAGCAATTGGTCCTCCCTCTTCGCAGGAGAACAAACGACTAGCGGCATTATTGTATTAAAGGTAGTCCAAAAGGAGAAGTTTGCCACAGCATCGATACCACTACAGTAAACAGCATTACGTTCAGAAACTTAAATATTCAGAATTTTCAAGGAAATATGATATCCCGTATAGATGTATGTAATCGTGACGGTGAATAAAGCCGTTTTAATTTCGGCCGGATTTTCGATGCGATAATGAAATTTTGATGACGCGCCAGCGCGCTAGATCATCGATCCTACCTGAGGTCGCCACTTTTCCCATATCCACAACTATACGGGCACAATTACATCGAATGAATATTTTAATACCTTCTCAGCGATGATCGGGAATCTTTTTTTAAACCCGTTTTGAATCGGAACAGTCCGCGTTAAAATTTAATGTAGCGTGTTTAAGTGTCAAATTACGTATATACGTATGTCAGGTTTTTCTAAAGTTCAGTTATGCTAGAATTACAATCGATTTTAACTGCTAATTTTATTATATTTAAAGCTGCGAATTACATTGTAATCATGACGGCGGAATGAAGAAGACCAGATTTAATTTTTCTTCGAGCTGAACAAGACAACTTACGATGGCAGTGCGTTCCAAGCTTACACAGAAACAAGTATTCGTTAGGTAAATTCAGTTCTATTTTTCAACGTAAGTCGATACACTTCTTACAGCGATGTTCCCGTCTCGTTAATCCGCTCTAATAGTAGTCGACACATTGCAAAATCAGCGTTTAGCCGAAGCCTTAGGTCGATAGAATTCGAAATACGAAAAGCTAAGGGAAAAATTTGGCTAGGAAGCACGCCAACATCAGCCCGTCTATAAAAAGTCTTCACCAGTGAACAGATAACAAACTCGGGCACCCTCAGAAACCTGATGGCAGCTTTACAGACCATTTTAGAGAGGCATTGTAGGTAATAACTTATTTTAGAGCCTGTATTGCATCTGATAGCCAAGACTATCTCCTCAAATTGGACTCAAGTAGCTCATCGAAGGAGGTACCAACTCTAGCAAATAAAAGCAACACAACGCAACAATGGGAACAAGATGGACCGTAGTGTCATTTAAACCTTAAAAATCACCTAGAGGCGATTGCGTCTTCTCTACGTTATTGCAGAAAAGTATAGACCTTCCAATATTTATGACCTTATATAAAGCCAACAATAGTTTTGGATACTTAAAGGAAGAAGACGATCACCTGCCGGGCCAATTGCGTATAGATCCATTAGCCTCTTCTCATTCTTGCACAAGGGAATGAAAAAGACATGAGTACCTAAGGAATGAAGTTCTTATAACAAATCCGATTCGTCGCCTATTAAAAGATTATAACAATGGCCCTCCAATATGCTACAAGCATACTTCTCCTACCCCTGCCTGTTTTGTTATAGAGGACTTATTTCAAAATTAACCTCTAACGGGTATGAGATGCAAAAGGGTACGCTGGCGAGCTGGTTGTCGCGATACATGGAAAACATCAGAATATCATAAGGCTTAAGGTTAGCCAAAGGGCTCTTGGCGGCAAACATAGATGGCGTCAAAATCAGAGCCCGGACAGAAACTCGCAAAAGATTGCAATTATCCCTTTTACAATAAGAAGAAAAGCATGTCTAAAGACTGCTTCCATTGAAGGGAAGCCGTCGGCGATGAAGTTAAATACTTGACAATCGCGTTCGACAAAATAAAAACTAATATGGAACTCCCACATATTCAACTTACAGGAAAAAGCCACTACGACGTCACTAGTATACCGTGAGTTACTCGGTAAAAGAGAGATAAATACAGAAATAATCAGACCTGATGATCATCTGCGCCTCTCTAGCTTGGCGACTAAAAACAAATACGCACGTTATTAAACGTTGTCCTTTTATGAATATTTCCATGCTTTCTACAGTTCTCAAAAAGTTGCACGAACAAAGCTAATTCTACTCAATGAAACACTCCACATGTAATGAATTCTCTGAACAAAAAAGAAAATTGATACGAAACTCGAAAACATAAACAGAACCCTTAGTACAGCGTATTGAATGAACATGCATATAGCATGTAAATCGATAGATACACAGCGGCTACTGGTTTACAAAAACAAAATGGAAATAAGAAAACTTCACTTAGAGCGAAAAACAGTGCCAGTGTACCAGGGGCGGGCAGACGCAGAAGGGAGGCGATCCAATCCTGTTCAAAGGCGGTGGAAATCCAATAAAAAGTCGAGCGTAAAGATCACCAAGCACTCCGTTTAAGTTTTTGCGCCTGTCGCTTTAACTTGAAAAAATATTGACATTTGAGAAAAATATGTAATGGGAAAGTAAGTGAAATGTATAATGGGAAACTAGGCGGAATATGGTTTTTTAATTGGTTAATATTTGATATGTTCAGGAACTATTCAAGGAACTTGGAAAACAAATCGTTTAGTCTGATTGAATAAATTTGGACATGAAAATGTTGTCATTAAATATGGGGAGAAACCGTATCACTACTTAACTTATTCTCGTAGACTGCTTTCGTCATGCGTTAATTGGAAAAGATTATATCGCTCAAAATTGCCACCTCCCGAGTTGATGCTTATGTGCGTTCGTTTTACGGCATTTTGAATTGCTGCTCGCAAAATATCTGGCTCCAGATTAGCGATTTCAGCTTCAATATTAGCTTTCAATGCTTGCAAGTTTCGTGGTTGTGGTAAACGTGAGATTTTAAGAAGCCGAAAGGAAAGAGTCTGGTGCTGTTAGATATGGCGATCTGAACGGCCAGTTTAAATCTCCAAAACGGAAGATCAATCGACCAGGAAATTGGTGTCTCGAAATCTCCATAGTCGCCCGAGCTGTGTGAGCAGTTACTTCGTCCTGTTGAAACCAACAATGATCGAGACGTAACGCAGCAATTTGCGGCAAAAATATTCGTTTAGCATCTATCTGTAACTGCAAAACTGCCAACTGCAAAAATGGCGGCCAGTTCAAATTATGATATTACTTTTGCACCACCTGGTATATCCATATACATTTTACATTTTTCTTGTATTTTAGTCTCTAACGCCGCCTTGTATAATAATCTAAACAAGTGATATTCGCGACAAAGTATATAATATTTTATATATTTAGGACATTTTTGTCATTTGAACCTGAAAATTGATATGATTATCCTTACCCCTAAATCCACGTAAATTATGTAAATCGGATAGGGCAGCACCAAGCATAGGGCCGTCAACCATGTCCCGATCGTGCAGACGAAAGCTGGCAAACGAGCTTTGTTCGGATGCTTTATGTAACGGAATCTATCCCACGCCATCAAGACGAACGTCAGCGTTGTAGTATGAAGTGGTATATCCTGGAAAAAGAAACGAAGGGGAGATATAATTAATACACACATACGTGCTATACACATACTAAAAATAATACCGCTGCGAGAATTAACGAAAGGATCCCGATTTAATGACGTAATTAGGGCCGATCCAACATATTTCCAGAGTTGGTACTATTTAGCGGATGAGAATCATCAAGCTGAGATTTTTATTTCCGTCTTTAGATTAAAAATTAGTGAAATATTTATAATGTCTGTACTTCTATAGCTAATGATTGCATCCTTAAGAAAGTCCAACTTCCACTACGTAGAAAATTCCACGACTTTAGTTCCGGCGGAATTCCGCTAATTTGTGAAGTTTCCCCTTCACAGAAATGTATTCTTAAAGTTTTCGGGGAATAATATGTATGCGCGTTTCGGTTCGCAAAATACACCTAGAAACCTTAGAAAGGGTTACTGCGGTTACTGTGATAGAGCCCACATTGAACAAATTAAAGAAGCGATAGGTATCCAAAGAGCATATATACCAATACCGTTATGGAAAGATCGAATCGCTAAGTGTAACACAACATATAAACAAAAGCGGGCGTAATACTAAACTAGAAAACCTCAAATTAGAGACTTACAAATTAGTTAAAAAGGAAAAGAAGTTTACTTTATAGATGTAAAACAAAATGTGCGCTGCAGGCAATAAGTTCTTCTCTTAGTTTCGTATAGTTTGCATCTTTTATGATGTATAAACGCTAGAAGTAGTTACTTGTAAATATCTTATAGAGGATCAAATAACGTGGGTGGCGCCGTACTACTCTAAAGTCTTTATTATAATTATTACAATATTTATAGTTTTCATTTTTAATTATCTTTAGATTCTGTAGGCTGTTTAGCGTCTTTACAACTTCTTTTAGCTTAGCTTACCGAAAAGTTTTATTATTATTTTGTTCTTCCAGTGAACTTTTAGTTTATTTATAGATTTGGACTTCGAGGTAATATTTTTAAAATTATCACTATTTCAAATAAAAATTTGAGGTTAATAGAAACTCGAATATTCAGTTTTTAATGCGACAACTATCAATGTCGACGCCTTTCGTAATCTTTTAAAATTAAATTGAATTCGAAAAATTAATACCTACAATAATTATTATTGATAATCGCAAAACATTATTTCGTGCTTGTTATTTATATAAAACTCTTTGAAGTGAACGCAGCTTGTTACAGATACAAATTTAGTTGAGTTTCGTCATCTGTAAATCGTAAAGTTCGAAAGCATAAAGAACTAAACTAAGTTTTCCACAGAGCCCTTTTCATAACTTTCACGATCAATGAAAGAAACAAATGTTTATTTTAAACTCGTTACCATCGTCTTTATTTCACGAATCTCTTTCTATGAGATAATAAATGTTCTCTATGGAGAGTCTTCTGCAACATCGCTGTTTATTTTCAATACAACTTTCTTAGACTTTGCTATACGAGTACACGTCTGTTTCGTTTCATTAGTATTTTTTATGTTAAATTATATACAGGTTGGAGCAGATGTGTCATACATAAATTGGGTTTAGTTGCTAATGTCTAAAGACGACGCAAAGTTAAAAGCGCTAATGTATGCGAAATACACTAATTTTGTAATCATGGCCAATTCTATGGACGTTTAGAGGCATATTTTCAAAATACATCCTGCGCCATTGGAAGTAGCAAAATCGTACAAGATTAGTCAAAGGTCATAGGGAAGTTGAATTTAATGTCTAGATAAGTTAGCAGTAGAAGACTACATTACGGAAGAACAACAACGATAGCAAACAAGTACTGGTTTATATGATTCTAGCGTTTTCGAATCTTTCCAAACTACCTTAAGAAAAGTTACTTCATGCATAACCAGGAGTAATCTTCCAAAACAAATACAAAGCTTGTTCCTTATCATCGAAACATTCAGACATATACCGCATGAAATAGGTAAGATTAGATTAAATCTTTTCGTTATGGAACGATATTAGATTGTGCGCTATCATTGTTTTACTCGCTGCGAATGGGAGTCAAATCTGAATTGTAAAATGAGCTACAATTGTAAGCAGCAGCAAAACAACTTATGTCCATGCTCTTCTATTGCTACGTCGTTCGTCGTCTTTCTTCTATTACTTCGTCGTGAATTAGAAGACTCGTTAGCAATTACAATTTTCCATAAATTAGAATAATTGCTCTATCGTTACATCTGCGCTTGCTTCCATTCAGGATTATAATGATGAAGTCGCGATTTATTTCCAATAACAGATGGACAGATTCCAGAACAAATATTAAAAAATCGTTTATATTTCTCTATTGGAACATGGATTTCACGTAGCGATGGCTACCTTGTCAATGTCAATTCTTCCGTTACTGAATACTTGGCTTTCGGTAGTAATATCTAAAGTAATAGACGATTGTCGACAATGTTCAAATACTTTTATCATCTGCAAAGGATTGAGTTAAAAGAACAAGCATTCCAGTACATGACCTACGTTTCTCTAGGAATGCTTTGTCTTGGTTTGTAAAAAATTTTATAACATAAGAACCATCCTAAACGATTTTGTTTACTGTAACAATATTATTTTTAAAAATAACCGTAGACGCGCGTATATTCCGTACACTGATCACATTATATTACGTCGAAAACGAAATAAAAAAGCCTAAACGTCTACAAACATTTGCCAAATGAAAAGCAAACAAAGTCTTCTTCTCGAAGCAAGACGAGCAGATTACCCGAAATATGTTGGGATGTATGTATACAATGATATCAAGCGCTTTTATATTGTTTTATACGCTTAATTTGGTTTTAATAATGGGCTCGTTATCAGAGATAACAGAACGACTATTTTTAGTACACGTGCTTTCGAATGCAATAAAATGCTTTGTGTTTTTCGATGTATTCAGTTTATAATTTCCATTGTTTTCTATCGTGCTGAATAGCATGGAATACAATTCGAAGCATTTATTGTATAGAATTCATTCGTTTTAAATGAATGTAGGTGAATTTCTATTGTGAAATTTTTGTTGTTTTTGTTTTAATATTTCATGGAATTTCTCTATATTTACGGGGAAATATGAAATATCTCTGAAAATAATGAAAACGTGGTTTTGAAATCGTGTTAGTTTTCATAGGATCCCAAGAATTCGATACCAATTTTATTTTAAAAGAAACGCTTCGTAAATTGTGACGATCTACTGTCGTTATCGTAACTAAACGTAAGAAAGTACTTGGATCAACATAAAAAAAAAATCAATTATTGAAGATTTACTGGTATCAAAAATGCAAAAAATATTATCGATGCATTTCATCCGAAGGCGAAGGATTCTATAGTGTGTGTCAAATTTACTCATGAAAAAGTTGGATTTCCAATTTCAGTTCCTTCGATGTAATGATAAAAGTTGCTGGTGACTTGGAAAAATTTTTGTTTCATACAAAGTTTTTGCAAAGAAAGTAAACTTATTTTTCCATTTGGTTATCCAACAAGTGTTTCTAAATATTCCAAAGTTAAATCGATCGCAAAGCTAAAAAACAGCTAGGCTCATCCCGCATTGGCGATGGATGGATCGTGCTAACCATTGAAAATCGAGAAAGTGGTCTTTATAAGACGAGATCGCCAACATATTTAATGAAAACGCGAGGTTCAAATGGAAACAAACTGATGCAGTGGTCTAATAATTGATCCAACACCGTATGAGCAAGAATAAGGCTGAGCGCCAACCGCAGCGAAAGGAATAAAAGAAACCAGACACAATACTCAATTGAATATTGTCGTTTTCTAATTAGAAAACCTCAAATTAACTTAGAACGTAACTTCGTCGCCAGAATTAGACGCTTACAACACCATTTATATGAAAAATAACGTTGATCTGTTAAACAGAAGAAAGAATCTACTCAGCCATTCACAAAGGGCGAGCCCGAACCAGGAAACCTTTCTCTGAGGGACCTGTACTGCGCATTTTTTTTTCTGCTGAAAATCACTCTGAGTGGCTGAAATAAATTTTTGAAAATTAGAAATTTTCCGTTCTGTCTGTGCGCGCAACTCACTAACGGTAAAAGATTAAAGCGAAAATTTTTTTAATATGTTATATATATATATATAAATTATATATTATATATATATATATATATATATAAAGAAATATATGTATTTTTTGCATTTTTGACGACTTCGACATCATCCCTTATCAGCTCTGAAGAATGTATTGCTTCGTGCTACAGGCAAGGACCTTTCCTTTTAGCATTTTTGTTAGGTATTCCTGCCTACCTTACTTTCTTCAACATATATACGTACATATTTACAACCTAACCTAATTCACTGAATATCGAATGTCGAACGTACCTATTACTAGCATTAAGTTTCAATTAACCCCAGTTGAGTGGTATGTAAATATCCGTCGATGCGAAGGTAGATCACACGATCTACAAGCTGTAGAACTCCCCTCCGTTTGCATAGATACGACGTAAAGTACACATATACGCATTAACTCTGTATTATTTGCAACCTGTTCCAGACGGAAGATTATCGCAGTCAAACGATTTCAGCGAAGTAGCAAGGGATTGCCCTTGTTCAGAAACGTATATATTACTCTAGAGCAGCGGTTCCCAAACTTCCATCTATCGAAAGCTGCATTTAAAAATGGCAATAAATATAGCGGCGAAGGAGGAGCTGAATAAATGTATCGAAAATTAAGAATGAAGTGTCAAAAATGAAGTAGAGGAAGCTTCTGATCAATTGGCTTCTAAGTAGTTAATAGAGTTAGAATTGATTATAAGAGATGCGTCTGAAAATTACAAAAGGAATTAAGGAAAATAAAAGAAAATGAAACGTTCAAAAAAGGTGAATGGAGACTTAGTTGCATGTGTTGAATGATTGTTCTTATTTCTGCGATACCTGTGTTTCTTTACTTAATTTTGCTGGAAGAAAATAAACATAAATTCATTTCAAAACAGATCGATGAAACATGTCTTCAAAGCGTATGTTGGGATTGCGTGTCATGTGATAGATTAGCGCTCGAAGTAGTAGCTTGGGTCTTGGTGTTGTCATACTGAAAGTAGATCCGCAGCAGCGACGCCAGTTGAGGAACATTAAAATATACAGTTAGCAACAAGTAGCGACAATCAATTTAATAAGCTTCGATAGGTACCGAGCGGTACGAAGCTCTCGCACCGATAACTTAGTGAGTTCATTTGATGCCCACGAAGATATACTCCAACCCGGATAAATTCCAATCGATTTTCCATCAGAGAAACTTCAAAAAAGAGCCTGGAATCCACCCAACTGGAAGCTGTTGAGATGTAATGAAAGGAAATCGAATAACGCAAGCGCATCTTAATTTGCTGATGACAAAAGTATAAATAAGTGATTTGAGTAATTAGATATCATTAAAGTAGAGGTTCCCCTTAGAAATCCCAGCATTTTATAAGCAAACAAATAATTGGTTAGAAAAAGATAACGTTGAATCAACATTACGCCTATTGGGCCTATGTTTAGTAAAGATCCACTTCTGTCTACAGAATCTTTAAATCTTTAAATTCTTCTTAACTTCAGAAGAGAACCACGATGGCAAAGAAGATTATTGATTGGTGTTTCTTGCAACTTAGTTTTACACAGGAGTTTCTCTATCAATGTTTGTTAGTTATAAATGAAGTTGGCAGAATATATTTTATATATATATATATATATATATATATATATATATATATATATATATATATATATTGTTATAAATGAATATATTTAATGAACCGGCTACCACCAACCACGATGTGTATTCGTTGTATCACAGCTCATCAGTACACCTATGTGGAAGGTAGCAGCTGTAATTCAAGTACGCGTATATATACGATGTTTAAGCTAACTTGTTCTGATGAAAGTATCTAATTAACGATACTCTAATCACTGAAATTGTCGAGCTGATGAACGCATAGTGGTTGGTGGTAGCTGGTTCATTAAATATATTCATTTATATTAATTGGCCTGGGTGCGCTGGCCTCGAAATAGAAGAGTGCTGTGCCCTCTACACAGATGCTCTGGCGAAGACTGCATAATTTTATAGAGGTCGATATAGCGATATAATTCGACAATTTCAATTATTAGATCATCATTATTATTAAGATTAGTATTTGGTTATAGTTATGATCCTGGTGGCATATTTTTTTGAGAGAACCTCTTGGGTTTAAGGTAGGCGCGATTTCCACCTTTAGCGCTCGCGGCTAGGGTGGAGTGCTCTCCAATGAGAAGGACAGGGCGTATATGTATGTCTATACGTTGGGATCGCCAAAAAGAAGAAGTACAAAGAAGAAGGAGCAGAAAATATATTTTCGAAGCAACATAAAAAAAATCGTTTTATTATTACAACGAAATAACATTCCTGGTATATTTGACTGGTTCTAGAGGTTAATTAACGCTCTTTTTATGAACCATCCTAAAACAGACCGCATACCCTGAATTTTCAATTTAATTTACTTCTTTAACGTCGTACGGTTGAGTGCTTCCCCTCAGGTTTTTTCATCATCATTATTAACATTCTCGTTATTATACATACGTAGCTATAACAAATGATTTTCGAGACTGTAAAGATTCTATAACAAACGCTGATATTTTGATGATTGGAAATGGAACGTTGTAAAATGGAGGAATTTTGTAAACAGTGATACGACACCCCGCAATCCTAGTCGTTTGAATTTTATTGGCGTCGGTACCGCCCACATCAAAAAACCTAAAATCACAAACTCCAATATGGAATTTGCATAAAAATGGAGTCTACCGTTCGTTTTACGAAATCCTATTCACGCACGGATACACCGTCTTCACCTACAACGAGATCATTTGTTATGCGTAACGTTGAACGGTATTCCAATTCAATTCGGGTTGCTAAGTAGTTTAACCAGTCGTACGTTTTTACGCTCCCGTTGATTCGGAATTAAATAAAAGAGAGGGACGCCCTTGTAATTCGTCCACAAGCAGTCTCTTTTTATGCGCGAAACTTTGATGAAACTCTCTACCACTACACGAAGCGGAAGAGCGGTACGGCCCTAACTTAATGTCGAGGGAAGTAATTGCCGCAAGGATATATTAGCAAAGCTGCAGTATTTGCCCGATCTATCGTCGCTGTATAGTTATTTCGGGATCGTGCGGAATTTCTTCTGTACATAGGTTCTTTGAGGCACAGATAGGTCTTAATTGGAAACGGAAATGTTGTTTTGATTAATGACATCGTAGAAATTGTATTGTCGAAAAGGTTTTCGGATAAATCGGAAAATGTATTGTTTTTATATAAGAGGAGTAAGATAGCAAGCCATGTTTACACCGAGTCAACTAATTTGGAGAGGAAAATTTGAAAAATTAAACAACTTAATACATCAATTAAAATACTCGTTTAGCGAAAGTTCATTTTTGAGATTAGGGACGACAACAACCATCGCTTGCGTATAAACCACTTTTGCACGGAATGTAAGAAAGTCGTGCGCCGCGCCGTAGCCGAGACTAACACATTCGCTAGCCTTACTTCCTAGTCCTACAGCAACAATTCTATCTATCTTGAATGTTTAAACCCATTACAAAGTGTCACTCGTGATACGTAAGACGTCAAGATTCTGGAGGGCGAAATTATCTTTAACGCAGTCAAGGCATATCGAAGAAAGCAGCAGCCACTAGATTACCTCACCACCAAATATCTGGTTGGACACCGTGAGAGCAAATACACAAATATACCGTAACTTGTCTGGTTGTATGTATATATGCTTGTATCACGGACGGGCCGATTGTATCTCACAATTGGTTCCGTTTCCGTCACTGTTAGTTATCAGTGCTTAGCGGTCTAGGCTCCAAGGGACTGATAGCTGTCGCCTTGGGCGCCCTAAACCCCGACGGACAAGATGTGAGGTAAGAGATTTTCTGCAGTGGCAGAACAGGTATTAGTTGTAACTTTAACAATGGATGAAATTATATTATTTGCATCTTGAGAGAAATACTGCACAAATGTTAAAGCAGCACCTTGTCGATTGCTCATTAATTGATTGTCCGAATAGAGTTTTATTCGTTGTCGCGCTATTTTTTATTTACTATTAGCTATAACGCATTAAGTTTATTTAACTTATCATATCTGATGTTCAAAATAACTCGATTTTGTTGCGCCTACAGCCTTTCGATAATCTAATCTCATCTATGGATATCAATCTAATAATTCATTCTCCATCATTGCCAAACCGTCTAATACCCAACTCTTATCAATTTTTTTGGATACATTTGTCTACAATACGAAAACATATATATATACCCAAAGAAATTGGTATTACACCATCACACCTCGTATAAGTTAACCTCCTTTAACATCCCGAAGTATACATCCTTCAAGAAATTAGACGCTTGGAGTTTGCTCGAGAAGTTCCCGAACCGCTGAACATGATAAATTGTCCACCATAACCATGACTGCGTACCTTAATTAATCATTTTTTGAATATAGATGCTATCTCAGTCTCTCCTTAACATATATATCCACAGCCCTTCAGTTCTCAGGGTATTCGTTTAGCGTCAATAATCGCTTTTTTTTTTAAGAATCCATAATCGTCAAGCTTTAACGATAACATTTAATAATAGAAATTAATGCGTTGTAGGTAGCGGCTTCTATGGAGCTTTTGTTCGTAGGATAAGCGATTTTCTCTTGTTTTACGCCGCGTTGTTGTGATGTCCAAATCTAATAATCGTAGTGATTCGATTAATCTATCGCCCCTATGCTGGGTAAGAAGTTGCAATCGATACTTACAGAGTATTTAGACTTCAAGAGAGAAATTAAACCGTGAGGTTCTAACCTATTCCTTCCATCTCTCGCCATATTAGCTTTCGAACGACAAAAATTAGCTTTTAAAAAGAAAAATAGCCCGATTTCTACTTTTGTTACTATCAATAGTTCAATTGTATTTGCGATGTCACCGAAAACGACGTTAACTTTCTTATTTTAAATACAACACTCTGTATACTTTTACGTTTTTGCGTGATAACTTTAACTTACGCCAACTACGCAAAGTTGGCTAGAAATGAACGCCAAATTGTTTCGTTTTGATCGGTTTTGCACGCCGTAAGTTTCAACGATCGTAGCGACATTCTACAACCTCCTTTTTTTTAACAACATCGGGATTTCGTGCTTTAAAGTTAGAGTTAGCTGTAAGATTTCACCAAACAACTTTTACCTTAAATCCTTTTTCATATAACGTGCTATAACTGCTATGGAAATATCATTCCGTACAATTTGAACACGCTACTTATTGAAAATTTTGTTTTTTCTGTTTTTTTTTTTTAATTATTATTATCATTATGAGAACGATCCTAAAATGTAAATTCATTTTGAATTACCCTGTATATCGTCCAATATTATAGCGTGCTATGAGAATAATATTTTTCAAAGGCGAAGGGTGGAAATGAATCAATTAATTTGATGGATTCTCGAGTTTCCGTCCTTGCAGGGTGCGAGGGACCTCTGTAAATACAGGGAAAAGGAAATAGAAGAAGACGAAGAATCGATAGCTATACTTGTTCCCATGTTCGTCTGTAGTGGAAAAAGGGGTGTGTGCCTTATGTGTAGGATAAAAATTCGTGTCGGATTACAAGCCTGTTGCGTACAACTTTCGATCTAATTACATTAGCTGCTACACGTTCTACCATTCCCAAAACCAAACGATTATGTGTACGATATGAGACATTTTAAGTGGGAAAACTTCTGGGATGGTTACGCATCTATGTTTCAAGATGTGTTCCTAAATGACTACCATCGACAGTGATAGCCAATCGAATTCCTTAATATTTAATTCAAGCTATCTATTTATCCATCCACTTCCGAGGTTTTTTTATTTCTGTAAGTCTGTAAACCAAACTTAGTTCTACATCGGCAGTTTAAGTATATACACGGAGTATATCAATATAACTCCGTGAAAAACATAATAAACCAAGTATAACCATCAAGCAGTAGTCTCTCTCTCTCTCATCTCTTTCTTCTCTCTCTCTCTCTAAAGATGGCTCTCTGTTGGACAAAAGAAATCAGTTTCATGTTCCATTTTGAAAATACCTTTACTTCATTATCAGCACACACGACGCTTAACCTTCCAATTCGATTGAATTGGTCCTTTATCTATGCCTTTTGTGAAGTACATGACGCTGTCTTTGCGTTGCACAATCAACTGTTCAGTATTATGCATCGCTTAATACTGAACAGAAGCTCCCACCCTTCTTAAATAAGACACTCATTAAAGCAGCTTAGTATCAAAGAAGTATCAAAAAACCATTGAAAATGATATGCCTAGTGATTCCAACTAGTCTTTTGGAAATTTGTGATTTGTGAGCCGTCTTCTTAAATGCTGACAATTTATTTCTTGATAAACCTGCTGACGCTGTTTAAGCATAACGTATTTCCCAATGTAAATCCCAATGTAATACATCCTTTTATACTTCTTCAAATAAAATACTCATCTTTATTCTATTTTGCCGGACATACAAGTTTATAAGCCTGAAGTGCATTTACAAACATGTAAACATCCAACAAAACATAACCTAACCGAGCAGTGTTTGATCCATTATGCGAGTATCCCTGTGCTGTTATTTTTTTGTTCACATCTGATAAAAACGATTGATGGAAAAATGGGAGCCGTTTGACAATTTCCAGCTGTATAGTCCGAAAAAAAAAACATTATCCTCAGCAGATGAAAGCTTCGCAAAAAAAAAAAAATTGTAAATACGTCGCTCTCTAGGGCAAACACTGGTTGTTAGCTAAAATAGCAATGTTAACAGCGAGCTAATTTATCAAGTACAGAGGATTAGATATTGGGAGTATTTGTCTCTTTTACAAAACAGACGCTTTCCTGGGAAATATCGACTATAATGGATGTTTTTTTTTAAGGATTGGATTCCTTTTTGTATACTTCATATACGTAAAAGTAAACTAATTTGATTGTATTATGCGTGTTGATGAATTTCCACATTCTCTTCTTTTTGCTAAGGGTGTATCAATTCACTTCACCGTAATTCTTCTTAGGTTAATGAGTGTGGTCAATCTTGTTTATTCATTTGTGACTTAGCTGAAAATATTCTCACTAATGGGTTTAGGTAACTACATCCATCCAAGCCTAATTCTAGATATTTGTTAGAATTTTCTAGATAATTCAAAGAGATTGCATTTATTATCATTAGGCTTTAGGTCTTCACAATCCTAAATGGATGAATAGCTATTCCCGATTACATGTTGTGACAAATTAGACTTGTTGAAGAAGAGCCATATTTATGTAACAATAGTAAAGAAACGCTTGACACAGAATTCTTTATATTATATTAGATTTTTGTATTACATATATATATATATATATATATATATATATATATATATATATATATATAAATACGATACTATTATTACTTAGTTAAAGTCTAAAATAATAATAATAATAAGTACCTTTGTTTAAACAAAAATAAAACAATGTAACATATGTGCCTATGTTAGCCTAAGCTCTACTCTGCCGAACCCCAGAAGTGCAATTGCCTTGTTTTAGCTTTACAACTGTTTGTTTTGCTTTAAACACGACAGAAAACAAAGGGAAAATAATAAGTAAGCTAATAATAAGTAGAGAGGACAAAAGGCGACTGGAATTATTACTATTTTCCAGAGACTAGACAGACTCGTGTTTTGTCGACACTCGGGCAACACGATTCCATTCTCATGAGGCGAATAGACACGATTCTATCTAGTCGCTGCAAAAAAGGAATAATTCCAACTGTCTGCTGTAATAATAAGTGTACGAAAAATCATAAAAAGAATTTGTTAACACACTGTTAGCACTACACATCTACAAAATTAAAGTAACAAGGTAAGTAAATAAAGGATAAAAAATAATTGCTTTTAAGATGTCTGTGTACAGTGACCGGTTTATGTTTTGTCTCCCCATTGCAACGACATATTATCCTTACTATCTTCCGCGTGGTAAGCTTAAATACTTAGGTTCAGCTAATAAAAGCACAGAACTGCGTTTATAGGAAGTATCTATCATAAACTAATATCTCAGGGGGAGATAAAATATAAAAATGTCACACATACCTCTATCGCTGTCTTTCAGAGCTCACTGAATGATTTGTAAAATCTTTGAAAGAAGAATTTGCACGCATAATAATACGGATCAGCGTATCCAAAGCTATAGAGTTGACATCAAATCAAATAGAGGGATTGTTCTGATTATATTCTTGGAAATCGAGAAATGTTTACGACCATTAAAAATGCTAGGAATTTCGAAATTCAAACACTTAAACGTCCACTTTAGAGACTAATTTATCGTGTTACCTACAAAGAAGATTATTGCCCGGCTTATAAATTTTACAATATAATTGCAGGCACAATATTTATTTAAACAGCTTTATTATTCGTTAAGAACAGATCTTTTTCACGCATAACAATCTTATGTTGCATACAGCCGAGAAAAAAACGGCCGAGAAAATCGTTGAAAGCTAGTAAGAACATCAGATTCGATTTAACCGACAATGAACAAGGTAGTCTTGATATTTTTAATCACATCTTCGGGGATATTATTTTGTAACAAGTACGTCAAAGGCGAAGGTAAGTTTGACTGAATATATAAATATAACTATTATATATGTAAATGTAAGAAAAACACGGGATAATCTTTGAGAACATTTCCCGAAACGTCGAGAATTTCCACGACATCCTCCAGTACGTAAGACGTTATTATTATTGCTCGTTTCCAGAGAATTTTATTAAAGAAGTTTCCAACTAAAGTTATTAACAAGGCACTCACGTCGCGAGATGTAAGTTACCTTCGTCGGTTTGGAACTGTTCCGAATACTATACGACCTATACGCGGAGTATACCGTGCATCAAATTTGAAAATTACAATATATGAGTTAAGCTTTGAGTCGTCGCAAGGCGAGAAAACAAAACTTTGTAAATGTATATTTTAAACATTTTCGTTTGTGTATTTAATATTTTGAGTATACCGGATGTTTCACCAACAAGGATTTGCACAAATTGTTGTAGGATTATAATGTAGACTCATCGACATTTATACAGAGTATTTCGTAACATTGGTATAATCTTCAATTTTCTTTTCTTAAATACGATAATTGGATTGGGGCCGTGATCCCTTTTCAAATACATTTTTTTTTATTATTGCAAAAAAAATATACGTTGCATATTATTCCTTTCATCTAGAACTTCGTGTAATCGATGCTACAATAAAGGTAAGTATTCTCATCTTTATACATAAGTTCTGTACAAATGCTTCAGTGCCATAAACTACTATGAAAACGAGGTGATCTGATAATTTGTCTATCCCGCTTCATCGCCTCATTCTCTATATATTATGCAGCAATAAATGCAAAAAAAAAATGAAACCGCAAGTAAATAATCTCTCGTTCATAATGAAGATAGCGCAAAGCTTTTTCTATAATTGTAGAAATAACTCAGCATGATTTCCTCATTTGTTCCAGCTGTACCTTCTTTCCATTCTTCAAATTTACTCAGCTCTTTATTGTATAAATCCTCTGGCCTCCTTGATATTAAGGCATAACTTGCTTGAGCGGCTTCCCCGTCGAAGATTAACTCTTTTTTCACGTGTGTTACTTGTTAATTCTCACATTTTTATAATGAACTATAATATTAATAATATTTTTAAGCTACATGTTACACAACATACGTAAAATTCTCATAGAACATCAAACAACTTCATTAAGTAAGGAGAATTCGTATAATACTAACAACAAAATACATTATTTACACGCACAGTATACACATCCATATTAATAGGGTTTTTCAACATCATTCTTGTTGATCTTTCACGTCGATAAAATATTTACCAGTACACATTTTACGTAAATAAAAACGCTTATCGTTGCCCTGATAACCAGACAAGAGATTACAACGTTTTATCAAATTAACCGCATATGTCCAACGTGAGGAATTAAGGATGAATTTCACACGGACCTTTTGTTTTCCTAAACGCGCTTAATATCTCTTTCCAGCGCTTCCATCGTCGCAGTTGCAGCCAACATCACATGGGGCGCTATCAAAAATATTGGGATTAGATTTGGGTCTGCGTTCAATAAGAGCTGGCATTATCGATGGTAAAATTACCGCGTGCATGCACGGGAATTCGCTCTAATGTAAGGATATGTTGCAGGAATCGACGAAGCGGTATCGTATGAGGCAGAACAATGGAATGAGATGTTGGCCCTATATAACGACGATAATAAAATCAGTTTTGGTGGGCTAATTTGGATCTTATTGAAGAATATATTCCTTGCCGTCTTTAATTTTGTTATCGGTAATTATATCGCGATAATATGGAACGTTTTCTATATAGTAGAAGGGACCTTGAAGTTCTTAATAGGTTCCTTTGCGTAAGATATGAAATGTAACAAAGATATTGTACCACCACATTGAAATAAATACTTTTAACCAGCATGTACTGATCAGAGTGATCAGTAATAATTACAATAATAATAATTGAGAAATAAAATAACATGTTAATAAGTAAAGATAAACGGTTTGTTTCTGAATGGATAATTGAAACCCATTACGGAACACTTCCGGTTGAACCGGAAGTAAATTTCCCGTGGGGGAAAATATTTTAAATTAGCAACATTCCATTTGGAATAACATCATTAAAGCTTCTAGGTAATTAGTTTCACGAAATACCCGGTATAGATCACCACTGGAATAAATAAATTAGTCCACTTCTTAGTATTCCGCTGAATGTAGTACCAACTTTACATCATGAAGTAACAAAATTAATACGGACGGTCACGAGAGAATAAACTTGATCTGATACGTGGAATTTATAACGGTGATCCAGTTTATTACCACTTCCCACAACTTTGCATTATTGTTCCGGTTTTGTATAATACACGTGTTATCTCACGTGTTTCTGTATGAATGCTTATTCTCACGATTCTCAAGTTTTTACGTAACATAAAGTAAGTAGACCAAGTCAATGATTTATTGCAGTTTTATCGATAATTTGCTTTAAAGTTAAAAAAATTCTTCTGATATCAATTTGGCCGTGTTGCTTTGCGAATACCTTACACGAACATTGAAACTAATTTCACTATACTATCACCCCTTCCGGTATAAATATAAAATGCAGAAAGTTATATTATATATTGTTACGCAGGCTTCTGCGATCGTCCATAACCGTGCATCCTTGATTTCCGGATTGGAACCGCGGCCTTATCTTAACTTCTTCCGATGTTTTGTCCACAGCTTCATGGGACATCTTCATGTCTGTTATTCTTTACATAGGGCTTCTAAATCAATGAATCGCGGAGGTTGATAATCTGGATTAATCTGAGGGTTTAATTTAACGGTTCGGTGGCCCAGTGGCAAGAGGGCCAGCGCTTGATTGGGAAGAATTAGGCCACATTTTCTTGATGGGTCCCGTGCACTCCCGAGTCACCATTCGCAGTTGGGGTACATTTAACTGGGCTTCACCCTTTACGACAAGGGGGTGATAGTAACAAGGCCAAGGAACACTTTACACACAACCTACACACTAAAAGGCTCCTGAGGTAATGACAAGCTTGAAAAAAGCTTATACACCCCGTTGGGCCGCCACCGCTCTTAAAAACGAAAAAAAAAGAAACAATTAGAATTCCCAGGTATAGTACAAGATGTAGCCATCGTCGCAATTTAAATTGTTGAGACGTTTAAAGATTTCTACAGAGTCACGATTTATTGATCAATAACTTTCCCGTTTCATTGATCCGAAGCAAGCCCTAGAAAACCGTTCTGAAGATGTTCCACAAGAGTGAATCGGCAGAAAACGACGCAGCTCCAACTCGAAAACCTAGAGTAAAGTGTCATTGACGAATGCGGAAGCTCATGTAACGTAAACGAGAAAAGTTTTATTGTTTCACGTACACCTCTGCTCCATATGTCTCTTCAAGTTCTTCACTGCTTTGTCCCGATAGCTGCAAAAATAAGGATGACCGCATCTAAAATGGTTCGGCAAGTGGTTGATAATTATCAGAAAATACAAAGGGACCCAAAACGGATCCTTGCGCCATACCGAGTAGTTGCGTTATATTCACTACAGACTTTGATCCACCCACGTCAACAAACGTACGCCTATCAAACAGAGACGATACCATCCAATTCGATAAGATGAAGACGATTACGTATAATTTATTAGGTAATAAATCAATATCGACACAATCAAAGGCTCTTAAAACGTCGAAAAATTAATTATAAGCATCCAATTCCCTATAAACGTGCCACTCAATCAAATAAAGCGGTTTTTGTGGACTTCTGCCTGGTACAAGTATGTTAGCTTTTATGGAGAGAATTATAACATTCTCCTAAGTACCCTTATATATTTTTTTTATTTGGGTTTCCAATAACATAATTTAATAGAGCAATGAAAAAAATCCATTCGAAACGTTTTAAATTCAACCTGCACCACCTACTTCTCAAACGCCCAGAGACACGTGCGTAGGAGGATTTTTCGCATTGTTCTCTACAGTACTCCTAAAAACCTGCCGATAAAAAAGACAAAACCTCATTCACGTGCTAAATAGACAATCACTCGTAAACAACAAAATTGACACTTTTTTTACGATGCGATTATCATCTGTTCCTATTATAAATACTGATTCGCAAAAGTTGATTCTCACAATCGCAGCTTTTTCGGCATACTTCTTCGGCGAACCTACACCGTCAGCACGCACGTATTATGCACATTTCGGGACTCGTAGTGACTTCCGTCATTCTATCCACCATCCTGAACACCGAAGTTGATTGCAGACGTAAGTCATCCTGTTCATAAAATACTTCACCGTTCGCCGAAACAACTAATCTTTGTAATTTTATATTTTTTCATTTCAGTTCCGAGAACATCTTTTGCTCCTCTGGTGACACGTTTTACTGCTCTTGAAGAGCATGACCAGAGGGATTCGCCTGCAGGTAACTTATCTTTATTCACTTGTTTACTCAGTTTACCTCTGTTCTTTTTTACGCGCGTTTTGCTTTAGATCTCGCTTTTTTCGTTTAAATCATACGCTATACTTGCAATGAGAGGACGAATTTAACCAACTAAAAAAAAAAAAACTAAAAAACGAACTACTTTATTACTGTTTGTGGTATAATGCAATAATGTAATTGAATCTTAAGAACATGTCATTATCCAGGTGACTCACCGGGAACAGTATCGATCTATGTATAAGATTATACATTAGAAAATTCTGGAAACTTGCCAGAGATATGCTATTGAACTAAAATATTCGTACTTACTTGATACTTCCGGTTATACCGGAAGTGGTTATCAATTTGGTATTTTAAAATGAATACCTCATATGCTATTACATTTTTGAATTCCTAATTCAACTTTAAAGGTGTCTTTGATGATGTAAAATACAAAAAAAGATATAACATACAGCGTGAAAAAAAAAATTAATACAACTCTATGATTAATCATCGCCTGCATTTAAAAATATTTTTAAGTGTTGATGATTAGATACGATCATTAAAGTAGTGAATTTGTGATGTGATTTGATGAATAGTGAAGGTAATCATCCAAATACGAAAACTAGCGCAGGCATTTGTAATTCTAGAGTCGAACGAGGTCTCTGCGCGACAGTGGTTGGCCGATGCGAGTTCTGAAACTGAAAATCGGCCGAAATTTGATGTGTGGCATAGTACAAAAGTTATAGTGCAAAGCTACTTCCGGATCGAGTACGTTACGTTGCTGAAAGAGTTATGGATGTTGATAAGTTCTTTCATCAGTCTTCTAGTCGGTGCAAAATAGATTTATCTTATGTGTACATCTGTATTTATATCATAAACTAACGATTATCTTAATCATTAAGTACTTATTTTTTATAACTATCGATTTGTACATTGCGTATAAAGAATAAATTATTTCTTAAAAATAATTTCATATTTATTAATTTATTTATCACAATATTTCGTTTTTATTAAAAGCTGGGAAGTTTACTGGATTAACGGAATACGTAAGATGTAACATAGAACGATATTAAAGCATGTAAAAAGCAATATACAGCAATCTCGGTTACATTGATGTAAACTCGACCTCGAGGTCGACCTATTTTTCCAGTCCTAAAGTCCGTGTTCTTCTTGATAAGTACCAATACATCCTTCAACGCGTAGGAAACCCTACAAGAGGTTGAAGCAACATATATTTTGCTAGACCTTTAAGCAAGCTATTGTGCAATTGTGTCCGAGAAATGAACAGCAGCGACACAGCGTGTAGTAGTCTCGAAAAATCTTCATTTGAACGTTGGCAGATTCGTGCAATTACGAAACGGTTTGAATCCGGAACCTAAATTCTTTAAAATCAAATTTTATATTTGTGTTTGAAATATTTAAAAACATTAACAAATTTATTCGATTTGATTAGTGCACCTTCAATACGAACCTATTAGCTAAATAAACACTACGTGTATGTAGCATAAACTATTGACGGAAATAGCTAACAACTTTATTAAATAATCTTCAAATTTGTATCTACAGTTGACTATTGGCTTTCACAACTATCTATTCATAACTTTCTTCCAAGATTAGTTTGAAGGTGATTCTTCCTTCGTTTACTTCGTTCCTTCCTCAATATAGTTTCGTAAAGAAAGATAATTCTAATTGCAAAAACTCCTTAATCTTCCAATACAGAGCGTTTAATTATCATCTTCCTTACTTATTCACGGAAGGCAGTACAATCCTGAGAGTCGTAATAGAATTTCATTTTAAAACGTATAATGTTTACCATATATCTCCTATTTTTAGCAAACTAATTAACTAGGCGCTAGCATCGCTGTTAACGCCGTTAGAACGTATTGTTTTCTGTGAAACTAGTCGGCGGATTTCGCCCATTCCTTTTTTATTTGATCCCCATAAACTAGTTTTATATATGCACCTTGTGAGTTTTTAATGTATGTAGTCGTTAATTTTTTATCAATCTTCAAAGTTAATCGTTCCGATACCTTTTCTTTTCTATCTTTCTCCGATTCTGGGAGGTATTTTAAAAAATCGCAGGGTGCAAATACAACACTAATTTAGAGGAATAGAATGAAAAGAATTCAGTGAAATCCTTCAAATAATCTCACAGAAAACGGTGCTTAAAATGGCAACGTTTTAAAGACGTTAGTAGCACTATTGCAGCCCATTTAAGTATTTTACTAAAAAATTAAAAGAAAACATTCACTTTCCGGTCGAAAAACGGCAATGACCCTCTTGAGATCTTCAATTTTCGTAGAAACCCTTCAATAAGATTGGCTAGAATCAAAAGAAATTTTTTCAAAAATGTTCAATTTGCGATCCTAAAATATTTTGGTCTACATACTTGCGCGAAGTCAATATCATTTTCTTTGATAAAGTAAGGTCTAATGTAAGGTGAAGAATACAATGATTTCATTCACCATCGTGTCTTCAAGTCAGTTCCTTCGCAAGTGCGAACACCAATAACTTGATTTTTATTTTCAAGTCCACACCCTGAGGATATCACCATAGAATTCTGCATTAATCTGGATGTAGGTCCTCCGGATCCCATAAATACCGGTTGATTGTCATCTGGGAACGTTCATCGTCATCAACTGCCATTTTTGAAATATTCAAGTTTGTATTTAGCTCCCGCTTACGAATATTAAAACAGCGTACCGTACCAGTACCTCAAGTGAGTGAAGTGGGCTTATCAGACTTCGTTGAATTTAATTTTATATAGTATTCAATGAGCACTTGAGTTAATAAAACTAGATGGACGTAGATGGACGTTCTATAAAGGCTCTCCCATAGATATGGCTAGTTAAAAGTTCTCGGTCTTCAGGAAAGCCCTTCAGCTTGAAAATTCTCGGCTTAGCTAGCTCACTCGGTATTCGTAATAATTCGGTGCTTATCCCCTTTCTAAAATATTTTCAAAATTCTTATTCTTCCGGTTTATCAGAAATCGCCTCGAGCTTTGTTATTTTAAGGAAAACACCCTATGTATTATTACATTTTTGAATTCAATTGAAATAATAGTAATACATAGGGTGCTTTATTTAAAATACCAAAATTCACGGGGACTTCTTCTCAACCGAAACTGTAAGAAACCGGCAATTTTTAAAGCTGAAGGGTTTCAAAGCCGGATAACTTCTAACTAGCCACTTTCGCGGAAGACCCTATACGAACTACGTATTAAGAACATATAGAAACACTGTAATTTTCTACTGTACGATGTGTTGCTCAATTTCGATTTTCTAATAATAGATTCCCATTCTAGCGAAACGTATCGACATCCCGATACTAGGTTTTCCTAGTAATAGACGGACACCAATCATCGATATCGATGAACAAGAGCAAAGTGCGACCGGAGTGAAAACCGGCTCCTGTCTGATCGCATTCATCTTCAACATCGTCAAAATCATCTTCGGTCTGGTCACCTTCAATTTTCTAGGCGTCCTCATTAAAGTATGCGACCAGTTTAAGTTAGTGATCAATTGCTTGCTTGGATTGTTACCAGGATTTAAAACATAGATCTCCTTAGAGCCTTTATATTTATAAAACTAAGTAGTTTAGATCCAATTAGCAGCGTAGGTATAGAATGTACATTTTATCGTTTAAAGTATGGCGTAGGTTTATTTAAATTATTTTTTATGTACTTTATAAATCGTTGTTACTCTGTGTCTCTCTCATTCTCTTTCTCTCGCTAGAAATAGGTATGTATACTTCGTATATATTAGTAATTATGGTTATCCTGAAAATATTATATAATAAACTAAGTAAAAAAATTATAAATAAATGGACTTTCAAAAACGTACTTTTTTCTTTGAATTTATTTTAAAGCTTTTGATTAATTTAACAGATTATTTAATCTGTTAAATGTGAGTTCGTATCATATGAAAGTACAATGTTGGAAAGATTGCGCATTTTTGAACATGCTTAAAGATTCCAAAGAAGCGTAGGGAATGCCTCATAAGTAGAGATGACATAGGCAGGTGGAATTATTCCTTCCTTGCAGCGACTAGATAGACTCGTGTCTATTCGCCTCATGAAAATGGATTCGTGTTGCCTACTGGTGTCCCCGAGAGTCGGTAAAATACGAGTCTGTCTAGTCTCCGCAAAAAAGTAATAATTTCATCCGTCCTTTACCTCTCTACTTATAAGTAGGTAATTACTAAAGAGGACAAAAGCGGGTGAAATCACGCCTGTTTTGCAACGACTAGATAGACTCGTGTATTGTCGACTCTCGGGTAAACCAGTAGGCATCACAAACCCTTTCTTAGGAGACGAATAGACACGAGTTCGTCTAGTCGCTGCAAAAAAGGTATGATTTCGCTCGCTTTTGTCGTCTCTAGTGGATTAGCCAAAGTTGAATTTTGTAAATGGAGCATCGATCAAAGTTTAGCGTAAAACGAATGCATTTATTTATGCTTAATTTCATAATTGAGCTAAATAAAAACTGTAATTCTAACATGTCTGTTCTATCCCTTCTTTTGTTGTATTCATATTTTTAAGCAATATCTTCAGAAAAGCAAATTTCGTGGTAAGCCACCGTGCATCTTAGCAAAAAAACTTCAAATCTCTACAAAACTTCATATTTAATTTACTAAACAATGACACATTTTAGATACACAAAAATCTAGATTTCTATGGCAAAACATACAGGATGTCCCGTTAAAGAAAAAGTAAATAACACGAATCCAACATATCAACGATTTCGAATGCCATCTATAGGCGTTGATGCATTGCCGACGATTATTAATTTCTAGCTTTAACTATAGGTAAACATCATTATAGTGCTTTGCATAATAGATTACAGCCGATATCCTATTTATTTAGAAATTTTAAACGTATCATGTTTTCGAACCAGCAGTTTTTTTTTTTAAGATTAATGCTCAGAAGCGGCAAACTAGGGCTACTGCTGCGATTTGTTCAAACGATTTCGTATAATGAATTTGGCTAGTTTCTTTATCTGCCAGCTATCAATTCATGTTCACCAACAAGCTTGAGTTTAATTTAATTAAGCTGTACTGCAACCAGGACAGCAAAATAAACAAAACCAAAACTGAGAAGCTATCTATCCGGTCATGTAACTAGTGGAGATGTGATTGTACATTTACGTTGCTTGTGTAATTGTTTAGCTTGTTGCTTGCATCGCATCATTATTACTGTTATCACTGTTCCATTAACGAAATTGATGTGTCCAAAACATTTAACATTGATGAAAATATTTCGGATAACAGAAAGGATATGTTTTACGGTAAAACCAAGTATTTTGATTATTAAAATACTAACTTCCATATCGTATCTTTCCATATCTTTCAGGATCATCTTAAAGGACTCTAACCACACCAAATCCAATTTAAACCCCTTTCTTTCGATAAAAGTGTTAAAATCGGTTGTTTATTGAAAATAACTTTAACGAAGGGTACAAAACGACCTTATTTCCCGTATTCCATTTGAAGTGTTTGCGCGTTCCTTCGAGTGCCTCCGCTACTATTTCAAATAAATTTCTTTGTAGCACGTCCCTGCCCGGCCAACTTCGACACATCACTTTCGAGAAAGGATATCGAAAAATTGAACGGCGCTCAGCAGGAAGAAATTGATCAGTATGTAGAGCAACTGCTCGAAACTGCGAAGCCGTTTTACAATGCGTTTGTCTACAACGTAGACAAGTTCGTAGGATTTAGAATGCGCAAGGAAAGCAAGAAAGATCTGTGGAAAGGCTGGAAAAGGAAATTGAGGAATTTTCTGCACAAATTCATGTATATTAGAGGATTGGACGCGAAATAGGTGGAATGTCGTATGTAGATCGAGGTACGACCTCCCATTCAAGCGTATTTCACCGGTGTAGAACTTGAAATCTCGTTTAAACATTCCTAACTTACATTTTTCATGTCTTGAAATCTTGAAAGGAATCTATGCTATTTCTAACAGAAATCCATTAGGTACTTACTGTAATATGTATAATACTACTTATTGTTAATTACTATTGTAATCAAAATGAAAAAAAAGACCTTGGACTTGTTATAAGAATCAAAATTAGCTAAATATAACAACTTAAAATATTAATCTTAGTTTTATTTGGTGTTGCTAGCTTCTTTTTGATACCAGATAACGTCTTCAAGTCGAGGCTTGAAACATATCAAACAACCATAGTATCAACAACAATGTACTCAATACAGTTTACGAAAGTATACTAGTTAAAACAAAATTAGGGCCACTGATACGTTTATGTTTTATGTCTGTTATATGATGATCTACGTGATCATAATTGGTTCAGTGAGTTAAGTATGGTACATTCCACTTTATGCAAGACGTAATCGGACTGTTAAAGAATCGTTTACGCCTGATTAGTGGTACCTTTGTCAGTGACCAAACTATACGTAATCGTTTGGACGAAGACCAGCTGCGTTCGAGAGGGCGAAAGGTTCATACGTCAATACCTTGAATGGGGCATGGAAGGATGTTCGAACGTGCTCTTCACGGATGAATGTAAGATGAAGTTACTTAGTAACGATCGACATACATCCACGAACATAAGAGGTTTGATCATGGTTTGCGACGGGATTAGTTTACGATGTAAAGGCGAGCTTGTATTTTTAAATGATGGTACTGTAGCAGCTTAACGATACATTGAATACGTTGTCATATTATCCCGCGTTCACAACAAGTGCAAAACAATATTTAGTTTTGTCATCACCTCATCGACTTTAATCCAACAAAGTATCTTTGGAACCTGCTGAAAAGTCGAGTAAGGGCAACTCATGAAGATGTGCACACGCAGCAATAGTTAACTAACTTATTAAGAAAATAATGAGAGGATATTCCAGAAGTTTCTAAACTCAACCGTTATTTTTTAATTTAATCTCAATAAATGTCATTTGAATTAAGAAATAATTCGTTGTTTTACTGAATTTAAACACACACTGCGTTGGAACCTAGACAAAAAAATTAATCATCTACAAAACAAGCGACGGCTCTTACTTTGTTACTTTGTTTACTTCCAGAGAGGTACAAACGCAGTCCATCCGAACTAACCGTGCCGACGCTTATATGGGAGTCGGTCAGGATGGCGGGTACCACCGCTTTCGATATAATACTGCACCCATCCAACAAGAACGCTTCCAAAAGTAAGATAAACGACATTACCTTCTTGCAACTGTGGAACGAATGGGGTAAGAAAATAATTGCCTTTATACAGACAATTTTCGGAAAATCAGACAGAAAACAGACCAAACCGAAATATGACGAACACAAGCCGGAGCAACGAAGTTTCAACAAGCTGACAACCGATAAAGCGAAAGCATAGCTGGCAGAAACTGAATAAAGATAAAGCAAAGGACAATAGAATTTATATACAATGGAAAATATCGTACCGGAGAAATGGATCAAACATTTTATTATTGGATTGAAAACGGAAAACTACAAGCCAAATATTCGTCACAATTCTATGTTTCATTTAGACTTGTAGCTTGAGGCACTAAATAAATATAATCTCCATTTGCCTATTACCTTTAAAATTATGTAATATTATAATTAATTTCAAGAAATATAACTAATAGAATATCTAAAGTGATTAATCTGTGATTGGGTATTTTTTTCCTTAATTTTGAAAAACTCTGTAAAAGTCCTATATAGTCATTCATTTAGCATATGTATTTCCCAAACTATAGCATTGATATTATCATTCACAAGAACACCTGCAGAGACCCCTTAAACTTTAGCGTAACTAAACAGAACATGAAATGTCTCCAATTTCTACTTTGTTTCGATTCAATTAAACGATAATAGTCGGCAATTAAAACGATTTATTCCACTCGGATATTACGAATGATATATTGCGCGATCGATTGCATATCTGTGTGGATATATACAGATTAACGTCGCTTATATCCTTAATATATAGATATGTATTGCATGTAATATCTAGTTCCTTTACATGGAAAATATTGATTTGATTCGTAATGAATATTTTATAAAGCTGATGTATTGTCGGAATAAAAAGGACTACCACATTTAATCTACTTTCGTGCATTTAATAGTTTATTTATGGATCGATGCCGTGTAATTTGATGAAATGGCGCGTCGAAAATATGTATTTCAATAAGCGACGTACGTTCACGTATAATGCAATAATTTGGTTCAAATTGTGGTTTCAATTATTAAAATTAATTTGCTCTTTTGCAAATGAAGGCAATTCTGAATATGCAGCATTTTTATGCAGCACCGCGATATAGATTTAAATTGTTCATATAATTAAAAAAAAGACTTCTCGAAACGTGCGATGTAAATTGTTTGCCAGAATATGTTCCGTCTTCAGCTTCTAATGAGCACATTCGATAAACATCAATTTGCAAAAATCCCTCACACTAAACCTATGTATATTGTAATCGGAGCTTATCTTCGAATGCTTCCTCTAAATTGCTCAAAAAAGAAATTACATTATCTTGTTTATTTGTCTAAGACCTTACTTACTTGCAACATCGGCAGAAACGAACACAACAGTTCTCCGAGCATCCAATTCTGGACCAGCAACACGTACAAGCTGATCGGAATCACACATACGCACTTCACGATATCACTGACTACGTTGTTGATGACGAACGCGTACGTGGTATCCTTATAAAATCTATGTCTTAGGATGTGATAGAGCACCGCCAGATTGGCTAACACGCCCGTGACCACCAGCAATGAGTACATCACCACTATGAAGCGGTAGATACGAACCACCGATGGACGAACCCTGGCCTCTTTGAGATCGATGTTCTCATCGTAGACGCCGACCAGGAAATGCTTGATCACTTCGAAGACGTGGGGTGGGACATCGGCGAAGGGGTTCTTTGTAGTTGAAGGATTTATGGTGGAGTTCATCGTCTTTGAATTTCGATTTCGTCTTTTGGAATCATCTAATTCAGCTTCTTTTTCAAGACGTATGTCATGCGTGGCATTTAATTGTTAAAAAACGAAGTTTCTGTAATAATTCCAATACGATGCTCCTTTAAAGAATAGATAATAAAGGATATCTTATTGTAGGATCAAGTACTTTGCAAATTTGGCAAATAGCTGAAAACATCCACAGATTTTATGAATAACATTGGTCGATACAAAAATAACTTTGAATCCGTTTAAATTGACGTAACATAGAGTAAGAACAGTTTTAAAGTAGTCAATAATTTATATAATCAGTAGAGAGGTAGTTCCAATGAACCAAACTAATTTCAGGTCTGCGTATGTTAAGTTATCCAGCTTGTTAAATGAGTTGGTCAAATTTCTATAGAATAGAATATTTAATATTTACATAATAACAATACAAGTTATTATAGAACATGTTGTTATGGAACATACATGTTCCAACACAACGTGAACGTGAACTTAATAATTCGGTAATTCCTGATCTTGCCCAAAAAACTTGCAAACGCCTTGCAAATGATTAAAGTCGCATTTAATGCGTTTCTTTTACTCAAAGATTTATAATTAAATGTGATCCCTTTGTTCATTTTTACATATTGTTATTTATCTCTGCATACCTATTTTTTGTTAAAAACAATTGAATCTGAATTTTTGTTAGTAGATGGCTTTTATATTTACATCTTTAATATTATAGTTATGGAGCTGATGCGTATAAACATTTATGCACGTACCAGGGCATATTTTCGGTTAAAATAAACGCAATATGTAACTTTATCCTGCATTGTTAACAAAATTTTCAGAATTTTAAAATATTCGTACGTTGTCCCGTACCTCACCGAAGATGCTGTACGTTATATTTCATATACTGAAAGTCCATGAATTCTGCAGACAAAATTAGATCTTTCACGAAAACGTTGTGAAAAAAGACTCAAGCCTCCAATTCAAGTTCTATCTATACAAGCTGTCTGCATTCATCAATATATGAAAGACTTGCATTGGAAAATTCTAAAAAATTATGACACTGTATATAAACTTAACTGCTCAATATAATAGCATTCAAAATAAATACATTCTAGAGCTTTATAATAATATATAGTTCAAACATCAATGAGTTATGGAACAGTTTTTCATTTGCATGGAAACAGTTAAGTTATTAACTTATTGTAACTGTTGAATCTTTTAAAACACTCTATGCATCATTTTCAAAGTGAATCGAAATCTAGCAGTTCCATAAAAAACAATGCTAAAATACTTCTCTGAAATGCTTATACCCGTTGTTTTTGAAAATACTTCTTATTTCAAATATTTAGAAAGAAAAAAAAATACTTCTAAATTTTTCGATTTCTAAAATTCGAAAATTTCCAAAGTATTCTCGTTGAAGTAATAAAATTACTGCACAATTCCTATTTTTTTTTTTTTATTTACTTTCCGCTCTAAACAAACCTCGGATTTGTTTCAGTAATTCCCAACCGATTACCAACTGCACATTCGAACTTTTCGAAATCGCGACATCCCGACGAATTTCCGCGCGCCGAACCGTGATCTTCGTCCTGACAACTGTTGCACCCCCGGCGAGCTCGCTACGACCAGCAGACGCATCACACACCACTGAACGTAAAACGGGCGCGAGCCGCAGGACCCAACAGAAGAACGCGCAAGGATTTGTTGTTATTGCGCGAATGGCGTGCGCGATATTAGATTGGGTTAGGTTTGGTTAGAAATGATATTTCATAATATCGGTGCGTTGGTAACAGTTATGATAATAATTTGTTTGCTCAACAAAGATATCATTTACGGGACATAATATTTTAGTTAGTTGCGACGGTAGTCCTAGAACAAAGAAAATACAAAAAATTTGGGAGAAACGTCCTTCTTTCTTAACATAGTCCATATTTAGCCCGATATACTTTTTCCGGGAATGTTAGATAGATTGGATACCCTGCTTATGGTGAGAATCCTCGAGCATCTACCGTCATTATCTCCTCATTGTCGGCAAATCCTTTACTACTGAGCCATTCTTATCAAGTTTAGAAATAGAAAATAATCCAATCGTCGGATTGGATTATTAGAGGCCATATAAGCAGGCCATATAAGCAGAATTCTCATTTCACATAATATTTTTTCTTTCTCTCCAATTTTGGTAGAATTCTCGTTTTTTGCTTGCAAACTTGCGAACCCATCTAATATATCGCTTAAAAGCTTAATCCACTTTTAGACTATTCTTCATATTCTTCACTATTAGAACCATCTAATTCTTTAAGCGCTTTTTATTATTTTTGCCGCGTGATCCGTGCAAGAAAATACAATCTAAATTCATTCAAGTTCGAATTTCAATTTGTCTTCTGTCCTGTTCTTTGATGCAATTATGAAATTGTCTACAAGCGCTTTAATTTGTGATATTGATGGAATCGCCCAGTGTAAGGAGAGAAATCACTAAACCAACGCGCATGTTTCTGCATCTTTAGCATTATCGGAGCAACGAAAGAAAGTCAGAACTTTCGTTTTAAAAAGTCTTAAAATTTATCGCTCGATATCAATCTCATTGCGGCTCTAACTTGCCTAATTAGTTGAGTAAAAACCCTTAACGGGGAGGAAGCATCCCGTAAAGCGCGTCGAACTGCATTAAATACATAAGGACCTCCTAAACATTATTTTCTTTTACAGCAAGAAAAGGAAAACCTTTAACATCTGGCAATCAACTAACTTTCCTGAAAATAGTACCTATGAGGCGCCTGATCTCAAAAATTGCCAGGGCGGCTGCTGCAGCCACGGCGGTTGGTGTCTCAGTAGTTACTAGCCAGAAAAAATCTACCCAGTATACGTTCATAGAATACTGGACGGAGATAGGCAGAAGAATACACAGATCCTGGAATAAATTCACAGGCAGAAGATGAGGAACGTGTTAAATTAGAACGAGCATATTGTGCAAGTTCATCCTGTATAGGGTGCCCACGTCCAAATTACTGGTTGGTATTCAAATTTTGTGTAATCTAATGTCATATCTACCGAAATTCGTTAAATTGGCATTTTAATAAATACGATGCGTAATCGTTGAGAAATACACAAGTTTATTGTTATAAATGTTGAGCCACTCATATATCCTGCAATACTATTACACTAATTGCTAAAATATATCGGCTTCACGGATTTTATAACTAATTGCTACAATTTTAGAAGTAATTCTAACGTCTTCTTATCTACCTGGCAGTTTTAATATTTAAAAAAAGAAGGCCGAAGTCGACAAAATCGATGTTAGTAGCATACTGTTTACTATACAGGGCTGTTAGATAAACGTACGGACAAAATTCAAAGGGTTATTCCTTGACCTATTCTAAGAATACTTTGTACTATGATGATTTCTGAAAACCCCTTTGTTTCGAATATGCAGGGTGAACAAAATTTACGACAGTAACATCAAAAAGTACATGTAAAATTGCTCAATCAATGAATGTTCGAAATAACTTACAGCCTCCCTGGCGAAGAAACCGTTCATTGTACAATCGTCTAGCTTATAATGAATCGCCATCCGCAAGTCCATACACGAAATGCATATCAGTCATCTCGGCGTTCGTATACGTGGTAGAGGACTTCACTAACTATTAAAGACACGTCAAACAGCCAAACGCCACTCAATGTAAACAACTGCGACCGATGCGGGTGATGGTGATCACTGACGAGTCGTATTCAAACGAAATCCACTTGCACGTTAGTAGATAAAACAGCCGTTCCACGTTATCGTCAACAATTTTTTGTACTTGATAAACTCATTGGTGTACGTCATACTTTTATTTACATTGATGATTTCAACAAATATCGAATATGGTTGTCGCAAATTTTGTTCACCCTGTATCTTCGCAACAAGGAGGTTTTTCAAAAATCATCATAGGACAAAATATTCTTAGAATAGGCTAAGGAATGGCTTATTGAATTCTTACCACATGTTTACCTAACACCCTGTATACAGGATATTTCACGAAATTCCTTAGTTAGAAGTGGAATTTCGTTTCCAATTCGATAATGTAGTTAAAAATACGACGGTCCATTTGAAAAAAAAAAAAGGATTTTCAGTTAATTTCACAAAAATAAATACGTTAATCTACATTACATTCTTAAATATAAGAGCGGTGCAAATGTTAAAATTTCAGCATGATATATAGATGCGATGCTGTAATCACCTATTCCAAAATGTCAAAGTTCCATTCATAATAACACTATTAAAACTAACAAGTTTCGTGAAATATCCTTTATAAAAGGAATAATGCTACAGAAAATTACTTGTATAGGAAGACGGAAAATTATGAAGAAACTACCACTTACATACAAATAGCACTGTGGTCAGAATCTAACCACATTCTCCTTCAGTAAAGTAATCTCCTTCAGAAGTAATCATTTCCTACAACAAGCCTTCGTTAAACTTCCACTTCAAAGGCAATCCTCCTCAATTTTTGTATTTACATTTCTATATAAAGCATTTAAATTGCAAATTGCTCGCCAGTATATACAAACTGAAAAGAAATTACAAACGATCTTATTATTTCTACATCCAACTATCCAAATAAAAGGAAAATAAAATGCTAGAAGTAGCTATGTGTAATCATCTAGACGGTAGCGCTTACTAAATAAACTTCCGCTGCTGCACCGGCTAACTTGATTGTATCATATTGTTATCGTTACCTTTTTGTTCGCGGAAGTTGGTGTTCGGATAAAGTTTTCAACCAATCTTATCTGAATTTACTTCAAGATGTTAACAGGAACTCGGTAAGGAGATATACTGGTTAGTCGGAATAAGAAATTTGTTTAAATTTCAACGTATGCGTGCTGTTAAGTGTGAGCATCTCAAATAATCGCTTCAAAAATTTTGTACAATCCTAAATAAAGATTTGAAAAACTGGATTGGGCAAAATTCTATGAACTTGTCAGTAAGCAGGCACTTCAAGAACAATATAAAAGGGATTGTTAAGGTTACCCAGATGGATTATCCGAAAGGAGAAATTTATAAAGAAAATATCTTTCATTGTCAAATTTTTGCATATTTACTTTTTGCTCAATTGAGAGTATTGAACCTAAGATGACCTTCGAAATTTTTATATTGTTTCCTTTTGTTTACCTAGATTCGCTTGTACCTCTTTTATTTTTCAAGTTTACGTTCCGAAAAGTTCTAAAAACGAAGCGGAAAACTAAAGTTGATGTTTTGAAGCATAATTTCTGATAGATTTTGATCAGCCACGTATGTAAATCAAGGTCTTTCCAACGGTTTTTGATATTACCTAAAAACATACGATTTTGGAAAATTTCGCACGAATTCGAGATTCAATTTTCCCATTTTTCACTTAAAGGATCCTCTGAAGTCTTTTCTACAACCAACAGAAGCTTCAGTAGAGCGTTAATTTACGAAAACGAACTCGTAGAATCGATTTATCGAGCTGCCATCATGCAATCTATTTTACTTTTTAACCTAAAAAGCTCTAAAAACGTTGCGGAAATTTCCAAAACATCTGCAAACTTTAGCGCCTCAACCGTTTCGGGGAGAAGGTTACCCTTTTCTCCTCTCGAAGATCGGTTCAACACTTCTCGAGATCTGCAAAATAACATCTCGTTTAACCGCCCAACGTTTTTGGTTGGTGAATTTTGAGCGTATTACGAAATTTGAAGAAAAATTTCAAATGTTCAAGGAGCCAGAGTCGCAATTCGCAGCTTCACGTTTTAAAATCGCCTCATTTTTTGTAATTTTCTACGTCGCTTCTATTCTCGATTAATTTATACGAAGAAGACTGCGATCTCACGAGATTTACCTGAAGGGCACGTAGGTATGTACTTCCGACAAACATGTTTGTCGCACAACGGGATCGAATCTACAGGCGATTTTCATTTGATGTTGCGTCAGTTACGCGAGCTAGATACATACTTTTGAAGTAAGATCGGATATTAAAGCGTAGACATTGATAGGTAACTATACGTGACGCGTATTCGGAACAGGAGAATGTTGAAATTGGATTCTAGACGGCGAACCGGCTACAAACCGACCATAGCGATCCAAATTTCTATCGATGGAAGTTATATTTGTTATTGGTCGCGCATGTAGGATGTATAGCTGCATATTTGGCCGAAATCTAATATTAAATGGAACGATATTTATTGAATTATCTCGGTGAACCAGCTTACGTGATCGTAGTATCAAAAGCCGCTTGAAGCTCCTCAACGTTCTAGCATCGAATTGGTGTCTCACAATGTCGATGAAGTTTTACCCGAAAAGGTGTTAATTTTTACTTAATGCATTGTTATCTTTTTCTTCAAATAAATCTCGACTATTAAAAAAAAAATGAAATCGTTTCACTCAAAAAAAAAGATTAAAGAATTTTTTTGTTGTTGCCAAGTTTCACTTAAAGACATTCTCGAATTTGTTTGTTTAGCTAATATTGCAATACAAAGACGGCACGGAATTGCTAGTAATGACTAAAGAGCACAAGATCGAGTGAAATCATGTCTTTTTTGCAGCGACTAGACAGACTCGTGTCTATTCGTCTCATAAGAAAGGGTTCGTGTGCTTATTGATTTCCCCGAGAGTCGACCAAACACGAGTCTGTCTAGTCTCTGCAAAACAGGTATGATATCACTCGCTTTTGTCCTCTCTAGTAATTACGTACCTCATCAGCAGTCCAATGCAAGCTAATTCTTTCAAAACAGCGACTTTCTTGGTTGTACAACATATTCTCTTGTGTATATAAAAAAAAGCGCCGTTAACTCCATCCAAGTAATTATTACTTGCTTCCAGTAACCTTCTTTCTGTTTATAGGTGTGTTTTAATTTGTTCATCATTTACTTAATTAAAATCAAAGCCAATCGACTTAATTTAAAAGCTAATATTTATTGCATTCCTTAAGCTTACAACATAGGAAATAGATTAACAATTACACATTCACTTATGCTTTAGTTCAACGCCGCAATCTTATCTTTACAATTTATACCTCCGGAAAAATTTCAAGAGATTTCCAGCTTGCCGCTCGCCGGATTCAAAAGCGCCATGCGTGGTCGAAAAATGCGATTCATGTACCGCTTCACCGGCAAAGAATATCTTCGGAACACCATCCATCGTCACCGGAACCGATAGGGTTGACGGTCCACAACCGGCTCGATCGCATGCTGGGGTCGTGTGACTATAAGCGCCCCTCACCCAAGGGTTGGAAATCCACGTACTCCTGCAAAGATCATTAATCATACAAGACGTGTTTGGGAGGGCCTGTTGAATGATCGTTCGTTTCTGGATGGAAGCTACTGGTGAATGTTCGAACCCCAAAGGCCCCAAAGGCTAAATTATTGATGAAGTTGGAACGTGTCGTCCTTTCTTAAGGTTGTGAATATGTTAAAGATGTATAAATGTCGGTAAATGCGAGATAGGGGTAGGAGTAGGAGTAGTTGGTGAAATGTACGCAAGGTAAAGAATTGGAGGTAAAATAATATATTAACGTTATTTAACCTATTAAACGTATTAAAAAATTGAATCTAAGTAACCTTAAAATAAACAAAATAATTTCTATGGGCAAATTAAAAATAAGAAAGAATGTCTATGTTCTAGCGTCTTTCCGATGCGATAAAGTCGTCATTTAAATGTCAGTAGCGATTGATGGTGACGAACAACGATTCAATTTTCTCGTGTATTTCCGTCACGTACTGCACAATATCGGAAGAAAATACAACAGCAAATCAAGTCACTGCGCGGATCCTTCCGCTTACGTTATAACCAATTCTAATAAATAACCTTTGTTTTTGCTGATCAAAAAGGATCCGGAACAAAGAGCTTCCACTGTCGATTTCATTAAGTAAATTTGCAGAATAGGATGATACAAATGTTTCCTACATTCGATGGATTGTACGGTCCGTTTTTTTTTCCTTTTCTACCAACTCGTTAAGGTCCTTTGAAGCTTAGCTGATATAACAAAAAAACTTTAAACGCGTTAAATTCCCCACATTTAACGTTGTAATTTGCAGCGGATGTTGGTCCGAATGAAAGAAAAAGGGCGAGATCCTATTAAAGCTCTTTACAAACATAGATTTTACCCTTATTCTGTCCGGATGTCGTCGCACAATGACATCGGTTGACGCGCTTGTTTTGCAACGCGTGAAAGAAATGGCGCAGTCCTGTTATACGACTTGACCTCTTACTAATTTTACAATGCCATGTGGATGTTGACGACTATTGTTTTGAGAGGAAAAAAAATAAAAGTTGTTTTTTTTTTTTTTAACGATTTAAATAATGCTGAACTGAGAAGAAGGCTTCATTAGTTAGAACTTTTTGGCTAATCGTTATAAAAACTCAAAGAAATGTTCAATACTTGTTATATGAATAAACCATTCTTATAACAGCGACTCTGTTTTAAATGTAATATGGTACTTTAGACGATGATTCGATCTCGTAATAATGATGATTAGAGAGGACAAAGACAAGTGGAATTATTTCTTTTTTACAACAACTAGATAGACTCGTGCCTATTCGCTTCATGAGACTAGATTCGAGTTGCTGATGCCCCCCCCCCCCCAAGAGTCGACAAAACACGAGTCTGTTCAGTCTCTGCCAAAACGTAGTAATTTCATCCGGCTTTGTCCTCTCTAACGGTGATATTCCAGAAACAATTCATTTAATCATTTTTGAACAGAAAATAAATTTAAATTCGACAAAATTGCAAAGTTTTGTGTTTGTAATGAACCTCGACCAACGACAAATGACGTTCGAGGTTTAATAACAAAGAAAAACGCTAATTTTCTTTTCATCTTTTAAGTCATTTGTCCATTTTCTCTACGGGTTCATAACAAACGCAAAATTTAGCAACTTGACCAAATTTAAGCCTAGTCTCGACTTCCAAAAAAGTGGGCGAGATCCCCATAGCGAAGATGAAAAATGACACGGCGTCAATGGAAGTTTTTTAATTTCAATACACCAAGGGCTTTGCGGTAATTGAGTTGGTAACACTGCGTGTATTTGCAGAATTTATTCCGACCGTGTTCACTAAAATTAGCAATCGAATTACAACGATGTGCAACGTAATTACCCGGCAACATGTTTCAAAAAATTCATCATGAAAGATGGTGACATACGCAGAATGTACTTGCACCGTAAAACAATAATAATTTATATTAAAAGTTACAACACGTTTATTTAATCTAACGAAATATGTATATATGCCCTAACTAAAATTATAATTGGACTTAAGGTAAAATATTGCTGTTATACATTTTACTACGAAATATAAACTCGCATAATTTTCAACGAGTTCAATTCAAATCTAAATTAGGAATTAATCGATTTTTCTAACTCGAGTTAATGAGATAAGAAAATCAAGACTCGTTACACCACTGTACAAGATCTCTGTAGAGCAAGCCTATTAATCGGTAAAGAAGATAAAACAAAAAATATTATTCGCATGAAGTGTTACAAGAACGTGTATGCGTAAGAAGGTGTGCTTCGAGCTCCGAGGCGCATTCAGAAGAGGCCAACGGTATATCCAGCGAAATGCCAAGTACGTTAATGCAATGAACACGGAAAACCCTACTTCAACGACAGCAATCTACTTCCAATAAATTACTTTATTTCAGATTGAATCTCAAGAACAAGCCGACGCCTAACCTTAATCCGGAAACCTTGAAGCCAGACATCCGCTATAGCGCCGGGATTACGCTTCCCTAATTCAAAGATCCTTCGCCTTTCAATGCCACAAACATCATCGTAGATACGACTAGCCTATAAAACAAAGAAGGCCGCGGCATGTACAAGACCTCAACTCGCAAAGAAGCGGCTAAGCTAATAATCCCGGAGTGGTTCGTCTATAGACGCCCTCTCCCGGGACGCGCGCCAATTTATTTTTCGTACGCTCGGGAATGCGTTGCTTTTGTTTCGTAATTTCGACCCGATTAAAATCAACCGCCTGGCCGTCGCTAACCCTTCGTTACTAGCTCCCTACGGGTGTTATGTTACGTTTTCAAGTGCGAGTATATTTTATACGCTTTTCAGTGTCATAAATATTTCTACCCTTTTAATATCATTCAGGTAAATATGAATAAGTTCGTAAATCCCAAAAGGAATATGTTAACGAATTAGTTAATCATTTTCTAAATTCACAGACAAAGAAAAATACGCCATTTAAATTTTAAAAAAAAGCTAGATGTTGCAAAGAAATAACTTTCAATATTTTTAAATATATTTTAATAGTGAACAGCAGTTCTTACCACGCAAAATCAATTATAAGGATAAAAAAGGATAAATAAAAATAAAAAAGGACGCTAAAACATAGACGTACGACATAAACTTCCGTCGTAAGCACATATACGTTTCGAAGAAAGATCCGGTGATTTGCAAAATTAATGACGTTTGTGTTCTATTAATTATATACAAAAACAATTACAAGAGAACCAACAAAGAACAGCAAAATCGCTCAAAAAAATACGCAAAAATGATACTTACTTTATAACCTTAATGGGCAACGGAATATTAGGATCCTGTAAGAACATTCTCAACACCTCCACGCAGTGAGTACCGATAACCTCTTCGGGAAGTGACTCCATTTTCTCAAGACCTTCACCCCCTATCCATCCAACAAGAACATTCGTTTGGTTTAATACCGTATCAAACCCTGATACGTACTTTATCCAATCCCTATCATCACCTAAGATGGTATTTCTTTTCCAGATCAATTGGAAACCGTCGACTTTCCACCATTTCTCTTCGAAAATGAGATATATCTTTCCTATACCGTAAAAGCCTAAGCTGTCGATAGTTTTTCGTGTGATATCTGGTAGCGGCGGTTGGAATTGCAGCAGATTCTGCTTTAGGAAACCTATGGATGGGGTCGCTATTACATGATCCGCTACGACAGTTAAATTTCCGCGGCAATCTAGACGAATTTTAGATTTGGAATAGTCGATTTTTAAAACCGGCGTTTCTAAGAGCAAAGATTGTTGTGGTATCGATTTCAGTAAGATGTCGACCAGTGATTTGTAACCCTTTCTAAGATTCATGTGTTTTTGACGGTCTGTTCCGATAAACGAATATTTTCCCCAATCTTTCGCAGAAACTTCCCTCAAATGATGACAAGAATTATCGATCACTTGAAAACGGTAATGCCAGTCGTACAATTCCAATGCTTTTTCTACAAATTCCTTATCTTCGCTGGGATTGTCTCTTAGGTGCTTCTTAAATTCGTCCTCTAGAAATTCTTCAACAGAAAATGGATATTTTTCTGAGTTCACAAAATTTTCACATTCTTCTAAGATTTTCCCGACGATAAAATCGATTTTCTTCACCATAAAATCGTCGAAAATATACCCATCGTTTCTAACGTATATTCCGATACCTTCTTCCGAGGTTTCGTCTAGTATGAGATTGTTTTCTTCGGCTAACCTATGTAAGTAATTTGATGTACCGTGAAGCCATTGAGCACCTAATTCTAGGACGTTTCCGTTAACATAAATAGTGTCTACACGACCTCCTAATTTGTCGGATGCTTCAAGGATGAGGAAATCTTCAATACCTGCTTGGAGAAAGGTAGTGGCAGCTCCTAAACCGGCCATTCCACCGCCGATTATTGCTATACGACAGGACTTTTCTCGAGGGCTCCTACAGTGTGTGTATTTGGATTATAAAAAACATTAATGAGAAAATGTTACTTACAAGATACTAAATAAGTGATTTTAATGAAACTTACATCTTACAAGACTAGACAAGAGACCGCTGTTTTACTTGATATTGTTCTTTTTAAATTTAATAGATTTGGAAACTTCCATGAAAGAATTCAAACCCATTTACTGGAAATTTTGAAAAACAATAGGTCAACCCCGCTCGCCCAAGATTCAAATCTAGCAGTCATAAACGTTCAATCCATATGAATTTGCAATTAAATTTTGATCCGCAACTCAAATTAAAGTATCTCGAGAAGGGTCCCTCCTGGTTGCTTATTATTGGTGCAAATGTGTAACAGGCAACAAGTGTTGAAAATGGCAAAAGAACTTGCAAAATCCTTAAAACTTATGTTGTGATAAATATTTTTAGATTGAGATTGCTAAATTTCAGATCAATGAAAACAGAAAAGGAAATTCTGAAAACCAAAAATATCGTATTTCAAGTGAAAATAAGAATTTTCATTTTCAAAGGTCGATTATAGCCACTGAAAACCAATATTGGCCCGAAAATGGTTCCTGAAACAGTCTGGAATCTAAAGATTGAATAAGTTTCATTAAACTCGGTTATTTCACACTAGATCATTTTGGCACAGATGACTCCAATATTTAGAGCCAACGCAGTCCATTAAACGTGTTTTTGCTGATCATAATATTAACAATATACGTAAATATCAAATTAAATCTTCTGAAATGTAAACATTGATATTTAAAAAATCGGAGAAGTCAAACATTTTACTTGTTTAAAAGTTCAATAGAGAAACTGAACATATTACGCAAGTTTCTCCGTTATAAATGAAATAAATTACGTTTCTAATTAACTTAATAGTTAGTAAACCTTGGCGCTGTCAACACTAGAGACTTGGAGACATGCAGTGGGTTAATTGGTAATTTTATTAATGGAATATTAGCGTCTGCTCCGTCATATTTCGTATGAAAACAAAAGCATTAAAGTCCCTCTCCTAGTAAAATTAAATATTCATTCTATTCAGTACGGATATCATTAAAGATAAGAATATTTCACCCTCGAGTAATACATCCTCCCGTTTAAATTCCCACCGAATGCTTATATAGGTTAGCAAGAAAAATAAAGGTACTAGAATTCTACAAAATAAAAGAGAAATAATGAAAATTAGCTTTTATTATGAATAAGCACAAATATGAGATGGTAACTATACAAGAAACCATTAACGACTTACCCATGTAAATCGATAATCCTCTGAGCTTCACGAAGACCACTTTCCAAAGCTCCATGCGCAGATGAATAAAAGCAAGGATGCGTAGCCTCCCCGGCAAATAACAGCGTCATCTTTCCATTGTTCGCTGATAGAGGCCGCGCTAGATCTTCAGCTGTTGCGTTCACGTTATCGCTGTCAACCGTCCTGTAGGAAAAGGACCCGCGGAAATGCTCATTCGAATACCATTTGGTCCTAGGAGGTACGTTACGTTTTTGAATCAAAAATTATGTTTTGATCCAAAGATTTTACCTAGTAACGCTCTCTGGGGCTGGAATCTTATATTTGGCGCCTAAAAATTTGTTTAGGATATATTGGCAGCCCTTAGAGACAACATCATCGGACAATAATTCAACCTCTCTTGTTAGCAAGCCGACGTTCCAACCCATGAGAATATTCGCATCGCCATCTATCGTGTAGAAACCGAAAATATCTTGCAGCCATGATTTTCCGTCCTAAATTTGAATGAATTTGGAAAAAATAAACGTAGGAGTTGAGGACTTACCTTCACCGGACCGTATGGGAATTCATTTATCGCAGCAAGATGATCTTCTTCGTTCCAAATGAAACTGAAGCCCGTGCAATCGTCCGGCCACCATTTGTAAGGGAAGCGCATAAAAATTTTATTCACAGTTCCTATTCCCAAAGCTCTAATAGCTTTAGATTTATACAAAGGTAACTCCGGTGTGAATAATTTACCATGTTTCTCTTTTAAGACTCCTAGAGATGCTGTGAAGATTACATGGTCGCCGTTGTAGGATGATCCATCTTTGCAATGCACTTGACATCGGTCGGAATTCCACGCAATATTTACGACTTCTTTTTCAAAACGTATCATCTTCAAAATTGGTAACGCTTCGGATTTATTTGGATATGTTTTCTGTCGAAATCATTCTATTATTTGTATCATTTTACGAAGGAAAATCGCAAAACTAACCGTTAGAATGTCGAAAATCGTACTGAAACCGTGTTTTTTCCAGTGTAAGAGCAAATTGCCGTCGCATTCTTCGTATTTGAGCAGACCCGAAGCGGAAATATCCAACCACGAATATGCCCCGTCGTAACAAAGCGTAAAAGCATGGAACCAATTCAGCATTTTTCTTGCTAACTCCTTATTGGAACCATCTGTAGGGAATAACTCTTGGACTTTTTTATTATATCTGTAAAATGACATCAGCATTTTCGGAGTGATCAGAAATAATGCAAAGTTTCCTATTCTTATAGAAAAATAATGGAGAGACGAATCCAACGATACTAAACGCAAATTATTGTTCTTATTAAAACAATCATCATAGTTTCCTTCTTCATCCTCAACAAATATATTTTTCAGGGTAGAATCGTTGTATTCATCCTTCTATTATCTTCCCAAAAACGTGAAAATATACATGTGCGTAGCCAGAATTTGATCTAGGAGGGGGCCAATTAAATTGATATTTTGGGAACTTTTGTATGATCAACAATAAGAAATAAATATGAAAGAGTTTCTGGGACGGAAGGGACGGGAAACGGGTCCCTATCCCCTTCTGTCTACGCCCATGGAAAGATGTAACATGTGTTATTTAAGAGAAAAAAGTTGACAACAAATTCGACGATACTGAAAGTTGGCTCGTGAACACCAAAAGTCGATGGTACTCTTCGGAATTGCCAACTTAAAGAAACAACTACGTACCTTCGCAAGAAGTAATCCCCAAAAGAACCTTTTTCTTCCATCAATTTCTCGTCGTCGTAACTAATATCGGCGAAAACGCCGTACAATATATCCGTCAAATTCTTATCAAGTTCTTTACCAGATGAATCGTAAAATGTTAAATTCTCGTAATCGTTAAGGGAAGCGCCCAAGAGTTTGTAATCTTTGACCATGTCGTATATAACATTCCCGCTTTCTCCATGACACCACTGCGCACCATGTTCGATAAGACTGTTGTCTTTTTTGATGGAATAAATTCGACCACCGACGCGATTTCCGGCTTCTAGTATCGTTATTTTCGTGTAACCATTATCGATTAATCTCCTAGCAGCTGCTATTCCTGATATACCAGCACCAACGATGATAATATTGGGAATTCTAGACATTATCTAAAAAGAAAGTGTATAAACATCTTCAAATTTAAAATTCTCCCGCAATTTTCGTAACTTCGAGCGCACTTCACTAGATGGCGCCACTTACTCGAGCTTATCTAATGCCGGATAGTTCGTAAGATAGATGAGAAATTTAAATATCACGTGCGATTAACTTACCAAATTATGTAATGCCAATTGAGCGTTCGAAATAATCCGAGGTGAGGCGCTAATCCAATACGAGCGCATAAAAAGTAAATACAAATAATGCAAGCGAATGCAACAAGGTTGTTCTGTAACTACGTCAGGTACGTAAAAATTTCCATCAACTACTGCGTAATAATTCCCAGTAAAAACGAGTTGATACCACCCGGTTTTTTTACTCGATTAGATATTATTAACAGATTTGAGAGATATTTACAATGAAATATAAGCTCATGTTCTTATTTTCCTAATTTGCAGGTAATATAGGAATTTCGACGTAAGTAACCCAGGTTAACGTTTGTAAATGTCAAAATTTCTGTAGCAATTCGGTCAAGAGAACACATCTCGTGATATAGGCGAAGATAAATTGGGATATTTACAACCGTTTGTCTTGAAAACAATTCGAATTCCAGAAAGTAGTCATGTACCCACGAAAAGCATCTTTCACAATGTTACCGGCCAAACATAACCTACGAAATGTGATATTAGATACTAAATACAGTACAAAACATTTGTTAAAATACTCGAACAACTTCCGTCAATTCTTACTAGGAGATGCGTTAAGAAATGTCAATAACATAAAGAAGGATATTCTTAATCTCATCGAGAACGATAACATAATTGGTATAGTCAAGAGAAACTTATTATCCGTACCTGAAAATTTAAAGAATCAATCAGCTGTTATAATACGTGCGTGGACACATCAATGCGAATGTGTTGTTGCTCAGAGATTGAGAAGGGGACAGCAGATGTTTTCTTTGTATTCCAAGTTGTGGGAAGAACGTGCATTGAAGGAGTTCTTCCGAAAACTTAAATTGCAAATTACCCGTCATGGAAAAGAATTTATGATCAGCGCAGCTGGTATTACTGCATACAATTGGGAAGCAAATCGAATACCTGATAGCGAACTACAATTACATATCAACGAATTGGAATATATGCAAATCCTCAGAGACAAAACAATAAACTGTACTGAATGCAGTGAATGCCAACCAAAGTCAAATTCGAAATGCACACATAAAAAGAACCCTTATGGAACGTACGAAGAATGGACTGTTTTTGTTGAAAAACAAGATATGATCGTTTGGAGAAGACCGCATGAATCAGGCAACTTTGAATATAAAGTTTATGGTTCCTATGATGATGTTTATGCTGATGATTTTGTAAATGTTCAGATCGATATCAGGTATCGGAGATTGTGGGATACAACAGCTGTTGTTCTGGATATTGTCGATAAGGATCCTAATCCGGAATCAAACGGTGATATTATTTATTGGGAAATGTTGTGGCCAGTAAGTGTTTTGTTTCATTCGTTTTACATGGAGAGTTTTATTTAATAAATGTAAGGTTGATCCTCTAACTTTAAGACTAGACATTCAAAAATTTTGAAAAAAGCCAGGATTATCACTCCTTATTCAATATTTACGAGACTAAAAATTTGTTTGGACAGCAACAAAATGTACATAATAATTTTTGGACTTGTTACAAGTGAATCTTTATTAATTAAAAATGCACAATGAATTTTTTGAATGTACAGTTGGGCAATAGAGTTTTTACGAGAGTATTTCATAAATAAGGTACATCGTGAATAGACAAACTTGAGCGACTTAAATTTTATCTAGCAAACAACTGCAATTACTGGTCCTTAAAACGTTCTTGGTTTTTGGAGCACCATTTCTAGTACCAACGAAAGCTTAATGTTTAGATTACCATGTTAGAGGGTTCTTGGAGTTATAGCAAAATTGAATTGTTCTTGCTTGTGCTACGGTTGACCCTCATCAAATCAAACAACAATCTCTGAACAACTTTTTTCCCCAACGTATGGATTGAAAAACGAGAAAACATTGAATGTCCAAGTCCATGCGCTAGATTTAAAATTTACAAAATTAAGCCCAATAATGTTGAAGATCTAAGGATCCGAATTATCAAAAAGATACAAGAAATGTAATTGTTAATTTAATTTTAATTAAAAATAATAGCACTACTGTAACCCACAACAAATTCAAAATAATTTTGTCTATTTACGGTATACGTAACATTTATTAAACACTTAAACCAGCGCTTTCTCGTAAGAACATTGTAACAGTGAACTTATTATTATTATTGCACTATTGTGTGCATTTTACACGTGCTATTTATGATTAATTGTACATGTAGCTGTGTGTTTCGCTCTTTTACAGAAATTTTTCGCCAATCGCGACTACGTCTTCAGACGTCGCTACATGCTAGATACCAACTCGAAAACCATGCTGCTGGTGAGCAAATGTACAGATCACCCGGACTATCCGGCAGATCCCAACAAGTATCGCGTCAAAGATTACCGTTCGTATATGGTGATTAAGCCGCATAAAGATTTCACATCGCCCGGAGTTGAATTTGGCCTCACGTATTACGATAATCCTGGTGTCAATATACCCGCTGCAATATCGTCATGGGTCGCGTACAGGGCGATGCCTGAATATCTGAACCGTTTGCGTGAAGCCGCTCGGGAATATCAAGCTTTTTGCACGAAAAACGGTTGCGATCGGTTCTTCAACATAAGGAACCTCGACGATGGCAAAGATGATAGAATACCCGATGATAATACAAGCGAAACTCCGATTAAGTCGACCGATGTTCCTTTAGAAGTGACTGGGACTACTGAGAAATGTCCGGGGATCGAGATTATGACGTCACCATCGCCGATAATGCAAGCAGACGTCTCTAAACACACCTACTGGAAATATTTGCAGCCAACTTATTATTTTAGTTAACCTAATATATTGAAAAGAATATTGACATATTTTTCTTGTCGATACTAAGACTGCCAATAATAATTGTTCTCTTACAGGCAATGCAAGTAATATTAATGAAATATTAGTATTAATAAAAGTGATAAAAAACAAAAAAAAAAGGAGAGATAAGCCAAAGTTAGTAGTCTGTTTTCTTTTATTTTGATTTTTAGAATTTCTGTGAGAATCTTGGAGCAGCACTTCATTTTTTTTTTAACTTGAATCCCAGGTAATTTTGGGAATTGGGCATCCAAATAATCAAGGAAGAGATGAAATGCTGTGTGTATCGTTGAAGTATTCTTTATTACCGTACTTTGGCGATGTCGCAAGCGACATTAAACATTAGAAATAAAAAAAATATGCATGCAAAAGATTCATAATAATTTTATGTCTATATATTTATATTTGTATGATATTGTTGTCATTATTAAATAATGTGAACGGTCGTTTTCTGATTGAATAAACCAAATTATATAATTTTTTATATAATTTGGTTTATTCATTAATAATTATTCATTAATAATGAATAATGATTAATAATTATTCATTAATAATTATTGAATTATAAATTCAATAAATATGTTATCATTTTCATTATTTGTAGTTTTTATAAATAAGATCGATTGGTAAGTATTGCCTTGGATAATAAAACGAGCATTACACGTATAATGATGTCAATGAATATTTAAGCTTATATGTGATACTGTATTCTATTAAAGAAACAAAAGAAAAACTGAGTAGTACGTGCGTTATTGACGAAAAGATTGCGCGAACTGCGAATCGTAAGAGGGCTTCCATTTTCATGAACTAAAGCTATGCTTGTTGAGATGCCCAAGTATTACACGAAAAACAATACAATAAACCTAAGAATCGGTAAAAAACAAAATACCCAAAAGAGAACAAAAGACATTTTCTAAAATATATTTTATCTTTTCTTATATAAACAAGGGTGCAAACTAATCGTAGGTAATTTGTATAATGATTTACATCGTAAAGTCTTTTTAAAATCCAAAAAGTAGAATAAGTTGTGCGATAAATCCTTCCAAATATTAATGAAACCAAATCTCTTTAATCCTTCAATAAAATCGTCGACTTTATCAAACCGTGATTCTACTTCAGCAATTTTTAAGAGTCCCCTGCAGAAAAAAATCTGTTTTAATATATTGAAAATTGTTTGTTTGTTATACATACCCATTTTTTAAAATCCTACCAGCTTCAAATAAATATTCTCGGATATTGGAACCCATCAATGACAAGCAGAACACCACAACATCTACACTGTCATCTGCAAGAGGTACCTTAGACATATCGCATGCTATTACATCGTTGTTAACTGAGACTAGATCAAATGAATGAACTTTTTGAGATACGGACCTAACTAATTTCGCTTCCCCGCAGCCCATATCGGCTATAACATAACTAATTGGCCTAAAATATGCTAGTATTAATATTATATACTATCTTATCATGAAGATCATCTTCTTCAGTAGTCAAAATGAAAATGTAACTTACTTACATTTTCTTAATGCTCTTAATTATAACATCGATAGGGTTTAGAGGCCATTTAGAAACTTGTTGTCGGTAACCTTCGTGATATGCAAGGAAAGCGTCAGGATCTTTCTTGAAGTATTCCTTAGTTTCTTTGCTGTCAGCATTATAGATCTGTTCATTAATATATCGAAACCTCGATGCTTTTAGTTTCTGCAACATTCTCTCTCTTAATGATAATTTTCCTTCTGTTTTCTTATTTCCCGCTCCAGGGGATGTATTTAATAGGTTAATCAATTTACGTTTTTTATTTTGAATTTTTATAAAGTTTTTGTCTGCTATATTAATAATTTCTGATGTGGTTTCATTATCGTTTGTCTTTGATAAATTATTGGCTTCACCGGCCAAAACTTTCTTGTTATTAATTTTAATTTTCTTTTTCAATCGCATCGTATGCTGCTTCTGAATTTTATCCGTAATTTCCTTAGGAGATTTTAACATCACTTTTTTATTATTAAATAGACTATTGTTCAAATTTATCTTCTCAACTCGATTGCTGGATTTATCATTTGTGAAAAGATCTTTGTGGTGTTTCTTGTCGATAAATTTTTTTGGTGGTATAAACCTATTATTTTTTTCATCTTCTTGCTTATTTGGGAAATGAGGTTGATCATTTAATGCTGATTTGTTTTTTGTTTTTTTGTTCTTTATTAATTCCCTTTTTACTTTTGTTACTTTAATTGCTTTCATCCTAACCTATAAATGTAAATACAGGTCATAAATAATTGTTGGAAAGTCAGGATAATACTTACATTAATATTCGATAATTGAGTAGCATTTCTATCTCCAGTTTTATTGGTTTCCCAATCAGGAATAGAAAATATATCCATCTTTTAAAGATATTTAATTTACTCAGTCTCTACGAAACCATCCAAATACAAATTATTTTTGCTAAACGACGGATGGTCCCAAAGAAATGGATAGTGGTCTCTGTAAAAGAAATGGACAGCTGTTTAACTCGCCATCTTACGAATAGATTCACAATTATTAAAGAAGAATCCCAATCTGAATAAATCAAAAATTGAATTTCCATATTCTATGTTTGTTTCTCTAGATAACGAAACACCGAGACTTTTGTATGACCGACAATAAGAAACGAAAGTTTTTGCAGAGGTTTAGGGAGTGATGTGGAGAGCTGGTCACTCCCTCTAACCTTCTGCTACGCCCATGGTGGTGTTCATTGTATTTAATTAGCATTAATGTTTTTAAATTTGGACTATGTGTATTGTTATTAAGTATTTATTTCTATACTTTCTTTACGTACTGTGTATATACATTGCACTATATAAAACAGGAATGCAGAAGGAATCGTCCGCGCCCTCACCTTTATACCACCACCAATCTTGGTGATTTTTTTCATAGGTACAAGTGACTTTCGAACAAATCTCGTGACTTAATGAAAACTTGCGAAAATCAGTATATTTTTACAAATTTCTTGTAATACAAACATTATTATTAGAAACGTATGTAGGTATTTCTATTTAATTACGCATATATGTAGTTGAACATTATCAATGAATTTGTCAAACTATACGGTCCTAGTGACATGAGTAAGTACTTAGTAAAAGAAAAAGTACATTAAATCACTAATATTACAAACAAACTCCCTCTTCTTATTAAAACTATAAAATTTGTTCAAATTACACCAATGACGTCGTTAAATTGATTTGATCATACATTGTACATATGTAGATTCAGTTTGTCAAAGGACAAACTAACAACAGAGTAGTTAGGGTTTAAGATGTTCATGTATTCTTGATGGTGTCAAGATTTTGTACTGTATTTCCCTTATTAAATATTTTTTCGAAATGATAAATCTGAAATAATCGACCCCTTGACCAGATTGTGGCTACGCCCATGTACTATATCTGGCTTTACAGCGTACCAGTGTACTAATGCGCTAACCTGGTTTGCGAAGTTACCAAATGTTTTGCTGTATAGTATGTAATTTATGTAACTAATATATTGTTACGGTACTAAACCAAAACTGACATGTAAATAGCAAGTACTCAAATCTAAAAATAAATTAATTTAGCATATTTTCAAGAAAATTTTACTTTAAAAAAAATGTTAGATAATTCACCTTTTCATTTAATAACGAATAACACAATTTAAAGAAAACTTGTGTTTGAATAAGTTATTTCTGAAAAAAATTGGAAAGGACATGGTGATTTCTTTTGTTTTATTTTTTTTGTCGTATTCGGAATAGTTATAAATTCGTGGGTAAGATGGTGCTGAATTTCGAAATAAAAACATTAATTTCACTGTCCAGCTCATGGATAGTCTGAACTTACAATTTTTAAAATATGAATAACATTGTAAAAGCAACTTCTTTTGTTAAAAATAAAAATATTTTGATTCGAAATTTCAGAAATTGCGTCAGCGTTTTAAGTCTAAAATGTTGCATGTAACTTTTGCAAGTTTTTAAAAATGTAAGTTACGTTAAAAGGAATGGTCCACATCTCTCGAAACCTTTATATGTATTTGCTCTGTATACTACTAGCACCAGTAACAAATTGTATTGTATGAAATACGGCATTTTTGATATAAGATTTGTTTACAAATAGGATAACTTCCAATTGATGTTTACCAACAAATAACCTTAAGGATAGCACAATATAATAAAGGGTAAGAATTATCTTATAGATACAGTTATCAAGGGTTGACTACGTGCAAGAAGTCACGTACTGGCCTCAAACATGACTCTCTGAGGTGGCTTCGATGGTCACGTACTCATTTTACAAGAAGCCTTTCTACCTACAGTAGATTCAACGACACTACCAATTTGATTCTACTATTTTGATGCAGTGTTCAAATCTCCGTGCAGCCTGTCGCGCATTTCCAGGCGTGATCTTATATTGTGCGGTATTGTGAAGTGCGCTTGCCGATTCGAACTCCAAAAAAAAAAAAAACATTTGAAATTTACGAACGGAATTTAAAACAACTCTGCTTATATGTTTGTTCAATTGTTATAAACATTTTTGCGGGCAAATTTGGAATGCGGCAGTGGGCGTAATAGTAATGGTAATTAACAAATAAAACATTTGTTTATATTCCAAGGAAAAACATCGCAGCCTTGATCTGCAACCTCTAAATCGCATCTTGTTCAAAAAGCGATTGTGTATAAATTACGCTTGATATACAGAATACAGCCGACAATCACGTGCATGTAAGAGTTGCCGTTGTACCAGAGACGGCTTAAGATTAGTCGATCTTAGTAAGTATATTTCTTCATCATTCGAATTCAATATGGGTGAATTAAGAACTCGTCTTGTACTATAAATCCTTTTACTTGCAATTTCACTTCGCTCATACAAAGAAAAACCACCCGAAATACTAAAATTATTTTAATAAGAATCAATAGATCAATACAGCGCCGCACCTGTTTCTTATTATGTTAAGTAAAAAACATTTATCTTTTGAGTTGATAATGCTGTTGATTATTTGTGGCTATTTATAAATTCCACAAACATCGTTTGTATTCTTTGTCCGCAGATTCCCAGGCGGAATTTTCTTTATAATTCAAATAAAATTGAAATGATCGACTGCGTTCCGAAAATCAAGGTAGTTATCTTCCACCTTTTTGGCATGTGCAAATTTTAGAATGTTTTCGGTCATTAGGTGACGTCAGGTGATTCAAAATTCTCGTAATGTAACTAAATATATATCGGCTTTAGAAATACCTAACAATAATGCTTTGATACGCAATCAGCTACGTATTAATTCGATAATTACCTTTACGATATGGACAAATCAAATTAAATTATATCGCTAATCAAGAAAGCTGAATTAATTACAAGGTTAGAGTAGATTATGTTTGGATAAATTTATTTTCTGATTTTTTTTCAGGTTCAAGCAAATTTCTAGTGCGTAAAATACAATGGCCAGTACGATTTTAAGACAAGAAAGATTATCATCAAAAATTTTACTGTTATGCAACAGTATCTTAAGTAGAAATCTTCGATTATTCAGTTTCCAAAGTGCGGCTAAAATCCAACAATTCGATATCGGACCAGGTCCAGTGGATGTCTTGGAGAGCAAATTAAAAAGGGGACAATTGCTTAGAGACGAGCAACAATACGAAGTAGCTGAAGCATTGCAAAGAGTGTATGAAGATATTCAAACTTATGATCCTCCAAAGGATAGCGTTTTCCATAAACTATTTGGTAAACCAAAGGACAACGTGCAAGGTTTATATATCTATGGGGCTGTTGGCGGGGGAAAAACGATGTTAATGGATATATTTTATAAATGTTGCAATACCGATCGTAAAACAAGGGTTCATTTCAACAAGTTTATGCTTGAAGTTCACCAAAAGATACACGATATAAAACAGGAGGTGGACATCGATTATAACGATCGTAAATCGAAACCATTCGATCCTGTCCCACGAGTAGCTCATGCTATTACAGATAAAGCCTGGTTGATATGTTTTGACGAATTCCAAGTGACAGATATTGCGGATGCCATGATTCTTAAGAGATTATTTACACAATTATTCGAAAACGGAGCTGTTGTGGTTGCTACGAGCAATCGAGCACCTGATGATTTGTATAAAAATGGACTGCAAAGAGCAAATTTCGTACCTTTTATTCCAATCTTGAAGTCACACTGTCAAATTATTAACTTAGATTCCGGAGTCGATTATAGATTAAAAGGTCAAGCCGGGCAGACACATTATTTTGTAAAATCAAAAAACAATCAAGATGCTGACCCTGTAGATGATATTTTTAAAGCATTATGTGCAAAGGAAACGGATACAGTTCGACCAAGGACTTTCACCATTTTAGGACGCAACGTTACTTTCCAAAGAGCTTGCGGTGGAGTTCTAGATACTACGTTCCAAGAATTGTGTGATCGTCCTCTTGGAGCTAGTGACTATTTACATCTGACGCAGTTCTTCCACACAATAATCATTCGGGAGTTACCTCAATTAAGCTTGAAATTAAAATCGCAAACGAGACGTTTTATCACATTAATCGACAACCTCTACGACCATCGAACTCGAGTTCTTATTTCGGCATATGTACCATTAAAGCAGCTTTTCCTTAAGAAAAAACTTCACATGGATGAATTAGATGATGAGCAAAGAGTTTTGATGGATGATCTAGATATCGTTGAGGGTGATGCGAATTTATCTGCAAATGTTTTTAGTGGAGATGAAGAAATATTTGCGTTTGATCGTACAGTATCTCGTTTATCTGAAATGCAAACTCAGAGTTATTGGGAAGCCCAGCAACGTTAAATAGTGCAGGACGTAGTTTTAGTATTTTCAAAGCTCAAAAGTTGTGATTGCCCAGAATTTCACCGCGGCTTTTATTTATTTTTTGCTCATTTGCAAATTTTCTTGTAAGTATTACAATGATTTCAGTGTCTTGTAGTTTTCGAATCGAAGATTATGTAAATATCCAAAATAAAAATATATACCTTATATTCTTATTAATTGTGTTAAGTATTTGAATAAGTTTTATCAATTTTTTTTTAAATTTTAAGTAAATTGTTTTTATTTCTTGACATGTATTATTTGTGCAGTTAAAATTACCAACGAGCTCCCAAAAGCATATGTTTTTAATATGCCTGTTTATTTTGTTTGATGCAATGATGCTGGGGAAATTTAAAGGAAATTTGGTGATTTATCAAAGATATCAAATCCTAAGATATAATTTTGTTAAGTTATACAAACTTTCACAAAAGAAAGCTTAAGAAATTCGGAGGCACAATTTCAGTACATTTAGTATTTCAGACATAGTAATGAATATGTCCAACAGTCGAAAAGTAGCCATAAAATATAGAATATATTGGGAACTTGGAAGTAATTAAGTGCACATGTACATTTATTTAGATTTACGTTAAAATGTTATATATTTTTACAATTTCTGAGTATATTTTATATAATCTGACCTTATACATAGATATATTTTATACAGTGTTATTCTTGATGATAGCCTATTAGAGTCATCTGTGGAAATAATTAAAACATTTTTTGAAATGCTAGTGAAAAGCATTATGAATAAGATCTATTTTAATATCATAACGATAATATTAATTCTTTGCATAACCCTCTTATATGCAACCCTTCAACAGAAATTTAAAAATTAAGTTTTTCGCGCCAATTGCAACGGAAGACCCTAACTCGGTAAAGGCAGAACGATAAAGGTTCTGATCTTACGCGAAATGGATAAATCGCGTATTTTGTGTTATATTTGTTAACACGACAAATTGTATGAATTATATGTACTACTATTTTGTTATTAAACATTTAAATATATAATGAACATTTATTCTCTGTAAATGATTTAGGGAATCATTGATTTAGAATGTACCAACTTTGTGAAATTATTCTTTTTTCCAAACTGTAAATGTTAACATCCTCTGAACCATGTAGGTATTTACATGGGCGTAGTCGAAGGAGGGCAGGGAAGAGCTATACTCACCCCCCCCCCCCACTCTAAATCTCTGTAATAATCTCACTTTCGTTTCTTATTGCCGTGCTAATCCGTGATTAAATATTTAATTCGCTTTCTATAAACCGCAGGATTAGCTGTTCTATTGGAAATAGGAGCACTCATACATTCATAAAATTTAGAATATTTTCAACAATATTCTAAAATAGATTTTTATTCTTAATATTGACCGTTAACATTTCAATAAAGATATTTAATTATATGTGCATATTAAATTAATTTTTTCAAACAACTAGATTAATGTTTTATTTTATATACTTGTTTAATTATCGAATTCCGTCGTTTCTTTTTTTTTTTTTTCTTATCATCTTCGTGAGATCTTAGCTGTAACACCAGTTTTTTTGTTAAACGTTTCCGAACCGCGTTTGTTGTCGTTTCTTCGAATTTTGTTTGCATTCGATTACATCGAAACGGATTTAACAGCCTAGATTGCAAAAAAAAAGGATAATTGGACAAAAGCCATGGCTAATATATTTTTCTTAAATGTATTTTCTTTTAAGAAAAACCAGTTATACAATCTTGTTCTTATTTACATATATATTATTTAACTTTCCAATTAGTATTGATAATATCTTGGATAGATCTTACTTCCGGTACAAAAAACAAAGATGTTCTTAGAAATAGAAGAATAGCAATGTGAAAAGATAGAAACATATAAGGTATGTACTTTCTTATTGTAAATATTTTATTCAAATTGTATTAACTGTTTTACCAAATAAAGTTTATTTTTTCATTACCCTATTTTTGTATTACCAAGCTCTTAGTCAAAAAAATTATGAAATTGTGGTGCGGAAAGATAAAAGATATTTTACAGGAAATCTACATATCTGTGATATACAGATAGAGCAAAGCCTGGGCGAATTTCGGATCGTAAACGGGTCGCCATTTTGATGTAGTGCAGGTCCCTAATACAGTAGATACAATATTATATGTAAATATACTCTTACTGCGAATAACTGTTGTTTTTACTATAATATAATACGCCGTCTTAAATAAATAAACTGGCTGTTGCAAGCAAATTAATAAGAATTTTAAGGTGCTACGGGATGCGATAAACATAATGTAGATGTCTTTATTTTCACTTAGTCTTTTTCTTATCAATTTAACTGCGCAATTGAATATTTCCCTTAACTTAATATATTACTTATTCCGTAACTTCACTTTCAAAGCTCTTCCTTTTATAAATCTATTTTTTATTTCTTGAATGTGATAGCCCTAACAATATTGAAGTATTAGCATATGTAATATTATTTAAGCATATAATTCATAACGTATGAGGTAAAGAAATTACATATTTTCAAATGATGTAGTTTACGTTCATTCTAAAACGTGAGAAGCTTGCATCCCGAATTTTGAAATAGGATTTGGGAAATGATAAATGTGTCGATGCAGTGATAAGTGATGAAGTGAGAATTTTATATTTCATTGATCGCATTCACTTAAGCGTTGCGTTGCAGTGCTGCAAAGACTTCCAAAATGGGCACACCTGTCGTCGTACTTTGCAGCGTTTTCTTCCAAGCGGTTACTATTTTTTGCAGCGAAGCCAATATGCCACTAATTTATGTGCCACACATAAATTTAGTGAAATCAAATTCGTAGATAAAACACTATTTATTAAATTATATTATTGGCATCCAGGCGATTTGGAAAAACAACAAATATTGTTATGTCGCTTGTTACTTGAACACTGTCATGAAAACATAACTTTCTATAAACAGAAAGAGATAAGTTTCCGCATAGACGCCGCTTGTTACAGAGAAAAAAGAAAAATACACATGGCTCCTACAGGAACATATGTGATACGTTGTTATTTGGATGCTTTACGCATTGTTTTGAATGGTGTCAGAGCACACATATACGCAGATTGGAGCGCTTTGGACTCGAATTGCGTAAATAAGTTAGTACTTGCACATTTGTCGCTCATGCCTGGTGTTCAGTGAGTTTTATACTGCGTTACACATATCATTAAGATAACCGACAAACTTTTCGCGATGCTTTTTATGTCGCATTTCTTGTTCTTCGCCTTCATTCAAGATCCGCAAGGAGCAAAGCTTCTTCTTACAGTACCCAGTTGAGCAATCAAATGTGTCCGATGCGTGAACCGCCACCGCCACTACTATTACCGCCTCCGTTGATACCGCTAACGCTCCGATCGCGATATGCATGCATCGCTTTACGCATTCTATGGCACATCCAAATTACACTATTTGGCAGGTTATCGATGTGCTTCTATTATCTCTTGCTCGTTATCGCGTTTAATTACTGTTAACAAACCATACATTCCTACATTCCGTGTTCTTCACGGTGCATTTGAATCTCACGTGCCGAGATAGCGTGCGCTGATAATAGCGTTGAACATAATTTCAGCGACAGTTCAACGCGTACTCCGATATTGCACGTTCGTACGGTAGATCTTCGCAAGTTGGGCGCGCTTTAATAGACGAAACTTCGAAGTTTATTTTGCGGGTTCTCTTCGATTATTTTCCCGGCAACAATGCAAGTGTCACAGAAACAAGCGGTCGATATCCATTTCAATAATATCTCTTATAGTGTTGGAAAGAAAAGTAAGTGGATTAAAATGAACTAAGTTAATTATTCATGGTTCAGGTTTTCTTCTTTTTTTTTGTTACGTTAACATTGATAGATACAAAGGGAATGGAATTTTAATATGGTGAAGCTGCTGTATTTCTTTTTTTTAATTATTTTAACAGTTCTATACAAACTTCAGTTTTTTAGTCGGTTTTTTAATCGGCTCTTTAAAGTTTTGCCGTCTAACTCGCCCCATGTAAAAAATACGGAAATAGTATTTTGATTGTGTCGCAAGGTGAATTTTTACGAAGAATTCGGTTCAGAAACTAATGTAACATTTACGCGTTTTAAGATTTTTATATATTCGATGCGGAGTAATTACGGCTAATTTATTTGACTTTGGTTTCATTTTTGAAGTAGATAGGGCCCTTCTAGAGGTTATTTTGTAATTATTTTTCCCAAATATTAAGGTTTAGCCTAAAGAAAGGAAATACATGTTGAGAATTTAAATGTTAAAATTGATATAAAATACTAAATATTTCAAAAACCATTAGGTGAAATGTACCTTAATGAAACTCGCTTTTTTTTTGTTTTGATCCTAGAAACTGAAAATAATAAATAATAATAATAATAATAATAATAATAATAATAATAATAATAATATACAGGATGTCCTATTTTAAAAAGTTCAGCTCCTATATGTTTTGTATTTTTGGCACATTCTGTACATTATGAAAATAATTTCGAAATTTACCTCTAATAAGCCCCCACCCACCCCAAAAATAAGAATTGACTAAAATCCAATAATTTTGCCGTAAAACTCTGCATGGAAAACGTTAATAATACATAGTGTTTAGTTTATGTTTATGCTCAATTTTGAGTGTTCTTATGTGCGAGATAATATAACAATAAATTGTAGAAGGTTCGTTTATTGCAACACTAGTGTTAAGTTTAATCCATCGTATTGCTTTCTATTTACATTAATTTTCTTAAATTATTCTCAGTCATTTCTTAGTAAATGCAATTACAATGTAATATATAAATCATGAAAACAACATAAACGCATCGGCAACTTCCGTACCACACAACTAGAATTAATTAATCCGAGACGACCGTTTTGAGGATGCGTGGAATCCACATTCTCAACAAGTGACCAGCCGCCTAGTAATTCAATCAATTAGACTTGAATAGTGCGGAGTTTCCCGATACTTTTGTGATATTTGACAATGTAATATTTTTAACATTGCGACGAAAAGTTTTTATTTGAATAAGCAACACTAGTTGTATTCTGAGATCTTATTAACAAGTTTCGAAATTGTTGATATAATACTAGGAATTGATTTGTTTTCAAATGTTACGGAAAGTAAAGGATGACACGTTGTTCGTTGGTATAAACATCCATTATTTGACGGGATTAATAAAATATTTTTGTTTTTACTTCATTCGAAATCGTGGGTTAAAAAAGAATATAGAAACAATATGATAAATCGCTATGTTAGTGATATACGTGTATATGTCTCATACATGACTTGCCATATGATATTGCGTTAATTTTTTTTTTCTCTAATGCACGCATGACCATCTTACGGAAAAAAAAAAAAAATCAAATCTAAGATAACAGAGTTTTATTAGTTACAAAGTTGAAACTGATGCCATATTATGTAGATAGTGTAGCTTTCGAGCCGTATATTATACGCATTGTCTGTCAATATATGCAATTAATTAACAGGAAATAATGAATCGTTACGACTGTAGTAGTTCATCAAATAAATCAAATAAAATGATAGCTTTATGGTATTGCTAATTGATATACAGCCGCTTTATTTTCAATAGAATTTATTACCTGCAAATAATAAATTAGCACATAAAAGCTGTTGTTTATTTCGTTTTGTCTCTGAACAAACTACTATGTTTATCTAAAGAAGTTTACATTAGACAGCTACAGCATTACTTTGACACAATTGTGTGTATTTGATTTTCTCTTATTCGCGATTCTCTTGGTGTACAATCAAAAATTTAGAATGACTAACCAATTTGCAATGCCAGAAGTAAGCTTGCAGAAACGAGTACGCTTCACGAAATTACCAGCGACTAGACAGACTCGTGTTTCGAGAACTTTCGGAGGAAACCAGTAGGCAACACGAACTCATTCTTATGGGACGAACAGATACGAATCTGTCTAGTCTAGTCTTCACTGATTTACTTATACTCGGTTTTCTACGTAGAAGAATTAACGTAGAAAGCCACATTTACACAGGATGAATTAAGTAAAGGAAGAAAATTCCAAAATGTAATTATTTTAATACCCCATTAGTTATTAATAGAGTTAATTAAATTACTTAAATAATTTATTAGTTATTAATTAAGTTATTAATAGAGGAAATTTACTCGTTTTATTGCATCGAGTAATACAATTAAGTTGTTGCTACAAGAAACTAACTCATAGATATCTGGTTTATAGTTAGGTTCAATCTACAAATCACAAAATATGCGATATCCGCGAGAGTTTAGAGAGAAGACTTAATTAAAATTATTAATAAATTTGTATAGTGTGGAACGCCTCATCTGTGGTAGATATGCATTTTCTTTTTTGGATTCAATGCTTTATTGCATTGTTAAATGTAGGAAGCCCGCTCTTATAAAAGAACTTGCAAATCTACATTATTTATTCTACACAAAGACAATTTTTGGGGAAATTATTATATTTTGTATTTAAATATGGGACGGGAGAAAAATTCATTTACGTACTTATTTAAAGTACCTCTAATATGTCAATTTAACAATACTTTTTATTTATTTGAAATACGCCTTATGTGTCAAATAACTTCTATTTATTTTAAATGTCGATTTAAATAACTTTTTCTTGCTTTAAATGCGCCTTACGTGCTAATTTAACGATAGTTCTTCATAGGAAGTGAACTATTATATGCTGCTTTCAGTTTTCGTATTTTTCTATCTTCCCGATCGAATTAACGTAGATTCTTGATCACTTAAGTTTTGTTAATCGTTTAGAAGGATTGCTCCATCTACTTTTTAGGAGCAAAATTAACACATACTCAAAACTGTTTGGGATGACGACCATAGTTCCAAAATAAAAAGTTGCCATTGACATTCGAAAAACTACGTACTACTTTACTAATTCCGCTGGTTTGGTGTTTACAACGACCAAATACCAAAGCGCTATATTTCTGCAATTATAGAAGTAGAAGGGCAAAACGTTTTATAGCATGCAAGTTTCACGTTCTTCCATGTAAGATCGCCGTGACAAATAATGTTAAAGAACGTTAAAACAATGACATCTTAAACAAGTTTATAACTCGTTTAAACGTCGCCAATGTAACCTCGGTTAAAAAAAAAATTAATGCGGCTTGTATTATGCATTGCGCCAATGCTTCCTGAGCTGTTTCCCTTTAAGGCCAAATCTTTAGACGGATACTTTTAGTTTGGATGAAGTAGTTATTAACTCCAACCTATAGAAATAAGGAAGGTATGCATTTCTAAAGCGTTTTACGACTCATAGAAAGCCAGTTTGCGACCAATCAAATTGAAAATTAGCGCTTCGTCTAAATAAAATGTAAAAAATCCTTCGATTTTCGAGAATTAATCGCGCTTTCTGCGAAAATCGAATACGTTCGCGAATGAACATATTTCTTTTTATCCTTTCTCCCTGTTTTTATAACAAACTGAGTTTACTTTTGCCCCATTTTATATAGGTACATATATAATGTAGCATTGTTCTTCTCGCATTGTATCCACTCCGAGAAGAACAGTGCACGAAACCTGCAATAACAGTAATGTAATCTTGTATAATGTATAGGTAGTTATGATCAAATACACGTAATATATGCAAAATAAAAATTCATCCATATATCCATTGTTGTCCCAAAAATATGATATTACCATTTCCAGATGATATTCACCCTTTGTGAATAGACTGTCCTTCGAGCACCAACATATGTCCCTTACAGCAACTTTTCGTTTTCGCCGTGGTTATATTTGGCTTGTCCTAGATAGTAGTTTCATAATCACGGTGACGTTTATACAAATACCAAAAGCAGCTACAGCACTAATTGTTAGTAAATAATACCTACTAAGAAGTAACGTTTCACAACGAGAAAATTTCAAACGGTAAACACTAAACGCAAACATGTTTATCGGCCGATAGAAAAGTATGGATGTCCATCGTAGATTTTCGTTGTTACCTTGTAATTGTGCGCGAAAACGGTCCAGATAAGAGTCAAACTTTAAAAGCGCCTGCCTTAACATCAACATTTAAAAATGACATGTTGTTGCCTGGACTCCGTCGCGTTGTGAAGTTTTACGGACCCTATATACGCCACCAGATATGAATTTCTTCGCATACCTACCGATCTTTGCGAGATAATTAAGTGGTGATATAATCCAGCGTCATTTGTTACTTTCAAGGAAAAGAAAAAATAGTTGCTTACTAGGAACTAATTTCCATAAATAAGCTGTAACACACAAGTATTTGACGCGTCAAGTAAATCAAACACGTCAAGCTTTGTTCATCGTCCATCTATAAATAAATCTTATTCGAATACTTGAATCCTCCATGATAACATTCTGGCCTAAATACATTCTGAAACAAAAACGTTACATTACACCAAGTCTCGTTTCGTTACGAAGCTTTGCAGAATTCAAATTAATTTTCTTTTAGGTGGCTTCGACTAGCGAAGGTCACACTTCCGTAAATATTCTCACGAATTCGACATATCTAGCATGGTTGAACGTTTATTGAGCACGGTTCTCGAAAAACAAGAAAGGAGGACAATAATTTGCTGTAAAATTACGTTTTCGGGATTTAATGTCTCCATAATATAAGCGGTAAAGATCTTACAATCAAGAAGGATGCAGGGAGAACATTCGGCACCAACGGCCACTGTGAATTTATCGAGGTGAAATTGTTGAACATCTATTAGAATAAATGAATAAATAAAATGTTCTTGTTAACAAAGCACTTACACGTCTTATTGTTCTGGATTCTTGCCGTATTTAGTTTATTTGTTTATTCTTACCAGTGCATGTCCTGCTACTCGCATATCTGTAATGCATTAAATTTTACATAATTAGGGTTATACATTGGTGTCCAAATTAAAATTGTTTTCTATTAAATGTTTTATTATTTATGGAATGTTCTGTTTAAAATAAGAATGCTCTACAAATGTGAACTACTCATAAGTCATATGATTGGTTTTCCAGATATTTTTTTTACAATAGTAAGAAACACATTTTGTTTACTATTTCGTTGACCTGTCTTATACCGTTTTGTCAAACTAAAACATTTGCATACATCGCCATTTACATGAGTCTACCTTGGTCGGATATAATCGCAACGCTAAAGAGATTTTCATTCACTACATACAGTAGGCAATGGCTTAACTGCCTGTTTTAAGGTATTACTTTTTGTTAAAAACTATGACGTTAACTGTAACCAGCTGACGTGGCATGATATATATTTGAGCAATGAACGAATATCCTCTTCTGCTCCGAATATATCCGGTGAAGATAGGTGCAACTACGATCGACTCTCAATCTGTATATTTTTCTCCTGTCTGATTTTATTACTTACGTTCATGTCTACATGCAGTTTCAATTTTAAAATCATTTAATTCTCATTCACTTCTTTTCCTTTTAAATAAGATGCCAACTTACATTACAACAAACTTTACAACAAACTTTGGTGAGGTTCTTCGCGATCAACCTTCCAGATCACCATTTTCTTATTATAAGTCAAATATTATCAATATTTAATTGTTATTACTTTTTTGTTGCTTATGTTTTATTCAAATCAGCTTTCTTTTGTCTTTGATTTTGTCCTTTGATGAAGCACCATCAGAGGAAAGCACTCTTTCCTTTGATGGTGATTTTCGGTCTGTATATCGGGATTCACTGGGATCTTGAAAACAAAAATGCTCAAGGATTATTCTCGCTATTTTCCGTAACCTATTTCTTTTTTACATTGGAGCAAAATAGGTTACACCTAAAATTAAGTTCTTCAATTGTAGTTGAAACATATAGCACCTAATTGGAGAAGCTTTTCACCAAAACGAAGGAATTTTTCACCGAAACGGGCCGAAACAGAAAGACCCAACATATGTAGCGCAGAAAGTTACTGTTCCTATTAAATTCAGCTTACTACGCGATCAATACTACGCGTTGATTCTAGCTATTTTTCGAAAGGACAACCAGACGAAGTTAGAACGGTGTCGGAGCAGATACTGCATTTCTATCGGTATACTGATAAAGCGAATAAAATGTCTTGGGTAAGGATACCGATTCTAGTGCAATTTCGCAATTTTTTGACCGTTATCGTTTGAAAAAATGTTAATATAGAACATTACATATTACACATGTTCACTGCATGGCAAAATTCTGGAATAAATTCATTAAATTCCAACCGATTTATATTTTACATCAATTCCTGCACCTCTGGTTATTACGTCAATTTATTAAATGGCAACTTCCAATTTTTTTCGGCCGAATAGTTGAAAAAAAGTCCTCTCAAAAAAGCATAAATTATTTTTTAAATTTTAATTTAAAGAAAGCAACTTCTCAATTTTTTTAACAAAAACGTTGCCTTTTGTTATTAATAAAATTTATATTTTCCACTCTTTAAATGACTTATTTTAGAAGCTTTATTATGCATGGGATTAAAATATTATTAATACCATTGAGAGCGCGAATTACCCTATCAAAATAAAAAAAAATGTTATTTAAAAAATTGTCAATGATATTATTATTTGAAAGGGGAAGGTTAACATTAATCAAAACACCTTTATTAAAAAACGAATAAATTGACCTCTAAGTCCAAGTGCTTCTTCGAAAAATTAAACGCTTCATTGTTAATAAATTTATTCATTTACGTTATCAACAACCGCCATTGTATGTATATATACTATTTTCAATTGTAATGTGTATTGTTTTCATTAAATAAGCTTTATTAGATTCCTAATCATTTATTAAACAAACAAATTAAAAAATGTTCGGATGCTAGAGTCCTTACAACTCGAAATCAACTTTTTTATTTCCGGCATTGTATCTTCTGCGAGGTCACATGCCTTTTTTAATTTACATTTCTTTGTGAAAGCAATTTAGATAAATTGCTGCTAAAACCTTCTGTTTTCTCGAGATCCGTGATACTCTAAGTGTGACAGTTTATATTTATATTCAGAAATCTTATTTAGAACCAGAATGTTTGCTTCTAAACATTGCATCAGTATATCATGTCTTTCTAGAGAATCGAAGAAATCATACACTTTTCCAATTGTACCTAATTCCTATAATCGAACTAATTTGCTGGGTATTAGATAAAAGACCACGATTAAAGAATCCTCTTAAACACGAACCTAAACGCTGTTAAGTTTGCCACTCGTTACACCATCCGCAGCTGCACAAATGTACTCAAATTCTATTGTCGATGTTTTTAGTTTACCACTAACTTTCTTTTCGTGTAACATCTATAAATAAAGAAATAACAACAATAAACAATAAGGTGTCTTCTTCGTTGATTTGATTACATGTTAAACGGCTTGATTATACGTATAGATGTACGTTTGTAATTATCTTCGTGTTACGTTTTATGAACAATATTTTAATCAATAAAAGGCGTTATTTTGCATTACCGCAATTATAATATCTTGTAATTGCAGTAAGTGCTTTTAATGACATAATCTTAGATCCGCAAAAAAATTGTAATTAGTAGCTATCCAGGCGTAATTTTATCTCAAAATAATTATCCAAGATGGAAATCAAAAGCATGTTTTCCACGCCGACAAAATAAAAGATTTAGTAAGCTGTAATTTGTTCGTTAATATGTACGTCTAATCGAACACACACGACGTATTACTTCGATATAATTCCCTTGTTTTGTCAATGTTTAATAGCAATTAAATATGTGTACGATACGTTAATTGGATTTACCTCCACAATTACAACATAAGTACGCGTACATATGTATGATATAGAAATGTGGATGTTTATGAAAACATCCTCATAGGAAAGCACATAGTTCAAGCTCTCGTGCGTGTATACAGGGTGGGACAGACCGGTAATTATCATCTGTTTGTTAGCAGTAATAACAACATCAGCTCCGTAGAAACTTGCTTTTCTAAAATAAGGTATTCGCGATGGGAAATGGTAAATTTCGAAAAAGATAAGGTATAAGTATTGCGAATTTTAATACAATTTTAGAAATGGTTAAAATTAAATTCTTCGCACGATAACAATTATAGGATTTCCCGTTTAATACAAGAAAGTTACGTTGCGTAGCTTCGTCGCCATCTATCATGAATCGAAAAAAATATTTCCAACAAATCCTAACGTCCTTTTTGCCTTAGAATCCGAATCTGCAATAATGTACAGGGGCTTCTATTTAAGATTTCGAATTTCCCACCTGTAAGGACGGTGAGAGAGGGACTAATTTTAGCAACAGTGTATTACCTTCTTAGAATGATTGAATTTTAAAACTGAATGAAGCATTTTTCCAAATATTTGAAAGTTTCAAGTTGACAAAATCACCCGGTACAAGGCGACGAGGGTGGTGCGCCACCTGTATACACACTATTTTCTTAGATTTCCAATTGTAAAGAATACGTAAGTATCAGCAACCACCGTTCTACACAAGTCTAATTAATTACATAATAATTAATCCGGAACCGTTGTTTCGAGGACACGTATGGTCCTCATCATCAATCCGTGACCCAATGAGGATGATGACTTAATTATTATATAAGATTGCCGATACTTATCGTACTACGCCACTGTCCTTGTTATCGTTTATTTTTCAATCGCAATATGCTTTCTTTCACTAAATATGCGTTATTTCAAAGGTTAATAATCAAATTTATTAAAGAAGCAAATTAAAAGGCGGATGGGAAATTTGTTTTTACAACTCGTCATGTTTGCCGGTTAAATATCCTACGTAAACGTCGCTCAACCTAATAACAGGCATAGCGCAAGCAATAAACCATTTTTACTATTACGAAAATAAAAAATAAATCTCTCGAAACGACTCACTCAGTGGAAACGATTGATTTAATTTGCGATAAATTTTAATGCAATAAACAATGTCTGGCGAAAACAAGAAAAAATACTTTTTTAATCATAGACATAATTACTGTTTCTGCACTTAATTAATGCGCGTTTTCAATTTTTCTTGTTGCCCGAGCTCAAACATGAATACGTTATTTATGTAAAACGTAGGTAGGTTTTCGCCGTCTCGATAACGCTATCTTAATTTAAAGTAGTTTAAAAATGTCGTCGAAAAAAACAATGTTATTACATAATTACAGGAAAAACAGTCCGATTGCTGCGCATAACAATCGAATTTTAACCTTCCTTAATTTATCTATTTTAAACGCTGCCTTATCTTTTTAACGCAGCACAATTTAATTTTCGCATAAAAATATTCGGCGGCAAATAGTGGATATCAAGTCTTCAATTTTTTGGTAGGCGCGATTTAAGTTTGATATTTTTTACCTGCCTTACTTACGATAAGGCTAAATATGGCCCTAAACGCTGTTAAATTAGTTACGCGAATTACTCGACGTTATTAAGAAAACTTTGAATTTATCAATGACTACTACTTCATCTCTGAGAACGGAAAAGTACAACGATGAATTTATTTTGTCCAGTTTTTCTAAGAAAACACGGACGTCTTTCGTTGCAACAAAATAATTTTGAATTTTCCAACTCACACGTACTGTATTATTTAACGATTCCTGGAACATGCTCTCCTTTAAAGGAATAAGATAAGAATAACGGCTTCACATACGCACCCCTAAGCACCCTTCCTCTTTCCATTAATAATGAAATGTAAATAATTTCAAGATTTACTATAAATATTAAATCCTCGACGCTTGCTTTAATTAAAACAATTATTGCTTGCTACTATTACGAATATTTTATCCGTTTTCTTTGTCAATATACCTTATTTTGTTTATTTTATTGTCATTAATTTGATTACATTTTAGACAAATTGTTCATGTTTATTTTTATTTTGTTTGTTCTGTTGTATCTTAGTTCTGTAAATAGTATTGCTAATCAGAAGAAAATATGTTTATTGCATTATCGCAGTTATAATATTTTATAATTACAGAAAGCGCTTCTAATTACATAAATTTCATTAAATAACATTCTTTTTTTACATCGACAAAATAAAAATTTCAGTAATCTATATCTTCTTCTTAAATATTCAGGAAATTTTACGAGATTTATTCGTTGGAGGTTTGATGATTATTATTAATTGATGGTATTATTTTAAATAACAGGTCCGATGTTTTAACTATGTATCCCAGAATTTTAGAATTCAAATAATAGTAACATCCTTGAAACTTATAACGAGTTTCCTAAAATAGCCTATCTGCGTATAATCGATCATGGAACAAATTTCTTTACGAACTAACTCGATAAATTCCCATATTTTTTCAATCTTCGATAGCAATTAAATACGCCTACGTTAATTGGATTTACCTTAATCGAAAACGAAATACCGTTAACATAGACATGTACATGTACGATTATCGAAGACTATCGGTGTATAATTTATTCGTACTTCAATCTTTGGCGTTTAAAATCTTACGATAACTTATGAAAGATATTCGTAAATGTCGTACATATTTTAAGCTGTCATGCCAGGATAAAAGCAATTTTAACAGATGGAACAATAAAGCGACTGTGTCTCTCTAGGAAAGAGTATTATTCAGTATTTTTAAAGATGTTGAACAAGCTTAAACAAGCACCGTTTATTTTAAACTGTGTACTTCAAATGATTAATGATTTATTAAAAAAAATTATGAAATCTCTACGTCATGAAAGTTTGGCTAATTGTTAAGTGGCGAACAAAAATATACAGTGTGCGCTTAATGCATTGACGGAAGATAATTCCTTCCTTGAGTATATTTTTTTAAATGGAGAATCCTATATGTTATCTTCATTGTCCTCTATTCCCTTAGTTTTTGAGATAATTTTTGCGAAATCCCGCTGCTTCATTTTTTAACAATGGATAATGACAAGCTAGGGCGGCGATTCAAATGCCATTGAGTATTTCTGGAAGTTTTAAGAATTACATCGAAAAATGTTTTTTATTGAAAGCTGCCTATCGAAAGGGTTGCAATGCAAATTGCTATTTATTTTTTTTTAATGGACCACACAAGATATAGTTTTATTGTATATTGATACATTATACATATCTACGCACGAGAAAGTCGAAGCATGTTAATTAATCTTTCATTTACGGCATCAGCAGTACTTGGTCGTATAATCTGTTTTAGGCTGAATTCGAAATATTGAGTACTTATAGTTATAGAGTGTAGTCTCATAGTGTTGCCAAGTCAAATGGTGAATTTTACCCAATGGCGGGCTTACCAATAGGCATATCAGGCATGTGCCTAGGGTCGCTGACTTTGATAGGCGGTAGCTAAAGAAGTTTAAATTATAGGAACATTGGTACTTACAGTTGGTCAGGGGGAGGGTTTATTTTTAAAAATTTGTTAATGAGATACTCCCTGCCAAGAAAGGAATTGCGTTCGGTGATTAATTTAGTCATAGTCACACTTGCCTAAACGGCAAAATATCTTTTTTCAACATATTTACGTTAATACTTGCATATCTCCGAAACTATGGCAAACGTTAAAGTTAACATTAAACTACGTTCGACAGTAGATAATTGCATTTAAATCGGTGATTATAAATAACCGATTACCGGCGTTCCTTTGTTAATTAAAAAGGATGAAGACAAATTAGATTCAAACAGCAGCACAAAATAAACCACTTAAATTCACTTCAAATCTTTTTTCTAACAACGCCAAACGTATCTTTCAAATAAACGGAACTGAGGGTACTCAGTCACAATTACATAAACACTCCTATCTTACTAGTGGTACTACATGCCATATTCTTACGGTTTGCGCAATAAGTGCTAATATGTGTAGAGTGCTCAAAGAAGTGCTTTAAACTTCTTAGTTTCACGCAAGAAATATAGTCGCCTTGAATTTGAGAGTTGTTTTCATCTTAATTGCAATCTTGTCTTTCAGAAGGCTATTAGAATCTTCAAAATGTATAAGGTTGGTGTTTTTTTTTAGCTTACCTTGCTTAGTTAGAGAAACGATTTTATACCTTCAAGATACGCCGCATTTTAACGCCACTCGAAGCAGATAGATGTAATATAGTAGCGTTGTAGTAATTTACTTAGTAAAGCCGAAAAAGGTTACTAAATTAAGTAATTTCAGGAAATCTCGTTGTTGGATTCTTGCTAATATATTGTACGAAGGACATGTAACAATCAGAAGCGTATGAGAACGTTACGTACGTCATTTTTTTTTCTTAACTGCTTGAGAAGATAAATATGTCAACTATGTATATTACTGTGTGTAATATAAATTAGTAGGTAATAAAAAAAAAAATTAAAAAAGAGGAATGCAAACACTAGGTAATTTAATTAGGACGCACATTAAAAAGGAAAATAAAATAAAGACATCCTAGTAGTGCGTTAAGTGTAGGTTCAGAAGCGACAACTTCATGTTAAATAAATCTTTCGCTCACTTTTCATTTTTATATTTATTTAATATTCATCATCATCTATTCTTGCTCTGATCGGTTTCATGTTGAGAATAAAGTATTGCTCTTACGGAGATAGCCTTAAACGTAGCAGGTTTTCAAAGGAAGGATAATTTAAGAGAAAAAGTTGACGCTACCTGTCATTGACAGTAAAGATTATTAGAAGAAGTATCAGAATCTAAATATACAAAACCAAATGTATATAAAGCAAATATTTCCCTCCCCTGAAGAAGCCTTATATGATTCTGGGCGAAATATCGAGTTTTCGTTTAACTACGACACGCTCCGAGCACGAACGCGATTAGTTTTAATTAATTATGGCCGTAGAAGTCTGCGTCATTGGAGCACTACAGTCCGTCGGTCGAAAAACTCGATGATTATTTGGTAACAACAAAAGAGCTCTTGGGTAACCTAAAATACGGTCTTTCTTCTTTTCCTTCATTACAAACAAGAAGTAGGAGGAATCATTCAGATCTAAAATTCAAACATACCGGAGACATTTATGTATCTACCCAAAGAAACAAAAAGACGCTCCGCTTCAACAGGTAGTGGTCAACTGTCTTACCTCTGCATTCGGATGATGGTGAATTCTCTCACATCTGCACGTTGGCATTCTAGGGCATTCGGTACTATTAGTCCTGACAGACTCGCTGATAAGCTATGCAGAAGAAAGACCTGGTACAACAGAAATCAAGTACGGGTACCTGCTATTTAATATCCTTATTAGCCGCTGTCTGAAGCATCCAAATATGCTTACACGTCCGCGATTAGCCGGGCGCCTACTCCATAGGTCCTATGCAATAGGTTTACTGCTCACCAGTAGAAACATCAATCTGACTCCAATATATCATTTTCTAAAATTCAAATGGATGAATTTGACGTTGACAGGCAATTATCCAAATTCATTTCAGTCTTGCATTGAAGTGGTTGAAAGCAGCAGCAAGTCACAGTGCTGCCAGGACCGCGTATTTCGCTATATTCCACTCCCATCTGATCTATGGTGTTCTATTCTGAGGTTTATCAATCCAGGTATCCAGATTATTTCTGCTTTAGAAGAAAACTATTCAACTACTGCGTTCTAAGTCATGTAGGACTCACTTTAAGCCGGAAGGAATACTTACCTTAACATCACTTATGGACATGTACATCTCACATGTACATGTCCATAATAACAAGGACGAATGCACGACGAATGATTTCAGGTGCAATCGTACCAACTGCAATCGCAGCTACTTCGAGAGACCGCAAACATGCTGGATGAACTTTGCAATATTCTATTACCAGGAGTTAATGAATTGCCACCATATAAGTTCGAAACAAACTTAAAACGAAATGGAGGTGAAATGTTGTCTGTTTCTTGATTTTTACACCTTTCGTTTTATCATTTTTTTTAGTCTATTTTTATGTTATACTTGCAATGACGAACTTTGTAATTTTAATTACAAATAAACTTTTACAATTAATATTGTTGTTATTATTATTAAAACATGGAATTAATGACTAGTTATCCATATTCACCTGATTTATCGTCTACTTTGTATTTGCTCCCGAAAGTCAAACGAAAGATGTTAATGGCAATTTTTGCCACTTTAAGAAGCTGTTGAAGGCTTCTAAAACCATGCTTTGGAGAAATCTCTTTCAAAGGGGAAAAAATGATTTAATAGTAACTAATAGTAATCCTTTCTTCTTTCGTTGTTTTTGCAAAAAAAAAAAAAAACTTAGAAGCTATCCCCTATATAAACCTACAAAGGTTAATTTAAATCAATGTTCCGTCGTAAGATAAACATTAGTTATACACACACCCTTTAGCAATGCATCTGCGAATTACGAAAAATACCTATTTTTTTTCTTTTAATTTCAGACCCTAAACAGATATTGAAAAATATCAACGGCTATTTTCGCTCGGGTAAGTTGATCGGAATTTTGGGACCAAGCGGCGCTGGAAAGACCACACTCCTAAACGTCCTAGCTGGTTACATGTGAGCGTAAAATATTACTTGCTCCTAACTTTCTAACATTAAAAAGTCATTATACGTCATGTCATATACAACTTTTATCCACAATTTAAACAACGTTTAGGCTCTATCCATTTAAAATGTTAGCTTGTCATAGACTCGTTTAAAACCACTAAATAATAAATAAAGAAATAAATACAATATTTTTTTTTACCGTGTAGGATCGGCACTATTGAAGTCTGACTGTCATTATTAGAATAGACAAAGGCGGATGAAATAATTACTTTTTGGCGTAGATTAGACAGACTCGTGCTTTGTCGACTCTCAAGAACAACAGTAGGCAATAAGAATCCATTCTCATGAGACGAATAGACACGAGTCCATCTAGTCGCTGCAAAAAAGGAACCATTCCATCTGCCTTTATCATCTCTAATCATTGTTCATTATATCCTTGTGTTTCCTCTTCTTCTGTTTCAAATACACTCTGCATACGTTTTTAGTAACAATAGCGAGATAAGCGGTCAAATCAACGTAAACAATGTACCACGGAAAATGCACCACTTCAAGAAGATATCCTGCTACATAGAACAGGAGGATGTGCTGCAGAAGCAATTATCCGTTGCGGAATTGATGAATTTGGCGGCCGATTTGAAACTGGGCGCCCGTTTTACGGCCAAAGAAAAAAGTAAAATTGTTCGTACCGTGCTTGGGCGCGCCTTCGAATCGTTGTAATTCGTATTTTCCAGGTGAAAACGGTGGTGCAGACCATCGGATTGGAGGGCTGCTTAAGTACGAGGTCCGAAAGTCTATCCGGGGGACAAACGAAGCGTTTGGCTATCGCTTTGGAGCTGATAAACAATCCTCCCGTGATGTTTTTGGATGAACCAACCACGTAAATATGACTTCACAAATGTTCTAGTTTAGAAACAACTACACAATTTTCTCAAGCGGCCGGATTCCTGCGATTTCTGGATAGAGCGCTACCGTTAGTTTCCATAATGTTTAGGTTTTATGCGTCTACTGTGGAACGTTCATATTCGTGGCCCCTTTTTTATACGTTTATCCGTTGGAGATACCATTCCAACAAGAGTTTGAGTAGTTGGCTTAAAGTGACGTTGATTGAGAATTAAGGCTGTCGGATTTGAAATAATGTATGTTATGTGGGTTTTGCGTGTTTTTAGGGCGAGGGGGTAACAATAATAAGGCCATGAAACACAATTTACATACACAAATTACTCATTGAAAGGCTTCTGAGATTATAACAAGCTAGCAAAAGGCTTATACACCCCGTTGGGCCGCCACCACATTTAAAAATAAACACGTAATCAATTTAATGTACAAGTCCATGTACTTCAAAGCAATGACTATTACAATATATTACGTAGTCAAGTTATTTTTGGGGAAAAATATATACCGTCGGATCGGGTACCCCATACCTGACATATATATTCATTAATTTAAAAAATAAGGCGGTAAGTACAACTGCAACGATTACTATAGCCTCTAACAATGATTTATTTTCGGAAAATAGTGGAATTGATTAAAAAAAAAGTGAAACGCCCTGGAAACATTCAATACTAATATTAATTCAATATTAGTATTGAATAATTAGTATTAGGAAAAATTCAATATTAATAGAATGATTGTAGTTCTTCTTGAACTGTGATATTCACTAATGCCCTAGTTTAAACAATTTCTTGTGTACCTTAATATTAAAAAATAAAAACAATAATAATTTAAGAGAGGAGATAGAGTAGCCCGGTTCCTCGTTGTTCATTTTTTCCGAAAATAATTACGTCATCTTTAAGTATCTAATATGGAAACTTCAGATAATTCAGATAATAATAATAAAAAAAAGATAATTCTTTTAACGAAAAAAAATTGTTATATTTTCCCCAGATATTTACAAAAATCTAAAACTTACGAAAATTAATGGGGGCGTGGCACTTTGACATCGGGAATTGGAATGGGCCGCTAAAAAAAATTAATTAAGCTTATACGGCGATACTCTCATCAAAAACAAAATGTTGGAGTTACTGGTGTTCCCCTGTTGGTGTTTTTTTTTTTTTTGTACTAATTAAAATCCTCATAAATTTGAACTAAAAGTATCGAAAATTTCAATAATCCTCAGAATAGGTTCAGAAAATCAGAAATTCGAAAATAAATGTAAATCAACCATCTTTGAATAATAATACATAAAAAAATTGAATGTCACGTATAAGAAATTCATACATATATATACACTGTAGGATTGTTAAATTTCCATGGAAAAATTACCCGTGCCACCTTACATATGTATGTATTACGTATGTATTCATCGATGACTTGTAACTTTTTGCTATCTTTTGTATTTTAATTTCGTCCTGATTTGTGAGTCAGAGAACCGATGCATAAGTGTGTATGCAAGTACCGCTCGTACGTTCTCCGTCAAAAATCTAGAAATTCCCAATTAACACCGCCTTTGTGTATCTACCGTGCGACAAATACTTTTCGTTGTGGTTTCGTTTTTCGTCTACGAATTTCGTATCTGCTTTCTAAATTTTAACGGCGGAGTATAATTGAAACTGTAAATATGCTTTGTACGTGCCCATAGATGGATTACGATACTTAAAATCTTACCAAATCTAAATCGTCGGATTGAGTCATCTTTGTTCGATTGAAAGGAGGCGGAATCTGAATCTATAAAAAAAATTAATACTTGAATGGAGGAAAATAAACTTCCCGGGTCAATCTATCGTACGATATTTTTCTATTACAACATTGAACCTAGTCAAATGAAATAAAAAAAAAGTTGGGTTTCCGGTTTGGAATCGCTTCGTTATCGCATTCTCATCGTTTTATGGCACATCTTCAGGATTGTGAAGATGCGCCATAAAAGGTCGGCAGATAACGACGCGGTTCCCAAGAGCATAAACAAAAAAAAGGAACGTTAAAAACTTTATTAAATTCATTATTTCTATATGTTCTTAATTTTTCAAACGTTTTTCAGAGGATTGGACAATGTGGTAGCTAAACAATGCATACAATTGCTGAAAACTTTAGCAAACCAGGGCAGGACCATCATTTGCACAATACATCAACCATCCGATTCGCTGTTCAGCCTTTTCGACCAGGTACTTTCAAATGATGTTCTCTAGACATTTCTAACTCAACGTTCATTTAATACTAGCAACAATGTCTGCATGTAAATACAATAAAAACATTAATGTAACATTAATAAACAATTTAACAACGAACGAGCTCATCACTTATATAATAAATGGCTATTTATTATATGAGTGAACACATATTTTCGAATATATATATACAATAAACGGATTTATTGATTTTTAATGATAATACATTTAATAATGTCTACTGAACTTTAATAATAATTGTCGTTTCCATCAATCAATTGTTCTCATAGCCACATGATTTTCTGCAGTTTTTTCTTTCTTTTTTTTTTAAGATAATAATAAAAGAACTATATCTAAAAAATAACAGTTTTATCGAGTTAATAGTTAGTCGTGCGTTTGCTCTAAAAACAAGAGGCTCTACAATTTGATCCAAATCGAAAGTACAGAGAACGCTGCTACTAAATACGATAAACTCATGTTTTCTTTTTAAGATAATTGTTAAAAATAACGTGCAAAGGTTAAATGTCTCCTCGAAATGAATACCAATTTTCCTTCGTATAAACAGCGATGCGATTCCTTGTATTTTGTTGAACATTCTTCAACACAAATCTTCAATTTATAAACGTTTTCTCTAGGTCTATTTCATGTCGCAAGGTTACTGCATATACAGCGGCAGCGTATCGGAAATGGTGCCCTTCCTTGAAGACGTAAATTTGCCCTGCGCGACCTATTCAAGTCCAGCCGATTACAGTTAGTAAGACACCCTTTTAGACGGCAACAAACCAGCATTGCTTATCGAAAATCGTAGTTATAGAACTAGTCAGCGCCGATCCCAGTCGCGTCTCGATCTTGACGCAGGCCATCAACAACGGCCGTGTTACGAAAAGGAATTCCAAAGAGGACAGGATGATGATCTTCCAGAGCAAGCAGACTACCTGCGCCGACATATTCGCCGCGAACTGCTCGGATGCGGATCAGAATTTCCCGAACTCGTACTTGATGCAGGTCTTCATATTGTTGAGGAGAATGTTCGTCCAGATGAGCCGCAATAAGCTGATGCTGACGATCCAGTTGGCCCATCATATCATCTCCGGTTTGTCTTTGGGATTGTGCTTCTATCAGATTGGCAACGATGCGTCGCAGATCTTGGCGAATTTCAAATTTTTCATCGCCATCATGGTGTTTTATTGCTACACGTACATTATGAGTCCGATCCTGTTGTGTAAGTATTACATAAACACATCATTACGGAAGTGGATCGGGAAAATTTGAAATTTTTTACCTTGTTCTAGTTCCGTTCGAGATAGAGTTGATCAAGAGGGAGTATTTCAATAGATGGTACAGTTTGAAAGCGTACTACACAGCGTTGACTCTGTCCAATATACCTATAATAGTATGTAAGATTTGATATATTTGTTTATTTATGCTGGGTAACTGAAAAAAAGTAACACGCCAAAGTTATAAACATGCAAATTGAATATCTTGTATACTATTACGTACGGGCTAATTAAATGCAGCTGTTAGTTTTTGAAAAAATTCCTGAAAATGTACGTTCCAAGGACTCTGCGATGCTGTTGAAACTCTAACCGACCTTGTGGTCGATAAGCAAGGTTCATGAGAGTTTCTTATCAAAGATAATACCGAGGAATTTGATTTCTAAGACTTTGATTGAATAACAGATTTAAATATAATCGAATAACAAACAAATACAAAACAAAAATGTTTTAACAGTTGTTCGAAATTCTGTTTATCACTTTCAATGCATAAAACCGCTCTATTTCCGAATAGTAATAATAACGGCATCTCCATCAAAGCCAATTTTTGTAAAATAAATGGCAATAAATGAATATTCGAATATAGGTTCGATAATAAATACAGAGTGCTCCAATTAATATCAGAAAATTATTTGACTTTAGCGGGAGTCAAAATCAAAAGTATACTTTCGTTCACCCTGTATAACTTTTAGATATCATCAATAAAAATTTTGCCAATTGTCTAAAAATAACTTGGAGCTCTTCGACAGTAAATTGATTCAACTATTTTTGGCATAAAAAAAAATAACATTTTGAATTTTATACAGAAAAGTTCACATGAAAAATTTAAATGAACAACGTCGATGTCCTTAAATTTTGCTTGCCTGCGTTTGTTTCCCACTTCAGTTTTGGTTGTAACTTGCATGATTTTAAAATTATTTTTCTTAAGTGTGTCGTCAACCGAGGTAAAGTCGAACAAACATTATAATTCTTTCGATAGCTGAAAAAAAAAAAACAGATTATATTCTAATGCGATTAAAAAGAGTTAACTTCGTTGTTATTAGGCTTGACGATTGTTTACTAGACTCCAATACCGTAGAGTGAATAATTGGATGGATCACCTATATTAAAATACATAATTTTCGCTTTAGATTAGTTGGCAAAGCTAAATATTCCATTTGATATTGGAAGCTATTTAATTTCATTGCGCCATAACACCTTTTTAACATTAGACTTCAATTGAGCCATCTTTCTCCTATAAATTATACGATCTCGTCATACTCAGCATCGAAACTTTTGAGAAATTCCTGAAATTGGCAATGATCCAAATGGAAACACCCCTGTAGAAATCATTAATGAATGCAATTGTTTTTGAATACATAGCGGATGAAAAGGTGTATTTGCACGCGAAGTTTCAGCGGATTTACGAAATAATGCACGATAAAGTTTGAAAAAAGTATTCTTTTATAATGATTGTATTAATAAATCAAATTTGGTCAAATCATTTTGAGACCTTCTGAAATCGGTCGTATAACCAGAAAATGTTGCCATTGACTAACGTAATCGTACTATGCTTTGAAAACTTTGATAAATTTCTGAAAAATTTTTGTAGAAATAGATTTTTTTAATTTCGCCTGCTTTTTTCGCAATGTTGATATTTAATTTGAGCCGTATGTAAACCACGGGGCGCAATCTGGATACCTATGCTTTAAAGTGTTGCCCCATCACTTTGCAAATTCATCTCGAACCTTCTATTCGTTTGTTTCTAGGTTCTCTTTAGCGTAATATTCAACGTTATAATTTACATAGTAACCAATCAACCGCTGGACGCGAGGCGATTCTTCTACTTCAATGTAATCTGCATCCTAACATCACTGACTTCGTACGGCTTCGGCGTCACCATCGGAAGCATATTTAAACCAACAGTAAGTTAACCAATCGAAATGAAACTCAAACGAACAAAGATAAAACGCTTCTAGGCTGGAGCTTGCGTCGGATCCACTATAGGAATGTACTTGATACTAATGTGCATCCACGATATGGGTTATGGAGACTCCGTATCCACGCCGGTTAAAGTCCTCCTGTTGACAACGTTTCCAAGGCACGGCTTGGCCGGGGTCAGCACAGCTGTACTGCAAGGACGCCCTCCAATGGAATGTAAGAACGAATTCTTCTGTTTCATAAGGGACCCCGAAGAGTTATTGGAGTTGATGGGGATGCGAGGTGTTAATTTGTATTGGACGATAGTTTTCTTGTTGGGTTTCTTGGCCCTATATAGGACCACCGCTTATATTGCTTTAAGATGGAAAGTTAGTACTTCGAAACGATTATTTAAATATTTTTAATATACGTTTTGTAATAGGAATGTTCTTTTTTCTTTTTTATGAGAAAGTAAGAGAATTGTAAAATAGTAAGGTATATTTTATTTTTGTAAATAAATTTTGTTCTATAAGTTAAATCTTTTTTTACGAATCATTGTTGCAATTTCGTTTTCGGCTTTGGGCATGTCTAAAGCTTGACTGATCGACTTAGATGAATAAATCAGAAAATTTTTACCAAGTTTGTTATGTTAGAAACTACTTTTCAAGCTAGGTCCGGTCTTATCTTTACCATCACCGCACAGAAAGATAGAAGAAGCTGCGGGTGACCGGCTACCTAGAACTTCCTATCCGACGCCACTGGATTTATGCGTGTGAGGTTATATAAAAGAAAAGGTATACCCTAATCCAATACATTCAATAGAATTATTGGAGCGAATGGTTAGATTGACATTTAGACAGATAAACCTTCTACAATTTCAAAAGTCTTGCACAACAGAAGTTTAGTCAAGAATCAAGATGTTAAAGTAAATAAGAAAATGTATAGAGAATGTTAATACATTACGTTACTATAATAATTAGAATAAATATGTCGTTGTTATTCTTAAAGGCTCTTCTAAAAGCAGCGCAAATACTGATTCTTTTTTAGAATAACAGTCGCAGATAATTTCAAGAGTTGCTGTGCTAATGTGTAAACATTTTAATATTTTTAAAATAAGTCAAATAAGGTAAGAGGTGGGCATAAGGACACCTAATGAAATCGTATCGAGAATGATATGTAGAAATGAAGCATGTAAGTATGAAAAGCAACCATCTTGGAAATATGTTTAGGTTTCGGGACTCCAAAAATATAACAAGGAACGGGAAAAGGAATTATTTCACTTGTTGTCTGTTTTATCCCCATATAGATGATGATAATTACGCAACATTTTGTATTGAAAACTTAGCTCACCTTAATCATAAATTTGGCTACATTTCGACTATTTGTTGCAAATTCGGCTATTTTGATGCCCGAAATTGGCTATTAATTGCAGAAACAGGTTGGCAACCCTGTTCTAAAGGGCTTCTCTATTACATCATTTACCACATATATAAAAACCGTAACAAAAATAGTTTTTGGTAAATCCCCGTATACAGATAGATCGTTGAAATCGCGTATAGCAGGTAAGTCAGCGTATAACGGTGCTGTACGCTAGGTTATTTATTCTTAGTGGTATGGCAGGCACGTAAAGAAGTAAGAATGAACTGAGCGGATGTCGTAAAGGTTAATAATGTATGTAAACACAATTTTACAACTACATAACCTACATCCTAGCGATAACATTTTACTGAAATTATGAGCAAAACATGTTTAAGAATAGCGAAATGTTTTTATTCATCACAGGCGACTACTGAAGTAAAAATATGTATTGTGGGAGCAGGACCAGCGGGTTTCTATGCCGCTCATCATCTTGTCAAACGTATGCCATCGGCAAAAATTGACATATACGAAAAGCTACCTGTTCCTTTTGGATTAGTAAGGTAATGCGATGTCCGCTTTAAGTTTATGTGGTATATTCGAATAATTGCAGGTACGGTGTAGCTCCTGATCATCCGGAAGTGAAAAATGTTATAAATACATTTAATAAAACTGCAGAAAATAAAAATGTCCAGTTTATTGGAAACGTTGCTTTAGGCAGAGATGTGAATTTGAACGAATTACAGGAAGCTTATCATGCTGTTCTTCTAGTAAGCTCAATTGCAGAAATATGATTCTTACATCAAAATTTAAAGTATATAATATTATCGATATTCAAGGCATATGGAGCAGACAAAAATCGACAACTCAATATCGATGGAGAAAACTTGAAAAATGTTATACCTGCTCGAGATATAGTTGGGTGGTATAATGGGGTACCTGAGAGTGCTAACTTACAAATAGACTTAAGTAAACCAATAGCAGCTATATTCGGGCAAGGGAATGTTGCTATTGATGTTGCAAGGATTCTTTTAACACCGGTTGATCAACTAAAGGTTTGATTCTTTTCCAATACTTATATTAATCTTTTAAATTCAAATTTTATATGGATGTATTTCATGACGATTTAAACAAAATATCATGCAAATTATACTCAAATTATATATCGAAACATGGAAAACATATCTTTTTAATTACAACCTCTTATAAAGAACGTATCGCATTTTGTTATATTGTCTTTGAATTTATTAGTTTACAGAAACAGATCTTTATAAAAATTTACATTTACAGAATACGGATATTACACAACACGCCTTAGAATTACTATCAACTTCAAAAGTCAAGGAGATTTATTTGATTGGCAGACGAGGCCCTTTACAAGCAGCTTTCACGATTAAAGAACTTCGAGAAATGTTAAAATTATCGAATTGCTGTACTATATGGAATCACTCGGATTTTATTGGTATCAAGGAAATTTTACCGCAATTAGCCAGACCAAGGAAACGTCTAACGGAGTTAATGCTGAAATCATTAAACGATCAGCAATCCCCAACGCTAAAGAAATTTAAACCGGTATTTTTCCGCTCGCCACTGGAGTTTCTAGGACCATCGGGAAGTGTTGAAAAAGCAAAACTGGGTGTTAATAAACTGGAAGGTTCTAATCTATTAACGCAGAAGGCGCTATTTACGGGAGAAATAGAATATTTAGATTGTAATTTGGCAATTACGAGTATCGGTTACCAGTCAACGCAAGTCGACTCTAATATTCCCTTTGATTTCAACCAGGGTATAGTTCAAAATGCTGGCGGTAAAGTAGTTGATGGTATATACACAATTGGTTGGCTTGGTACCGGTCCAACTGGCGTAATTTTAAGTACAATGTCAAATGCGTTTGGAGTAGCTGATTGCATGATATCAGACTTAAACAAAATACCTTCTTTCTGTAAGCCTGGGTTTTGTGGCGTACAGAAATCGTTAGAAAAGAAAGGAGTTCAAATAGTATATTGGAAGGATTGGTTAAAAATTGATGCTTATGAACAAGAGGAGGGCAAAAAGCTGGATAAACCAAGGGAGAAGATTGTTAGTATAAAGAAAATGCTTGAAGTAGCTAACTGAAGATTTTTAACATTTTAATATATAATTTTGCTAATATATAGTATAAGTACACTTGTGTTTGCATTTTTAATTATTTTTATGTAAGTATATTACAATTGAGTTTTTTTACTCTTAACGACCAAACGTCCTAAAAAATAAAACGGTAAAAATAATGTTTTTGGGAGGACTTGACGAATCTTTCAAAGGGTTTGGAAGTGTATTAGGTAATAAGGGTAAAATAAAACACTAATTAAAATTAGAATAATTTATGGCAGTATATAGTACATTTTGGTATAAAAGTTATGCAAAAACAGTTTAAATACATATTAATAAAACTTAAGTATAGAAAACTTTTATCTTTTGTATATAATAGTATATAAATAATGTTTATTTACATATATAATCGGCTATTTGACCAGAAATACTCATTATAAAACACAGACTAAGTATGGAAGTGTATTGAAAATCACTGTAATACGTTCCTATCTAGGTATACGTACGTCAGACTTCCATATACATCTTTCCAATTCACAATGATGGATAGTTATCTACTGCAGTACGTAGTAAATTTTTATATTGGACAAACAAATAAAAGCGTTCTTGTATTACTTATAGTCATAGTTAACAAACAATATATTTTTTTTACATAGTACAGCAATGGGTGATGTGTATATTTAGTAATTTTGTTTCTAAATGCGATCATTTTATATTTCACAGTATACTAACCGAATATTTATCGTTAATGAAGCGTTTTTTTTTTTTACATTTTTCTTTACAAAGCATAATCACAAAGACTGACAAACGAAATATCGATAAATTTGTTTACATTACGCAGAATACTATATATATAAATATCTCATATTTCCATCTTTTATCTTCAGTTTTAGAAATTCACAATTTGATTGTTATCGATATTATTCATTTTTCCTTTTGGGAATACAAAACCTGACACCTATACTAACTCTACAGTAAACATTTAGAGCTTACTTTTTCCATGTGTAATGATCACCTTGTTATTACTAGGCCTCTTGAAATTGGTGAACCTTCATAACTATCTTTGCGGAAAAAAATAAGAAAAAAACAATTAATGCGCTTAACACACCTACCACTAGATGATTACTGTGTTAAATGAAGGACAATTATATATAAACAACATTTGTTGTGCAAAATGTTTCTGGAAAAATATCGATTCAAGTAAACACGTCAATATACAGGAACCACTGGAAATTCCTTAGGTCGGTTTAAATCCAATATAAATAGTAAACATTTAACATTCTGAAAGTTAGTATAAAAGGACAGATTTTATTCCCTCATTGCACCCATTTTATCATATTACCATTTGTCGATAATTTTTTTTTACTAGATATATATTTTAGAATATATACCGGAAAATATGCTAGCGTTACGAAACGCTCTCAGTCCCAAGATTACTGCTATGCGTTATATTAGAATCGAGACTATTACAATCGGAATCGTTCGAATGCGGACTTGAATAGTTAGCGGCTTCTTGCAGCCTCATAAGCATGTTTAGTAGAGGATCTCCGTCGTTTTCCGCTTGTGGGGTAGGACCCGTTTTCGTAATTCCCACGTCTTTTGCGGGAATGTTCGTAAGTCCTTGAGGTGGAGCACCTGGCCATGGGTACGTCTCGAGAATATACTGGCAAGGATCTACATACGGTGCCCGTCTACCGTACAGTTGAAGGCCTTCTCGAATGGCATCTCGAATATAAGGTGCTAGAGAATAATTCCACACATCTGCGAACCATGCTCTTGCCGCATCTAATTCTAATGGACAACCTGAAATTAAAAGTCAATATGATTCATATTCTGATATATGGTATATATCAGAACTTACTGAGAAATAATCTAGGCCCGATAGCCACGTCACCAGAACTATGTGTCTCTAGAACGGTATTTAAATGTTGCCACACTTTAGGTAGCCATCCCAAGATTGCAGCCAACTCGGGTTGTGGTCCTTGTTCCAGTTCTAAGCTTTCTAATCTCCTACGTAGAACTCGGCCCAATAGTCCTCTAGCCGGTTCCATGTGAGGAGCGACTAATACCCATCTAAACCCGTGTTGCAGTTGAAGGCTTGTAGCAGAACACGTTGACTGAGCCATTGTACCTATACAAAAGTATAAATTGTAATATATTTTTATGAAAAAATTAATGTAACAACTTTTTTTTGATTTTACAATAAAGAACTTAAATTAATAAAAAATGTTGGTATTTGCAGTGGTTACTTTTCTGCAGATGTCGATCGCATGCTTAGGAAAGTCGAACATACGCATTATACGAGAAATTTGTAAAATTCCCCTTTAACGACATATCGAAAACCATTAATACAGGTTTTAGGAATCAAGAAATAAACATAAGTTTTAGTTCGCGAAATACTCTTAAAAGCCTTCTTGACAATCCAAAATATATAGTGTATGTTGGTCAAACCAAAAGACCAATAGGCACAAAATTCAAAGAGTACATTAGGTCTTATTTATAGGTACGGTAGAATAAAATCACCATACAATAATGTACAGTACGCGACAAAAATCAAATCAAATTTAAATTTAACAATCTCAAAGAACTTCCAATATAAAAATAGATGTAGAGTTATATTTATGACAAAATTCTCACCTAAGAGACAAGGAAGATTCCTAGGAAGCGATCCAAGTGCATCTGCCAAAGGTCCTGCTTTATGTAAATTGTCTAGAACCACTACACATGGTAAGTCGACGTTGTCGCCAGCGGCGGCTTGTTCACTTAGATGAGCTAAATACTGTCGTAATTCTTTACCTGATTTGTTATCAACACTGAAAACAAAATACTTAAATAAATTCTAAAATAGGGAGGCGTATGAAAGGATACATTGTTAGTTAGAAGTACGTAAAACATACTTAAATGTAGCTACAGCTTCAGCCGGATCTCGTCCTAACGATTGCGCGTGAAATTCTGCTAACCTAGTCGCCAAATGTGTCTTTCCAGTACCCGGCGCGCCACATAATACTACCCTTCTGTGTTCCGATAGTAACGACACCAATCGCTGAGCGACGCCTTTGGGTATCAGCGCTTCAAATGCAAATGCCGCTACAGGTTGGAGTACAATATGTAATGTTGTCACTCTTCCCACTACGTAACCAACAGGTAATAAGTCTGGAGGGCTTTCAGGAGGACCATCGAAGATCCTATCGGCATCGCCGAGTTTGTAACCGCTAATCGCGTCAATTCCAAGGCCCAAGCCGCCACCAGGATCTAATTTTGCTATGTGTTGTTTGAAAGCCCATCGGACGGTGCTATCTATTTGGGTCCAACTAGTTGCTGCTCCCACACTAGTTCGAGCAATAGCAATTTCACCTGTTGCGTTATTTCCGTCGCCATCATTTGCATAGTGTTCCATGTAATATCTGGAAAGACATATATTAAACGTTGTACTTCTTGACTTACAAATTAATAATTATTTATAAACACGGTTTAGTAAAAGAGTAATATTTGAATTAACTTTGGCAGGTTAATGGGCTTACTTCTTAAAGCCTTGAGGTTGGCCTAAATAAACTGAGATTGTTATCCTTTTTCCATCCGGTTCAATTTCCAATGGCGGCTCTTCCGTGGAGATCATGTCGGTTAAATGATCAAGACTTCTGCTCTCTTGTAAATCTGGAGGTAGATTATTTGTTCCGCTAACCATACGTTGTAGTCGTTCATTATTTTGTTTCAGACTCAACATCTCACTCTAGAAAAGAAAGAGGCATAAAAAAATAATTATGTAAACATAAGTTTTGTTAATCACTCAAGAAAGTTAAGCAGTACGTATCTTCATGAGTTACTTACTCTCATTTTCATCACAGTATCTTTCAAACTCTCTAACTGATGCGCAGAACTCAACGCTTCCAGCCTTATATCGGTTAGGACGAGATCTTTCTCCCTGAGCTGTTTTTGCAGTTCGGCAACTTCGGCTCCAGTATCCATTGGTGCTGGAGGTGGAGGGCTCTGTTGTTGTTCGCTGTCTGCCTCATTTTGAGATTGAGTTTTAACAGCTTTGGTATTACGGGAAAATGCTTTCGTGAACGAGCTACGAAGCTGAAACATACAATATTAATCTATGTGGTAAATATGTATTAAGAACATTGATAGAATATTAAATTTTCGAACTTTTTGTAATTCTTTTTGGAACGCTCTCTATGCATGTGTATTTTTGTACGTATGTACATAGGTAGTCCAGTCTGAGAGCTCTAAAAATTGTTGAATTGACTTCGTGAAGGGACGATTTTTTAAAATGTTTGTGGTGTTTGAATTTGATAAAGCTTAGTATTCAACATTGAACATACATCTAGTATGCGATTTAATCATGTCAAAATTTACATTAAATTTAATGAAATTATAAATATCTCCGAATCTGTTAGTAATGAACAATTTAACTTGGATCTATCTTTAGATGGAGAAATAAAATAGGTAACAATATACAGGCAGTTTTATCTAACATAAGGAATGTTAGATAAAAAAAGGAAGCAAATAATTCACTACTTATCGATCACCCTGTCCACACGACAATATTTTTGAAAAGAAAGTTTAGGATATATATTATCTCATCAAAAACTTTGGCAATTTTATATCAGTAGGTTGGGGCACCCTGTATATTATAAAAGTAAATGCTTAATACTAGAAATTGAACATGTTATCGTATGAGCAACATAGTGGTCGTAATTTAATTTTATTTGTTAGTGTTTCTTTCAGCTGCGGCAAATTATTTCTTTCAGCGTAAACTAGAAATTCATATTTCCTTCCTTTACGCATATATTTTGACGATTGTATTAGAAGGAAGTCTAAAAATAACGTTTAATTTAAAAAGAATTTTGTAATAGTGGCGCACGTTTATGCTATTGCATACTCCAATGCAAGACATGTAAGTTTGTAGACGCTGGCAAGATTTTCATTTTTAAAATTTTCGAATTGTTTATGATTTTAATCACAAATATAACGATGAATGAACGAGGATAAGTTTAAAAAGATAACTTACATAGTGAAGAGGAAAAATATGTTCAACATTGAAACCTGAAGTTTGCTAAAACTAATTTGTATTTGTGTTTAAAGCATAAGTATTTGTTGAACTATTAAACGTTTTTCTGAATTTCAGCTATCAGCTCCGTGATTACATTATAATGGAAAACCTCCAACTCAAAAATTACGCAGATTTGTTTTAACAGAGTACCTTAAAAAGTTCGCATATCCAATTTGTATTAATTTCACGTAATTTTTGCAATATAAGCAAAAATCACCAGGAACTAGGTCGCGTGAGCAAATTGCATTTAAGGAAGCGAGGCTTTTATGCACTGAAGCATTGTCCGAAATATCAAGCGGTAACTTTCCTCTTCTTTCTTTAATACAATTACGAAGTTGATTAATTAACGTGGTGTAATATCGTGATTGCTTGGTTACGTTTCAGGTAATCAATGGTAGCCACCTTACCCGCGAGAATTGGACTCTAAATGTGCGAGGTGGTGCCGTTTAGACTCGGGATCGACATGATAAAACCGCGTTTCATCAACCACACTTGCTGCTCTGAATTTGTTTTAATCTTTAGACAGGTTTCATTGTCTAAACTTGTTAACAAAAACCAATGTTAGCCCTCTGTTTGATAGATAAACAGGAATTATATTGTTATGGAAGCTTTCAATACTTAATAGTGAACACACAAGCAAATATCATACTGCTTACCCATCCTTTCTTTTTCTTTTTTTCCTGTTTATCTAAACTACAGGCAGATGATAAACTCGAAACACTATCCGATGAAGGCTGCCGAGCTAATCCAGAACCAAATCCTGCTTGTATGGACTGAGCCCGCAGGGAGTCCATAGCAGCTCGTAATTCAGCTAATTCATTATCCTAATGAGAAATAAATGACATTAGGCTATTTGTTGTGTTGTTGTTGAAGCAAATTGAACTTGCAAGTAGAAGTTACGTACCTTCTTTTCTGCAGTAGCGGTCAAGTGTTGAAGTCTTTGCGTCATCGATGACAAACTTTGCTCAAAAGCAGCGACAACATGGGCCTAAAACAAATTAATAATTACACAACTATGTCCAATACTCACTACATTTTATGTTATATAAATATTAAACTTAATACGAATGAAGCTGACTAATCAAAATGCATTATCGTCATTGATATCGGTGTCTATGATCGTTTCTTTGCTATTATGCTAATAATGTTAATTGATTATTTTTCAACAAGTTGGTCGCAATGAAATAAAAAACATAAATACAAATTTTGCATTTCTATAAATTTTAAAACATAAATTTTTGTAAAATATCTGTTATAGCCACCACTTAGTAGAACCATCACCTTTTTAAAGCTGTCTTTTACGTACGTGTGTATTCTAGAAGACTGTAGTATTTAAACAAATATAGTTAATTGACTTGGCAAGTATGTAAATAAAGGCAGAACAATGATGATTAAATTGACAACTAACAAGAATTAATAGAGCGTTGTAGGTCTTTATTTCTGAAAGATCTCTGGTCTTGAGCTAACCTTATTCTTCTAGTCGAACAATTTATTGAACTATAAATCGATCGGTTTTATCAATATCTAGAAAATTATAAAACATGTTGCATCTCTTAAAACTTTCGAATAATTTCTTAATACTACATAAAATTGCCGTAATTTTTGAAGAATTTCGTTATGACTGCTAAGATCGTGCTAATTTCAAGTTGCTAGAACTGATCGTGTTCTTCTCACATCGTAGGTGTAGGTGAACTATCACTACGCTATACTTACGCAATCGTGAAAAGAAATGGAATTGTAGAATAAGCAAAGGCAATTATATTTTGTTACCTCATTATTTGAATAAAGACATTAGCAAAACATTGAAGTGAAAGGAACAATAATCACTGCATTAGTACATTTATTAGTGCAATACCACCAAGACTTGGATTTGGATGGACTTCTATTTTAGGAATCAAAAAAAAAGAACAATTTTACGCAGTATTAAGAGATTTATGTGCTAGTTGGCATTTGTTCGGCGATACAAACCGTATTTTAAGTATTAACTTACATATTACAATATTATAGGCTCTATGAGCGGTTTGTTCGGGAACACACGATACATGCGATTGATATCGATATGTTTTCATGTAGATGTATGTATAACCGCAAAATTGAATACGTACTGGATAATGTCGCCACTACGCACCAAAAAAAATATATATAGGGACGGGATTGCGACGTAACTTTTACCCTTTTACTTTCAGTCAATTCAGTGTAGATTTCACACCACAGTCGTGAGTGATATTACGAGTGATTGATACGAAAATATTATTCGTGAATTTTTTCAATTCTCAGATGAAATATTTATCTATACCTGAACGCGTAATAAGCAAACTATGTAGTATCTTTGACGAATGATAAACATAGAGTACGGAAAATAATCACTCTTAACCGAAAATAGTGCGTTTACGTTTAAACAACTGAAATATCTTTTTATCATTGATGAGTTTTATTTTCAATGTTTTTTTCCCGCGTGAGCGACTAGCAAATAAATACTAGAAGCTGGTAAATATAAACTAATGTCAAAATAGTGTTCGTTGGAAAGTTGTTTCTTCATTTTTATATTATGCGTTGCATAACTGTTTTGACATAGTTACAAATGGAAAATTTGAGAATAGCCCAAAGCAACCGTACCAGACCAAACAGAGTCGATGAAACGTGTTATTGATACGGATTTTATCATATACCTAATTACTTTCTTGTTATGTTTGTTAATTATTATTCTTACTTTTTTGTTAAATAATGATTCTTACATTTTTTTTCAATAACTTTAAGGAGAATTGAAAGGAGAAGGAAATGTCGTAACAGTGTAAAATAGAAAACGGACTATCTCAATGAATAGATTAAGAACAAGATGAACAATTAAATTGCCAAAGGTTACGCGAAGCTATAAAATTATCGTAACGCATACAATACGCCTAATGTGTTAAAAAAATGGGCCATTTTCTAATATAAGACTATGTAGCGGATGTAAATTAGTAATAACCTATGTAGGTGTTTAGATCTAACCGTTAATGTCAATAAAACTTCCATGAAGTAAAATCTAAGCAAATACACCCTTTCGATCAACGGAAACTTTACAAACGAGCTATTGCCGTACCTTGTTCTCGTTTTACTATGTAATTCTCTAGCATTAATGTGACAAACACGCCCACCTTAACCTACTGTACTTATCCATGTTTCTATTGAGAAAACTGCAATCATCTATTATGTAAACGTTTTTACACAAGATCGATCGACACACAACGGGTGGCGTCCCACAAAATTGATCAATTTAAAACGTGCAAGATAAGTCCTTGAAGTGACGTATGTTTGTTCTCACGCAAAATAAGTTCCTTTGTTTATTATTACTTGTTAATTGTATGGCATGTAAAGCAAAGCGAGTTTAATGATGCTTAAAAACGACTAATTTGTACGTAATTGTTATTTCTTTTTTCGCATGGTTGATTCATAGATGAAGATGCAATTCAAACATTTTATTGGACATGATCCGAATGCAAAATAATTTGTTATTAGTACTGTTTAGCTTCTAAAGCGTAGATGGAAGATAATTCCATCTCTAAACAATTTAGAAAGTTTTCTGTTAAAGAATAGTTTTGAAATTTTTATAAGCCGATACTTTATTAGCCTAGTCTGATCCGACCCATCAAGTCTGCTTGAGCCAACAAGTTGATTTTGTCAGAAAATGGCCAATCCCATTTCAAAGGATGCAAAGAAGTAGTATTATTGAAAGTATTAAACAACTAGTCCTAAAAGAAAATACGCGAAATTAACAGCGAACATATTTGAAATATTTCCGCCTAACTCGGTCCGTTCGTGCCTCTATCTACACTACTACAATACGCGAATTTGCGATGAAAATCCTTGAACATCAAGTAACAGTAGTAACAAGTAGTTTATTTTAACGAATTCAACATTCCCTGTTGTTTAAATCATACAAAATAATTTACATAATCACATTTGCATTGCATAAGATTAAAAATAACTTACTTGACGTCTCAATATCGATCAGCTGAGGTCGGTCTTATTTTAAAACAAATATGTACCCTTTCAATATTTCCGTTGTTAATCAAAGCTATTGCCATTATTAAATGTAAGTTTGTATTTAATGGGTTTAGTTTATACATTTACAAGTACGTATAATTAGGTGATATCGTATAATGGACATGCAAATATGTATGTATATGTAAATCCACGTCAACGTTACTGTACCTATAAATAGCTAATGTTGCGTAATACGCAGTAGTAGTAATAGTAAATTTGAACTTGACATAGATACCATCATGTTGATGGTCGTAATACTACATGCTTGAAAAAGAATGTTTGGTGTGGCTGTTGGTAATATATCTCTTGTGACTAAATTTATAAAGTTTTAAGGAATCATTATTGTACTATAATAAACATATCTGCATTACTGCAGGATATTGTGCTAAATTTGGTGCTATTTATATTCATTGTATAATTGCTAATCAAGTTAGAATCGAATATAGAAGCGTTCCTACATTGAGAAAAATAGATCGCAATGCACATTGTTAAGAAAATCTTGTAACAAATAATAGACATTTTACTACTTATAAGTTGCGTTACATTATAAGTTATAACTTATAACGCACTAACCCCCTATAACTAACTCTCGCCTCACCCCTCAAACGGGCATCACACATACGCCGGATGCTTACCTACGCTAATCCCATCTGGGTTACGGCGGTACCCGCTTACATTACCTCCCTTGGGAGTGTACAAAATCACTGCTTGCGATTAGTGACACACGTATTCCTACGCAACTCGCTGGCCACACTAACATGCTTGAGCGAGAATGAGCAAGTACAGAAACTCCTTGCAAAGCTCAACAAAAAGCAAACAATTAAGAAGATAATAGTATTAGGGAAAGAAGGATCAAGGCTCAGACAACTAACGATATGCAGTGTCCCAGATGAGATCCAATGAAGCTCGAAACACCGGTGTTTGTGTATCAACAGATTGGTCCGTTTTTAAGCACCTTTACAGTTGAGGTATGTGTTTGGTCAATTGCATGTCATACGTGTAAAATGTTTAGCTTTACAACGTAAAGTATTTGCGAACATTCACAAGAAGGACACAACGACATAAATGGTGTATTATCAATACAAACTATTGTTCTCTCATCTGATGCGATGCTTCCGTTTGGCCGTAATGATTACTTATACGATACAAAATTAAACTGGAGCACTATTATTATCGTTTCAAGAATGGTACATAACGTAGTTGGAATACTTTCTATGCACTGCAGGTATCAGACGGTTTTATCAACATGTTAGAACGAACCTAATTAATGTTGTATACTATTATCACTTGCTGTTATATTGAGTCTGCATCATTACAGAAAAAATAATTTAAAAAGTAATCGGTTAAAATGAATGTTGCTTATAATTTGGCCTAATGCACTTGTCCTGACATTTCCCTTAAATAAAAAATATATTTCAAGTTTTATGCTTTACGGTAACAATTGTATCGATCAATTTCGATACATGTATCAGTTGATCAGGGAGCAAATCTCGACCTCGTCTTAATCGACTTAAATGAATACAAATTATGTCGGCTAATACGAAACACGCTTCCATAATATGTCTCACTTAAAAAGCAGTTTAAGTACTCAACCGGGCTAATCGAGCTAATTTTAAGTCATTATCTAGGGTCAACGAGCCGCTTACACATGAACGAATGTTGCACTTATATACTTTGGCACGCATGCATTACGCATAATACGTACATATCTATCTGCAATGTCTGTATTATGAACGTCAGAATTCTGTCTTTTTAATTCAGCTCATTTTATTATTGCGACGTCGCCGAAATCAAATTAAATAATTAGACAAGCGGAAATATAAAAAAAAACAGTGGCTTGATGAGTACAAGAAACTTTCACATACAGATGCGTTAACATAGTTTTGTTATCTTAAGTAATTTTATGACTGGGAGTTAACATTTAAACCTTTGTTTTCAGTTTACTACGATTAAACAATTCTAAAAAGGCAGGAGAAGCTCCCAAAAAATCAAAAAATTTCATATAAACATATTTGCAAACTTAATAGAGATAACAAAATGAATCGAAATTACAGAACTAAACCAAAACAAACAGAAAAGCTAAAATAGCGCTGAAAACTAAATCAGCGGCTTAAAATTGCCTATAAGTTCAAGGTCGCTGCCTTTAACAAAACAAGTTTAGTTCCTTTGCAGCCAAATTTATCGGACAGTTATTTCCATAGGGGGTTCTAGGAAAGCTACACCTATTTCGGGTACGCACTCCAGGTATTAGAAAGTAGCGGTGAAAAATTTGGATATAGTATAATAGAACGGGTTATTCTATTATACTATACCTACTAAGCTGATTGCGCAGCTAATGAGTATTTAATGGTTATTTCTTTAATTTTGGGTTTGAGGTCGTTTAAAAGAAGGAGTACAAAAAACTTTTTTACGTTCCTTATTTTTTTTTTTTGGGATGTTGTCAACTTTATGAAGCATTTGTCTACAAAGACGATTTTAAGCATTAATTGAATATGTACATAACTCACCAAATTAAGTTTTTTATTACATTTTATTTTATTAAAATAAAAAAAAAAAAAAACGAAAAAAACTAAACAAAAAAAACTTAATTATGTAAGCTAAGTCAAAAAAGTTGATAAAATCAACAAAGCGTAAGCCTCTTTATTTTTAATAAATACGAAAAATAAAAAATGTGGAGACGTATGCCCCGTTGTTTATTTTTTTCGGAAAATAATTTGTCCCTCTAGTTTTCTTTATGTTTCAAAAGTAGTCTTCTATATTACTATAACCAACAAAAATTGCACACCCGTATGAAGCATGAGATCATAACGATGTACGTAACATCGCCATTTATCAACATGAACTTCAAAGAATTTCCGCAAAATTATCCTCTCATATAAAGGCAACGAATGACGAGCGAATAAGAAAAGGCCGCGGTCATTTCAATTAACGTACACGTACACCTTTTCAAATATGTACGCATTAAGTCCTATTAAATACGTTGATACATAATACTAACGTGCAATTCCAAACTGGGACACGATCTGTAGCGGCTTCTCCTCGTCGCCAGTTCCCACCATGGTATCGTCGGCGTGTTGGTGCGGTAGATGTCGCTCGCGATCCTAGGATCTTCAGGTACGCAAGCGAGCGATGGAGGTCGTGGCGGCGCGCGAGGCGGTCCGACCCGCGGTCGTCGGATAGTCGCGTATCCGTCATGAACTGTCGAACAGGGCATATTGCGCCTTGCCGTTATGGTCGGCGTAACTTTGCCGCTCGCATTTACGTACGGTACTGTGGAACTATGTTTGTCGTCCGTATAAGTATATATTGGACGTTTACGGTGACAAATAGAAACAGCGCACCAAAAACACAACACATATATGCACTTGATCGCAAAGAAACAACTGAAAGAAATTATTTAAAAATATGTACTCCAATACCGGATATTTTCAAACTAATAGATGTAATACGTACACTACCGCCTATAAATCAGAGATTATGTAATGCAATGTTTCCGTTCTTTTTACTTGGTTCGTTAGTTATAAACATAGTAATGCCAATGTTCTAGGACGGTGTAGATCATATTATATACTATAAATCATGCACTATAATCTTATACCTGAAATTTAGAATTTGTTTTCTTTAAAGATGTTTAAATTAATTCAGCTGGTTAAAATTTCAGTGGCAAATGATGATGCAGAATCCCTGTAAAGAACGTCCACCTTGGCTTTAATTTGCGCCAACGTATTATCTTTCAAATGTGCGGATACTTTACAGGTGCTTGGCATATTATACCGGCGTATTATTTCCAAAAACTTGTGCTAAATTTATTCGAATTTGTAAAGAGATCATTGCAGGCAAAATTGGATTCTTTGGCGGAAATAAATCAAAATAAGAAATTCAGTTAGGTTTTATAAAATTTGGGAAAATCTTATTTTATTGGAGTTGTGGTATATTTTTCTAACAGCTGTATTTTAGCAACATTTATTTTATTTAGATAAATTATTTTCTTATAATTTATTTAACGATCTCTCATTTATGGCCGATAGTGTATAATCATGTGTATACGATGTATTCTTTTCATAGTAAACTGAACAGTTAGCTTTTATCTACGCTAGTTATTAGAGTTTCTTTCAACTATATTGTGCTGTAGTGGAATATTTTTGATAAATCGAAGAAAAATTACGAAGTGTTGATAAATGTATTTGAAAATTTGTATATCTGTAGCCTGAGTCTTTGTATTTTAACTCTACAATTTAGTCTCCACCAATGTGTCTACCGATTGTATGATTGTATTAATTTGCTATCAAATCTATCAATTCCAAAGTTGAAGCATTAAATCGAAATTTATTGGCGAACTTAGTTTAAGATCTAGCAGAATGATGTCTAGCACAACATATAAGCTTGTAACACGAGTAAATTTTAATTATTACATAGAAACGTTACATGGTAGATTTATCAACCATTTTTGTCGTAGTCATGACGCACAAATTCAAAAACGCGTCTTGGCAGAGTTAACGTTTGATGCGTATATAGTTTCACCTTCCATTATTTCTTAATTTTGCGCCTTAATTCTTGGATTAATGTCGCACAATCTTACGTGTGCGCCATTAAAGTTTTAGGCTGCGATTATATGGGGTGGTGCGAAATTAGGGTAAAGATGTATGTAATGTGCTGTTGTACTGTAGAATTTGGAGAAGTGTATAGTTTGATTGATAAAATATTAGAAGATATTTATAAACAAAAGTAAACGGATACCTTATTGCTAGATACTACGTTGGTAATTTCAAGCAAGAGAATGTGAATAAAACAAAAGTTTAAAGTTCAAACAAAAGTTTGAAAGCCTAATTTCCTGCGGGAGGAAGTCACCTCAGAAACCATTTTTTCGTGATAATTTTTGGCAAATTAAAATCAATCAAAACGCGGCATAATTCATTATCATTGATATATCATCATAACTTTATTTAATTTGATAAATTATAGTCCAGTTAGCGGTAAAATATTATGCGACAGCCTGTCTACAAGGTTAGTCCTGCATACCTGCGAGTATTTGCAGATAATTTGCGGACACACTTATATTATACCGATGTGCGGATGCGAATTATACGAGGCGAAGATGTGAATAATATAAATCCGGAAAAGAAGTATCCGCGCACGGTTGCACCAACAGTGCTCGAAAAGAAATGTAATTTACGGTAACAATATTCAGAAAATCATCAGAAAGTATTTTATACGATTTTCATACCACTGAAACTCGCAACATCAGCTCAAGAAGAACAAGCAAAGCACTTTTACAGTTTTTCATTTTGAAAAAATAATTTTATGCAAGGACTACATACTACTAACTTATAGTAATGTAATGTATTAATCTTCATACATTTTTAAAGCTTGCAGCTGCATATTTGAAGTTTCGAACAGCTGAAATGCACCTTTATTCTGTAATTATTTATTAATTTAAGCATACTGTGGAGACGAGTGATAATTAACGACTAAGGCCTTTTTACATACATTATTCTGAACCGAATAACAGAAATAAGAAAAGATAAATGATAATACGTAGTGAAAATTGCAAAATTATCATCAAATAGGAAAAATATTTATTTTTTAAGAAAAAAAAATGCATTATTACAATTTTAATTAAACAAATTTCGAAATGTAGTAAAAGTACATGTTGGTACTTAAAATTTTGCAAATCTTTCCAGAAAATTCAAATTTTGCCGATACAAAAGAAAACATATTTTCTAGCTTTCTGATTGTTCAGATAGCTCAAATTAATATACGATAGAAAAATCCATTTTTTTTTTTGCATTTGATGCTGTGTTTATAGTCGGTCACTGTATAATATAATGCCAAACTACCAGAGTATTTTTAACAGGAAAATTTTGTATACGTTTGAATTGAGACTGTAGAACTGCTTCATCAATTAAAAAATCTATTATTCGCGGAATGTCTGGAACTTCCCGAGTCTTATAGGCCACATGTCAATGTTATAGAAGAAGCAAAAATCTACAAAGAGAATACGTTAGGGAGGTTCACACACTAGATCATTAATCTAAACGGTTTTCACGTATCATATCTAGACATACTTTCAACTAGTCTATAATAAACAGGATGTCCTATTGGAAATTGCAAATGTTAATATCTAATAAGAATTGGGGAATTTGTGGATTTGGCAGATTGATAATGTCAGTAAGGCCAACAACTCACCTAAAATATGTTGACGTACATATCGTTTTTGGTTGTACCGTAAACACTTATCAATGAGTTGAACATCTTGCACATTAACACAATTTTGAATTTTACATCGAAGTTTATATACATACGTATTCGTAGACATATGTATAACTGTTTCTAAGTTTCTTAATTACAGCTTAATTAACAACTAGCGACCTACAAATGGTAAATTGATTTGAAAACATGTGAAGAAGACAACAAAATTTAAAGGATATACACAATTTTTAATATATAATACCGTCGAAGAATATACAAGAATTTACACTTCTACCTGTATATAACTTGCAATAATTTTTTTGAAGATTTTATGGATGAGAAGAAAATTACGATTTATCACGATGAATAAATAGATTAGACGTGATGTATGTACAGCGTAATACGCGCATTAGTACATGCAATACTCACATTTTTTGATACTATCAGTTTATAGATATGATAAAAAACAATATAGAAACTAAGAAACCGATTTCTATAAAATCTTTAATGGGATGTCGTGTTGCGATACAATCATAAATCATAACGTAGCATGTTTGTGATAGGTATAAATCCCTATAGCCCTTGCTAATGAATAGTTGAAGATTGAAGTTAATCAACTTGTAAACAATGGAGCTCATTGAAGGTGTTCTTAAGAAATTCAAATCGAAAATGATAATACGTTTTTGTATTAAGAATATAGATATTTAGTCATTATTCACATTATTTATTGGCACATATGTTCAAGTAAACGTATATAATAATAATTGAATATATGTGCTGAATGCATTAGTTACTACCATCAGCTTAATTAATGGCACATTACCATTAGCTCCCGGCTTTAACCAAGCCCAAAATAAGTTTTAATTAAAACCAAACGCGAAGTAAAGTGCGTGGTGAGGAAGTAAAACGTGCATTAAATTCAAATGAACTTACTTTAAAAGTGCCACCTTTTTAATAGTAAAAAAAGGTAAATATACTTTTATCAAACTTAAAAAAATGCACGCTAAGATCTATAAGCCGGGTAAATTAGATTAAAGCACTACGATAATCGCCCGAATACTTAGTCACTCGTTGATAAACATTTTTGTGGATTCGATTTAATTAATTAATCTGCGGGTGATTTAAACAGGAGAGGATTCTGATATACACTTGCTCATGTTATAAGTATCCAAATATGTAACCTTCGAATGCTTTCTAAACTTGTAAACATGTAATAAATAAAATTTGTCGTTTACACGTGTATTCAACAAAAATTATTCCTAAAAAGAGTCGCTACAGTATTACAGTACAAAGTGTCTATAAAGTCTTATGGATTCCGCTCAAGCAGCAGTAAAAAATCTCCCTAGTAGCATGCATGCTGTGTGCATTTGCGGCATCCATCCTGTAGACAACTTTTTCATGCTCAAATGTTGATGTAAAGTATTGTGTACCCCTTCACTTGAAATGCCCATAGTATTAGCAATAGCACGCATCTTCACCCATCACTAAATCATGAATCTTATCAGTGATTTGTGGAGGTATCCAGCGACTATATGACCGCTTTGTAAATGTGGAAACAATGTATTATATTTACTAAGCTTCTCTTTAGTTTCTTGAGGAGATTTTCCTTTATATAACCACGAAACACACTTTTCATAAATTTTTTGGAAATCATTCGATCTGTATGGTTCATGATCGTTAAACGCGGAGTAATAAGCCGATATGGTCACAATTTGATGTGCGTTCCTCCAATAGACGTCGTTAACGAAATTAAAACAAATGATTTAGGTTCTAAGCTGTTTATTAAACTAAGGATTTTTCGACGTAAGGGATGTGTGTATAATTTTGCCAGAATTGCTCTCGCTGCTTTTGATTGAATTGAAGTCAAAGACCAAACTGAATATAGTGAAATTACCATTATGTAGAATGTTGATGATGACACGCAACTACAGGATAGTTAAAATTGTAAATTATCCAACAAAATTCATCAAATTTGAATAACGATTAAAATAAACTAAATGGACAAAAACAACAAAGGCATCGAAGTAAGGTTTGAAATAAACTAACTAAGAAGTAAGAAGGCAGCAAATCAATTTACTGTTTCCATTTGAAAACTTTTATATATGGCGTTAATACGTAAGAGCACTGTATTCATGTTATGTCATTGCATGTTTGAAATAGAACATTATTTTTGTGCGTGAGTAAAAACTACTCTAAATAATTAAAGCGACATTGTCCAGACTACGCAAAGCAGAAAGTTCAAAGACCTATAAAATAATTATTCGCTACTAAAAACAACTTAAATTCGTTTTTCATTATTGTAAATATTTAAATTGAATTATGATTTCGCTAACCGGCAAACGATGACTTGCTTTCGTTATATGCTTTATGTTAAAAAGGATGTCTTTAACATAAAGAAATGCAATTATTTAATACTAAATAGTTTGAAAATATTCATACGAAAAGATGTAATGCCTTTCCACTACTCTTTTTGCGTTTTATGTTAGTATCTGCTAATGTTTCGATTAGAGTTAAAATTAATTATTTTACACAAAAATAACATCGTTTATTTTTGTGACAACATTACTTTCACTGTTCATATTCTTTACATTGAATTCGGCACTTTATGCTGCTGTCGAAAAAGTTATGATATCGCTATTAGTTACAACTGGAGCTCGGCGCTACCCGGTATTGTCACTTATAACTGAAAGTGTATAACACAAAACACTTTATAAAATTTGTTGGAATTGTCTCACGGTAGCAGCAAAGCATGCTTCAGCGTGCCTTGCTATTGCTCGAATGTCGTTACGTAACATGTACGGTATTATTTGTTGCATCGCTTCTAGTTCATTAACATCGGTCACAAGCGCTTAGTAAATCAACGCTTTTAAAATGCCCCATGTAAAGAAACCGGAAGATGTTAGATCTGGCCATCAAGATGGCCACAGTATCGGACTACCCCTACAAATATAATGGCCAGGGAAAGAACTATCCGCGTAATTCGTACAATTCGAGCAAAGGGAACTACCTCGTCCTGCGCAAACTATATCTTGCCCGAGATATAAAATCTAGTTGTCCAAAAAAGCTTGAGAAATGTGATTGTAGAAAAATTAAAAAATTTGTTGTATTTACAATGTAACTGATAATGGAGAGTGGCTGCTTTAAAAAGTGTTGACGTTACCAGTCGTTCATTCAATAAATTACCCAAAATACTTAAGGCAAAGGAATGTTGGCGATTTCTAAGCACATTAAATGTGGATTGACATAACTCCAGAGATGTTGATTGTGAATATTGAATATACTATTTTAGAGAAACAAATATTCGTCTGTATTCTTTGTTACATACTCTTAGTTGCTTTATTTTTCATTTGTTAGATAGCTAAAAGTTTTTGATGCTTAGAGTCATCCCATAGTCCGTCCATGTCCATGAATTTCTTAACGCCCTACGTGTCAAATTAATTCATTTTCACCTTTCTTTGGAGAATAAGCTAAGTTTGCTAAACCGTTGGCTCATCCTGTAAATTTTAATTTCCCTGGTAATTTTTCTCTATAAGAATTAAAACGTTCTGAACAATTACACGCGAGCAATGTTAAGTGTTCGAATGTGTGTGTACGTTAATTTGTTTGGTTGAGGAAGCACAGCTATAGAGTTACAGCTATGAGAACTTAATTGACACCATGCGTAGCAGTAACAGCATTAATTCTTTCAATCAAGGAAACAAATATCCTTGCAAATAGGTTTCTTGAAAGAGCAGTTATTGCAATTAATAATACTGTTTAAAAATTTCCAGGAACGACGAAATAAAAAAACGGAACGGATGACGTAAGTATTTCCATTCAAATAAGTATTTAATGTAATTTTCTGTACCTACACCTGCAACTAGATAATTTTTTCACCTTGCCTTAGATATTTGTTTTATTCATTTATGTTTATTTAATGAGTTAAATTATGTACATACAAGTGCCGCAGCTGCCTTTTCTTAGGTACTTATACTAAGATATACTCTTCGACTTACAATTAGCCAGACATTAGATATTATTAGTGCCTAATTTACCTAATTAAAAATTAGTTATAAAAATTGCTGCTTGACAATTCTTAATGAACATGCAATAAATAAATTTACATCCTTCATGAGCTCAAAGCAACGATGCCGCATTAACGTCTTAATGTTTCAAATTGACAGCCAGGTGTAATTTAAACTCAGGCGTTATCATTGGACACCAACAATGTTGTTGCTGTGTCGGCTGTGGCAGAACCAAATAGTCAATATGTGTAAAACCACTGCATCCATTACATATATAATATTCCTTCAATAAAAGTTTTGCGTGTAAACATTTGCATACTGTAATTCGTATAAATAGATAAAAACTAAATAATGGTGTTAATGTGAGATAAACACCATAAATGATTTTTACGTCAATTAACTGCCTAGTGATAGCCGTTAGACTAAATGAAGCAATAATTGTTTCGGAAAATTTTAAGTTACACATAATGACCCAATTTCAATATAGAACACGTAGATGTGGTTGGCGGAAATATGCAAAAATGACTCAATTTTTTATGATTTCTGGGATTTTCACAAAACTTGATATTTCAACGGGGGTTAAATTATGGAATTTATCTCAAAAAATCAATACTGGAAAGCTCGCATAATTTCGTGGGTACCTCCACTGCAATGTATAGAATACGACAATGTAAAGTGTAACTTCAGATAAATGTTATCAGATTTCAGATTCAGATAAATGTAGATCACATTACAATTTCTTTCGATCATTTCGATTGTCGAGTTGCTTTTGATTTGACCAGAAATGGACTGGAATTTTTGATCTTTAAACACTGTATTTTGTAATCAGCAGATTATTTTACGCATGATGAGATCTATTGTAACCATTTTATTAAAAAAAAGTTCGTTCTTTAGTTCCTCTGGCTAATATTTACGTTTGTTATTTTATATGGAAACATCCTATACATTGCATTTTTAAATTTCCAGAAAAAAAACATAGAGCAAATTTATAGGCTGCATCATCTACTTAAAATTAACAGTTTTTGGGATAATACTGCAAATATATTTTTTCCTTTGAAATGTCTCAACAACTGCTCTACTCTAAGCAATTTTTATTACATAATATTCCTTCTGTAAGGGGAGGTTTCGAGCACGCACTGCGGAGGTCAGACAATCGCATTCGAAAATAAAAATTATCCTTGCCTTTCTCGTGTACATAGCAAATATGGGTTTCAGGATATTCAATAATGCCAAGGAAGGTTTGCACCTGATTGCAACCTTTCTTTCTGTAGACATTCTTTAATAGTCGGGATGTCAGTTTTTTTTATATATCTACATGGTTGGGGAATTAGAGAATCCCGTGTATGTTATGTTGTAATAACATAAAAAGTACAACAATCAATATGTTGACATTTTATAAACGATCACCAAGAAATCAAATATATTCCACTACCATGCTAATTTCTATGTAATAATACCCGTATCGTATTTAAATTTTCAGATTTTGGTATTGAGTCACCTTTTATAGGTTAAAGTTTTCAGCTATTTTCCAGCTGCTTAGGTTGAAAGTTGTAAGATATTGAAAAATTATCAAATGGAAAAATATAAGAGGGTTAGATATATATGTAAAATTGATAAAATGACAGATAGTAAAACTCCTTACTAAGTACACTTTCAAGATGAATACACTTTCTTAGTATGTTTGTAGCGTACTTTATATTTAATTGCTAAAAACAATTTTCGCATGTAACTACACAATCAGGAATCTCATAGCTGCATAATGTACGTAATATATAAGCTAACTAGCGACATTCCTTGAGAATACAGCTATACACATGTGTCTAGATTGTTTTTAGTATTTATACAAAAATCCGATGACTATTATTTACCTATGCGCAAAAACCAAGTGAATAAAATCCCTCCATTTAAATGACATCCATAATTCACATATATGCACATACACACCGTCCGCACTACATTTTTCTATCACCAAGAATAACGAAATTTTTAGATCCGTATTTATTGTATTCCTTATCTCTTATCGTTGACTCGTACATTTAATAAAACACACGAAACCGATCTGAATGGAGAAAAAAGTCGGTAATTGAACAAGTCTAAAGATAATCCTTAATATGATTCTGATAAAGAGTTCCAATTATTAATAATTGACTAGAGAAATAAAATTATGCAACGCGAATGCTGGCTATCTAAACGTCGCGCGATCTTTCGCTTTTCGTCGGATTATTACATAATAAAAGTGACGATGTAAACGTGAAGGCAGATCGTTCGTAACTAGCGCGAAGCTCCAAAGTCAACCATGATGCGATCTCATTGCCTACGAGACAAGTGCTCGCGTTCGCTTAGTAGAAAGAAGAAAGTACCGATTCCACTTGAAACTAATACTAGACTATTATATCGGGTAGGATCTCCAAGATTATTAAATGGAACACAGATGTGCCTACTACTTGCTACTAGCCATCAGCGCTCACTGCGGAATTGTGAATCGACTTGTGTTTATGTACGCAAACGGAAGATATTTTTCTCGTTTTTTTTCTTTTTTTCTTTTCTAGGACAGTGTACTTTATTCGTTTTTGAGAACGTTAGTAAATTATTATTATTATTATAACGAAGCATGTCCAATGTTTGTTGTATAATTCTTCTTGTTTCTAATTGTAAATACGGATGAGTATTTGTAATCGTTTGCTTTATGTGCACGTATAAAATGCGGATATGTATGCATTTACATATCAACGTGTTTTACATACGTGCATAATAAATATTTAGCTTTTGCGTTTGTGTTGCTATATTAAGGTAAGTATGATAAAGGGAAATTTCACGAATTTAATATACATATCCATGCTTTTGAAATAAACAACTTTACGAATGCAGATCTGGTGTTTTTTAAATTAATGTTGAATTATTGCCTCCAAAAATATAACTTTTATGATAAACCCATTCAACACAAAAATACACTCATCATCCACGAATCGGCGCGAAAAAAGTTTCCTCTGCATCAGTATAACTTATGCACATCATTAACTCAGAGCAATAATCTCACTCAATTTCCTGCTTGTGTAATACTTGACATACTTGCGCCTCCGTTTCTGAATTTAGTTGATTTAGTTCCTATATAAGACTTTATTACGGTTGATAAATATATCAAGTTTAATAGAATTACACAAGTTATGACGCTTGTGCATAAATTATTTTATATTTCTTTCGTCTAAATTTATTAACTGTTCAAGTTCGAATAGGTTTATGTTCTTATTACATATACATGCGACGACGGCGGTTTCTGGAAATTATTAAAGGATCTTTATGAAATTTCGGTGAGGGATATTATGGATATTAATGTATTCCCTAAAAATATTTTTAACGTCATGTTACTCTTCAACCGCGAACAGATATCAACTTTCTTGTTTCAAATTGTATCGCCTGTATACTGTTACATATACAATTTTTTAACAATTATACCGTAGATATAGGATGTACCACCTTTAAGGTATTATTGACAAATTTGATAAATACAAAGTTTAACTCAAACATCAATATTTTCTATTCGGTGTTACTCATGCAGTTTTGACCATTTTTACGAGATACATACTTCTGTAAATAATTTTTAATAGCAACGTAAGATATTTTCTTATTCGCTCCTTTCCGCTCATTATTAAAAAAAATATATAAAATCAGTAATTTATTACCAATAAACAAGTATAACTAATAAGATTGGCTTTGTTTGGTTAAGTTGATAACATTGCGTTTGTATTTTGGTGCGTTATTACTAAAGAGTCCAAACGATGTGCCCGACCATCGCGCACATCCGGATATTTCTGCAACAATGTAAACATGTTAGGTAAGTTATTTATGTTTTTTCTTAACGTTTTGTAAAGTGATTCAATATATTTATTTTTAAATAAGCGCACTGTTATTCTGGTAAACTCGCCAATGCTCGGGCACATCGTTTGGACTCTTTGGTTATTACTTTCATTTCTAATATCAGTTTTATATTTTTATTTTTCAATTGTATTTACACAAGACACAAGAGTCTAAAGTAACATATTGATTTTCTTTTCATTCCTTCGCCAAAGTCAAAGTCATAACTGCGGTGTGGAAGCTGAGGAGTCCGTATATTTCAATATAATTTTGTGTTATATAGCACTTGTCTTCGGATATATTTTATTTCAACACTTTTACATTAGATTACTTGGGGAAGGAGTTACCTTAGACCCACGTAGTAGGCGGGCACGCTGTATACGTACCGTACTAATTAGTTATATTAGGAAACAAGTTTTTTTTTTGTATTTGCATTTGACCCTCTAGTATTCCAAACCACGTAATCGCTCTTTAACTTTGCTATTACCTCGTTAACAATGTACATATTTATTTTAAAGAAAATGGTTGCTAATGTGTTTAATTTTTTCTCCCCACAGGGAATATTTGAGAAACTCGTTGGTTAAAAGTTTTAATGAAAAGAACTTTGGAAACGGTAACAACAATAAAACATTTTCGGATGAACCTAAAGTAGTTACCAACTCTCTTGGTATACCTTTATCAGCTTAATCGATCGTACACATCACACGTAAATAATTTGAAGTAAGGCACCCTACCCCTAAGCTCAACTGTTTTCAAGATATCTACAATCATGTTGAACTTTTGCATTTTGAAAGAGCGGGAAATTTATCAAACCTATTTTTAATACTGTGGAACTACAAGACAATGCAAAACGTCTCGACCTCTACACGACACTAGCTATCATTGCTAACAAATAATGTGTAATAGGTTACATATAAAAATAAAAGCAATATACAGTTGTTAAAATAATGTAAAAATAGAGAGATTATCATTCAGCAACGAGACATCATAACACTTTTACACCACATTATAAAGAAGAATTATGTCAGTGTAATGGTATTTGAAAACGCCTAATAAATAACCGGCATTAAGTATCATGTCGACGACGTCGTCCTCCTAATCAATTTATTTACTTGCCATAATTCCCGTACTTCTCCAAATTTGCATCGTTTAAGATTTCTACTCTGCGCTTACAGAGCGAAAGAAGGTCACCATTTAATTTCTATTCTTAAAATTACCTAAGGCGTTTGAACAATTAAAGTCGAATGTAAAAAAAAAATGCCGCGATGACAACAGAATGTGAAACTATTCATTGAGTAGATTGCGATTACCTTTTATATGCGCATAACATATCCGGCTATGTAATCATCGATTCTAATAATTAGATTGAACGGTCAAGTCATCTTGCCACTTTGTTTCGAAGAATTGGAAACCAGTTTGGTAAAATGTATGCCGTTTATAGTCTAATCGAAATTATTTTTTCCTAGGATAAGCCACCGTGACGCTTTTACTATAAAGCATCACACTGGCTTAACCTAAACTTTTATGCCGAAATATATACGAGATTCTATATATAAATATTTATGGTAATTGCGGTGCAACTGCCTGATGTAGGGTGCATTGTAACGAGTAATATTGCTATCCTTATTTAAAAAATATAAAGTTCATGTGTACATGTGCCCCATTTTCTATGTTTATACACTTTTTCAAATTTAATTTGATAAAGGTGTCTAAAACTTATCGACTTCAAGGCTAGCACATCCAGGGCAATTAATATCAATGAACATGTTTAATGAACCAGCTACCATCAACCTACTACAACTATTCTTGATAAGATACTTTCATCCAAACATGTTAGCTTGAAACATCGTATATATATGCGAACTTGGTAATTAAACATATTCACTTAAATTATCTAGTCTTCCTTAATATTATAGAGAAAGTGAAAAACAAGTAAATTGCAATTAAGTGGCTTTCTCTATGTTTTTATACGGCCAGGCATGCTTCTAGTTAAATTATTAATGGCTTGGTGAGGAGCGTTCTCTCATTCTATGAGAACTGTATTTTAGAATTCTCTCAAGTCAGCCAGTAGAGGCACCTCTCTGAGGTGGTACATTTTTTCTTCTGATTGTTCAAGGATGAATCGAAACAATAATCTTGTGAAGCAGAAACTGGACACTCTGTGCGCTTGAGTTCTTATGTTGTGAAAGGTATGCTTCAAAATATTAACCAATAACGTTTCTTACTTCCAGCTGAAATTTTAATAATTTTCACTTCCAATTCGACTTAGGTAGTCAAAATGCTGCGTACTATTAATTGCCTCCTAGTTGAAAATGACGATTGAACCATTGGAATTACATATTGCAATGAATTAACAATTCACTTTATTTATACATATATTTACTTTCTCATGTTTCCTTGTCACAGTAATGCACGCAATATCAAAATGTTTTGCCCTATTCATATAAGCATGTTAGGTAAGTAATTAAAAAATGCTACTACATTACATATTTTATTGCATCTGGATAAACTAATATATAAACACAAATGGCAAAAGGCTCAAATAATCCACTCCATAACTAAAATCGTTTACTTCATGCGGCGTACCGCCAAATTACTAACTTCCTTTTACGGATAGGATCAACTGACACATGCCGGTTTTTGCCTATCGACAAAGTCTTCCACTAGATCCCTTGAATATCTCCTTCTTATGCATCTTGAAGTGGTCATAACAGTTGACCATATTCTGCTTCCTCGTCGACTGTCATCGTAAATCATAACTGTATGGCATTGTTTGTACACAAACGCACACATGCACTTCCACCCGTAATTTATAAAGTGTCTGGATGCCAGTAAACAAATGAGATAAAATACAAGTGTAAGTTGGAGACATTAAAATGTAATGGCCCTTATAAACAGGCAGACCTTTTTCGTTACATTCTCGTACTTGCCAACAGATTTAGGTTAATTCCGTAATTGATTTATTAATGACTTCCAGTTTTATGTGTCCACGTTGTATACAATACAAGGCATCGCTTTGAATCGTACAAATATGTAGTTACCTAAGAATGTTAACGTATAATAAAGTCGTATCTAATTGGATTCACAGTCCGATTACTCTAACGAACACAACAAAGGAACTACGGACAACATGTTTATTATTAAATGCGCAACACTATAAAAAATGTTCAACTGTGAACGTTTTCGAGACGCACGTAGTTATTCTTGATCGCTGTGAAGTATGATAATTGTTAACGGGATTTCTAAAAATCTGTGATGAACACCGATTAAAACATTCTTGTCATTTACTTACGGCTATAAGTAGCTATTTTATGCAATTCAGTAGAATCTAAGAACTAATAGCCACAGTTAAGGTTTAAGCGGAGATATTAATGTTTGGATTGAAATGTACATTTACAAAAATTATCAGAGTAAAGTAATTCCTCAAAGATGGCCCGTCTTATACCAAGCATGATATACAATATTGTTTAATTTCATTTTAAAATATTTGAAAATATTTTAAAAAGGCTAAAACATTAGAAAGTGCTGGAATACTTTTACAAGATACCTTATGGTGTCTATTACAATACCTGAAAATGTTACCCTCCTGCCATTTATGCAATAACCCTGTACATGTTCCAACGCAGTTAATATCTGAGAAACATGTCACGTACGATAAGATACATACATACTTACGTATACATATACCTAAATTGCGTAGTATTTACTATTTTACCGATACGAAAACAGATGTTCGGTATTGACCTTTGATTGCTGGTAATTTAACCGAACCGCAAAATATGCCAGTGACCCTTTGACATCTTGAAATTATTATTCACATAGATAAAAATGTTACTTGGATTTGCAAAATACCGTAAAATTTACGTCGACTAGCCATAATGTACTTTTTACAAAACTGTTTGCTATAGAAAAAAAATATGTAGTGAAGTTCCGATAGTTCGATGCATTCGGGGCGGAAATAAAAATTCAACAATCAATTAGTTCAAGGCAAACAACTTTTTCTCTGCTACTGTATATCAAATAAACTACTGTTGTTAATTTTTTTATCAAATAAGCTACTTTTTTTCAATTTTTTTGTAATCCTTCGCATACTTCGAGTTTTCAATAGTTTGAAACGACTTCGGTCGCATTCACCTCGAATCATTACGATTACTGCATCAGCCCCTGAAATATTCCATCAATTTTGAAGAGACAAAATCTATATAGAGTTCGGATGAACTGAAGTGGATCCTTCTTGTTATTGACAAACAGATTGAGTGACAAATTTGCAGCAATTAATTCATAAAAATGATTGTAAGACTTTTATTAGTTTTTCGGAATGTCCTTTATCATGTCTTAAGCAACAAAATTATAAAGATTTAACGATATTGAAGATGGAAAAATTCAAATAATGTTCAAAAATAGAAATGCTCTATGAGCTATATAAGATCGGCATCTTCCATTTTAAAGTATTCCCCGAATCGTAGGGAAGAAAAATCGATAAAAATAAATATGTATTTGCGAAAAAATCGATAGCTCTACGATAACGGTAGACGTGGTACAACCACGCGGTATGGCGTCCTGTTTTGGATGGCTGTCAGCCCTTTTTGCACTTTTTCCTGTTGTAATACAGCCCAAAAATACACTTGATTCTGAAACCAAATTTTTATATATCCTGTTTTTAAGCGTTCACTCACATCCTTTAACATTCAAAATTAGATAAAGTTCATATGTTGCACACAAGAAGTTTTCAAATATCGTCTAAATAAAATTCATTTCTTGATTATTAATAGTCATTTCAGTTAAATAATTGTTACAGATATATTAAAAATATATATAAAGCAACGGACGCCGTAGGTATATGACGATGGTTTGAACACATTTTCTCGGGTAAACGGTTTAGTTAATTTTTTATGATTAAGAGGAAGAGTAGACTGAGCGACATCAAAGGTATGTAGCAAATTTTATGAAACTTATTCGGTCAAGCATGGCATTATCATTTATTTTGCGAGTTTGGAAATAAAAACGGTATAATTGAATAATCTACAGACCGTGAATTAGAAGTTTAGTTTACACTTGGATGATGCGGTTATTGGCGAATAAAAACAGAAAAGTAATTAATTAGCGATTGCGATTGACGTATACACATATCTGTTCGAAACACGTGGTCGTAACGTTACATTTATTTAACGATGGATAATCCACAACAATATGCATAGGCAGTCTAGTTTTCGACTTTTCATAGAAAATAATTTTTATCGAGGAAAAGTGCTTTTGTAATCCTAGTTTTTAAAATAAGTACAAATAAGTATATACAGTATGTTCAAGTAGACAATATATAATAACAACAGCCTTCTATTTTATGCTGTAATTGCGGGTCTCCACTAAACGAACTTGCTTAGTTTCTGTTTTGTTTTTGTTTTAGGAAACAAAAACTGAAAACAAGAATCAACAAATCTTCATAAAAACTTTTTTTGCACAAGCCGAGTAATTTTGTTTTTATTTTCAATACGTTGCAACCAGTCAGTTGATGAAGTCGAAAACATTTTCATTTAAAAATTATTTTGGTTGGTACCTATTTCGGTCTTTTAAAAGAAGGTAGATAATAATGATTTTTTTATAATAAATTTGTTATTTAATGTGCAATCGAAGGATTACATACATACGACGGAGTGCGGGAAAAAATATCATTTTTTTGCGCTGTGGCTAAACCCTTTTGATATTATCGCCATTGACCGGAATATCAAAAACAAAACTGAAACATTCAAAGCTCTAAAACGTTTGATAAAAGTTGCACTTTTGTTATTGTTTTGTAAAGTTTCTCTTGTGTTTTTGTTTTGTCTGTCACATTAGTAACTTCACGTATCTATATAATCATTGATAGTGTAAGGTTCTAGATTTACTAACCACGAATGTAGTTTAATTTTGACAGAGATTAAGTACTTAATCCTTCCTACTACTGCATTCCAATTCCGAAAGAATATGAATTCAATTGATGATCCTTTCCAAAAACTTCAATATAAATTGATTGAATGAGGATCTAAGTGCAATACATTCGGCCTTAGTTTCATTGAAACAAAGATTGTTATAAGAAAACCAGTTTGAATTGAGAATATGTTTTCTCTCATGTGATACCTCTTCACCGGTATCAGTTTAAAAAGCAATATGCCAAAACATTGCGTTCACATGAAAAAAATGCAAAAACTACTTACATTAGTGCTAAGCTGTGACGTTAACGTTTTAACCTTCTCTTGCGCTTCCATGAGTTCTCGCCTCAGCTTCCGGATTTCATGAGCGTGCTTTTCTTCCGTTGATGAATACAAACTTGATGCAGTAGAAACCAAACTTATAGATGACCCATGGACTGAAACAACATCAATTATATAATTTCAAAACTAAATACAACAGACTCGTTATGTAATGTTGATTTACGTGTTATTTAATGTTTGCAAGCAATAATTAGAATTCGTCCCTATCGACGGAGCACTTTCTTAGCGTCGAATTTAATTTATTTCAATACAGATTTTGGCGGTAATTTATAGCATATTAGCAGTAACTGAAATAATATAAAAGTCATACAATGATGCTATTATGAGCATATCCTGAAACAGAAATAGGTATTGTTTTTTCTTCAAATTCAGTTTCACTTCTCAACGTAAGTCTAAATACTTTTGCCAACTTTTTAAATTGCTTAAAATAGTGGGTAATATCTTGTTATGCAAAATAGTCATTTACGTACGTGATGGTTCTCTCATTCGATAGAAATCATCATCAAGACATCCAAAATATATTAGTTACTACCACCATTTAAAGAATATGTATTTATTTTACCATAAGAAAGTTTATATTCATTACTTTTTTGTCCAATCCTCTATAACAGTTAGCTCAACGTAAGAAAGTACTTTTCAGCAGAAACAATAAATTAGAGCCAATTGGGTACCGTAAAATTAATTTGTAACGGGGAAGCTCTCCGCTTGGAATGCTTTTCTCGTTATTTGTTAATCATCTTCAAAATATATTTTCTTCACGAAAAGTTTTAAATTACGTACAATCCAGCTCTTAACATTTCTTGTAATTAATTCAAATTCATGTTGCATACAATGTTAGAATAATTGCAATGCGATTATCCGTTAAAGAGTACGAAGAAGACGGTAAACCAACTTACCATCGTCATTTTTCGGAATGCTGTGTCTTGGAGTTGAATGCGTTGGTGACAATGGAAAGGTCCTTGCCGATCCTGGAGCGGGACTCGTAGGTTGCGACCAATGGTTTAGGACTGCACCAACCGGTATACAATAGTACGGTTCAGTTTCTGGCTCGGTATTTCGATGCAACATCGACGGGTATAACTTTTCGGATTTTGTAGACCTGGAAGTTGTACATTTCAATACCATAACAATCAGTATTAAATCGATGATGGACGGGAGATAGCCAACTCAATACGATGACATCGAAAGCGGACATATTACAAGTGTGCTAAGCGTGTTGCGGAACATATTAGTATCATATTATTCATAGAAATATTTCAAACAATAAAGATAGGCACGGTAGTTCCTATATCTATAAATCAATCCAAAAAGGATTAGCAAGGGCAGTTTCTTGCTGATTATTTGTTACGAATGATCATCTTAAAGCATCGCGAAGACAACGCTGCAATCATTTATAAGCCAAACAGAAGATATTGTAAATGCGTCGAACGGTTATCTTATTTCATTCTAACGCGAAAATAAATTGGCGCAGGAACACTGAAACGCTTCACTAGCATTGGATGCACGCGATTACTGCTACTAATGTTATGGTAAGGGTAGTAGTGAATTGTTTCAGTGTGTAACGCTACTAAATTTTACTTTTTGATTACTATTGCTCAACATCATCACTATCACATTGATATGATAAAAAAAAAAACAAAAACGTAATGTTTTTGCGGAGTAAGATTTTAGGTATAGTCGAAATTTTTCAAAAGACTTAGATTATGGAAATTTAAAGTCGTGAATTCGGGAGTATCCCTAGACATTCTTTCGACAATTGGGAAATTATTAGATGAAACTTTTATGATGTGCAAATGAAAATAACTACTAACCTTAAACTTTCGAAATTTCAACGATGATAATAACTACGTTTACGTGCTTCTAGCTAAAACAGCTTCTTAAATACTGTTTATATTAAACCATTTTTAACTTTCCGGATTGAAATATTTAAATAACTGTAAAACTTGGAGGAAATCGAGACACAAGAAACCTAGACGACGGTTAGATATAAACTCGAATAAAATTAACTTTGTTTACAATCACGTTGGCAATTGTTTTTATTCCATTGTTACCTACGATAATTTTTACCTATTTAAAACATATCGAAATAGATGCCGAAACGGACCGAAAGACTTTTAATGGACGATAATACTTTTTATACGACGATGTTCACCCCAGAACTTGCAGTAAAAATATCTGACATTAATATACATTTTCTATATTCATTTTATTATTTTTGCACCCCTAAGGTATTCGGCTAAAAACAGGAATCTTCTTGTAGCAATCGGCCTTTCTATCAATAGATAGACCCTTACACTCGATAAGTGGTCAATGTGAAATACCAAGGTGAATATAGAATATAGCACTAGTGACAGCTAACCTCGTAGCTGTTTATTTGTAACATTACAACACATTTAATAAATCTTAATGCTTAGTAGTAAGACGAGTGATGGCTGATCGCTTTGTTGAACTGATATACATACTCTTGCACGAGCATGGAATGAGGGCCTTCGACATGATTGTGGTCTTTAATGGGAAAACAATCTTAGTTTGGAATGGTAATTGAAGATGGATTTTATCGATGAAGACACTTTGAATACAAAGTAGATACGCCCGTTTAAGGAAATTTGACTTAAATAAAGGAAGTTGCTGCGGATACTAATTGATATAGCAGTTAAATTATAATTTGAGTATTTTTCCTAGAATAATTACTGCAGATTAAAATGTGGTTTAATTCTTAAGGAAGTGAATTGGATTCAGATATCGGAATGGCCCTTTGAATAGGCGAATTAACAATACCGTATCTTTGGGCTGGATTATGGTACGACAAAACAGAATTATTGTGGAGATGTATATCGGTATGCATTTACTTAAACGTTTAGAGAGTAAGTGTTTAAAAGACAACGAGATAATGTAAAGCTCTAAATTTTTCAAATGCTCTCGTAACTTATTGTTAGTATGCTTTTGAATGATCACCCGCTTTGTGGTGTGTTGCTAAAAATACTTTAAGAATAAAACCATTAAAATTAAGATTATGTTTAAATATTTCTATGATACAAAGCAAAGGGTTAGTAAGAGTACAATGTGATATAATACGATAAATGTAATATCTTTCAAATTCCGCTTAGTGTATACCTGGGAAAAGTCCGTTCTCTGAGGTAGCTATATTGTGGAAAGAAAATTTGTGTAAATATCAGTTGAAATATGAGAATTAAATATAAAAAGCAATTTGGACGATATTTATACGCTGACATTTACACATTATTTAAATGAATACATTTAGATTTGGATTTATTTATTTTTTTATTTGGAGAACTTCTGTAAAAACCGACTTATTTCCTTTTATAATAGACATATTTGTTTTGATAAAAGAATGTTACCCGAAAACAGTAAGTTAACAGAATATTAAACGATCTAGCCAAGTAAATATCGCAAAATGACCCTGGAAAGAAATTGGTGAAATAATTTTTGTACAAACATCGGCAAGTCATAAGAACGAGAGGTAGGTATATATCATAGTTCCACATTAAACTATTTTGATCTAGTAAAATGAAACAAAGCCGATTTTTTCTGGCAATTTTCTAACCACGGTAGAAGCATAGGAAGTAATTTTTTTTTTTATAATTCCATAAAATACGGTTATAGAGTAACAACCACAAAATATGTACGATTTGGTTAATTATATCTACTGTTACTGTTAACATTTTTATCAAAGAGAAATTAGTGCAATACGTCCAAAAATTACATCTATAAATGGCATAATGGCTGTAAGTAAAAAATATATTTGTAGGTGTAGCTTTTTGTACATGACTGTTCTTTTGTGCCGCTTTCGACTATTGCTTGAAGACTTTGTTAAATTTTGTTAAAAATTGATGTTATAAGAAATCATTATTTACTATATTAATGCATTAATACCATACGTATGTTTCTTCCATTTTTCAGCAATTTTTATTCAGAACGTACACTAAACATTGAAATAATTGCATTTTTTTTATTTTGGTTGATACTAGATGTTTGTTATTTTACAAATAGTTTAAATATCGGAAGGCAAAGTATATTTCTATCCTGTTCGCGACAGATAAATTATTTTTACAATTTCCTTCAAGGGTTCCACCGTTTATCTAGTTAGTTTCTTTACGATTAAAATGTATCTACCTACTTAGGCTAAAATTATTTTAGCAGTTCTTTGATATTAAAATACTATGTGTTTCTGGTTAAAGGATAGCTGCTAATCTGTACAATTATTTATTACAGACATTTTTGTGTTATATCCCCATTCATGTGTAGGTGTCGTAACCTTTTGGAACAATAAAATTGCACCTTTTCCATATATGATAACAAATGATATTATACAACACATATAATATCTTTCAAAACTATTTTCGTATACAGAGTGTTTGGTTCGCCGACGTAGATGGTAAGTAAAGTCGGTTTAGAACCTATTTAATGAAAAATACTATTATATAAAGTGTCACGGTTTCTGAGAAAAAACCAACCTAGTAATTTAACCGAATTAAACGATTTTTAGTTTGAATCGACGGTAAATTTTTTTTATCACATATACAAAGAAACAAATTTCTTATACGGTAGCTACAGGCGCTTCTGGCCTTTGAATTTAGCAAAGTTTGGTGTTCAGTACTGAATACTTTGTATACTTCAAAGATGTTCTAACACTAAAGTTGTTAGAAACAAATACATGACACCCATATTAGGCTGGCTCATTTCTAAAATAACAAACTAGTTACTTGGCTGGCTAATATACACACAGTAATAGCTTTATTTTCGTATTTTACCAATTATGTTATCGGAAACTTTCAGTTTCCAACTATTTATATAACAGGCTCAATTTTACAATTCCAGAAAGTTGAGATATATGTACATGTGTATCATATACGCGGCATGAAGATCAATGTATGTTTCTAAACGAATAGGAGTAGCATATTCTTACCTAATACTGTTACTGCGACTTAATCTAGACGGAGAATCCCTTAGTAACCTTGTATGAGTTAAACTACCACGATGACCAGGAAGACTCGATAAACTTTCCATGCTGTCCGTTTCAGACAATCTCGGAGCAACGGAATAAGTATTACTGCAAAATAATCGAGTAAAAATGCGGTAAACATCCATACGCTATACTTGACTTTACCTATGTCTTAACCAAGGCGCGTACGGACTCGTATTTTCGATAGCTTGCGTATCGGACAAGGAGCCGTCGCTCGCTTTAGGCCGCGCTTGGCGCATTACCAGACCGTAATCCTGGCTGGCTCCTTTCGGCAAGCTTTGGGAACCCATTATCAGTCGTTCTCGCACCGATTGGCTCAGTTGATTCGCGGTATTACCCGTAAGAGAGTAGCTTTTGAATTGAGGATTTTCTAAAATTATTATATATCATAAGTCAACGTGAAAAGTAAATGAGCGAATTCTACATATATCAAATACTTACTGTGTGGTTGTAAATCACTTGAGCAAGTCTGCGTGCCACCGGATACCTTCACTTTAGTCCTTGGAACCGCCGACACTTGCGCTGTTTTCCCAGACTGATTAGGCATTGCTGAAAGCAAGTGCAAAATGATCAAAATAAGCTGGGTATTGAAAACCAAAACAAATTGGCGGAAAAAATTCATGATACTGATGTTTCTCAAATAGTAGAAGGGTACAATTGTTCGATTTATGAAAAATAACATTATTATTTATATTAACGGAATGTTTGAATTAATATCTACAGTCCGGAAGTGCGTTTTGTACAATTGATATGAAGAAATTGCTAACGGTACTTTCAAGCTAAGGTAAATTCAAATGAACAAAGCAAACATTTTTTAGTTACTTATGATTGTAAATTTATGACACTAACGTGAAAACTGGGTTATTCGCTTGCACATCGTAACATTTTCTCCGCCGTTATTTAAGATGCAAACTGATGTATTTAAATACATTAAAATCTTCCGCGTGAAAGTAGCTGCTTCACTACTAGTAGTGTTTAGAACTAAGAGTTCTCAACTAATTAAAAATTTTAAATCAAATTTGAACTAAATCAGAGACATGCAATGTTGTGACTAGTTCATCTTAACATTTGGTTTTGGATATTTATTGCATCTTGAAGGCGTTTAAGTAATTTCATGTATCTACCTTACAGATCTTTTGGGCGCACAATGATTTACCTGGATTGGTTGATGTGTTCCCGTTCACCGTGGGACCATTACCGTTATTGCCGCTGCCTCGCTTTACGTAGTTGAAACTTTGAGGCACTCCTCTCGTCTTACTACTCTTCTCCTTATTGCCATGCGGACTGCTGCGCCTTTCCCTCCTGGAACTTGACGGGCTCGACGGGGCTGGAGCTGGCGGTGGCGGCGGTGGACTTCCAACTCCGGGCGAATCCGTATATCGTTTCCATTGTCCATGTTTCGAATCTTGGAATTGGGCGCTACCGCCGCCACCGCTGTTCGAACTTCGGGAAGATCTGGAACCTCGTGGACCTGTCGGGGGCGGAGCAGGTTCCTCCGCACGCCCCCTTCTATTACCCTGTTCCGTTAACACCGTGAGGCCTGGCGATATTCTAGAGGATCTGCAAGTTAATAGGATGTTTTTATTTGTGATCTACGAATTACGTTGTCTGATAAGGACACAATCACAAGCACAAGCACAATCTCAGATGTTATGTTGATGTACGGATTGATGCGGATGTGCGTTAGAGGATAGTGTAACACATAATGCCTCTATATATTGTATATATTAGTTTTTATTGTTATCTAAATTTTTTGATTTAATTTATCTAATTAGACGAACACTCTGCATATATGTATATCATCTTTTCGATTTCTTTAGGATTTATTCAATTTATCTAGTATTTCTCTCATTTTTAGACATCAAACCTTCCCATTTCTTGCGCAATCATATTGATTTACTATAAATAATTTTTACTACAGGAAGAATTTGACGTAACATCTAACGAAATCCAGTTTATAAATGATACTTCCTTGTGGTGTACTGCCACACAGGATTTATCTGTTCTCCAATTTATATTTTTAATCGTTAATTTTCAAAGGCCTGCCTAAGTTTATTTATTCAATAAGTACTTGGAAGCCAGTAAATTATAATTGAAATACTGCAAAACTGTTCGTTTATATGGAGCTTTTTGAAAGCGTCCATTTATCGTCTTCCGGTGTCTTTTGTAATATACAGGATGTTGCATTTAAAATAACAAAGTTGATAATATACCCAGGCAATTCAAAAATGTTAATCGATGTTGTTAGGATTAGGCTGCATTTCGCAGATAAATATCAAGCACAATTAGAGTACACGTACTACTCTCATTCCATCGAGTAACATTGCTCGTCAACGATTACCCTCCATCATAGAAATTATGACAAGTTGTAACTAACTATCGAAAATAACACATTTTTTTGGAGTACTTCGGTTATTTTAGTAAATATAAGGAATTTTTAGTATAAAACAATAACCTCATAAGTTAACAAGCGCGAGCTAAATGATATAGATTCAAGTTGAATGTTTTAGTCGTCGAATCTAATAGAATATGTTTCTCCATATTGTCAGAGGTACAATTCGCAAACAATTGCTTTAACAATCTAGCGATGTGCCGAGAGCGCTATACGTCCCATAGAATCAATTAAAACAGTGAGTTTCAAATTTAAGCCTACGAATGTAGCATTGTGCTGCTCTGTTAGATTATAATTACGTCCTATTCAGTTATATTCCGGTGTATTTTCATGCAAGCTGTGCCATAAGGTATTGTAAGGGAAAAGCAATTTGTGTCGGCTTGATTGTTTTTGTACAATGATATTGTCACGCCGAAATATTCCATGTAGTATAACCGTGTAGTGTTGTGTCTATTGGTTTAGCGGAAGGGTGTTTGTATTTCATGCATTAAATTACCGTCTAGAGTTTCTAAGTGGGACTTATGGCACATTAAGAAAGATTGTATTCAGAAATGGTCCTTATGTAAAGTACGTAAATATGTTTAATTTATCTACACATGTGCATGTAAACGAGTGCGCATTCATGCCGCATACACACGTGTATGATTTACTACATCTACATTCAGCCATATCAGCTTACTTATAGTGATCCGTTTAAAAATAGTCAAATCTCATAATTGTTGATTTTCATATTTGTAATGTTTAGATATGTCAAGACCAACTGCATGGAGAACTTTTACTAGATTCATTTATTTTTTTTGGTCCTTCAACATTGTGTAAGGAGTAGCGTGACAAAGGCTAGCAGCACTAAATTTGGTGCACATCTTTCGCAAATTCCTATATTTCTATTGTTAACCGCCCGATCGAATGGGTCGTTTATATGTTCCGAATTTATATAAAATTAAGGACCGAAAATATTTAAGCTTTATTTATTGAAAAACTCTTAAACGTAATTCACTGGATTAATGCATTATTTTTCGCAATATGGCGTTGGTCATTATTGCAGGTTGATCTTACTGGACTGATTAATGAATGTAAATTGATTTTTGTCTTCATCTAGTAGTGGTACCTAATGAGTATTCTTCCGGTCCATAATGCAAAAAAAAAAAACGCTTTACTCTTTTAACACTTGGTGACAGTAAGGAAAAATTTTATCTGTTATAATCTTCGGTATCCGTGTTTGTTCCCTCATGCACGTTATGTATCCAGATAATGCATTGTTCATACTTTGCATAAACTTTTACGTTAACGTTGATGATCACGAGCAAAGTTGATGTAATGGTACGACGTGCTGTTTGATTATGCTATTATGTTTTATCTGTTGTTCGCAGCCGGATGTTTAATTTCCGATGCTCGGTTTCCCTGCAATTTGAAAGATCTGATTAGAAACGTGCTTTGAGGGAGAACTTTCGTACGCTTTACGGATTTTGCGGTAATGGTTTGGATATGTGGAAAGAGAGTAATATAACACTAGGTAATTCGATACGAATTTGTTGTTGGAAACCTACTTCCATGTACAAGCTGATCAGCGAGAGCGGGAAGTTTTTAAGTTGTTATTTCGTAGCTATGAAGAGTTAGTTATCAAGTAGTTTGGCTGTGTTTACTATTTAATAAATATAGAGCAATGCTCCGATTAACATCGTGCTTTTACAGTTAAATCGTCCTACAAACATCACGACTGTTTGGTTTGTTAGGCGTATCTAGGACTACTTTATACAGAATTTTGCATAAAGATCTCAATTTTTATCCTCGCAAAATTCGGATTACCCAGCCATTAAAATTAACGGATTTTCCAGCTCGCCTCCATTTTACTAGAAATCAGGTTGCGAAACGAAATGGATATTTAGAACTTGTGAATGTCCAACGAGGCGCATTTCCATATATGTGACCATACAAAGTGGTCGAGTTCAGAAAATTCTCAGGAATTCAACACCATTCATCCACAACCGTTACACAGCCCAAAGATGACAGTACGGTGCGCATTGCCTTCAGTAGGAATTATCGGTCTCCACGATGATCCTACGAAGATGAGAACAAAAATGCTGTGACAATCAATACAGTGCACTATCACCAACTTTCTTACGCAGCAATTAAAACTTGCTTCCGTAGAACAATAAAAACGAACGGTTCCGGTAAGATAGTGCTACTTAAAATAGTGCAAGAGCTTGCTTTACAAAGATTATTTTCGGGTCGTATCATTTCCGAACGTAAGCACATCGATAGATTTGCTTAGAAGCAAGATCGCTAGATTTTACGGCATGCGATTACTATGCGGGACCTACAAACGAAATATATTGAAGAAATTGATCGGCTTCGAGAGTACATACGGAAAAGGAACGGTCACTTTAAACTACGTAGTTTTTAAGAAAAAAAAAATGACAAATACAAATGTAATTAAATTACTTTTGTAGTATTTTGTTTCAGTTCTTAATAATACTACTAGTACTTAATAATACTTCTCAAACTATTGTGAAAAAAGCGATTTTTTTATTTTTAAGCCGTCACCTATGCCAGGTATTTTCCACTATAATATTTTTAACCATACGACCGATAAAATAGGAATCCACGAATTTCCAAAATATACGTTACTGTTTGCCAACCCAGCCCCCAGCCCTTGCTATCATTATTTAAAAGCCAGAATTATAAATTTAAATATGCTTCTCTATACAATTGGCCCCATCATATCCAAACACGAGTAATATGAAAATCAACAACTACGAAGTTTTAAGTGGATCACCTTGCAATTATATATATATTTTAAATTTAAGCTGTTGGGGCTTAAGAAGTAAAATTCCACCTACTCAAACTTCACCTGCTGCTATCTCGTGTATTGTTCACAATACGACAATGATATATTTTTATCATTGGATTAGGTTCAAAGTTAATTTGGATTAGGTTAGACAGTAATTGTCCAAGTTTAGAGGCACTGTTTCTATTTTTAAACTAATAAATACTTACTTATAGTTTTGTGTATTATACCAAATTAAATTTAATTCGTGATTAAATTAATTATTGTTTAGATATACATTTTTAGCATAATTCGCGATTAATGATTGGGGATTTGGGGCAATCGGCAACATAAACATATTTTAAAACGTGTTAACGACTATATTTAGATAATTATTCGTTCTATTTGAAATAAATTCTTACTAGATTTATACAAATAACGGCGATTTCTTACTTTTCTATTTTTCTTCATGTTAATATTAACATATTTTATCGCTTTAATCGTGGTTTTAATCACAAATTAAATAAATTGCTGATTAGTGACGTCACAAAATCTAATTAGTTAGAGATTAATGTTTGTGATTGAATATTTAATTCACTCATAGACGTCTCCAGTCATCAGTTAAAAATAAACATAATCATCAAATTTTAATTTTAAAGCCGTGTAAAGATTAGAATTAGTAGTCACAGAGCTCATTTTTTGATTTTTTTTATACGAAGCTACGCATTTTCGAACTGATAATTGCAAATTTGATCTTGCTCTTGATATCAATTTTTTTTCCATTGACTAGAAAGAAAATCGTATTATTAAGCTTCTACTTTTTCATTTAATTTTTAATAACAAGAAAACCGACGAAGCTAGATTAAAGCTATAAGCTTTATTTAAAGCTACTAAAGCTATACAGTCATTGTTTGCCTAGTGGAGTTCATTTGCTTTATTAGACCAAGTGTTATGCAGCGAGTTTTTTAATGTATAAGAGTGCGAGCGCCAAAATCATTTTTTAAATTGTGTTTCCACACATTACGATTAAGCATCAATATTAGTGTGTCTGATCCACGATGTGCGACGTTACTGAACTTCCGTTCTGGAGAGCTACTCGAAGAACCCATCATTTTGTATGCTTATGACGAAAAAGTTCACTTATTCCAATTTCAAGTTTAGAGGATATTTTACGGTAGATGGAGTATTTTATTTAAACTGGTTATTGGTTATTTAAACACTTCATATATATTCTTTATTTCAGAGCTGTGGATTTAGGTCTAATTATTTTATATTTTTTATTCGGAATAAAAGGTTAAATTTAAAAAGGCTATACATTTGTGGTATGTAAGAAAACCAATTTTAATTACTGAACGGATTATATGATTGGTTAAAATTAAAGCACAAATGTGTGTGTATGTGTAAATGTGCCTACATACATATATCAAAGAATCTATGCAGCACATCTATAGTTTTAAATATCGTTAATTTCCTAATATAAGCGTCCAGTAATAGACCATAAATGAATGACGAAGTAATTATTTAATAAGATTCATGAATAAGTGAGACGTCCCATGACAGCGATATCCTGCAATAATTGTACGATTAATTAAGATCGCTTATCTAATGGATTAATGTCGCCCAAAGATATTCCATAATTATATTCGCGTTTCGTGTGATATAGTTTATCGCTAAAGGAAAAATATAAACATCCGGGTGTATATCTTCGATTTTTTCGTTGCCGGGAATGAGTCATCTAAGGCAACGAATGTGTCACTCACCTGTAAAATGAAAAGTTTTCTCCAAATACTACTGTACAATTATCATCGTATTCTTTTTTTTCCCAAAATTTACGATATCAAAAAAATTAGGCTAATGCGAGCTTTATAAACCTGGGCTATTTTTACTACTCAGCTGTATTTCTTTTATTCACGAATTAGAACTGATAAGCGATAAGCGCACTCCATTCTCGCAATAAACGAAGAGGAATAAAGAAAAAAATGTCGGTCTTATAATAAGTACGCAAACAGAAGCTCAACAAAAAAAAAGCGAGCATCGATAAAAACAAACGAGTTCCTTGCTCGTTCTTACCGACTTGTTCGGACGGGGGTGTCTCCTTTCCTTCCCCAAACACTCGGCAGACAAAAAAGCTTTTCGGGGCAAATCTCATCACAGAATCTAATATTCACGGCAAAAAAGGATGAGATAAACTCACTACTCGTAGTCCTGTACTTGGTACGCACGCACTGCCTTTTCAAGAAATTCCACAAACACTTTCGGCAATAATATTCCTGACGTTAGGCCCCGGTGACCATGTCTGTCTTGCGTCTACTACAACTGGCTTCAATCGATGAGGGAGCGCATGTACACTGAATTTACCGGTGGGAAATATTACACCACGGTTACACAATGTTATAGTATACCGCAACCGGCTGGCTGATTTGTAAATAAGGGGATGTACCTTATGTACGTACCTTCAACTTTAAAATATAATATAGTTTTTATTTAATACAATGAATTGAAAATATTTATTTATAGTATTTATAAGGAATGTGTCAACCCGCTGTAAGTGTAATTTGGGCCCATTGCGTGAATAGTGGAAAACTAAAAATTTTCGATAACATAATAAATGCCATCTTTCAAAAATATTTCTCTATTCAAGGGATGATCGGTTCGTAGCAAACCACACATCTATTTTAAGTGGAACGCCCGATATGTCATTTTTAAAGTTCGCGCACTTTCCGTGCGCTTCACGAAATAGCTGAGACTGGTCAGACTCGTGTTCATTCGTCTCAGGAGAATGGCTTCGCGTTGCCTACAGGTTTCCCCGAGAATCGATGAAACACCAGTTTGTCTAGTTGCTGCTGATTTTATGAAGCACACGGAAAATGGCGAACTTTAATTATTACGTCTTTAGTTTTTCCATTTAAAATATTTATGGGCCTCATAACTTTACTAAGCTGAAACACCAATATAGTTATTTTTTTTATCTAGCGCATAGAAAATGAATATCTCTAACGTTTACGTATAGTCGTGCACTTAGATTTTGCAAGACAGTGGTTTCTGGCGCTACTATTGTTTGATTACCCTAACAACAGTAAACAAAACAAATTGATTAAAAATGCCCAGCCCAAGAAGCTATTTGCATAAAAAAGCGAACCCAGTATTTGGGAAGTACACAAACGGTTTCTGTGTATATATCACGACAACGCTAAGCAAAACTTACGTACATCAATGTTGTTGCACTGTTGATTCAAAATATTTAATATAAATAGGTAAAGAAGAGATAGGTAGTAGCCACAATTTATGTACTGGAAAAAAGTGAAAGAGGTGGCGTATTTTGATTGCCAGAATATGTAAATTGCGCCACCCTGACCAACGATGCCCACAACATTTGTCAAATTAAAACTTTGATGCTACTAGAGCTTACAGTATAGTTATAAATGTAAATAAATATAAAATAAAAATGTATATAGGTGTATCTTTTTAGCGGAAAGGAACAAAGAAAATAATATTTTAACAAATGTTCTCACAAGCGATGTAAAAATAAATATATCTGCATAAATTTATTATTATTAATATACACCTCGAAATTCTTTTCTTCCACTTGGATACGTTTGCGCAATTGTTTGGAAAAGCTGTTTTGTGTCTTCTAACCATTCTGCCTGTTGTTCTCCGCAATGGCTGAATTATTCTTGATGTAGTAACATAAATCACATATACTAAGTCCTTTTTTACGTGATTCGTTTTTCGTTTTTAACATTTCGAATCGACAGTAAAGAATAGCAATGTCAATATGTTTTGTTTTCTGTTGTCATTGTAACCAAACAAGCTCCCCGAATGGAATACTCAAATACAGGAGTTGCGTCTAATTTTCAATATTAGACATGCGCATCCTTATTCAAAAATGCTATATATGCTATATATGGTATCATTGAAAGAAATAATGTTCTAATATTCAATATCGAATCTACTGTATATTAAAGCTGTCCTCACATACTTTTTTATTAACTTCTGTTATTTTTAAAGATATTATTGTAAAGTGTAACTTATGCATACAATTAGACTCTGGAAAAATATCATAAAAAAAAAATAAGTAACATAGCAACGATTTGGATGGTTAGACGCGCTAAGTGATATTAAACATTTTTTTTATGTACTTCTCACAACTCACAAAAGAGAAATGGCGGATTAAATAAAATTTGAATTACCGCTCTAGTGTGTAAAGAGCTTCAGATTGTCCGTTCAAGAAACAGTGGAATTTTGGAAAAATCTGAAATTATTTCAAAATAAAGATAGATGGTCGTAGAAAATATTGGAGAAGTTTTTTTAAATTGGCCGGGAAAGGATTTAACTTTTCGCCCACTCACTAGGCGGACATGCTACATGCTAAAGAAATCGTTAACCAAGTTATATACTTGCGTTTTAACACATGATCAAGGACGTTACAAATCAGCATTGAATGTAAATGTGTTATTTTGTATTTTTTGTGCTCACATTTATGATGGGCGAAGAAATGAATCTGTGCCACGATTTTTAAACTTAAAAAAAATACTTTCCAAGATCTGAAGTAAATTTTTCTATTTTGCAAGCTGTATAAACACATCATAATTTTTCTTTATTAAGAACATATTGCTCACAAGTCTTTCTGCGTCTATGTAATTATTTAACCATCAATTTGTTTTTACCGTGGTGCTGTTACTACACCGCATTTGGAGAGCGAAACAGCTGTCATTCGCCTCGAAAGAAAAGAAAGGGAGTAGCGACCCAATACTTTCGCGATACACACCCGTAGAACTACAATACATAGGCATTACCCCATCGGTCCAGTAGCGCCCGATTCATTCGTGCAATCCGTCGAACGTGGTAGTAGTAGTGATACACCTCCGCACCGCTACGCTAGCCGACCGTTACACATGATTCCCCTTTCGGAACCATACGCTTCCCCCGACGCCGACCAGATCGGGTAAACCACTGGGTTTATCATACTGAGCCTCCGAACGCTGCCTCGAATTGACATACGTCGAGATGAGATGTAACACACTGCTGCACATGCATACGAAAGAAAAGCAAATGAAAAAAGCTACGCGTCGGCGTCGGTCGTTGCAAGTCCAAGGGATGTACAAACAATTGAAATTGATTATTTATCGGAACTGGTAGAGGGTCGCTTCGCGTGTCTTTGAGTAAGACGAATTGACGCGTTCACAATGAAGTTTTGTGGGGCAAGTTCAAGGGAAGGGGCTTTTCTAAGAAGGACATTCTGATTGTGATCGGTTACATGCTTTTGAAGAGGCAAAAATTAGTGTTATATTTAGGAAGATATACATGTTCTCTTTACAACATTACAACTTTCTTGTTCCAGATGTTTTATAGTAAAATTGTTTAGACAAACAAAGTTTAGATGTAATAGCCTCTTCAACAGTTCAAACTTGACCTCCACAACAGAGAATTCTGCTCGTATCTTGAATTGTGTTTCTAAGAATTATTTTTTTTAACTATTAAACTCGAAACATGCAAACTTAAGTGAATAATGTAAACTTAAGTTGATAGTGTAACAAAATATATTACATTGAGGTGAATAAAATGACCATAATATGCCAATAGTTGACGCAAAAGGAAATTCTGCAATATTTAATTTAGGTTGGTTGCTTTTATCCTTAAAACATCACCAAAAGGCATTATTTGGTCGAAGATAAACGAATTTCTACTGCCACATTTGCAACAATTACCTGGGTACGAAAATTACGCTTAGATACAAGAAAGGATAACTTGCCGTACCTCCAATACGAATATACCGGTGGTGAAGGAAATATTCCTTTCTCGCAGCCCACACTATCTGACTTTTCTTTATAGCTCGAAAGAAGAGTTTGAATAATTCTGCCACCGTAGCCCAACTTAAGTCGAATAGTCGGAAATTGCCGAAATCTCAGGCGTTTTAGCAGAAGAGTTTTTCAAAATCTTCGTGCCAGGTTCGAAGATTGTCAACGAAGGAATAACGTAAGAACAACAACAACAACGTGAAACAGATTTTCCCATGTTTCGTCATTTGAATAAAAATTTATTTCTTCACGCTTTTTTTTATTATTCAATCTTAGTGCAAAAAATTATTTTACATGCTGTATAATATAAAACAAGAGCAACAAAATGGATTATTACCAAGCCCAAAAAAACACGAAAAGGAAAAGCGTACGGATTACACGCATAAGTGTGTTGAGAGCACGCAAGTACTTATTGGACATAAAGTGCATCGTCTTTTATACAGAATATGCCATCTACTTTAAATACAATTCTTGATGCTATTAATGGTGATGATCTTCCTGACTTCACACGAGACATTGCACACTACGTAGATTGTTACACGATACGGGTTTTGAATTTAGAAATATTGGACGGAAAATTACACTCATCGAACGGAATGATATTATCCCATAACGATACATCAAGAAATTTAGAGAAGAAAGTACAATTTATTCTTGATATTGTATACTTTTAATTTATTTATGTATATGTGAATACAAAACAAATCTCCGCAGTGAGGTCTGGCTGAGTATGATAAAAGAATCTAAAGACTGGCTTTAAAAAAAGATCGAGATTTTTGTTGTACACGCTAAATATTAGTTTGCTTGTAACTTCATATTACCTCATACAGTAAATACAGATGAATCATGGGTAAATGTAAGGCACGCACCAAATAAAAAATAAACAGTACTATTCAAAAGAAATTGAGATTTTTTGAATTGAGAGAAAAAATTTTTGCATTAGTTGATGAGGGTGATAATAATTGTTTTGTCGTTGGTGTTGAACATCCATTTTTTTTTTTTGCAAGAAAAGTGCTCCCAACGTTCATCATCAGATGGATTCAGAAACATATGAGGATTCGTTTATTAAGAAATTGCTTTTAAATATATCGCAGCAAAATTATTGAACGGTTTCGCGAGAGACAAATACCAAGCATTGACGATATGCTAAAAAGAGAGTTAGCATATTCCAAATTATATCGCTACATGGTAAAAACGATTTTGCAAAAGAAGAAGGACATCTTTCCACCTGATGACTATCACAGTTGATATCGTATCGGAAAATTAAACCGATATTGTGCAAGTGGCTCACCGGGAACCGCATCGATCGGTATATGAAAGAGTATACGTTGGAAAATTCGGAAAACTTGGCAGTACAATAAGTAGTAGTTGTATTTTTATTGTATTTCATGTATTTGACGATTGGATGATTTGGCAACCGTGAATCGAATTCCTATAGGATGTATGCTGCATACGGAGGTTGAGACGCCCTATAGTAACTTCGCTGTTTGTATACTTTACGTGACTAGCTTGCGTAAATTACAATATAGCATAAAATGTACGCTCATTTAATAAAAGGTGCAGAGTATTGAAAGTGGTTTAGTTTTTTTTTTTTTTTTTTTTTTTTAGTACTGCGAAAGCTGTGTTGCATGTCTAGATTTATTCTGCAATATATATTATATTTAAAGCTATTAACAAATGTAGATGAAGAAAATGCTTATATATCTAATATTTTTATTTTAAAATCAATTCAGTTAGTTGGCACAATTACATTGAAAAAGCTTGATAGTGATTTAAAGTGAATATCAAGTAACAGAGACCGAGTCTTCTAGATTACTTCACGATAATCACTGAATATTGAAAAGTTCGTATAGGAATTTTTGTATTACACTGTATACGATAAAACTGCATTGATTAGTCACGCACCATTAGATCGTTACCGCTAATACATTAAACTGAGCAAACTTCTTTTTGATTACCAACTTGAAAGGCAAAACTTTCATCATTAGAGTGCGCCTGGATTACTCACGAAACCAGAAAGAAACGTATGAGTCACTAGACACTCCATACCAAACAAAATATTGACCATAGGATGCATATGCATATTTTAAATTGTGGAGAGAACGTTGAAAATCAGTTTACGTTACGGATTATAGTGATGGGTTACGCGTACGCAAAGCTATTTGATAACGATCGCGTAGTGTACAAATGATGTTTGCGTTTAATTTCAGCCTGTTACAATGCAGTTTTTCACGATATAATTGTAACTGAGAAAATGGCGCGGTGATTTTTACAAGACAATGAGAATTTATTCTTAGATTCATTGCGTTAATAAACTATTACTGTTTCGTACGTGTCAAGATGCCATGAATTGATTTGTGTATTTAAAACATTCTCTTTCGAGCCTGTTTTAATTACTCTGTAACTGTATACTGGATATGACACAATGAGCTTCTGTTAATAGCAGCAACAAAAAGGAATGAATTAAGATTTCCAAAACGTTCCTTATGGAATAGCGTACACCAAGTAAAAGTAGTCTTGCAAGTACAGTAAATGATACAATTTATATTTAAATATTTGTAGAAATAAACAGAGGATAGATAATTTAGTTACGTTTTTGGAATGTTGCCGATAATGTAGATAAGGAAGGTATTATGTATCCTAGAGAACTTGCAAAATTGAATTAGTTGTTAACCATAGGATGAATATCGTGCGTTACAATTGCAACTTATTTTAAAAGATTACTTTTGCGTGAGATTAAATCTTTTACAACTCCCGTAATGTGAAGCGTTCTTTTAGATTTAGGTTATCTGACTGTATCAGGAGGGTTTTCCAACATCGTTCTAGAATATAAATATGAAGTATTTATAAATAAGTAAGTTTAGCTCATCGTGCTAAGTTAATAGGGACAGACTAGCGATTCAATAGAGCTTGTATTTTACCAAGGTAAAAGGTAGATAGCAGGAAATTTCTGAGGTTGCAGAAGTTTATGATCAACATAATCGACCGATCGAACGATCTCTTTATCATTTAAGACTGATCTTCTACTATTAACTTTAAAACTACACATAAACATTTTGATAAAAATAATCAATCTTTAAAAAAATAGTTCTTCCAATGCAAAATGATCCCCTCAACAAAAGATACGTTTTTCTGCATCACTGAGTACCAACCTTGCATTTCTTGTGACTATAAAGTCCAAAGTTTTTATTTGGTGATTTCCTTTCATGGCTTCATTTCGTTGGTTCAATATTTATGGTTCTTTTCTTGGTCATTTTAATTTAAAAATTCACCCTCAATAACATTATTCGAATTTTTTAATATTCTGATGGGTAGCTAGTTAACTATAAACTAGGAAGTCTAACTACTAACTTCTGTAAACTTATTGAGCGATAAAAATCTTCAGTGACGCTGAGGATTAACTTTAATCCAAAAGTTTGAGCAAACTGGCTCAGTTGCTGATAAGGCAACATTAGCGCGTCATCCAGATGTCCGATTAGAGGTCAATATTGCTGTTGTTGTTTGTAAATCGAAGCGTCAGAGATCATCTGAGCCTCTGTATTCCACGTAGTTCTCAAGAATTCGGTTTTTCTCATATGAATACGAGGAAAACTTTACATCCAGTTCTCCATGTGAAGGCTTATAAAGTTCAAATCACTCAAGATCTGAAGCCTATTTCTGTTTCAATGGGTTTATAAACAGGCTAACTCTAGGATTTGTCCTAATGAAAATCCTTGACTGTATCGTGAAGGACATTTTTATCCAGAGAATATCACCGTGTGTTGCGGTTTTGAGCAAGGAGCACGAGCCGATCCAATTTCTTGGAAGACGATGGAAATCGTGTTACTGTTAATGGTGAGCGATACAAAAACATGCTATCGAAATATCTTTGGCCTGGACTGGGAAAATATATGCAATATCTTCTTTTATATCGCCGGACAATTGTTTTCTTCCAATTTCCTCCAAAAAGTTTGCTGGACGCTTTATTTCGAACAACGTTAATTGATCACTCTCACTCTGCGATCTCGTATGGGGACATACAAACTCCTTGCGTTGCACAAATAAGTCAGAAACAATTCCCAATCTTACAGTGAACCATTAGAAGTATACATACCACGCGATATGTGTAAAAGGGTTGTTGTAATTTAGGCTTCCAGAAAGTATTAAATCGGGCTAAGTCGAAGCATAATTTTTAGTTCAATCACATCGATTGTTCTTTAAAATAAAATAGAGATTAAAGCAATATCACTTATCGTTGTTACTATTTGAAAGCTGACGCGCTAATTGGAAAACTCGACATTATCATTGCTTTTTACAATCATAAATAAAACATTACTACACACTACATAGGATCGTTTTTTACTACACAGCAAAAAACATTTTACCAATATTATTTAAAATATACCTAAGTGGAATTCAATTTGTACAATATCAATAATTTAAAAACGCTCAAAATTTACATAATATGATGGATAAATATGGAGTTTCCTTTTGTTCAAGTTACTTGTTAATTTAATTTTATTTTATTTTAAGTTGGCTGCACAATGTCAGGTCGGTAAGGTAGAAACTGTCTGCACATTTCTATTTACTTTTAAGGGAAAGGGTGACTCGGTTACAATTGATCACTACGCCGTATAACAGTACCTAACCTACCTTCACTTGTGCGTATAATGTAACAAATCATATAAACCTATGTAAATGTTATAAAGAAAACTTCATTCTATCGCAACACTTTTTCTTTTTGTTTTTATCTTAAATGTTGCCGTTGATCACTTGTTTAGTTTCAGCTTACATAGTATCAAACAAACTTTTTATATTTATATTCTAAAATAATTTTATTGTAATAAAACTATTTATTTATATTACAACGATAAAATTAAATTTAGGCGTTTCTCTCAATAATGAATCGATAAACAAATCAAAATTAACCGGACGTTGGAATTTTACAAAAATTGTACAATTAAAATCAAATGAAGAATGAGAAATTTACGTTCCAAAAAAATAAATCTGTTTATCAGAAAACTTGCAATTTGAAGGACCCCAACATGGTTGAACCTTTTAATTTTTAATTAATTTAATAAATGTCGGGTGATTATTCAGAGAAATCAAAGAGTGCATGAACAGCTGCAAGTTATTTATCCGAAGTAAACAGCAATGCTGTGATGCAATTGTGACCAGATCAAAAGCAAGATTGGTAAAAGTTTTCGATTTAATTGAACAATGTCCTCTATCTACAATAGTATTTTCGAAAATAGAAATAGAAAAACCACGTGCAAGACAGATTACTTTAATATTGAACTTATTTATTACCGCTACTAAACAAAGAAGGGAATCAACCGTTTACTTAGTTTAAGATACGAGCTCAGCTTTACTTTAACAAACCTAGACATTCTTGATTACACATCGGTTTTATAAAGTTACTTACGCGTTCGGCATTTGCGCTGGCATTGTTTGCAATCTTCTGGCGTACAATGCTGCACCACCCTCCGACATGTAGCCGTCACATATTTCCCTCGCAGCCGGATTCCTTAGAACCTCCCCGTCGGATAAATAACCATTCACGAGCGATATCTCACAATAATCCGCGCCACCGTCAGGCTGCACTCTCGGATAATGTCTCGGTCGGGCTGGTAACGTTAGAGTACTGCAGTAACCCCTCAACAAGGGTCTCATCGGTTCCACATCGATACCGTCTTCTTCCCCATGGCTGGCGGTATTCAATTGTTTCTCCTCCTGATAGATTTCTTGAATGATCTTATTCTGATATGCGTGATTCTTTTCGTTCGGCGTCAATTGAGACGACGATATGTTATTTTGATAATTGTGAAAATGATGGTAGATATTATTTGGCTGGTGGTAGGGTTGGTCGTGCTGTAGGTTCTGATAAATGTCTTTATGTGGAAAGTTAGGTATGAAAGCGTCCGGTTTCAGCTTCATATTTTCTTCTGGTTTTAACTCGTTATTTTGATCGATATTTTCATCATTCGTTTTCTCGGAAGTTATCTCCGGTTTAGCATTGCTTTGGTGATTATCTGACTGTAGCTCACTTACTTCCTCTAGGTAACCTAGCGTTTCTTTTTTATTAGTTAGCAATACATTATGCTCAGAACCACTCTCACTGGATGCTTTATAAATAACACTGCTTTCACTAGAGTTGCTATGGTGACCTGTTGAAGCACTGTGACTGCTTTCCGATAACTGATTCTCGATTTTCATAGGTGATACGAGAGCTATAGTCGGCTTTGTTGATATACTAGCTTGCGAACCCTCCCTAGATACGGTAGGCGATTTAAGTGAGCCCTTATCTTCACGAGGAGCTTTGCTTGTCCCTTTAATAGCAGCTGTCGGTTTCGGAATCCCAGTATTTGGAGTATGCATGGCATTTTGCGGTGGTAATTGGGAACTCTTGCCGCTTAAATCATTGCATTCAAGCCGCTTACTGCCTCCGCTTACCTTAGCTTTGGGTTCAGCCAGTTTAGAATTGAGGTTAGCTACTTTATATGCGTGTTTTTCTACATCCTGCGCAGTTTTCGCCGTTTTCGATACTGTTACATCTTTCTTTCCAGGTATCGGACTGTTTTTGACGACCGTAGTTTTTGTCGGCCGTTGTTGTTTCACTCTACAACTGTTTCTTATTGGTTTTAAATCGACGTTCGGTTCCAAACTCGCACTACTGTCTGACTTTTCGCTTCTCGCAGAGGAAACGCCGCTTGAACTGCTGGTTCGTTTCCCGTTCGTTGGAGCTGGAGCTGGGCGATCGGTCGATTTAAACAATTTCAACTTGTCTAACATTGAATTGTTGTTCTTCTGTTGCTGCTGCTGCTGTTGAACAGAATTGGTTTGATAAGGACTGTTGCTTGGAGCTGCAGGTGGCCCGCGTGGTATCATTGACATGGCAGGACTGGAAGCACGGCTGGAACCGGCTACAGGTCGCACTTTGTCCGGTGGACATCTTCTGGCTGGCAGGGCTGAACCGGGTAAAGGAATACTGCTACCACCCTTATGTGCTATAGCTGTCGATCTGCAAATAAACAATTATATTAGTAAGACTAATTTAAATTTTAATCCAATATTGAATCTTTTCATACGAACTACACGCTAAACCTTTTGGCTTTTCTGAATTAAGAGCGAATACAATTTATAATCTATAATCACTTCGCCTAAATCAAACATGATTAGTTCTTAGATTTATTGAAAGGTTTGAGTTAACTATTCGGATTTATGAATTTTTTTTAGATTATTCATATAATATTGTCAAAAGGTTGATTAATTAAAGAATAAATTCCTCAACACCTGCTTTAGATAATGATTGAAGCAAATTACTTATTTTATATTTGATGCACAGTGGAGGTGAGTATACAGGACGTCTACGAAATAGGGTGACATTTTATGATAAACGCAATGCTGTAATGCGACTAAATTGGAATTCAAAAGATGAAGTTTTCGTTTCAAGGTTGGAGATGAAATGATCATTAAGATCTCCGATGATTTCCCCTCAACCCTGGCATCCAACAATTATAATAATTGCAGTTGATTTTCGCCTCTGACATGGTTGACATGATCGATTGCTTTCCGCTCAATTAGTTTTACCTCTGACGTAGTTTGCACGTTAAGTTACTGCGTTAACTGTTCCCTAAAGAAGCCCTATATGATTCTGGGCGAAACGTCGAGTTTTCATCCAATTTTGGTATTCACAAGCGAAGGTTATTCGTGCATTGATGTCTGACTCCTTTTTCGAAGTGTTTGCAACGATTGCCGGGTTGGACTTACCAAACATGTTTACAATATCATTGTAAGATCAACAACATCTTACAATGTATAATACATAATTTTACAATGCCTGTAATAATGTTTGGATCATTATTAGAGCCTTAGCAATATCCTAAATCACTTATTATGGACAGTTATTATCAAGGTGAATGATATCGACGGTAAATAAAAAAACAAAATGTAAACAAACAACAACGAATGTTATTATAGAGGAAATACGCGTTTTAAATTCACTGTTGATGAACAAGAAGTTATAACTTGGTATAATTGTGATGTTACCTCGTAATAGCTCTTCTTCTAAATCGGAAAACATCAACATTAATTTTAAGATAAATGAATGTATATTTTTCTAAAGAATACTATATGTATCCATTTCATCTTACATAAAGCACAATAAGTGAGATTGATCTTGTTTAAAACTGATACGTACTTTCGTCCTCGATAACAGTTGGATATGGGCAAAACGGCAATTCGGTAGTGTTATTTGTTCAGGTTAAAGTAAATAAACACGCCACGGAGATACTATTCGTTTAAGCTTTGTGAAAGGGTATCCTCGTTTCTCTAACTGCATCTCTCTTACAATAGCGTAAACGATAGCAGTGTTTGGATATTTGTTGCTTCTTCTATTGTTAGTAGATGCTTTCAAATTAGAATGACAGATCTATAAATAGTTACGTGTGATATATATATATATACGTATACGCCTGTTTTGAAAAGCTTCTTTCATTCGCTTATTAATCTGTATCTATATAGAAGTAAATGCAGCTATATTAGAACACGTTTCCAACCTATAATGTCAGTGATTTTAAAAGCAGTCGTGTCTATAGTTACATATGTAGTTATCGCGTGCATTCAAAAGAAACAGGACTCTCCTAATGATCTAATCTATTTTTAAAAACTATGCCGCATATATGTGGTGCTTATCAATATTTTTTACAAAGCGCATAACTTTCGATTAACGCCGCAAAACAATTTTATGAACGTAGAGATAATTGTAATTGTACGCCTATAAGCATGCGGAATGCTTAATCTATTGCGTTATTAGTACCATTTGCCTTACTTAAGAATTTATTTTTCATAGATACATTACGGATGCAATTTTTATTACTTTTCTAATCGCAATATGCTGTTATGCTCCGTGCAATGATCTACAATATCCCGGAATAATAACGAATAATAAGGAAAAGATGTATGTATTTGGATGGGTAAGGACCAAGTTAATTTAAAGGATTCAACTTAAATGTAAACAGTTGAAATAGTTTTTACTATGAAAATCTGGAAACGGGTAATTTTCAAAAGTTGCGGCGAACTTGCGCACGTGTATTTCGCGTATAAAACAAAAATTAGAGATTTCGCGGACGTTAGAGGTGAATACAGACATAAAACAGATCAGTGGCTCACGTGCTAAAAGGATATTTTCCGGAAATTCCAACCGGCAGATGTCATTTTCACTTTAGTCAGTGTTTATGGTGCGAAATACAAGAATTAGGATTATCGACTAGTCACAAAATGGATGAATAAATTCAACTTCACTTAAGAATGCGTTTTGCACTAGCACCATTACCTCCAGAAAACGTCGATAATGGTTGGCTTACTATAATGAACGACTCACCTCAGGACTTTTTTGCTTAGAACTACATTTTTTGTTTTTATATAGATATGATATGTCTAAGGGTACGACACGCACAAAAAAATCGTTTAAAAAAGCTTGCTTATGCTAAAAAATTTGAATAATGTAAACGCAGCCGTACATAATCCTCATTGTGAAGGGCGGCGACAATGAGGATCATATACAGTGTGATGTGATCACTTACGATGCTATTGAAAAAAGCCATAGTATTTAGTACTGAAGAATGCGAGATTAAAGAGGCGACATTTTTTTGTAGTGTGGCGATGACGCACCTCCCCCTGCGGCAAGTATTACATTGACTTTCTACTATCGCTCCCTCGTCGTAAAGGGTAAAGAATGGTGGCTCGGGAGTCACTAAGAAAAATTGCCCGGTCAAATGCAGGTTCTCTTACTACTGGACCACCAAGCCGAATTCTACAAGAATACCTTAGAATGGCACAGATTGATACAAGAGACGTTCAACGAATACTCTCGTCTTTCTAAATGAGTGTCCCAATGAAGACGTGTGAACAATTTTCAGCGCTTTTTGGAGGCGAATTATTAATAGACTTGTAGTCGTATATGAAATTTGGGCCTATCATTTTCATAGCATAACATTAAGCATAACATTAAGGATTCCAGCTTCCCCAAAAAAATGTAAAGTCATCTTCTCCCCATGAAAAATAATGGCAACCGTTTTTTGGGATTGTCACGGAATTTTAATGATCGAATATCTAAATAAAGGCATTACGATAGTAGAAGAATTATTATTATAGAGGCTTTCAAAGATTCTATTGTCCTGTTGCTCCACGACAATGCACCAGTTTACAAGACAAGATTTTCAAAACTTACTACAACTCCATAAAAATTGAACAGCATAAATTTAACACCCTGTGACTGTTATATATTTTTGAATATCAAAAGACTGGTAAGGGGAACCAAGTTTATGGGCGATAGAGAACTTATACCGTCCAAAAGCGAGCAGCCTATATTGAAAATTACATTTTTGTTGTTCTTTCTTTTCTCCGAGAATATAAAAAGGGCCCTCGTAGATTAGGTCAGTTAATAATTTTTCCAAAAATGTATCAATTCTTAAAGCTTTACATCTATTTTTAGTAATTTCTTTTTCAGATAGTCAGGCGTTACGAACATTAATGAAATGATGTAAAATGACTACACTGCGTTCCATTGTTAGGACTCGGAGGCGTGGCTACAATCTGCGAAGGTATAATCTTTAACGTAACTTAGGACGTTTTACTGTGTGCTATTTAGAGAGCTTAAATAAATGTCCGTCACAAATTACGTTTATTATACAAGCTCACTGCAGTTTTTGCAAAGGGGTAAGTTTTTTTATTAATTCTTCAAAGTGATAGATTTCTTAGATTTGTCAGTTGAAATATGTATTACGCCCAACTACCTAACCTCAAAAAAAATACAAAAAGACATCGACAATTAATATTTAAATGAAGTAAACAATGAGAATATTATTGAAAATGTATATCCAGTACGTAAAGAGTACGCAAAGGCAGAGGATTGTACTAAAGTTGATTAATATCATTTTGTTAGCGACTATTGCATTACTATCATTTACACTTAGTTCGAGTAATACGTTAAGTTTTCTTATTAATTTCTAATTGTCCCACTTTCTCCTACTTTCACTAATTTTTCAAAATATAAATTACTGATGATCCTTTTAAAAAGAACATTTCGTAACGACACTTTAATGAAGGTCATCCCGAGTTGAGTTTTATGGGCACCGTCAACTCTACAAAATGTTAAAGAAATTCCAAGTTATTTCTCCTTCATATAAATAATGTAAGGAAAATAATCTTGCAATTCAATTTTTCATCTTTCGGAACGATTAGGTTAACCATTCGCATTGCACTTAACCAATCAGCAGATAAGTACAAGATTGTAATAATTCGGATCTGTGTAATATTGAACCCCAGACCACATCGAATCACACACAGTACAGCTGGATATCGAAAAGATAACTATTGGTAATGCCTTTGGAATTACTAGAACGTTGCAGCGAGTCAAATATTTTGATAGATAAGGCCAAGTTGTTGAAGTTTCCGTTGTATCTGCGCAAATACCGTTTGCATTTGCACTTTAAGACGGACAGCTGCCTTAATTTCTACCTTATCAACGTCAGTATTTGAATTGCTCGATATTTAGTAGGATATTTTGCAATATTTTGAAATTTTTGTCGTTTTAACTGCAAGAGTTGTTTGTTGACTGATAATCGTTGTACTACTGCTTATATTGTTGCTTCTTTCGATATTGACATTATATCAATATTACTTCGGATAATAATGAAACCTTGTTACAAAATTTAACAAGTTTAGAATTAAATAAATACTTCGTTTGATCCGGGATCGCCTGCGTTTTCTAAATATCGTATTTAGGATGAAAATAAGGGACTACTTATCACCTAATTATTCACCTACAAAGTAAGTTATGTATCAAAGATTCCGTAATGAAAGTACTCACTTAGGAAGGTTTAAACTACGTAGTGCTATTATAAGATTCCTTTAAAAAAATCTGTGCGTGATTAATTTGTTTTTGTGGTTGGCAGTTAAAAGTTTATAACAGGTTTAAGGTGAATATGTTTACGTGGTGTTCGTTACACGCAACATTCAATTAAATTTCTCAATAACTTCGCGCGGTATTTTTTTCCATTTAACTTAAAACTCTAACCCTTATTTTGGCAAAATTACGAGGAACTAACTAGAGTGAATTAGACGATTTTCCAACTCGGACATGTACGTGTGATACATAAAATGCTACTATAACACCTCCACAACATCTAGCTAAGGTAATATAGCACACAAGCAATCGCGCACGTGAAGTAAACAAACAAGAAGTTCACGATAATACACTCACACATATACAATTACAAGACTAATATACGCAAAACACTCAGAGAGTTTTGTCGTTGTGACTTGCCATCGACACCAGACACGCACCTTCGTACTTCGGGCGAGGTGGGCAGACTCCGGGATTTACGTACGCCTGCCGAAGAACTGTTGTTGCCCATGGTGATGGACCCAACTGGTCCGCCGTGTCTGCCTCACTACTGCCGTCGCTGCCACACGCGCACCCTAACAATGTGAAACTGCATCTGCCATCATCGGCTGGCATCAGCTTGCCCTTCCCGTCCCGCTGCACCCCACATTTGCATCAGAATGGACCGTTACAGCTTTTGGAAAACGGACATACATAGGTACACATACAGGTTACATCAAAAGTCTAGTGTTGCAATTTTTCTTGTGTTGCTAGAGGAAAGCGTTCACTTTATTTTATGGACTTGGGATAACATCATTCGTTGTAAAGCGACGTCTTTATGAACATTTGAGCAATTTAGATAAATTTCTTGATTTAGATAAATCTATCCCATTCAAAAGTTCAAAAGAAAATCAATGTTCCTATAATTTCCAGGATTTTTAGCAACAAACATAAATAACTTTTGAAATACAAACATTCGAATAGTTTTTCTTCTTCAAGCGCAAAATTTTACAACTTAGGTCTATATTCACTCAAGAATTAGTAAGGTCCTCCTGATGAGAGTCGGAAATGAATTAGCCATATAGCGTATAATCAAAAAAAAAGTTATAAAGTGCAACATATATTTGCTTATGTGCTACGAGCCCACGTTTTCTTCTCATCATAAGCCAAGAATAAATACAAAAATTATTATATTTATTGAAAAACAAATTTTAGACCAACATGGCAACATTAGATTAATATTCATCAGAAATATAGTAATAATTAGAGAGGACAAAAGCGAGTGAAATCATACCTGTTTTGCAGCGACTAGACACGAATCCGTTCTTGTGAGACGAATAGACATGACTCATGTCTATTCGTCTATTGACATGAGTCAGTCTAGTCGCTGCAAAAAAGGTATGATTTCACTCGTTTTTGTCCTCTCTAGTAATAATATGTAAGTATAATACGTTTTTTCTCGCTTTTGAAGACTTCTGTTGTATTTATAGTTTCGTTCAATCCGCAAGCTTCAAATTCAGTATTTACGCCATCATCATCCGCCTTTCAATTGTCTTGTATCCGAAAGTATCATCGATTTCGTCTCAACTTTGCCTGCTTACTAAATTTAGCGTTGTTTGCAAAAGTTAAGCAAATCACTTCTTGAAACGTCGTTGTCAATTTTCTCTGGCGATTTTCGATACCAGAAAGCGTTTTTGGAAGACATGTTTATGTATTTCCCGGTAACAGAAATCGAAATAACCACAAAATATGGTATAATTATATTAAAAAGTAAATATGTCAAACCAAGAATAAAAGGCTTGATATTTTAACTAACAAAGTGACAAAGAATAAGAATTCATTATAATAATAAAAAAAAAGACAAAATATGTTCATAATCAAAGCCAACGTATAAATACACTTCGATTCCTCACGTACTCCTCATCAAAAAAAAAAAAAACAGTCTTACTTCTACATAAAAGTAATAATTTTAAGTTATATAACCTAAAATTGTTACACAGAACTTAGTTACTACCTACTACTACTAACTAACAACGTCAAAAATGTAAACGCCAACTTAAAATCTAAAATAGCATTATTTAGATAAAGCAATGTAGTACGCCAAATATCATGCAAAAACTGGGAAGAGTTTTCATGATATTTGATCATGAAATCATGAATCATGATTTCATCATGAAATATCATGATTCATGATATTTCATGATTTCAGTCATGCAAAAACTGGTATTTTGGAGAAACATTTGAAAGAAAGATTTAAAGGACACGAATACGCAAATAATATTACTGCGTTTAAAAAATATTCGTTAGGTACAGGTCACAATTTCAATTTCGACAACCGAATATTAGAAATAAAGAAGTTAATTTGAAAGTACGAAATTTTCTTTAACATGAAACACAAAAAAACTGTTCGCTTTTTTGTTCGGATTGGCTTGGCGTTCTTGTAATTTTTTAACATAAAACCTGTCTATGTAGAGTGTAGGAAAGAGTAGTTTTAATTTCAAACGTGCTGTTCAAGTTCTTAAGTTGCGTACGCGTGATTGCAATATGTAAGTATTTATATAAATTTAATTATCAAAAAAAAAGAGAACGACTATGTTATATTACAACATTTAAGAATTAAATGGAGCACCAATTTTTTTAAGGCGGCCTTGAGCGTAATAAAATTTAATTGAAATTAAAAATTCGGCCATTAGGATCGATATGTTTTATTCATTAGTATTTAATTAGTAAACTTAGTAAAATTGGTAAATTAGTAACTATATCAAAGTTATATATTTAGTCGTCGTGGTGATGCTTACCCTGTACGCTAGAAAAAAGGATGGTGCAATGATTCAGAGTCACTCGTTATATTGTCCCCGATTATAAGAGTACGGGTGGTCTTGCAAAGGGTACATCATTGAGGATATAAAATAAGCTATTAATCTCATCATTAGAGAAGGCCTTTGTTCAATTATTTGTTCTTCATGGTTCCCTTACTTACTTCTATTTCTAATAGTACAAATTATGAATTGAAAAACATTTTCGAATATTTCACGAATATCGCAGGGAGATGGAGACGTTTGTGTCCATCACATCGCGTGAAACTCATTGAACAGATCACGTGTTGGTACGCGATCATCTGATTGTTGATGATGGATCAAACTTGGCCGATACACATTTACATTTCTACGAGTGCACGCCTATACTTACATGAAATTACGAGGCACTTGTATAGGTATTAACGGAAAAAAAGAACTATATCCCCTGTAATATCCGTTAAGTAAGGTTTTTACAGTTTCTTCGTAAGTAATCGCTCTTCTTTAATATGCCGAAACGCTTTAGACGTAGCAAGGGGCTATACGCGCCCGCATGCAACTCTTCTCATCCCGACTGACTCCGCAAGTTCGTATTTCGAGTTGTGTTTTTTAAAAGTATTTATAGTTTAAGTGTGCGTATGTGTGAATGTATTCATTCGAGTGTATACAATATATACAAGGATACTCAGTCAAAGTGTACGATAATACAAAAAAGTCCATATGCAATTCGTGTATAACGTCCACACCGTCGTCAAATCTGTTATTCAATCCGACGTAAATATTTAAAAATATAGAAATATTTAAATTACAAAGGTTTGTTCGCGAACTCACAGATAAAGCGCATTACACGCGCACGAGAATTAATTTCAAGGAAAAATGGCACTCCATTAGTAAACAATTTTAAAAATCAATAACAAGTAGAGCAATTATACAGAACGGGTAGTCGAGAGAGAAGCGACGGGTTAAAACTGTGTACTGTGGAAGCGACACGCGTTACAGTCAACAATTTTGGCATTACATGCGATATACATACATACGATGAGTCACTGCTTAAATGACGCATAGTTTGAAACGCTGGAAAGGCTTAATCTCGAAGGGTGAAATGTCAATATAGAAATTAAGCTGCAATTTTTGTGGAGTTATGTGGTTGAACATTGACAGGATGATATCTTACAATGCGAAGTTCATGTGGGGGATGTAGACAACGGGCTATTCAAATTTCGCGCAAGTAATGCGGCAAAACGAAGTAATAGCGGTATTTTATCTTTATCTTTATTTTGAGAAGTATCAATTTGAGAAGAGCGATTTGATAAGAAAGAAGTAAGAAGGTAATCGTATTAAAAAAAAAACTTTCAATATTTGAAAATTTAAGTGAAATTGTGAGATACTCTGTATGTTTTCAACAAATTTATTCGGATTTTAATATTATCTTTTACGGTCAAGTTAAAGACATTCACTCGTCTACCCGCCAGAAATTTTCAAAAAAGTCAACACTAAATGCATTTGCACAATACGTACTGCACAAAATGTTTGATAACTTTGAAGCATTTTTAAAAGCGTTCGGTTGTAAGGTTAATAATTGTAATGCGCGAATTTGTCTCGAATCCTGATCCTTGTAAAGTTAGGCGGAGTAAATTCACCAACTTTTGTATACGATAAATGTTCCTCGTGTGGCCAATAAATCAAAATTTACGCATTGCTATCGTATACTCTTATGTTACAATTTATTTTGTACACAGGTCAATAAACTTTACAAACGCAACTTTTTATTTTTATGTCATTTTAATGTAAATACTAAAATATACAGGGTGTGATGTTTAAATAGTTGGTTAAAAATTTGTCGTCGAAGATTTTTGATACTGATCTGTTGAATAAAAATATGGGCAATGCTGAATTATTTCCGCGTCAATTTGTTTATTTTAAATAAACACCCTATATATTTTTTCATTTTCTGATACACACATTATTCTGGCTATATTCCGTTAAAATACCCTTATATCTATCTTTAACTGTTTTTACGAAAACAGATTTGAATAAATTTTGTTTTATTAAAGTTCATTAACCGAGAAAGTGTTCAAATTATGAGGATTATTATTATTATTTTCTTTGGTTGTGTAGTCAGTATGTTATGTTACTGTACAAAATAGAAAAATTCTAAAATAAATATTACTTGACGATACAAAAGGTTACCGACTTATGTTAACAAATAAGACGCAACAGCTCACTTATTTGAAATCGAACACCCTGTATATGAGCAACACACATGATTATTCTCTATAAGAGTTAATTATCACTCTCTATATGTCTCTCTAATCGTTTGTGAGTTATTTGGATTTTTTCTTTCTTACCGCACTGCTTAATATGTGATATCGAATGATTCCAATGGACCAGTTCAATTTTGCGAGTGGTTCCTCACAAAGTTTCAAAATAGGCTTTTTACAACGAAAATTAGACGGTGGGAGGAGGCAAAATTTTCCATAAATGGCCTATTCTACATGATAATCCTTTAGTCAATTATTAACGAGTTTTGTGCAATAAAAAATAAAAGAATCTTACCACAACATATTTATGACCCTACAGCGATATTTAAATATAATATAGAGAGTAAAGGGATCCGATGCAAATTTCGGTGCGGCATTGTATAACGTGCACTTATAATTAGAGAGGACAGAAGCGAGGTTTTGTAGCGACTGGAAAGACTTGTGTTTTGTCGATTCGCGGGGAAACCAGTAGGCAACATGAACCCTTTTTTATGAGATGAATAGACACGAGTCTGTCTAATCGCTGCAAAAAAGGTATGGTTTCACTCACTTTTGTCCTGTCTACTTATAATTCCATATCATTAAATTGTTGTTTAGCTGTTTAAAAAAAAGTAAAAAAAATGGTTCAGATTTGATTTGAATTAATCGAGGGAAGAGTAAAAATGCAAGATATTCTATTTGCAAAAATGCAATGTCCGTAGTACTTCGAATGATACGTATATTAACATGTAACTTGATGATAACCTATAATTTTGTTTTTAATATTGTATATAGTTTCAAATATATTTAGATATTCCCGTAAATTTGACGGAGTCGGTAATTATATATTCTTTTATATGTTTGACGAGTTGGAGTTATAAGCTGTTACATCTATGAAAGTAATAAACATTATAAAATTACAACGAAGGTAGGCATCACATTAATCTAAAGCTGCTTCAATATGTCCTATTCCTTGTAGACTTCTCTATATGTATATTTATACTGAATACAGTTTTACATTATTTCCACATTCATGAAAAAAAAAAAAAGAAAACGAGAAAACATCCGTAGGCTAAACGCGTAATATTGAATTCTGAATTGGAAATATTCCAATCGTTCCCGGCGCAGTTCCCATTCCGCCATATTCACACCGCGCCGTATGCTCATTTGAATAAACTTTTTTACATAAACATAGAAACAATGGATGTCGTCTACGCAATCCCGCTCGACTCCCCCTTTGTACATTTAAGTCATTCACAAGGACTTTATGGAATTAATGGAATCGGATGAAATTTGCCCTGCCACGCCGCTGCAGCTATTAACCTACACGGCGACGAAGCAGCACATTAACCTCCCTTCTCATTAGTGCGGAGTGTGATGCAAACGGATATTTCGAAAATGTGAATGCACCCTCTGTATGATAATGTGAGAGAAGTGTATCAGATCACTGTGTGTGCGTGTGCGCGCTGTGTTTATAAACACGGCCGAGAGGGAAGCACAATAAAGTGCTATGGAATATAATGATGCGGATGGTTGTCATTAATATTCTTAATTGCCGAATAGTTTACCCTCGAATCTACCCAGAAAGCAGAAACTACTCTAGCACCCGACTAGTCTTAGCGTGGATTCATCAAATATGTTACTAATCTTTAGTTTGCTTCTACCAATAAACAATTGAATTTGTTAAATTGATTTTAACGTCTTGAAGTTATTTTCGGCGCATATACGATATGGCATGTTGAACTAGCCATATATAATATTACATCGAGTGTTTGTCTTTCTTATCGTAGTGATGGTGACAAGAAAACGGTATATATTTCGGGAAAGGGTCGCGGTTATGAAAATACAGCAAAAGTTCAGCCATATACAGGTCTAAATCCGAAATGATACGATCGTTTGGGACACGCCCGAAATAACATTAGGATACTGCCTCGGATAAAATAAGCTTTTATTGAAGAATTATACAAGGGTGGATCCGATATTTTTTAGATTTTACGTTGAGGTATTCAGAAATAAATGTATTGAATGATCCGTGAAATGGCTATATATCAGCCTCAGGCAATAGGTTCGTTTCTAGAATGTCGTATTTACAAATTTTATTAGAATATATAATGCACGGTATGGAAAAAATCTTTTGAGGCTGTATGTTATATTAAGTTATAGATTTCAATTTCTGCGAGTTTTATCATCCTTACACCGAGATTGATTTTTATGTTAGGTGGTTAATAAATCATTAATGTAAAATGTTGTTTAACTAACTTGCCTTTTAAGTACTGCAATTCAAATAATAATACAATATGTTTTGCGGTAACTGCAAGTATATAGTCAAATCGCATCTTATATTTGGAAATTACTTCTTGTATTAACACACACGGCAAACAAAATCTGCTTATAATGACGACATAATGAAACGTATCCTTTTAGAAAAATAAAGGGCAAGTAGATACCTGGTTAACAATAAGTCAATGTAAACAAAAATTTAAAACTAAATCAAAAAATTGAGAAAAAAGCATTAACGGGTAACACGTTTGTTACGTAGGACCTCGATTTTTTTTCTGCGCATCAGCTTTCGAGTGATTTTTGTCAAAACTGATGGTTTTAGACACATTTTACTTGCAACAACGCCCAGAAACTTCTTGAATCATATCAAACATTTCGAATGCTGCTACACACTCGGGATGTTACTCGACGTGTAGTTACGTGAATTTCATCTCGTCAATTTACCCATTACACTCTCTCGAATAAAATGCTCCCGTATTTAATGTATTAAACGAACATTACTCTTCCGTTAAAAGTAATTAGCCGAAAAACAGTATTAAAGCTTTTGAGATTGATGATATCGCATAGATATAAACTCCAGCAAAAGTCGTTTTTTCACTTCCCTTCCCCATTTTCGCGTTCGTTTCTCTCGGTAAATAAGCGGAATGTAATAAATTTAAGTCAAGCGATAAGTAGGTACCCTTCTCACTTTTTGCACAGCCGCTATCAAACGTTTTCACCGGGCAATTACTTTAGATTTAATCCGCGTTCACTGGGTTTCCTACGTGCTTATCGGATTCTATTCGCGTTTCTCAGTTGTTGACTAAATCGATAATAAAATAAATTTAAAAACGTCCCCTTTCTCTTTTAGCGAGCTAGAAAGCATAGCAAGGGTAAGGTTTGAACGTTTGATTACATCGAAGGATAGGATTAATTTCTCTTCTCGTGTTTGTTTTCGTAATTTACATTGCGAAGGCAGCACTGTGTACACAAAAGGGGAGAATACATGGAAATTTAGAACTAGCTAACGTGTCTTATTAGAAGTCACCATTTTTTTTTTTCGTTGATACATTTCTTATTAACGTTTATTTGCAAGAAACACAGCATATAAGCGTAGTCGATTATTTGGAAATAATATAAAACTATATCTTCTCTTCAACCAAAGAATTTAACTTGAAGCTACGCACAGTTTGTCGAAAAAAGTCACTTCCAACTTCCTCCCTGAACTGCTTGGGGATCAAGGAAATCAAATTTTCTGAAAAATGTTGAAGCCTCGTAATAGTTTCGGTAGTATTATCAATAGTAAACGCTAGTCTTTGTTAGAATTTTGAGATCTATTAGTTCCCTACATATGCTCAGATTATCGACATACAATTGTCGTCCGCACATTTTCTTAACTCGTTGCAGTGACCATACATAAACCATTGGCATTGCTTATAGTAACTACTTTCAAGAATTCATTGGAGTAATTTCAATTAATTTCAATGAAAGAACACACGCCAGTAGCCGACAAAAGTTATTTTGACCTAATCCAATGAGATATATTGCATTTAGCTACATACTTTCAGAGTTATAAAAGTTCATTCGTTTATCCGCTAAAAATTTTGAAAAAAAAAAAAAAACAAGTAAATATGGATAAAAATACAAACAAGCTACAAAAACTAACGTCGGATCAAATAGGTTAAAACGGCAGGATTAAAGTAATCCGAAGGCAGTGTTCATTAATAGCACAAGTAAAACAATTTTGCTGTGTACAGTTTTCCAGGTGTACAACGGTGAGAACGTACAGTGCAAATTATTGACATTTCTGGCATACACCGGCAGGCATGCATAAGTTTCAGCTTGTCGTCATGGTCTAGTGCGCAGCAGTGTGCTGATGCCGTACTACAACCTGAATAATCATAATTTGTATTCCCCCGAGACAAATAAATAAATTTGGCGGTGTACCGTGCGAACGCAGCTTGGTTGCGATTTACCGCCGCCCTGCTAGTTAGTTAGGGTCGTTTTGATTTTCAACCGGTCCGAAACTGGCGAAAAGTTTCCTTCTCTACCGTCTACATCCTGTATTATTTTGGTGTAGCGGATTGAAATACTACAGGGAACGCGCGCGCAGTTTATTTTTATAAACGCCGTTCGTGAAATCAAAAATACTACTTTCCACAGTAAATTGCACCTTCAAAGTTTTAATTAAAACTCCTTCCGTGCGCTATAACGACAGGGGCGACACTGCAATTTATGTTAACTTTTGTTTTCGGGACGTTTTGCATTGGCCAGATGCAGATGTAAAAAAAAAAGAAATAAGACTTTAGTACGCACTGAAATTTAATTACGGCGAGCATTTTTATACGTTAACGGGCCTTACGTTCAATAAGTAATCAACCATTGCTCGAATGCCGTACATATCTCAATTACTCCAAATGCTGTACAAACTGAACCATTGCAATTGGTTATTAGTAACACTTTCTATGATTTGCGAGAGATTCTCTGCGATATTAATCATAAACCAGGATTTTCCCTTCGCCATAGGAAAATAGCAGAAATAATTTGTAAATTGCTTACAAACGATTTGGTGAAGATATTTAACAGTAGGCAACGCGTAGGCATAATATTATTTCATAAAGCTTCTAGTTGCAGAAGTACTAGAGCTTATATCATAATTCCTTCCCTAAATAATTTAGTGGAAAAGTTTTCAAAGAAAAATTATTAAAGAACTAGCCCTGCACAACATAGAATCACGTTCAAATCTACAGAGCTTTTCACGAAACTCGTTGATTAGAAATTTTAATGTTGTTATTATAAACAGGGATGGCAAAGGCAGGCGGAATTGTTCCTTTTTCGCAGCGACTAGATAGACCCGTGTCTATTCGCCTCGTGAGATTCGTGTCGCCTGCTGGTATCCCCGAGAATTGAAAAAACACGACTCTGTGTAGTCTCTGCGAAAAAATTCGCCTTTGTCCTCTCTAATTATGAATGGATCTTTGAAATGGTGGTATAGATTATAGCTTCGGATCTATTAATTTAAAATGAAACACAGCTTCCATAAGGTATAGATGTAATTCGAATAAAGGGTTTGGTGTCACTAATTTTTAGTTGTCTAATGTACACGTATCACCTTTCACTTTTGATATTGCTATAATTCAGAAAATATCGGTTGGATTGAAAAAAAGGTACTGGAACATTTGTTGCAATTAACACCCTGTATATTCGCGATTTGTATATAATAAATTGCCATTAGATCGGAGATCGATACGCACAGAATTACACAATTATCGCTATTTGTTCTCGTTAACCTCACATTTCTTCTTGTATGCACTCCTGTATTATTCGACAACGCATACATTAGCAGTTACTAAGCCATATGTTAATCTCTTACCACTTTTACTTTTTTATACCAATTGTGAACTTAATGAACTACACTTAAAAAGAAAACAATACAAAACAATTATTTGGAAGGCTTTTTATTTATTATATTTTTTATTCTGTCGTCGATCATTTCTACGTCTAAAGTTTTTGTTGAGACTTCACGTAGTACATCTTTATATAATTAACTAACCCTATGCAACCAGTTTTGCATTTTGTATAAATCTACAAGAGTAGCAGTAACCACCCAATACTTTATTTGCTGCATCACGTCTATTATTCGGCAAACATTTATTACATTATATATATAAACATATATATATGTATACCCTGGGTGGTGAAATTTTGTAAGACTGCCTCACGATATTCAGAAAACTATGTTAAAATAAATAATTTAATCTTTTGAATATTTCTTTTACATCCGAAGTATTAAATGAAAAAAAAACAAATTAATACCAAAAAATTGTAAGATATAAGCTCTTCTAGTATTTACTAAAATTGTAATGAAGCCCGCGTTACGGAAGTGTAGTACGTACGCGAATCCTGTTAGACGCATGTGTTAATATAGTTGCCTACCTATTAGGCGTCATGTCAGCCGGGTTCTGCTGTGCAGTATGTTGAGTCTGAGTTTTCTGCTTCGTCGCCTGTTTGTGTCGGGAGAGTGCGAAGAATAGTGCGAGAATAGCTTTCAGGCGTCCGTCCCTGAGGTCCTGTCCGGATACGTTTTCGACTCCGGAAACATGCTGAGCTCGTAGCACGCCCAAGCATAGATTTATATTGTCCAACTAGAAATAAAAATACTTAGTTACGATGAGTATTGCAATATATACAAGAAAAATAATAAAATAATGATGGCAATGACTGTGGCGTATTATGGCTAACAACACGAAAGTATCGGCAACATCACAGCACACGAGTTTAATTAAATAATCAGTGGCGACAGTAATGATGTGTTATTATTTTCTATTGATCAATCAATGGTTTTTACACACATTGTGCCCGCTCGAGCTAATAATGTGTTTTGCTGCACAAACATTAATAGTGGGCATATCTACTGACAACGATGGCTCTTAATGTTGCCATGCGACAGATTTATGATTACGTCTCCAAATTTGTCAAGTTTGAAGTGTTCAACAAAAATGCCCAAATTATGAATTATGTTGTGTGGGTTTAAAATTGTTCACAGTTATATAACTAACCTGGTGGAAATGGGCGTAAAATACTTCTCAAAATTACCGTTGTGTTGGTTCATAGATGAATTACCTTCGTACATACGATTTATATTAGCTGCTATAGTGATCTCAGCAATGCTATATCACACTATTTCCAGAGAACGGATCAAGGTTCAACAAAAAAGCTGCAGCAGTAAGATTAGAAAGAACATTCAAAAATCGATGAGCATGCGTCCCGATATCAATATAGCTCATTACCGTAATCACACCATCCCAAATTACTAGTATTGGTATCATTTAAGTAGTAGAAGCATACTATTTAAGGTTGTTGTAATGTAAACTCGTATATAAATACAAGCGTATAGTTCCAATCTAATCTATTTGTTTTTACAGTTCTAGTTAACTAAGGAACACTTCATTTTACCAACGAATATTGGAAATTTTGTGTAAGCTGCGAAAAAAGGCCCGTTGTTGTAATCACATAAAGATTCTTGGATAATAATTTATAAATCTTTCTATCTAGATTATAAATTATAATAGTTTTATGAACGCGTTTGTGTAAATAGGAATGCCGATAATTTTAGATGCTATTTACACGCTTACTACTAAGAACCAACTTTAGGCTACGAAGCAGAAAGCTTGAGCCAGTAACAGGTACTAGATTGTGTGTTTATGTTTTTATATAAATTTTCCAAGTTGCTTTAATTCAGTGTTTACCAATTCTTTAGTATAGATCTTCTTTGAAGAAATTTTGATAAAAATTGTGCCAAGATCTACTGCAATCTGTTATACTCAGCGATCACTACTTGCTGACTCAATGCGTTTCGTATGTTTTTGGTGGGTGATATGGATAGCAATGTATTTCGTTAAAATATTTTCAACCACATATCATCCTTGATAATACCGGAAACGGATATCAATTTTTTTATTTATTTCAAATGCTATACTCTGTATATTATGAATCCTTTGGACAGGCCCTTTAAAGACAAGTTCAACGGTATCGTAGACGTAGAACGTACCATGTTTGAAATATTCAATTATTTATAAAAAAAATTGGCAAAAACAGAGATTAACTTAAGCATCATCTTCTGTTCGGTATTACTCATATAAACTAGTTTTATGACGTTTATTACCATTATAGATTCCTCCTTATTAATATAAAAAATCTTTAACCAAACATTAACATATTCATCTAAACAAGATTCAGCTTTCTTAAATGGCAACTTTTTTTCTAATTCAACTTGAAGAAATGCGGGTAAAACATATTTTACCTGTAGCTAAATTCGCTCGTTTCTAAGTTATTAAAAAAAATCATGAAATCGAATATTTATCAATAATTAGAATTGCCAAGACCAATCTAGTAATGACAAAGATCTTTTGGTAATACCATCCCGTGCAGGTATTCTTTTAACCATCAACAAGGTCTGTTCTGGACAGGCTCGGATATCCTAATGCTATTCGCTTGTTCAGATACGTCGAAATGGCATTGGCTATGTAGCAGGAATTTGCTGCATTCATCTCTTCAAGAATTTTCCGTTGCTTATAGCTCCGATCGTTTTACAAAACGCATATGTAGGCGATTGAATGGAGAGTAATATTATCATCAGTCATGCTAGAAACCTTTCCAGTAAACCTAACCGCCTCTTCATTGCTAAGATTAATATAGTCGCCCTTACATTGAGATCGTTTGTTTCAGAGACTAGGAATGTGGTCTAGCAGCAGATTCAACATATTTGGTCGCTTCAATGCTGATATTAATTGCTTGCCGTCGGTAAACATGTTGATGCTTCTGCTTGGCAATCTTAAACAATATGTAGTTGGGATCAATATTCAGATTTCCTCCCGCAAAGTTTCTTTATCGATTTTTAACCCATTTTCGAAGAGAAGTCTCTTATTGCGAAAAATGTCGATGAAAATGCACATCTAAATATGTATAATTAAAAACAAACACATTTCCAGAGACTAACTAAAACAACCACAGAGAAAATGATGTGACCTCTGTAAAAACTTTTCGTGGTTGAAGCGTTAGTGAACAGCGGTTCTAAATTAACGAATTTTCCTCCGAACATAACCACCGCATGCCTACAGGAATTGTTTTTGTACGCGTTTGCGAACGTAGGGTGGCTAATTGTGGATATTATTCCCGTGAGTTGTGAGTTGCCGACGATAGGCAATGGTCAACCGGTAATAAGACCGGCAATCTCGTCCTGTCCTGCGTGTAGGGCGTATTCTTCTCGAGACGGAAGTTATGTGACCTGAGAGATTTGTATTGAGGGTGTATTCGTTGTATAGGGCGATATCGCGTCTTGTCGTGAACAAGATAGTTTACGATAATGAACAACGAAATCTTGTTAATTTTGAATTATTGTATGTTTTAGGTCATCTACTTTGTCCTTCCTTATTTCATAAATTAAGTTGTAAAATTTGTTATATTTTTTAAAAGAGAAAGAGGACATTGCAACGGGCCAATATATTAGATAATCCATCATTAGTTAGAATTAAATTCATTTGATATGAATATTTATTTATGGCTATTTAGAGATCTTGATAACAGAACGGTATGTTAATTTTAGCTGGAAAAACTCGACAATTTCTTACATTTTTAGAATGTGTTTACATTGTTGGAGATATTATGCTTGGAAAAGCAAAGTTTGTGCTTAAATGTGATTGTATTGATTCGCAGTAAGAGTGCCTCTTGCGGTAGCAATAAAAGCAAATATATTTCTTGGTTTAGACAACGATTTTTTGGGAAATAAAATTATAAATTTATGTTGCTGGCGCAATAATAAAACTAGGTGTTTTCCTCGAAGGAGGGTCGTTCTGTTAAAGAATCGCTGTTGTGATCGGTTGCGACGACAATCCGGAATACGACCACTATTTTTCTTAAGCCATAACATAACAAGTGGAAACAACTGTGACTAATCGAATACCGAACCAAATGCGGTAAACACATTACCTTAAAACGGACGATCGTTCTTCCTCAAATTTAATTTTTCGCGAAATTTGTTTTCATTTGAGCGCTTAAAGAAATTGTAACAATGTAACAATTTTTGAATCGATTAGATAAACTCGTGTCTATTCGACTCACGAGAATGGATTCGTGTTGCCAACTGGTGTCCCCCAGAATCGACGAAACACGAGTCTGTCTAGTCTTTGCAAAAAAGTAATAATTTCATCCGCCTTTGTCCTCTCTATTTCTAACTTTGTTAGTAATAAGTGTCCTAAATGTTATCAAAAGGCTATTAAACGCCTCTCAAATTTATTGAACACTACTTATTTTGCAATTACCATTACTATAAAATTTAATAGACGCGAATTATTGTTATATCCTTATGCACTAGATTTTACGATAATTATCATTAAACGCAGCGATATCCATTCAACGTTGCACGTTGAATGGATATCGCAACCTCCTACGTTTACACCGTACATAATTTTCAGAAAATCCATTTACTTCGGCAAATCAGTGACCAACTTCTATATTTCCTGATAATTAATTATAAAATTTGGTAATATTTTTCAAATAGTATCTCTACTGAAAACATCAAACCAGATTGAAAACAAATGAATTTATGGCTTCCAAATTTCGCAAATTAATTTTTATTGCGCACGTTCGAAATATCCTCGGGTGATCGTGCTAATAAAAGCCATGCTTTGCGATTGCCCTCGGTTATTGAACAATGCGGTATGGCATAATGGGAAATACGGCTTAATTACCGATTTCAATATTCGCGGTTGGCAAGAATCCGGTAATTTGTATAGATTGCGTATTATAAATCAGGACATGCGGATGAAGGGTTTATTAGTAAAATTAACAATATTTTTGGTTTTCAATATATCGATAAGCTATTTATCTGACGTTAGGACGTTAATTAATATTCTTGTTTTTTTTTTTTTAATTAGAAACTTTATAAATTTGAGTAAATCTAATTTATATTTTCGTTTATTTAATTTGCCAATTAACATATTTTTCTTCAAAATAGAGGTTTTATACTTTTTTGTATTTTGGAAGAAAGATGATAGTCGCATTATACAGAAAAATATAGTCATCACCGCGCACATCGCGACAACCACAATTTTAAGTTTATTTTGTAAAGACAACCAGTAACACATGTTTTCTAAAAGTAGGATTATTTTCTATTCCTCATTTCAATCAAAAACGTGATTCATCTGTATTCAGTGTGTCTGCGGATGGAGTTAACGGTAGGTATCACGGGCAAAAAATTTTTAGTCAAAATTTAATATGTTCCCGTAACTAATTCGAATTTTGGCAAATAACAAAACTTTACATTGCATTATCTAAAATACAAATTGGAAGGGGAAGAGTAAATATGGCAGCAACGATAAAACAAGCACAAAATTTGTTGAAATCCGTTTAGCAATTTGTATAAACACATTCGAACGTGAAACAAGCACGTACAAGTACATAGCAAAAGAAAACCGTGGTAGACATTTCCTGCAATAGGCGAGCTGACAATCGTAGTTGCCACCAACGGTGATCAATTAGCAGTGAGAATGGATGTAATGGCTGGAGATATCGAGCTAAATGGTCGGATTAGAAGCTGGTTAACTCAGGTAGAAGTAATTTATTGTTGAGATAGTTTATTAGCGCTCGTTCGGAACTGAAAGAGGTAGGCGTGTAGTTGGCTGTCGCTTGGAGAGTAATAGACTTTCGCAATAATGAAAAGTATACCGTATTTTCTCTCCTAAACATAATAGGTAATTACAATTAACATTAAGAATAAAAATTAATAATAAATCAAGTATTTAGACGCCACTGTACGTAGATGCGGAAAGAAACACAAATAATTTTCTTTTTTACAGTTGACACAACGCATTTCAAGATATTATATGATATATGTTATACTATAATATCTTGAATTTTAAAAGTACTTGGATAAAAGACTAATTTGCGACGTCGTTGCATATGTTTCGCTTAACAAATCTTTGGATTAAATTGAAACTCTCCGAAGATTAGTTGTCTCGTAACTTTTATACTATTTAAGGTAAGTCGTTAAGTAGCAAATCGTCCAGCTTACCATTGTCCTTGATACTAGCATTTCTAAGGAATTTGGTTTCTTGCAAGCATATCTGAATTTATTTGGACTAAACTATAGGTACTTATTGCTGAATGGTCAATTTGTACAGCTTCAATTGACAAGGGCAAAAATCTGATTTTGAAGTCGTAAATAAAATGTGCGGCAACGATTGTATAACATCGGCTGATGTCTGGGGACCACAAGTCGGATGTTAAAGAACTTCCAACGTTTAAACTTTGTGGATCATATCATTACCACTCTGATAAAACTTTTTGGAATAGGAGTGGAATGGTTGAACTATTGTTTTATTGGCTTTGATGGAGGTGCAGTCGTCTGATCAGTTGAACTTGCGGCTGTGGCTAAAGATGCGGAACTAATTGTAACGATAGATGCTGCAAGCGTATTTTCAGTTATATTGTGCTTGAATTTCCGTTAATCGAACAGGACGTTTTCTTTTTAGATGAACGCGCAAGTTAAATATGTATTGCACAATGTATAATAAAGTAATATTACTTTCCCAGCCTCTGATGTTGTTTAAAAACTCCCAAATTATCGACATTGATACCACATTCCCCGACATCGAGGAAGGCCAAACGATACCGATCATTAGCCGCGAGTCAGTCGACCCGGACTGATCGGGTAGCGTGCCAGGTTAGCCCGACCCGGCCCGGAACATTGGCACCTCTGAAAGATATATACTAATTCGTATTTATGATATTATTATTAAATCACTTTTATTATAATTATAATTAAATTTTATAATAATATTAAATATTATAATTAAATCACTGCAGTCATGTAATGTTTCCTTACAAGAAAAAAATCAATGAAAACACTTCTAAACTTACTAAAATTCCAAACTTACATTCACGTATGGATATTGCTATTGTTCGCGATAACAAATCACAAATTTTTTGGGAATATTGTGCATAAGTATTTAAATAAAGTATTTATAAATGTCAAAAATCTATAGAATAATAATGATGCTTTTATTACTATAATGTTATAGCGTTAAAACTTGTTGCAAATAAAAGGAGTGGATGGAAAACAATATAGAGAGCCAAGTTGCGTTTGAAGGTGAAAATTCGGTATACGACCGCAATAAAAGGATGGATAAGATTCCGATCAGAGTTAATAGTGGAAGAGCACGCGACCTAACAGCAATACAGTATCTTTGAACTTGACATACGGAGCACACTGCGACTCACGCTAAATAGTAAATATGGACAGTGCTGATGTTCTGAAACACGATCTCGTAAATTATTCATAATTTACGAGTTCATTGTCGAAAGAATGTTCCTCTGGTCTCTGACGATGGCTAGAATCGATAAGACGCCGCGATATGGATAGTCGCGGTATACATTTGTGCGGATAGATTGCGTTGTGAATTTTAAACATTGGCATCGTAGGGTTCTAAATATTTTATTATATCCGTGCCGTTGAATTGATAAACGTGACGCGCAAATTTCAAATTGCTTGCGCTTCTCAGCGGTTGACATTGTAATGTTCTAAAACACCTTATAATCGAATAAAACTAAATGTACTCGTACTTTTCAATCGGAACTTTCGTCACGTGCAGGTTATATGATCCTTTTGTCAATCGACGCGTAAACAGGGCGTAATTGATGATTTATTGGGCAGGCTCATTCTTGCGCATTCTTAAAAAAATACTGCAGCGTGTACGTGTACGTTGCGCGTGGAAAAAAAATTAAGCAACTTTTAAGCTACAATATTTGACGTTTTGAGGTCAAAATGGATATCTTCCCGAAAAATTCATTCTATTATGAAGTTACATGAATAGGGCAGCTTCAACAAAATTTTATCAAGACAAAAATAAGTTTTACGAAAACTACTTAAACAAGACGATCCACGTAAATGTTGACCACCACATTACATTGAATTGCAAGACGTACCTTGGAGGTTATTATTATTGAATGACTTTTGCTGTTGTAATACCTACTGAATATTTTGTTAATTTAAGACTAAAATTTACTTCGAAGTTGTTGAAATCAATGTTTCCGTCGTGGAAACATTGATTTGAATGGAGACTCGTTGTTGCTAGAAAATCTAGTTTCTTGATGCAAGAAACGCTTCTAACAATATACGTGGATGGAGTTTGAAGAATATTTTTAAAATTAAAAAAAATTGGCAGACTTTTACAATCGTATCCCTTTTATCATGGGACGTAGGGATTTCCGACAATATTTACAAAGAGCGTACATTTGAAGGGAAGTTATCAAAATAAGTGCCTCTTACAAGAGTTGGGGAATTAATTATCGAATGAAATGAGGTAAGGCAATCAAAAGAGAGAATATCGGTACCTAGCGGGAATAGATGCTGATATCTCGCCTTACTTCGCTTCGTTCGGAAATTAATTCCTTGACCATACGTATCAACAACTTGTTCTTATTCGTTTATGATGTTTAAATAGAGATGTACAGTGATGCTTTTTTTACTGGTTTAACGTATTTTATTTCCACTACTTCCGATTGGTTACTGCAATACTGATTCGCATTGGACGAGAAATTGTTTAATAAACCCGCATTTATCAGTTTCCATAACACTTTTTGTTTATAATAGGGCTCGTAATTACGGCAGGATTTTAACACAAATATTTGTAAATCGTTATTGCTCAACTTGTTTAATCTGGAATTAAATTTAATATCATTTTTCAAATTCTCCGATTTCTCGACGAACTGGATCTATAAATGTACGTATACAGAAGTTTATAAGCACGAGAATACGCCGATCTAATTAATATGATGATCGGTAGATCTTTTCTTTCTGTATCTTACGGCAATTCCCCAGAAATATTACATTCTGGGAAACCTTACCGATGCTCCGCTAGTTAGGAAAAGACATGGACGCACCTACGTTTCTTTCTATCCTTCGGTTATTATGTGAGGATTCCTTCGCTTTACTGCTCATGTTTAGCACTGCATGTAATTATTGTTATTCTTGGCGTGTTTGTGTGTTATGGGCCGGTATATATTTATTTAGTATAATAATAGTTTGTAAATGAATGGGAAAGGAAATTACGTATTCAACGTTTGATCGTTACGCCATCACACGTGTTGGTGTATTTGTAAGTAGGTGCAAAAAGTTGTAGACTCTATTTGGGAAACAATGGAAAGGCACCTTTGTCTGTGCCGTTTCGTTCACCTTTTCCGTCGCCATGTAGGTTAGGACGAGTTGAATTTTAAATGTATGATAATAACCGCTGGTAATTGATTTTGAATTGGGAAACGATGAATTTGCAAAATTATATATGTACGTGCAAAGAGTTTACATATTGGTCTTGCGCCTATCGACTTATTTTGATTTGGTAGAATTGAGTGAAACATCACGGACCTAATTTAAAATAATGTTTTTAATACAGAGACGCTACTGAATACAGTCACGGATGAAATAATGAGTAGAGAGGGCAAACCCGGATGGAATTATTCCTTTTTCGCAACGACTAGATAAACTCGTGTCTATTCGCCTCATGAGAATGGATTCGTGTTGCTTATTGGTGCTTCCCCGACAGTCGAAAAAAACACGAGCCTGTCTAGTCTCTGCAAAAAAGTAATAATTTCACCCGCTCGTTCATTCTCTCTAGTAACGAGTAGAAAGGGCGCAAGCGAGTGAAATCATACCTGTTTTGCAGCGACTAGATGGACTCCTATTTTGTCGATTCTCGGGGAAACCAGTAGGCAACACGAACTCTTTCTTATAAGACGAATAGACACGAGTCTATCTAGTCGCTATGATTTCACTCGCTTTTGTCCTCTTTAAAAATGAGTAGTATCTGGATTAAGTCTGCAGGGACGAGTGCACATTCATTGGCGGCGAATTTCGAAAGAAATTATGGGCTTGTTTTCGTGATAGTCATTTGAGAATGACAAAGAATTACATAATAAAGGCCCTCCGCTGAGAGTTTTTCTCCCGGAATGTTCTACTTTGGAATTGAAAGATCGAATATTGTCAAGATTTGGGAATATTCAAAAGTGAGAGCGAAGATCGTTGAAATTGCCGAGAATATTATAAATATCAATAGATTATTAGGAAAGGATTGTTTAAAAATAGTTACAGGTCATGGTGCATAGTCTTTACAAAGTACTGCATATTGAAGTTGGTATATTTCGAGGAAAAAAAGTCCGATCGAAACAAACGGATTTTGAAAAGGAAGAACAGTGCTTAAGCGTTACGCTGCTTTAGACAAATACATGTATTTACATGCTCTACCACACATATTGTAACGTTTAGTGTAGAGAAAAATAGAGAAAACTTGGAAATTTGTGTTTTTAGAAAATTAATTGGTTGGAATTGAGGGCCTTGGAATTCGGGAATTTCTTTTAAATGGATATTGTGCGATATATCTTGTGCGGAGAAATTCCACTTCATAAACGCTATGTTTACGTGTTTCTTTTCGAAACTCAGTTAGTAATAAATCGTAATTTTCAGGTTATTGATGTTCTCTTCTCAGTTGCCCTATTTTAAAGGAAAACTAATCCATAAACACGAAAATATTATTATTTGACAGCCGTAACTTTATTTTAAGCGTTTCCTGTGTTTCGTCTGGGCAGTGAGATCCCGATTTTTAAACAAATTTAAGATACTTAACATAATATATCTTTGTTGAATATCACGGAATAATAGAATATAAAATTTATACAAGGCGTTCTATTTAACACCATATATTATCTGTGACGAACGCGCAAAAGGAAGGAAAAAAATATATATTGTCAGAATCAGCGAAATAACGAGGCGGAAAGTATTTATGAAGGCGCAACTAACTTTGCATTGCAAATGCATTCGTTTGCATACTTCAGGAAAAGGTTATTAAGGAAGATGTTTTGTCGTTTAACTAAATTATTAGATTATACAAATGAGTGAAGAGAACTTAAGTATTGCATCAAGGAACATCTGTCCTCGTTTATAAGCTCACATAAAATGTCCCTGGCTCTTTATAACTCGACTAAACTCAATCAGTAAGCCATCGTAATGTCGATGGCGTAGATCAACTACCAGATATTCAAAATGTTCTCATTTATGTAGCTTAAAGTTTAACATATACATAAATTGACTAATTGCCACTTAAACGCCTCGTGGGATGCGCTTATTGTGATTTATTGCTTTATTCCGCCAAATTACCGCGAATATGATAAGCTATTTTTAGCGCGAATGCCGTTAAAAAAGCGGCTGCCCGTCTGGGGTAAGTGTTCCGTTTATAAATGCGACGAATGACTGTTAATTTCATTAACCCAATATGTAAAGCGTATTGTGCATGGCATTTACACTAGCCGTAATGTGCATATTTTGTACGGATGCAATGTGAGCATTGTGAACGCTGTTTCGGAGAATCTATACGCTAACTGCAATGAACGTACTTATACCATTTGTGAATTCAATCTACGCTCTCAGTAGTGACGGCCAATTAAGAATTATACGCTTTGCATTGATGATTTAGCAGTTTTCCAATAGGGAAGTGATTTCGTAGCAACAAAAAGTAAATTATTATTAAAGTTAATTAAGTTCTCATTATTGTTCGTATACATATTTTTACATATATGTAACAAAGAAATGAAGGACAGCGTTTTTGCACCTTATAATCTTTGACATACAAAGGAAAAGTACTTACAATTAGTAAGCACGAAATATAGGATACAGCGCACACTAGCCCATCCGACCGTTAAGCAGAATGATTCGACATTTCTGTCTAAACTGACGACTACTTGCTTGTTTTAAGATTTTAGATAAATTATTATACTTGTTACATATACAGTAAGAAAACGATCTTCCAAAAGCAGCAGTCTTGTGAATTGGAAGCGAAATTAGTTTTTCAAACCGAAGAGAAGCGTTGTGCCCATCCGTTCGACGGCGAAACTCAGTAGATGTTTTCGTTAAGTTAACACCTTGCTATATAAGGAAAGTACCTGAAGTTATCTCTGAGATTATACATCGTCAGCCAGCCCGTTTCTATTAATTTACACTTCCCATAGTGCTTTTTCTAATCTTAGTTAAGATGACCGATATGGATACATTTTTTTAAGATTTAGGTACGAAAAGGCTAATCTCTAAAGGTCGATTGCAAAATCAACATTTCTAGCCTTATTGGCGACTAGAATCGGTCCACTTAGGACTTTACCGACTTCCTTATTGGCCAAAGAACAACACTTGTGACTTCCATGGATTTAGATGTAGTGGATCATTTCGATGATAATTCCAGCATCTCCTACGGCGGAAGGTTTAATATTATTTATGCCCCCTTCAATGAGAAATAGTGGTTCCATTAATCTTTTGGAATTCCGGATTACGTTCACTGAAAGGCGACCAATAAAGAGCCCTATTATTGTATTTCGTGACAAACGGTAATTTTTAACTTTAAAAAGTCGAGAATTTCAAGAACGCGAGTTTACAGAAAATGTACAATGCATTCCCAACGCAATTTATTCTACCACGTTTCTGTACGGCCACAAGTCTGACTTTGTAATTGAGCCGTTCGTAAAAGTAACCGGTGAATAATGCGTGACTATATACTCTGACGTTTACTTCCCAGCAACCGTGGAGCTTTTTAACTTCTTGAACGAGCAACGAAGAAATACAGAACCATATACAGAGTACAAAATGCCGTATTTTCTCTGTATGACTAACGCTCTTTCTGTGTATTTGCAACACATTCGATGTGTATATCGCAATGTAAGTACAAAGTATTCTTTGCCTTGGACACGAAACCATTTCTCAACGACAAATGGAGAAGGCGGTGCAAACGTTCCAGAAGAGAAAAGCAATATAGCTGCAGTCAGCCAGACACATTACGTCTATATACAACGTTTCAGCTACGTCGATAAATTCGTAGTTAATTCGGCGAGTTTTGGTAATGGTAGTTCCAAACGATTTTAGTTTGCGATTGTAGCGACGTTCCTTTACATAGTGTTTTACTAAAATGTCACTATTGGGTATAATATCCGCTAGTAATGTTGCTAATTAAGCGTATTTCACATGCAGCGTGTAGGAGATGCAAATACATGTATGTACAACATAGGTAGCTTCTAGTCGTTAAACAAGAAAGAACGGCTAAGATAACTTCACCAGTTGAAAGAAGAAATCGACTAATTTCTACGATGATCCTCAACGGAAGAAATGTTAGAATTCTATACGGAATCAATATTCTTATTTCTCTCATCTTCGCAACATAAAACGAAACAAGGTAACGTAAGGCCTCTCGGCGACTTGAGGGCTTTCCGTTAGACGCCATTTAGAAACATGGAACGTTCTCCATGTTTCTAAATGGTCATTTTTGTGTTGTAGATTATATAGCTGATCGGTCAGGTTAGACCGTTTGGTCAAAGTACAAAAGTTTGATGAAACGTAGTAAACGTCTACGCGTTAAGCAATTATCGCCACTACTGTCCCTATTTTTAAACGGGAATTATTTATTGCAAAAATCTAGCGAGCTCTTCAAACCACTTCCACCTTCCTCTATATCTAATCATTTTTTTTAATACGGATTCTCCGGTCTTTGTTGGAACACGGTAGAACTGTCAACCCATTTCTACCTCTCCTGTTCTTACCCGTTCCAGGATCTTAAAAAGAGTTCCCTTCAAGACACTTTTCTGTTTGAGGAAAAGAACGAAGTCATACGAAGCTAGATCTGGTGAATATAGCGGATGTTCAAGAATCGGAGTTCGTTTATCACCGAAAAAGTTTTTCATAGACGTCGCATTGTAACTTGGTGCGGGTCTTGAACGGATCTCACTTTTCATGAAAGAGGTAAAGGCGAAGACTGCGAAGGTATTGAGCGAGTTTATGTTATGAGTTAATGACCTGTTGTATTGCTGCAGACAGAGTAAAATCTGTATGCAACGGTCTATAGATACAGATGAGGAGTAGGTGAAAGGCCATTAAGTTAAATCATATGATTTTTGCAATAAATAAAATTTATAATAATCCTCTTTATAAATAGCCACTCCTTGTATGTCACAACGCATAAAATAAGGCTTGCAAAATATTAATATTTAGAATGAAAAACGATATACGCGCAACCGTTTTGTAAATTTCCAAATGCAAACTTAATTGCTAAACATCGCAGCTGAAATATCCCTCTAATTAAATTGTTACCAACTTTTTCAACTTTTTAATCATTTGTTTATACATTTTTACATTACAGCACTCAACAAATACGTTACATGTGCTATGAATATGTTCAAGCCTTCTAACCTTGACGTAAGTTGACGTGTGAAAGAAATCTTAGATTCGGTTTTAAATTACATTGTAAGATCAGTTACATCGGTAGATATAAACAAGCGAAACGTGTGTATACATGTAACCGTAACAAATTGGTATCACTTCACTAACAGCTCTATGTACATGTAATTTAATTCAGATGCAGTGAGGCCCTAAAGTAGCCACTGCTCTTAACTCAATTTTCGGTATCACGTTTTTGCCCGATTTATTTAAAGAGTTTGTTGCTAAAAAGCACAAATTGTTCTTGTTATTACGTCCATCGTTCTTATTGTTATGTTCTCTTGTTTTTCTCTGCTTAAAGTTAATCCTTCTTTGTCTACTTTATTAAACTTAATTGCACAAAGATTAACAGTTGCTGTTCTGCTTACTTTGTTTAACAACAAATTTTTTTGAATGAACCTGATGCTACAACAATCCGACGTTTGATTTTCGTCATTTTCGGTGACATCGGAAATGAAATTGAAGTATTTCAACGCTAAAAGTCAGTTCACAAAGAATGAAAATGTTTCAAATGTTTTCCCGAAAACTTTTCTATGATTAAGTTTAAATAAAAGGGATATACTTAGGACATCACTGTACGTTACATCAATCAAACGCTACAGTTAATGCATTCGCGGCGCGAAACAAAACGGTACGGGAAGTAATTATGTGCCATTACACCATATCATTTACCAATAAAGGTCGATGGTATTCTCGTCATGTTTATGAGATGTTTGAGAAAATAAATACCTTGAGTCAATAATAGTCGCTAATAGATAACTGTTAATCATACATTATAAATTATAAGTGTCAATTGCCGAAGTAACCATACTGAGATGACGTATTATGTTTCTAAAGTGGTTGAACCGTGGTTTACACTTAATATAACCCATATGCAACTACATTAAGTCCAAGATAGTAATGAACCGTATGCGCTTAGTACAATAAATAGCTTTTAATGTCTATGTAACGGTATTGTATATATCTTCGTGGTCGAAATAATAGGTAAACAAAAAAATATTTAATAGACTTCTTCTTGTGGAGATTAGAGAAAAACTATTTATTTAATTCAATTAATTGAAGGGAATTTTAAGGAAATCAGGTGAAACTAATTTGTTCCAATATAAGAATTGAAGAAATTGAGAACAGTTTGGCTATTGTTTCTTCTTTTATGAGGAAAATTGAAATCCAATCCTAACCACTACTGCCTTAGTTTCTCTTTGAATGTGGGAACAGTATTTATTCCTTTAATTTCTTAAGGTAACTTATTATATGAAATCGTTTCTTTGTAGTTGCCGTCATGGTTACGTGTTCCTGGAGCTATATACGTCGAAATTTCTTAAAAATATGTTTTCATATAAATATAACGAGGCCAAAAGTGGAATGTCCAGTTGCTTAAAAAGCGGCAAGTGGAGGCACACACAACGTGCACCGAATAATTCCAGAAAACACTCTTTGCCTCAGCCAAAGCGCGCGAAAAAACACGACCGCACGTAATCGCAACTCTACATATACGCAAAATAGAGTAACTTCAATGCTTCTACAGCCATACACGCCTGTAAACGTAAACACCTTAGATCACAGTGTGTAAAAGGAAGCCTATTCGCGCGGTGGGAATTATTACAAATAAAAATCATGTTTAAGCTGTTGATTCGGCGAGAATTTTCTTTTTTAATTTTTCGGTTCAGAGGTCGGTAAAAGTAAAAAGTCGGTCACCAATATTCAAAATCATAATTCTCACCTTAGAACGGTTTAGGACGAAGTTAATCGACATACAACGTATATTAACAAACAAGAAACATTTATTCTTTGAGCGCACTTTAAACAGGCATTGACGTTCCTTTGCAGCAATGTTTCCAGTGTAGCTCAGTATACCGACGTTTTGCTCTCTGTCATACAGAACTTCTAAGCTATCAAATCCTCTTGATCAGAGCCGGGTGAAAGCTTGCACTGCACTGTCACGGGCGGTGAAATTGTATGATTGAAAATTGAGATATAATCAGGATTTAAGTTGAATGAAACAATGGGGCAAGGAAAGACCAATCTAACGATACTACACATGTTACATCGTCGCATATCCCGCATACCATGAAATGTCACGATATGCAGCAATAACAAATTGTTATTTACTCAGCTGCGAAAAATGATCTTATAGGTGCTGTTGCACATATTCGTGATTAAAGATTTGTTTACTTTTTTATGTAAATCGCTAACTTTGTGCACCGTGTACAATCTAGTGAGAGCATTGTTCTGGAATCCCCGGTCATCTTTTGGTGAGAATTATGTGCAATGTAACGCGCCGATTCGAGTCATTCCGTATTTGGATATAATAAGTCCAGTGCCGGTCCGCTTATGGTTACGCGATGTTACAACATTAAGCATTACACGTATTTTATTAACAGCAGACGGAGAGTTTTCAAGACCGAGGTTGTGGAAACCACTTGAACCGTACCAGCACGCACTTTCTCACGGATTAACAGACTCTCCGCGCTGCCAACAGAATTGCGGTGTGACTTTAAGTACCCGCGCCTATTGTAAATCTGTCGACGGCGGCCTCTTGGACATTTGATCGCGTGAACGCACGAGACGTGTTAAAAAATAAGTGTGCCGCAAACAATTAACGGGTCGAACGGTTGTAATACAACACGACGAATGAATTTACGTTTCAAACCTAGCTTGCGTTTATGCTCCCTTTGCTTTTCAAATTATAATAAACCTGTGAATTGCCCCCTTTCGTATATTCAAATACGTTTAGGTGCGCATAAATAATATACGTATTATACATCACCTCACTCTAATAATTACTTATACCCAAACGATTCGTTCTCTTTTGTCAATAAATTTGCTTAGTCGGAATTTGCAGATGCATATGTACTATGCAGATATTTTTAAAAATGCTACTATAGTTAGTTTCACGTTGAATCTTGTTTAGTTTACCTCTAAAGTTTCTCTAAATTTACCGCGTCCTTAGAAGGATCACGGCCTCGTGTATGTAATACTATTATGAACGACCAATGTTTCCTTGTAAATGGCGAAAGCTGTTGGGAGATCTGTGACATTTCATAAAATGTTAACAGCCAGAACTCCACCTTACTTATACAATAAAATCTCGTTTCGTATCGGCGTACACAATGTTACAACACGTTATCGTAATTTGGCTTCGCCATTTCTACATAAAACTTCTCTGTTTAAACATTCATTTTCCTGCAACGTTCAAGGTTTCGTCGGATTCACTTTCGATGCCATGCATACTCAAAAAAAAAATAAAAACAAAACAAAACGCTAGCTTTTATTGTTCAGAATTATATAATTTATAGCTTGGGATCAGCTACGAATACGACGTCAAAGAAAAGAGCATCACTGAAATCTTTTTTGTAATCATACTTAGGATATTCCTTCCCAAACCGTTTGTACAGGAATACGTGATGACGTGCGGATTTTCACTACATTTGCTTCCTTCGAGGCAGTTCACGAGATTAATTGTGCTTTGTGTTTCGCGTAGATATCCATTTAATATAATCAAAGACGCACTTCTCCCACCGTTTCCATGTATGTTCTTGTTACATTGTCTCATTATTTCATGTACGTTGTTTCGCTATCGTCGGTTGCCACAATAGGTAGAACAGCTTCCTTGAAAAACGTAATAATGCTCTATTAAATGTGACCTACTTTGGTATTTGAGTGTCACTTCGAGTACAAACACGAAACGAGCACTTTATGATCCGAGTTCGTGGCCTTGTTAGCGATAGTTGCGTACTTGAACTTGGTCTACAAAGATAAGTTTTCATTGTATTATCATTCGCGTTATATATGGCCTGTCACAATTGTTTCTCTGAAGGAGCTTACTAATTCTATTAACGATAAAGTATATGAAGCTTGGGAATTCGTATTGTAATGATAAAATATTGTCATAACGTTATTAACGCATTATTGCATTTCGCTTCGATGTACGAAAAATTCCACACATCCTTTCGCTTATTATTAAAATGTATGTTTCGTCAATTATATACATATAAAGTATACAATATCAAATACATTTATCAACAGTATGTTGAGCAATCATCGTTGTAGTAAAAAAGACTGATGGTGCCAAAATCCAATATGGCTCCTATCTCCAATAACAGATCTGAATAAAATCTAGTTGTACAAAGAAGATAATGGGGAGATACGAGATAATATTGAAAGTATAAATAAGGCTCACTTTCGTACAGGTTTACCGCGTAGCGCCCAAGTTTACTTTTGTCGCATTGTACGTGTCAACATAGATACACAATTTTATAAAAAAAGAAGTAGAATGGTGGGTTGATAAAATATGATTTTCAAAACGAAATTGTATCCCGTAACCGTTTCCTCGTGGCTAACAACAACAAATTCAGAACGTGATATTGTAGACGATACAATGTCACGTTTGGTTGTCAAGACGTAGTTTCTTATTGCTAGTTTTGTTTTATACGTCGACAATGACTCCAGACTGACCTTAGAAAAAGAAGTTTACTGTGTATATGCATCTTGTAATACAATAATCATGAATAAGCACGCCGTAAATCATTATTTTCCTATAAAATCGTTAATGCCATTTTACATTTGTATAATTTAGCTAGATTCTGCATCTGTTCACCGAAGTTCTCCAGTGAATTGTTGTACTTCCATGTCCGTTGTTGAAAATCTTGGTTCGATCCAAAACCAAATTTTTGTTTCTTCAAATCTTGTTTTAAGTCAAAATAGGTTTCTTTAGTGGGCCGTTATACTTCCGGAAATATGTTCGAGCTCATCTGTATGTTACATTTAATACATTAGGATGCGGTTGAAAGCAGAAGTAACTCAAATTTGATATTTGAGACGATTTCAAAGGACAGACTTAATCTTAAAGAGACATAAAAAGTGAATTAAGAAAGTCAGACGGTCGTGCTCTGTTTCTGAGAACCGCGCATATCAAATATTTAGTAAACAAACCGCAAAACAAACACAGTCGGTTTTCAAATACGGAGTGTTTGGATAACTGATTGCGGTATTTCTACTTAATTTATTTGTAATATCCTAAACGTTTCGTTAAATATATACGTTTTAACCGCTTCGTTCTAAATTAATTTTCGTTACCCTTTAATCCCGATTTAAAACTGTATGCGGGAGCGTAAGATAGTTTTGCAATATCGGTTATCCTTTATATAAAAAGGTCATCAAGGCAATTTTAGAAATACAACCGAAAGCGTAACCGATCCATTTATACTTTATTGATTTTGTCCTTTACTAGGAAAAAGAGCTGTACGTTCCGTAAAGTAATCATATAGACCTTGATCCCGCTTATATTTAGTCTTCATATAATCTGATCTAGCTTTATAGGTGTGTGTATCCTGTTTCACTGTTTAATCACGCTGTTATTAAATTATGACATTAGATGAGATCTACTTATGTACGTGTATTAATCTATGCTCGAGAAACTCTTACGTTAGTAAAACGTAATGCGGTAGCATTTTAATCAATTCGAGTCGTCTCTCCATTTGATTGCACGTTAATTCTTTTTTTTTTAATATTGATTTCATCGCGTGATATTATAAAAAGTTGAGATTGGAAAAATGAAAAAAGCAATCTAAAATTTTTTATCTAGAAAACTAAGCATTATTCCGTTCGCTTTAGAAATCAGTACAGCTCTTATGAGAATCGCGAACACGGTTGTCAGTTCTTATTAAGATTATATTTTTAAGCTATACAGTTTATGAAGAAATGACACATGGAGCATAAGCATTTATTTTTCATATTTCTTAGGTTAATAAAGTTTCACATAAGACGCACAGAACAGACACAAATTACAACGGAAGCACGAGATTCGGTGAATTTAATCAAAATACGCCAATAATGTAAACATCGGAGATAGGTAATCATGGGTAATACAACTGTCAAAAAAGTCACTGGTACAAAGATGGCGTAACTCTTCTCGAGTTGGAAAGAGATGTACATACACAAGCTCCCTAACAATGGAAAGAGAGGGTAATACTTAAGACCCATTACTAATTCTTAAGGTTCGAACGGATTATAGATAGGACGCCAAAAACGCGATAATATACAGTATAATATTTCATTGAATAAGTATCTAGTAGTAGTAAAAATTAATTTTATGTTGTGCCGAACTAGTTTCTGAATATTTTTTTATTAATAGCTTTATCTCTGAATTACTGAAACAAGCAGTTATCTGCCATCCACGCAGAAAATGGAGAGGCTGTGGGCCTTACTGTACTATTTTCCGATTGATCCGTCATTTATGACCGGTAATGTACGTAAGTCGGCCTCGAAATGATACATTTTCGTATTACATACAATACGCACTACGAATTCCTTCTTCGACAATTGCAACGTTTAATAATAACGAAGTCTATTTACCGTTGTACACCGCTTTCCATTTCGGGAATAATTGTAAACAACGGAGCATGGTCGCCATAAACAATAAAGGCTTGCGGTTAGCGTATGTACGCATTAATTAATTAAACCCAGCTGTGCTATGTTCCGTTTCCAAGGAATTCCTGCCATTCTTTAAATTGCCTCCAGTAATTAGATTCTTAGTTATAAACAAAACTACCATTTCGGGACAATCTGTTATTATTCATCTCGAAGTGAAATAATACGTTCCGACGAATAATAATCTGCAACCCATTATAATTAAGAGGTGTGTACGACTAATAAAGTGATAAAATTACTGGTTACGGCTCAAGGAAATAACCATTATGTAGAATATTAGATTTTGTTTCGCTGAATGCCGTAGCTGCTATATATAATTTATATTACAACGCCGACGATGAAGGAAATATTCTTAATCTAGAAACATGGATTTTCTTAGAAATGAATGAAAGCTTTATGCTGTCATCGTAAGCAATTGTACGTAGAATTTCTGTTATTGTTATTGCTGCATGATGTCATTGTCATTACATATAACGAGATTGAAAAGTGGAGTACCTCAAAAAGCGTTGCCTCGCAGAATAATTACCTCATCGGGTCTTTTAAGCGACCTTTATGGTTGGGTACGCACAGATATTTTAATCATAAATTATCCAAAGTAGTAGTAATACTAAGACAGATATATTCAATTATCTAAATTTCTATTCGAAAACGATAGCGATATTTTTTAAATTATCTTTCGTAGGAATTTCCAAATACATTTTCCTATTTAGATAATCTTTTCAAGCTGGCAAAATCAGCGAAGAAGCTTACCGTAATTTGTTTGCCTGGTTTCATTTTTGTTAAAGTAAAAACTTTGCGCAATTTACTGTTTTTTTTTCGATGTTTGAGCGGTCGTTCAAAAAATATTTTCGGCAATGACAAATTTTTGTTGGCGCAATTAATGATGACGTAATATGTATTTCTCCAATTGAGACCATTATATATTACGTAGCTCCAGCTTATTTGCTGAATTTGCTTCTGTGTCATTGTCTTTCCCAATACTTCGTAATTCACAAGGTTGTATACAATACGTTCGTAAGATATCCCTTCTCGCCTTCTATTATTACTCTTAGACGAGACACACTAGTGCTTTTAGCATGCATACATTTGGACAAGGACTCTAATTGCAACTCGTTTATTTAATAATCTAATAAAATGCGTAGCCTCCGAAGAAATTATTGCTGTTACAAAATTTTACAATAAAACATATACAGCAACACTTTATCTTTAGTCCAACTAATATTTTTGTTAGGGCAACTACATATTTTGCTAGATTAAATAAACGTGTTGTAATTCTTAATGCAAACAGTTCTGAAATTAAAAAAAAAATGTATGGCAATAACTGTATTTAAGCCAGCTTTGTAATTTGTACCGTTAGAATTCATTGAAAGCTTCTTTTAACGTATGCTTTACTTGGATGATTTTTTAACTTAACGAAAGAGCATCGTTACAAATGCGAATTATCAAATAGGATGATTATTTGTCTATTTATGTGGGAAGATTCCTTGCATGACACGATGACGCTTAGAAAGTTATACATTTATAAACATATGTTGTGTAATATTAGTTTTCTTATATTTCTACAATAACAGGAAATGAGTAATTGTCTATTCAAGGTAAAATCTGCGTTTCCTGCAATTACTAAAAATTAAGTATATAAAAAGACTGTATTATAATAACCATTCTAATTGAAAAAGTCATCTGTACTTAATTACTAGTTGAATATAAACGTAATTTGACATTTCCTGTAGGCGGAATAATTGAAGACAATTTTTGTGAGATATTGCAAGTATTATAAAACACTTCGTAACAATTCGTGGTATTTCTTGCAAAATATTTGGACGTTTTTGTAAAAATTGCTTTATTTAAGTTACTTTCTCTACATCAATTCGTTATTTGTTTGTATAACAACGCTATTCTTGTATCTGTAATTTCTTAATGAATAATTAAACGTCATATACCTTAATTCCCTTAATCTAACGGGAATGGCTCGCATTTTAAGTTGTCTATATCTATGTACAATGATCATCCTGAAATTTTTAATTACACATTACATGTCGTCATCAATATAACAATTAAAGTATATTTTCAACAAATTCGCTCCTACTACCCGTACTGGTGCCAAATTTGGCATTTTAAAACATAAAATAGGTTAATATTGGCCAAACTGTTGAAAGATACGCTTATATAACTTACATGTTACATCATACGTGACACTGTACACTTACACCAACAAAATAGGAAGGAAAAGTAAGGGGGTCTGCTACTTACCAATCGGACTATATCATTGTAATGCTTATGTTTTGATACTTGTTAGCTTATTAAAAACACATTAAAATGCGATTGCAAGATACTAATGTTCCCGTGTTTGTGTTATTAAAAGTAATAACGCTAAAAGGTGGACACATTTAGCATTTTTTGTTTAAAATTATTCTCGAGTATTTTACAAAGTTTGTAATAATTAACAACGACTCCAGTCAAATTTAATAAAGTACTTGAAAGAAAAAGTATCCCTTTCATTTCTATCATCAAACTTAAACATTCACAAAACGTTGTTAAAAACCAGGACTTCAATCAGATATTCTAAAAATAACATAACAACTTTTCGCGGCAATCATAACAATTATTCTTCTATATAAAGTCCCTTGAATCGGAAAAGATGTGCAGGCGCTAACCGTTTTATGAGTTCATCAACTTGACTGTTAAGTGTTTTCAATATTTAATTTTCTCCGTGGGACATAAACGAGAAAAAGGATACGTATGAGACATATTGCACCTTTTTTATTGCCGTATTAGGCAAACTACTTCATGTAGTTTCCATTAGTTCCATAGTTCCATTAAGACCTCCAGTTCTATTTTTAAATTGATCGATTGTATAATTAATCAGGTACAGAATCTCAATTGGAATTTTTATATATTTTTTGTATATTACCGAAGTTTCTAGAAAGAACGGTCAAGAAAACAACGCCATTATAGTTTCACTTCATTGTTGTCGTGGTCCGTCTAAACTAGTTAGTGAATGAAAAGATGCTTTTTAAAATTTCCTTAAAATAGAATCCTATTTCACTTCAAATAAGGTCCATTCAAGCAACAGATTGACTTTTTTGTTTGTTCGGATCTTCTAGAATGATTCTAGCTTCGTTTGATATATTTCTATCCTTTGCTTTGTTCTATTATGTTATTATGTTTCTGATTGCTAATTACGATCGATAGATCTTATTTCATTTGTGAGCTCATTGTTATCGCTGAATTTTTGAACTTTCGTTGTCAGGAGGTTCCACATACTTAACATTAACAAGGTATTAAATGTCTATTAAGCTAACGTAAATACTTTACAAGCCGATCGGCTGCATATGTAGTTTGTTGTTAATTTGCTACCCAAGGATTGATTTTGTTGCTCCAGCCCTTTCCGAGAAAACGGAATAACAAATTAGCAACAAAATATGCAACTGGTTTGCTGGTGAGTTTATGAAGTAGCTACGCTAGCTTAATAGGCGTAGGTATACATCAGTAGCTACAGCAGTATCTATCTCAGATGTCAGGACTCTATGTTCTCAAGTTCTTACAAAGATAATCTAACGCCGAATTCAACGGTACCACGAAATTATAGCAATTGCCCTACTGTCAAATCTCGAGTTTATAAACTTAAATTATTGTTGTTATTAGATCCTGGATTTTTCACATTTTCATTCTTTGTTTATTAGGCCTATTCGCAAAATCCTAACGGTCAGAGCCAATCAAGTAGCACGATATCCGCTGGATTTTAGTTGTAAATTTCTTTCTACTAATCAAATTATTTTGAATTGCTCCGCCGAAGCAGTTTATCTGTAGATTTTGTCTGTCCTGCCTTACTTCAAAAAATTACAAATTTAAATAAATCGTTAATTAAATCAAAACCACTAATTAATTGCAATAAAATTTCATCAAACAAAGAAGCAATTTTTAACAAATTTTTAGAAAATAATGAGAATAAATGAAAGTATGAAAATTGGAGGACGAATACATAATAATAAACAAAGGATACAATAATAATAATAATTATTATTAACTCTTGTAACAGATCGATGTTTTTAGTATTAACATTTTTCTATTGGGAGTATATTATACTAGATAAAATGCAAACAGATTCAAAGAGATTCGCAGGATCGTCCATACTCCTCATAAATTAAATCCCCGATACTGCACCGGAAGTCTAATGTTAAAGAATACCTGTCTTATCGTTTCCATAGGTAACACCGAAAGAGTATGAACTTTCGATACAGTCGGAAGGACATTCTTGCGACACAGAGACACGAACATATGTTCGTCCCACACTTGCCGAAAGTAAATCGTGCTCCTATTTATAGATCAATATTTAAATTTTTAATGTGTAATAGTGCGTTATTACATGGAACGTGCTTGAGTCACTTGAGCGGAAATGACTGCTCTTCTCTTAAAAATACTATAGTTTATACATAGAATTTTATCTCGAGTGCATGCAGATTTCGCTCCAAGTAAAACCGCAGACACGTTTAACTTATCAAATGTTCCCTTCTTTTTTTTCACTTTTAAAGTAATCTGTTTTGCTAACTGAATTTTAAAGTATAAGAAATATTTGAATCTGCTTATTACAGATAGCCGTGGAAAAATATATCGGAAGCTCTATAATCTCAGTATTGACGTTTGTTATTGATACGTATCAACAAACACATCACAAGTAAACTTTTACCCAAGAAAACATCGCGGCATCTATCTGCAAACTGTTCGTAAACCTTTTAAAAATCGATTGAAGAACAAAATACAAACAAACTTTCCGATTGGAAAAGATCAAAGAGGTTTTTTTTGGTTTCTGTGAATTCTGTCTATCTGGTAAGAATAGCAATTTGCCAATAACACCGTTCTTGTTTTTTTTTTTTTTTTCTATAGCAAAGGTAGTCTTTATTATATATTTTGTTAGTGAGAAATATCTTATTTTTAATAATAGAAAATTAAATTGTGCGTGTATTTTTAACACGTACAAAATGAATTTATTTAATTCTGTATACCAAGACGTATGTATCGCCGAATACATACGTTATTTCAACATTTAACGTAGATATTCTTTGATGTTCTTGTATTATGTTAAATATAGAATAAGTTCTAAAGAGAGATCAATTTTCCGTTCCAAGAAATTCGGTTTAAATTTTAACTTTTCCCGTTCGATTTGCCACACATCTATTGCTTTATCGAGGACGCTTTGAAAACTACATGTTTCTGAAAGCTGTTTTAGAGCGTAAGAAACATTTCAAACTCAACTTGACCTATTTGATGTTATATGGGAAGCATTTATTTAGATGAAGTGTTTAAAGGTAGTTAAAGAGAAACGTCTGTAAACGCTTCTTTTTCTCATATATACATATATATGTACTAGATACAATGTTTATGTTAACATAAACTTTGCTGCTCTAGGGGAACGTTGCCCAATTTCGAATTACTTTTAAAAATAAACTGTTACATCGGGCCCAATTGATACTTCGTGTGTTACTGTGTGTGCGTGTGTGTTTTTCAATTTCAGTATTTGGCGAGATATCGCTTGAATTTAAAATTGCGCTATTTTCAGGATGTGGAGTCGTTTCATCTTGTTTGTTAGAAAAACTATCATGATGTAGAAGTTGATAGTCGAAGAGGTACATAGCTTTTGAGAAATAATTCAAAATGTAATATATCCCTCAGATAAAAAAAAAAAAAAAAAAACATCCAGCATTTTTGAGAACCTCCATTATGCAACATACCAACATTTATAAAAATATATTTTATGTAGGATACGCGTAGTTAATCTATACTTCGAGGGCTGGCAAGCGATGAAGCACTAGGGGCAGTGTACACAGGCCCACTTTCGTACAGATTTATTACGTATCGTCTAAGTTTGCTTTTGTGCCATCGTATCTCCTCAATTGCAGTTAAGTAGAAAGTAGAATCATGGAGGTAATGATTTAGAACAAAGCTTGGGCGGTCTTAGCTACGAAATCGCCGCAATTTATTCAAATACCGAAAAAAATATAAAGTCTGAATTGTACAAGTTTTCTACATCTGTGGAAAGTGATATGAAATATATGTAATTTTTATTAACGGTTCTGTTCCATTAATAAATCATATCTATTATAAAATTATAAAGAAATTCCAGCTAATGTTTTGATAACAAATGTTGTAATAGCTGTAATTATAGATTTACTTCGGGAAGTGCTTGACTCATTTCTTATCGCTAATGTATAAAACAGAAATAAATTATGCCTAATTTAAGCGATGCAATAAAGAGAACAATACGCTCTGTTAAAAAATCACGCGAGACTTTGCGCTATTCATTGAATTATTAATTTACCAGATTATTGCAGCAATTTATGTATATTTCATGCCGTTCTCTACAATAGAGCAAAGTTGGGTAAAACATTTCGGTTTTTAAAGGATTGCTGAAAAATCTTAGGAAACCGTTCTCATGATATCACCGATTTAGCTAGTGCTTTGCTATAAGAAAACTTTAGGAATTTATCCGAGCATCTTATCTTGTAAACTGCACCACGTAGTAGTTGAATTGTTGAAATTAGACAATACTGTTCATTTCTCTTCGTCAATCAAAGAGCATTCACACCAAGCTCAAAGCACGTACAGTTCATCTAGTTCTACACGAATCAAGATTTTTTTACCGTCTCTTTTTGTTTGCATGCGAGAGGATAGTTTTCTATTGTTTTTACTTAGAATCGAGTATTTCGATTGTCGGACTTCATTCGATCCATAAATTTGCCGAGTATTGAACAATTGACCGTGGATATTATGGTAGGATTCAACCAAAATTTGCTGTTCATATTTTGCGACTAAGGAAGCGCAATTTTAAGGTTTAAATCAATTTATACACAAATTTAAACAAATTTATACATTTTAAGTACTTCCGTACACGTTAATCTACAGTTATAAAACAGTTTAAGCTGTAAGCTGTGGCATATTAGTAAATACTGTTTAAAATATAATATATATGTATAGCGTGCTGGATACACATATTAGTAGCCAGTCCAGCATGCGTATTTATGTTTTCCCAGACCATTTAGATTAATACGGCATTTAGCTTTATTGACATCTATTCGCGTTAGACTGATAAAGCAGTCAATTAGTGCGTATTATCATTATGAATGCATTTAGATATCTGATGGACGTCTATTAGATTTTTTAATGGCATGCTATAATTCTTCACGTCGTTTACTAGGCTAGAGTCTCGCCGCGAAAAACGAATGGCCACTTAGAAGTACGTGTTGAATTTCAAAATAATCACCAATATTCAAACTGAGAGAAAAGTATCATTGGCCTTTAGATTGTCCTCATTAACTGAATGTGTGCGTATAATTAGTAATGCGCCAGTTGATTTTTTTTCTTCTTTCGCTAATGATAAAACCCATGCGATTATTTAAATTCATTGTGAGCAGCATTAGTTTCAACTTCTCGCCTTGGAATGGAAACATGGCCTATACAAAGCGGCAACGATAAGCGGGTATATACCTTGCAACCTTCTATTGCTGTATATATATATACATGTATACATATATATATATATATATATATATATATATATATATATATATATATATACATGCTGTATATATATACAATGTATAACATTAATAAACATAAATTTTGGAGGGCTTGCACCGGACAACATTGCTATTTTTTGGCTTAATTACGAAGGCGGAGTTACTTCCGGTTTGATCATTTGTATATTCTTTTTTAAATCGACCGATTATTTTATGCATGACGGCAACCTTTGTTTCCAGCAAAACGGTGGCTCCTCTTTAAAATACGGGAGATGTTTCGCAACTTTGGATCTGTGGCAAAAAGTAACCGAAAATGATCTAAAAAGAACAATAAAATTCCTTGTGCATAATGACGGTCATTTTCCAAATAAGCTAAAGCAGACTTGAAATAAACACTATATTATATACATTTGATATTCTTTTTTTTTCTTCTTTACTACAACCACAACCACAACAGAATTAGGTTACAGACGCCATCGTATAATCCATAAAGGTCCCTATCTGTAAGTGCTGCGAAGTTATTTATTATCGCTGCACTGTGCATCCGAAATGCGGTTGCTTGTCGTATAACTGTTCGCGATATCCATTTTTATTTTTATAACGTGCCGCCTTTTTTCGCGATTGATTACTTTTTGTACTTTTCTTGATGTAGCTTTTTAACGATGTTAAAATAAATGTGTATTACGCTGCGCACATGATAATCTGAGGCTTGGAAGATAAGATACGCAAAGTTGTGCAAATAAAACGGTAATTTTCGCTAGCAATTTAGCGTATGAATTGATACGTTACTGCATACGCAGGTACGCCGAGCGGCGTATAAAAGAAGAAGAAGAGTCATGAAAATTGATTAAAAATTCATATGAATCATCTTGTATGTCCAGCGAAACGATAGTTTTGTTCCGTACTTAAGTCGACAATTATTAGGTTCGAACTAAATTGACAAAAAAAATCTTGTTGGAGATTTCAATAGCTTTCTAACAGGATAATATTAAACGACAAATTAAAATTTACTTTTAATGTTATAATAGTGGGTATTTTCACATTAGCTTGATTTTAAAAAACCTTGAATTTGGAAAGATGCCTAATTTAGTTACCAATTAAAACCAAAAACTAATGATTTCGTTAAAGCAAAAACAAACATCGCGCCGCTTGTTTCTCCTTTAGAAGAGAATTATTGTAATAAGGAAGTAGTCATAGTTGGTAGCTTTAATCCATCTTGTTTGGTCCAATTAATTCCCATAAACTACATCCATTTCCGTTCCGCCCCGTTCAAGTTAGCTTAATTCCACTCAAGTCTTCTACAGATATGCTCGCAAAACACGAATTTTACCATATACTACACGCTGACGCTGCATGCATCATCTCATCATTATCCACACCAAAGGGGATGTCTTGTCGACATACTTTTAAGAAGAGTGTAGAATATAGCGTGGATAAACTCCAGCCTAATGAATATAACCAAAAAGAAGAAGGACCATGAAACAAGAGGAAGAAATACACATATTAACACCAACAGCTAGAAATATACGTTCATCTGTCGTAAATTGCCGGCGTTACCGACGGGCTAATGACGACACTATAGTGATGAAAAATATAATTACACGCTGCAATACAGTTGGAATAATACATTAATTGATCCTGCTAAAACCAACGTAAAAACCACGTATAAGAACTACGGAAAGAACTGCATTCATCGAACAGGAAGAAGCATTCAATGCAGAGTAAAGATATAGATCTTCGAAAACTGAACACCTCTCTTAAATTGGAGTCCATATATTCTAACAACGCGAAAGTATCCTTGAAAATAGGAAGGATCCGAATAACTTCCACCGCGAAGATGAACACAAGATGGAAGACGATATCGACGAAGCAACCATACTATTATAGAGAGGGCCCGTCCGACTGAAACGAATACGTATCAGCAGAATTAACAAGACATTGATATTAACCTTCAGGAATGATCAGAATTGGTTACGCGGTATATATTACGTATCTTATAGTACCTTAGCAATATTAAGCAGTATTTATGAACATCTACGTAACAAATTAGGGACAATAGTCGATAATTCCTTGATTTTATCGATGTAATTTTCGATGTAAATTTAGTAATAAATAAAAACTAGGTATTTAATGGATTCGTTCTTGTGAGAGAGTCTGTGATGAAGCGATCGAACAAGCGGGAGTCGTAGACTTGTGGGATTCCAACCTACGTATCCGTTGAGATTACTATTTTATTAATTGAATTTAATTTATTAATCAATTTAAAATCAATGTTAGTATATATGTTAAGGAAACACTTGTTTTATCTTCGTAATATCGCAATATAAGTTCGTACATTTTTTTTTAATTTTAAATTTTTCTTTTCCGATGTTTCTCAAAAATCCATAACCTATCGAGAAGAACACCTTTTTAATTACCACTTTTCTAAATAGAAAGTGTGTGAAGGCTTTTTATGACTGATTGTATGTAGATGTACATTTTCATTGTGCGACAGCATATGCATTTCATTCATAAATTGTGTGTACTGCATACATATACATATATCGGATGTTATTTGTAAAAACTGCATCATCAAAGCAAGGTTACAACACATATGGTTCGATATTAAACTAAGGAAGAACTCGGAATAAACGTAAAGATTTATCTTTCTAACGTATTAAACTTTCAACGCTAGAGCGCAGTAGTAATCGACTCAACAGTAAAAGTACTTCAGCATTTCCTGAAAAAATCGGTTGCACAAGGTAAACGTAACCAAACGAAGATCCCACTATTGACTATCGTTGAATTATAATGTTTTATACGTTTAACGCTCAAACTGAAGCGACGTTTAAAGAATCTAGAAAAATTCATTTCGCTTGAACCTTCTTATGTGCGTGATGTCGCACCACTCGTGAGATTTATTATCAACCACGTAATTTTAAAGCTGCAAGTAGTGCTGGTAGTATTATTACAAAATAATATTTTTAAAAATATTGTTGTACTCGTTGAAAGTCTAAATTCTATAAAAAAGTAAAGGAGGAATAGAATAGCTTTTATAGTGTGTTAAAAAAATAATAAATATTTGAGATAAGGCTTGTTCTTGTTAATAATTATAACCAAAAACAACTGTCAGTAAGTGTTAAATGGAGCAACTCGTGAATAAATTTAGCGGAATTAAAGCGGTTAAGATACGCAATTGCAGAAAAGAAGATTAAAATATAGGTCAGACTGACAAGCAAGTGAAATACCTTAAGCGCGACATTCCATTCAAGGTTGCGATGGCCGGAGCTGCAGAGTTATCATCGTACTGATCACTTCTACTTTGTTCGAACAAATTTCTACGTCTACGAGATGATAATTAGGAGATAAGCAAGTGTTCTTGTTCGATATAGGAAGGAAGGAGCTGGAGTTCGTTAAACTTCAAACGGAATCATTTTTTTTCTGCTCTGTTAGATAAGAATAATTTATGAACGCGGGATCGATACGACAAACTCGATGTGCAATTTTCCACGACCAGAATCACAATAAATCAAAATTCGACCCGACATGTGCGAGAGAGCCGGCTGACTGACCGAGGACCGTACCGACACCGACGAGCGCGACCATGTGCATGGTCCAAATCCCCCACCTTCAGAGGCGCACCAACGTATTACCTGACCCCCTAGTGTGAAGCTGCAACTGCTTATGTAACAATACTCCGGGCGCTTAACCTGTTAATCGTCTTGTGTCTTATCGGCACTTGCGGAACGTAAACGGACATCGGATTTTTAACGCCAACTACATAGGAACCATCGATGGTAAATTTGTAGAACAAATAAACGGTAGTTAAGATACCGTTCGTATAATTGAATGAATTGAATTTATTTAAAATTAATTTCTGACGTAACGTAGAAAAATAGAATATGTATAACTAGAAATATATTCGAATATACATAAACTTAACTAAACGCCAGAGAAAATAAATAGATTGTTTGTAATGATTTATTGGAGACTACTTGCTATCGATGCCATAAGATTTTCACAAATCGGTATCCCTTCTCCAAATCCTGCTGGCATGGTTTAACATTGTTGTGGAAATTGTCCTTGTTCCGAAGCACTGGAACGTTCTCATCATCACCGTTATACCCCATAAATTTTCAATTAGGCTTAAATCTGGCAATTCCGAGGGCCAACGAGGAAGCTCGATTTCAGGATGAAACACCGGGATACGGTTCTTAAGGCATGAACAGCCGAGTTACCTTGCAGCGGATGAAGCGTACTCGAAAGCTACGTATGAGCGCATCCTCAAAAATATTGATGTACCCTGTAGTTCTAGTATTTATAGAAATGAGTTCTTTTGGACCTACAGCCGACATCCATCCAGTACGCTAAGCTTATTCAATTCATTACGTGGAATCGGAACGTTGCTTTTCTTTAAAAAATTGCACCGTTGTAAGTACATAATCCAGTCCTATTTGTTCTACAATACAACGAGATATAGTTTTCGGATCATCGTCCACAAAATTTAGCACTGCGTTTCCATTTTCAGCAATGATATTAGACGGTCGACCAGGACACAATATTCTTCCGGGGTTTTCATCGTGGTATGAGGAAAAAAAGACCCATTTCATAGATATATGTGTCTATAATTAAAAATGCATAGAGTGCATGGGTAGGATCTTTATAAAGTATTGAATGTAACACTCTCCTGAAAATTCCTCCCTCAATAGATTACAATATTGTTTTACACGGAATTTGTGAATGATCAAATCGGATTGATCAGCGTTCACTTTCGAGGCGGTTCTTTGGTGTGTTGTATTATTGTGTTTCTCCTTATGCAAAAACAATAATACACAAATATGTGCCTTTTTAGATTTATCTGCGTGGAGCATGCGCTCGATATTTTATATGTCGGACACGAAAAGTTTCTAGCATTTAAGTCTCTTTGTTTTATGTTATGCGGTGAATATCAACATTTAATAAGTCCGGGTCGAAATCAGAATCTAGAATCAAAAACTTCTAAAAATCTAGCAATTTATCCAATCTCCGTTTTAAGTTATTTATTTTAGTTATATTTTAATATTTTAGTTAAATAGCACATCGCTTTTCTAAGTTATCAGCTTTTTTAAGTTTTCAGAATTTTCTAATGTATAGTCTGGATAGATGTCAATTTCCGACGAGATAACCTGGACAGATTGTTAGATTTCTTTTCCGAGTGCGTAACAGCAAGTTATGGTATATTTGTAGGAAAAAAATTTCCGTTTTTTTTTTTTTTGAATATGTTGACATATAATTAGCTATCGAATGTTTTGAGAAAGCATCTTAATATAGGAATGCTGCTTTTTTAAATTTTACGAACATTATTCCATGGCTTTTCACTGTAAGTAATATAATAATACGACCACTTAGTTTACACTATAAGTACCATTTTAATGCGCTGTGAAATGGCGAGAACGAATTTAAAGGCACTGAAAACTGCGTAGCTGAATTTACTACTTCATAATAAGAGAAAACCGATTACGTATATACATACATCCAGGTATTTGAAAGCAACACAAAGGTTTGTTATACCTTAAAGTACGGCGAATTTATTACAAATCGTAAATATACAGAATCGTTGGGAACAGTAAACTAAAACCACTGCGCTCTCTTGCCAGAGATTATTTTGAATACTTGGAGTGTCTTACGTCAATATTAGCATCGTTAACGTACTAATTCCAGTCTCCAGTATGCAATCAATTATAATAAGACAAATGAAGCTGAAAGGAAATATTTACACTTCAACCTTGTCTATATGTATGCGAGGCGTATCGGATATTCATGCGTTCGTTGGTGTCTCTTGCGTACATCATAAAGAAATTATCCCAATTGGATTAATAAAAATCATATGTTTGAAGAAATGCCTTGTTTGTGTATATATACTTTTCTGTTATGTCAATATTGTTCTATGTGAAGAGCTCTTCAATATACTAGTGACTCAATTACTGTCATGGTCTTCACAGTGACTTCAGAAATCATTTACGATTTATTTTTGTTTATGAAAATATCAAGGAGGATCTTCTTTAAGTAATTTGTTATCCTAAACAAAACGCACAAACGATGTGACTTGTACACATAAAATTTGGACTGTGTCTAAGCGTCCCAAATTTGTTTTTCGTTTTGTTTTTGACGAAATAGTTTGGTTCCAATTAACATCAAAGCCGACCTTTGGTCTCGACATTTGTATAAATTACCAACGAAAATCGTTTGTACGAATCTTGAAATAATAGTAATAATGCTGAAACCATTGTATCAGTCACCGATTTGTTTCGCAAGCATCAAGATTTATTAGTATCGACCTTCTCTTTTTGGTCGATAGGTAAACATTTGAAATAAGCTCTTTGTTCAAGACTAAAAGATATGTACATTTATTCGTTATTTTGTGATGACATCGGTTTCATGAGAAACCGATGTGCGTACGTTTAAAAATATTCAAAACGAATAACAAAAGAAAGAATGTTGGGAAGTAATCCACTTCTTTTTCAATTTAATGCCCGAATGTCGAAACTCCGAACATTTGAAGCGGTTCAGTAATAATTTAAGGTGCTGTTACCCTCGTTATTTCACCGCGGTTTCCTTTTAAAACACCAATTAAGTTACGACGAGGCGGCCATAATTTAAATATTCTCGTAACCAGAAAATCGGATGTAACACAAAGAAAAACCAAGAACAGAATAAAACGAGTAAGAGAATAAAATTTCAGACCGCGATAAGTCTCTACTACACGCATATAGTTCTTAATCCTCTTTGCTCGATAAACGTCCATATAAATCTAACCGAGAAGCCGACCTATCCGTTACGAGAGTGCAGACACCCGCGTGTGGTCTTTGTCGGATGTTAAGAAAAAAAAAGACCGAATAGTTACCTTTACGATTAAGTTCTACTCACGGAGTGTAATAGCTCGATGATGTTTTAGTATTAAGGTGAGGATAATTTAGATCGTTGATTTGCGTGATTTCCATAAGATCGTTCAACAATAATTGTTTCTTTTTCATTAGGAAAAGGGCAATTAAATAAAAAAAGGCTTTTCTTATTTAATTGCTAAATATGGGAGATCGTTGCTCACTTTACCTTGTTACCATGTATAACACAATTTTGATGGATTAAAGCCAACAAGGAATGAAGCATGGTCAATGTTCTTAAAGGACGCCTCACGTTCTAGGACCTGTCAAGATGGTTCTCATAAACATCGGCTGCCGAATTAAAGGAACTTCCAGATAGGCGGAGAATAGAAGCCACAAGTATATAAGTTTAAAGCCCATTGCCAGCAAACTCTCTATAAGAACTTTCTGATGTTCTTGGTACTTTCAACATTAAATAATTATGACTCAGGTCTGATGTCATTTCCAGATAAACAGGAGGCTCCTGTTTATCTTCAATGTTTATTACATTGAATTTATGAATAGCTAGAATTTTAAACTTTGATATTAAGGATTGTACATTACGCGTAATATACGGACAATTTTTTTTAAAAAGTATTTTTTACGCAAAACTTAATTTAAGGCAAAACGCCCGGAAGGATGTTTAGGCCAACAAAGTAGCAATATCTTAACTTAACCCTAATTAACGCCATTAAAGAAAAAATTAAGAGGATAGTTGCAATAAACACAATGCAAAAATATATGATTACGATATATCTTAGCGTCAAATCGAATATTTAGTAAATGCAACGTCGTTAACGTCAAAGTTTTGCATATCGAAAGATGATAAAATTTATTATTGCTTAATGCCTTTCGTCAAAGCAAATCCAAAGCCAGTATCACAATTATGTAATATTGTTTATTACAGGTAATGCAGTGTTCAAGGGAAAAAATGTTTGCCAATTTTCAAACTCAACTATATAATATCCGCATCTAAAAGAAGTTGCGTAATTACTGATGGATTTGAAATTATTTCTCTGAACATTTCTATTGGTGAAGGACGAATTATTTGTTTAAATTCGAAGTTATATTTAACTGAATAGATCTCTATTTATCAAAACGCGTCCCGAAACGTGCAATCTTTTAAACGACTTCAGCTCAGTAAATATACGTACATATTTCAAAATAGATGACCTATTTGAGACTATTTTTAAAAGCAAAACGAACAAATTTTAAGTGTACACCTACATACGCCTGCTACGTCGTGACCTGCAGAATAACTTAAAAGTAGACTATTGCGGATCTCGTGTATGTGTTGAAATTGAACGTCCGTCAGTTTGAAGTGCGATTGGTAACACTGTATTAAATTGCTGATGCTTCTGAATAAAATGTTGCATTTTGGTATAAGTAATTTTTTAGAAGACTTTTTAAGTCGCTTAATTCACGTTATCGTCCAACAAAAGGGCCGCTTAGCTTGCATTGGACTGCTGATGAGGTACGTCATTACTAGAGGGGACAAAACCGAGTAAAGTAATACCTGTTTTGCAGCGACTAGACAGACTCGTGTTTTGTCGACTCTCGGGGAAACAAGTAGACAACACGAACCTTTTCTTATCAGACGAATAGACGCGAGTCTGTCTAGTCGCTGCAAAAAAGGTATGATTTCGCTCGCTTTTATCCTCTCTAGTGATAATCTACTGAATGAAGGAATAAGATTCTTGAATAACGTTCAGGTTTGTTAAGGGCCTCTAACTATTCTAACGCGCAAAAGGACACCATTATAATTAGCGTGATGGCCTATTCTTAATAATAATAATAAAAAAATTCTTGTTGTTGATGTTACCGATATTATCAGTTGATTGACCTAAATTACAAACCAACATTCGGTAAATATTTGTGCTTCAGATATAGAACAGTACATGTTATTTGATGCAATTCACTGTCAGCGTAACATCTAATTGTCGTAAGCAATATTTGTTATAGCGCAACCAGTTTGATGGTATGAATCGGAGACATACTCCGTTGATTGTTAAATATACGGTTTGTTCATGAGCGTATACAATATTATGTACGAGATCGTACGATGGTAGTTCGTATTCATTTACCGTACATTGGCTCTGTTCTACTCGCAGACTTTTTTATTATTCGGCTTTACATCCCAATCAAACAAACTCTGACTGACGAATTGAACTTGAACCCGGGAACGAACTCACTCTCTCGTCTAGGCGTGATGAGCATCGTAAACGCGGCAATTTTATCACTATTGGAAGTGTCCATCCCGGAGAAATATTTGCAAAAACTCGTATCGCGATTTAATCGAACCGAAGGTTTAATCGAAGGTTCTATGTCTATTTTATTTACACAGGCTACTATTGTTACTTATAAATGTTATATTCTGCGCTTCGTAAGCAATTTGTAATTAATCATCGGATACTTTTAATCCCATTGTTAACCGAGGAGCTAACATATTGTATTCGCGACTCAATTAGAAACGTCCATTAAGAACCGAGCCGCCACAACGAAAGATTACTCGAAAAACTTGAACGATGCTAAAACAAGTTATCTGAGGATTATTGAAGCGCTCAAAATAGATGTTATTTTGGATTATTTCAACCGCGTCAACAATTTTCAATCATTGTAGGACCTTATAAACAATCCTTCTCCATCCATGATTAGTGAAACGAAAGAGAAATTTCTAAAAAAATTGTCCAAAACTTATCAATTCGCGCCTTAAGCTCTTAATTTGAAACTGTTGATCCCAAATCCAAACCAAATATGCATTGCTTACCAAAAATCCACAAACTTTTCCGAATATTCACTAACGATTTTAGGCGTATAGTTCATCTATAGAAGAATAGAAGCTAATGTATACAGTAGATTGCATTCGAATACTTCAACGTTTACACAGTTCGTATCCAACTAATTTATCTTGTTCGCAATTTATCTTGGTATTGTTACTAACGTTGCGATTGTTGCTTTCTACATATCCGTATTACCTATCTTACATCTTAAATTATTTGTTATAAATGTAATTTTTAGTGTATGAAATTAGATATGTAACAAATACGTACATGAGTACAGTGATTTCACAAGCAAAACCTGATACTCTGGTAAACAAATACACTGTTACGTAAGAGCGTGACAAAACATTCTCTCCACCTTGCTCCTTTACGTTTGTAAAACCTATTTGCTGTAATATCTCTTACGCCTACCTGTGAGAAACGATTGCTTTAACGTGCATATTTTTAATTTTCCATTCTTATTGTTGATTGTAATAATATCGTACGTTTCGGGATATAGTTACTGAAGCCTAAACATTTTAGACGTAGTTTAACTTACCATTTGTGCGGGAGTTTTCGGTTTTCTGTTTATGTCTGGAATTTTTTGACTAGCTGCAACAAATAAAAAAAAACGTCCATTAATCTTAATAGGGAATCGGGTGTATTGTTAAGATCCGTAATACAATATTTCATTATCACTCATTTAGATTTTTTTTTAATATCCGCTTAATATTGCACCAAGCCTGTTCTTTATTCCGCTCATCTGACCACAATATAAACAAATTTAAAATGTATGATACAAAAGAACATACCAGCTATGAGAAAAACAAGAAAACAAATAGTATTCATGCCCATCCACGCAAAGGTTTCAATGGGAAGGTAATTTTTACTGTGTTTTGTTAAAATTTATTAAACTTTGTTAAATTGAATATGATTGAAGTAGAAACTTCACTTCAAGTCCACTAGCGTACCAACTGTATATCTTGTTCCTAATTTGTTACCCAAGAATTGATTTTGTTGCCTCAGCCGTTCCCAAGAAAACTTGGGTTGCGCTAGCTTAATATTGAACTAGAGTAACCATCCCTTGTAACTTTCAAGTGCTGGACGTATCAACATGAACTAAACGGCATATCTTACTGTTCAAGAATTGATTTTATTGCTGCGACCGTTGTTGGAAAACGCTAGCCATGCTAGACTAAACAACCACACAAGTTTATTTATTTTTTAGTAATATCTAAGGCTAGTATATTAAGCCAAGGCACTCACTCGATGTAACTTTTAACCCATTATGCATATCATTTCGAACTAAACGGCGTATTCTATTGGTAGCTTGCTACTAATTTGTTAACATATTTGGCCTAAAAGGGTCACCAACATGCGAATGGTGACTTGAGAAATCACCAGACCTGCCAAAAAAAAAAAACAGCCACTATTTAGTTGGAACCCGCGCCTTAGATTTTTGTCATTGTCACGATCAGAAACAAACCTTTTTATCACTGGATCACCGAACTGCAATTAATTTTCAATTTTTTTTGTGCAAACATCCTTCTGAAATACATAAAAACAATTCTTTGTAATGCCTTTACATTCCCAGCATCTCTTCCAAATCTTCTACATCCTAACCTCTCGTTGCAATTCAATAAGTTACGTCAAAACTGCAAAATTTGCGAGAACAAGTGTTATTGCATTAGGCAGCGAAAAGGTTTTTGACTTTCTCATCTTACACAGTAAGTAAGCAGATGATTGATGATTTCATAGCTAAACGAGATAGAGATGCCAGAAAAAATACAAAGGTGGATGGATGTATGTATTTTAGACTTCCAGAGAAGTTTAAGCAATTATTGCAAATATTGATTTAAAAACATTAAATTTACAGATACTTTTATTGCGCTTGTGAATAGTTTTCATTAATTTTGTTGTGTTAATGCGTTGATTGTATAGTTTTAATTGTCTGTATGTTCTATTAGTTATTAGTTTTAATTTGCAGCTGATATATTTTAACTCCCCGTTAATTCCACTTACCAGCACAGTTCAGTTACGATATGTACTGTCGTCGTAGGAGGCACATGCAATAAGCATTGAGAATAGGAGTTGAAAAGAATCGTTTATGTTTAACGTGCATAATCATAGGACAACCAATGAATAAATTCAAATTCTACGAAACAGTTAATTCATTCCTGCATGTTCAAATAAACATTCCGACGTCATCATATGGCGCCAAACATGTAGTTTCTTCGTTACGTATACCTCCGTTCTGCCCACCTGTTACAATCAATTTGATGCATACTTTCAATCATCCTTGATTCGTCTAGTCATAAGATGAGAACATAGGCGACACGGGCGTGTCAAATACAGATTACTGTCGCCATTGTAATTTAATTTAAGACGAAATTATTTTTTTTCTGGTTCTTATGTTAATTGATACAAGACGAACGACAATCTAAAACAAATGTTTAAGGTTTCCATTACTTCCTTCCAAGTAATTATAAACAATTTTTTTACACTACTACATAATTAAAATTTTTTGAACTATTTCAATATTGATGGAATGTGATTTAAACGCATGGAGTTCACCATCCTTCAATTGCAGCGTATCACAGAAAAAAAATTATTTGAATCAGACGCTATTTTTAACAGAAACTACTGGGGTATGTATTATCTGAATCACGAAAAAGATATGTACGACCAACTGAGGCTCCTGCATTTAAGTATTGCATCCAATACATGATTTCGGGTATTAATACTGCTTCGTTACGATGACAACAGTAAACAAGAGATACTAATTCTGACGCTTTTAAACTATTGTTTCAAAATATTGAGCCTAAGTAGCTATTTGTACTCGAAAGGCGAAATTTGCACTTGCAAATTACATCTAAATGGTTTCTGGGGTTAATATAATTTGGTTACTGTGATACCAGTAAACAAAACACATTAACGGTGTTGATATCGATACAAAATTTCGAGGTTAAGTAAGTTCACCAGACGCTACCGATTGTATTGCCTAGCAATGAGGTTTTTGAATGAACCTGGCTTAGTAAAATTTGGAACTTTATTCTTAGCTAACATGCAATGAAAGCAAGAAATGATGGCCAAAAGCGTTGTTGGGAAATATCTTGATATTCTTCTTAACTCAAGGTATCTAGGCTGTCCAATTAACGTTAAAAAAGTTTTGTTAACGCCCAAAATAAAGTTAAATTGTCTGTAGTAGTAAAGGTTAGTGTACAAAAGAGACATTTTGAGTATATTTTTTAAACCGTTAATTTCTGTCTTTTACAATTTAAATAAATAAATGGGAACTATTCCAGACAGGTATTCCGCTATTTCTTAATTAGCAACATTTATCCTCGGCATTATGTTATAACAGCTTCCTGTTGTTTGGGCGCGTTAATGATTTAAGTCACCTCGCCCCGTTACCATAAGGATTAGCTAATTAACAATTCTAATAAAACGCCCATCTGAAACCTTTTCAATTTAGACCTTCCCTCTTCACCGAATGATTTCGTTCTCATCTTAAACAGCCGCCCTCTATTGTTGTGGTAGCCCACCAGATTCATAAATATTCATGACTCGTGGTTTTCTAGGTGTAAACCGAAATTTGAATTTAAAAAGCGTTGTATACATGTTTAACTACGTATGTCGTCTAGAAGCTTCTGAAGGGATCTCATTTTTCAAACTTCCGAAACGATACTTCGTTCATTTTAATGAGGCAATAAATTAGATCGAGGTAAAGGTCCGTAATGAGTTATTTAATTTTTTAAAAGGGAACAATGCCTATTCATGCAAAAACCCTCCGTTGAAGGCATTTCGGTACTGATTAAAAAAGTTCAGCGAAGTAGCGAGTAAAATTACGTTTCATAGAAATTATATCGAACGTGATAATAGCGGTATATAATAACGCATCGAAAATAGGTATGTACATCATGTCAGCAATCTCTTCGACTAGTCAGATATGATAAGTAAAGTTCGCCACTTTCCGTGCGCTATAAGAAATTACCAGAGACTAGACAGACTCGTGTTTTGTCGACTCTCAGGCAAACCGAATAAACACGAGTCTCTGCTAATTTCGTGAAGTACATGAAAAGTTATGAACTTTAATAATAAGTTAGATATTCGCAGGCTATGATTACTGGGCTGTGTACTTCCTTCTCGCACATACCTCGCTTTACTCTAAATAGCACAGCGTATAACAATACGTAGATACTACGTATCTCTGTTTACCTCTTTAAATCTCTGTGTAGAATTCAATTAATATGTTTACAAAAAACACGGTAATTAAATAGAAGACTAAAGACAACAAAGAATGAAAGAAATAACAAGTTACTTAGAAAAAGCTCTACATTACGTATCGCAAACGTGTAGTTTCGGTTGCATAAACCATCGTGCTTCAATTCGCTAGCTCAATAGATATCAGTCCGCTCTTTTATAAGTTGCCGACGTAGCCTTAACAATTGTAAACAATCGTTAGCTGTAGGCAAGCACGTATATACCTATACGTATGCATGAACGCGGGAGCACATTTCAGTAGGTTTGTACGAATTATGCGCTCGTCGGCCCAGTTTCGCTGTTTGTTTAATTTTTCCCGTTACCATTCGTAAATTACCTTGAAGCGCACATCTGGTGTGTGATTTAACTGACACGTTTTGCGCGACTTCAAATCGTATATTTACGAAACGTACTGCGTAAAGCATAAAGGCATGGGTCGTATACTCACTGACAGATTCGATGACTTCAGCAAGCAGAACGCCGTCGCTGCAATCGCTCGCCAGACAGTTAACACGTTTTTTACTGCGTGCCTTTTCCAAGTAATGATTTGCCCAATCGGTGTAGATCTGTAAGAAAATAAAAGATAGATAGAAATACAAAGTGCTAATTAATTATTAAAAAAATATGCGTGTGTGCGTGGATATGTGTGTTTAGATTACTTAGAAGTCGAGAATTTTATTGCTAGGATGAAACTGATTAAAAAATACACATGTTCCAAAAAAATATTTTTATGGGAGTTTTAATGAACGCATAAAAGACGTACATGTGCACAGTGCTTTGTAATTGCGTAAAAAAATATCAAACCGTGGTAACGAAACCTATTTTACAGAAAAAGAATTATTGAGTAAATTTTATTACGTCAATTACACATCTTCTACGCAAGAAAGTTATATTTAACTTCTTTTGGAAAGGAAGTTACTGTTGGTAAAGAATCTCACACTTGAAGAATTAAAGATTTCACAGTTTTACTACTTTAGGCGGAGGAAGTAACGGATACAACAATTAAAATTTCGTTTGAATTGTTAGGAACGAGCGATTCTTTCTCCATCTTCAAGAAGCGTATTCTCTTTGTCTCTTTGCGCATTAGTTGCACCAGCATTAAATTTTGGTACTCAGAAAAAAACAGTTTTTAGGGCTCAGTACTGTTGCGTGGAAGAGCATTGCAATAAGATAAATTCTGAAGTATCTTATCTATTCGGATCTATCTTAATCTTAATATCTATTCGGACTAATGGCAATTTCTAAGAGAAAAGAAACAAGCTGCCAATAATGTTGCACAAAAACTCGATTGGATCAATATCCGGTGATGGTAGCGGCCAAATCATATTTGTTAATAAACTATTATCTTTCTCTTCTTGAGATAAGCCTTACATAATTTGAAGACGTGCTTTGGGTTGTTATCTTGCATCAATCTGCATTGTGTTCAAGATTTTCTGTCTCTGTAGTTCTCCTTTATCAATGTTCCATTAACATTTACACTAGCACCTAGCTCACCTAGCTCAAATAGACAGAAACATTTACAGAACACAAACAACTAACTGAAAAACTGAATCGCAGTCTTTTTTTACAGTAGCCAACATAATAAGAACATATTGTTCTTTGTAACACACCTTCTGATAACAGTCTGAGGTTTTCATATCATGGTTTGAAAAATACAAAACTCTTCTACAATCTTCTAATGTCTCCACTCATTTTCTTCTATTCTGCTGCACGTCCCATTTTTCTCGTTGCTAATTATTGCTAAATATCTATTATTGCACATGATGTATAGGGTTCAGTACGTTTTTGATCATACAATGAAGTGCCGTGAACGAAATGCGCTTTCAACATTAAAAACGTTGGTAAAGAAACTTGGATTTTACTTCTATTATTCAAGCTTGTATTGTTCGATCGTAAACTGATCAATACAATACAAACAAACGCTCCTAATGCAATTTTACACTTGCAATTTTACGCCCCAAATAAAATATATTCAATACGACATTCGTCCTTTGTGTAACGGAAAGGGACGACATCGCGAGCGCCCAAACTCGATTATAAGTGCCGTATACTCTGGGCCCAGGTACACCTTTAATAGAAGTAAGTGTGTCGAGTATGCGACGTAAAAAGGCGATGGAAGTGCGCAGTCGGAGAAGGAGGAAGAGAAATACGGGAGCGGTGCAACGAAAAAAAGAACGGAAAGAAGGGCAAGGACCTGACTTCTCCCTATTTGGAGCTATTTCTGTCTCAGATGCGGTGACGTCGTTACGTGCGCTGCATTATTTACAGCCACCTTTATCCCGTAACTTAGCCGAAAATCCATACCTTCACGATCTCTTTTCACTCGACTCTCGTGTATAGCCATAACGTTGTATGTGCGTTTCTAAATCCCGGGAAGATACGCGTAATTCATTCGCTACTCCCCTTCATGCTCCTTTCAAATTTACTTTCGAAAAATTCGAAAAGAAGATGCCGGGAAGTTTCCGCGCTCATATATCTCGCGTGTTTAGATGTATTGCGACTTTAAACGGGCGAGATGCTATCAGTAGAGAATATGAATGTTTCAGATGTAAATTGCATTTGCTATATTTGATCGCAGGTACGTTTGCTTCGCGGAACTTCCGACCCCTTTTACGTCTGAGAGGTCTGGTTAATGTTCGAAAATACAGATCTTGTGTTGAGGAAACTATCCTTAATTTGATTTTTCGTCGAAATGAATGTATGGATGTACAGTTAAGCACGGTGCTAAGTTGTTTATGAAAGTAACTATTTAGTCTGGTACAAGACTGTTATAAGTTCTATTTTTTGCTGAATATCATTAGCAATAATGATTAATATAATTTTTTACAGTAACGGATTTAAGAAATTGCGTTGTTGTACGGACATGTTTCTTCCTACCCGGCGTTATCAGCGCGGTTTCGAGCGTACTTTCATCTCTACCTTCTGTCGTTGTTGTCTCACAGTTAGCCGGGTAGGCAGAAACATGTCCCCGTATTAGAGTACTTTTTTCTCTCCTTTTGTTGCGTTCGCCGTGAATTATTCCATCAATACCACGAGAGAGCGAAGCTATCTTAGCATTATATATTTTTGGTTATTGTTTCTAGGATAATGTGTTCTACTTCGTATATCATTTAATATATTTTATGCAGCTTTTTATAAGCTTACCCGAGGCAATTTTGTGACAAGTTATTCTAAAAATTTGTTAATATTGTTGTGTACACTGCTACAAAGATATAAGCTTCAGAACCACAGAGCTAGAAAAAAAAATTACAACTACACTGAGGCATAGGGAACAATCACGTTAACCCTGCAATGTATCCCCCTCTCTCTTGAAAAATAATTTTAATGCAAACCTTAGTTCACGAAAATTTAAACCTTACTAATAAATAATGCGTTGACAGCAAATCATGTTATACGCTTTTAAAATACTCCTGTAACAAGGGTCGATGAACGAAGAAGCTTTCCACTGCAAAAGCACCACGATTTAATGGTGCTTTTGCAGTGAATGGAAGATTGAATGATTGTCTTGTTTTACTACTACCGTCGTTTGCTATTACTCTAACTCCCACCGAAAAGATAATTCTTGCCTCGCAATTTTTCACATTTTCATTTTAATTCTCTTAAAATTCCTCAATTGTATCTACCATACAGCTCTGCATATGACTCTTCTTCCTTCAACGCCTTCTTAAGATACCTTCTTAGTTGATTTGCTCTCGGGAAGTCTTTCAATGAATCTGAACTGACAAATTTGATGCGGTTAGTTCACTGAGGTGATTATTTACCTTAACAACGTTAACAACAAGATTAACTCTGGTTGGGTAAATAGCCGCTACCCGCAGAACACTTCTTCGAAACCATTCGTGTTCAACGTGTTTATTTAACTTAAAAGAAGAGATGTGTACCTGTAATAGTATCGAATAACGTACTCCAATGCAATACCTCATTCTGAACACGATATTATACAAATCAAACAAAATAATTCAAATTAGAATTACCTACGCCGTAAAATTAATGTAAACAAAATAGAGAGAATCCTGAAATTGATTCTGTACGTATTCGTATCGGGTGTCCCATAATTCACATCCAATTAGGGACGAAAGTGACCCCTAAATTTTCAGGTCTATTAATAAATCATGCAGTTCGCTCACCCTCTATGTTTACGAAAGGGTACGCTGCAAGCGCGCCGTAGCCAAGCAATACTAAATATAGTAGTGCACCACCGTAATTTAAAAGGCGCTGCTTATGTTCGAACCTGTACATAAACCAGCCAAGCTACGAAAATCACTTTGTAATTTCACGTGCGTACGTAAGGGTACGCTAATGCAGCACCGGTAGCGCATACGCAGACTATTATATGCACCTAGGCAGAACTGAGGTTTTTACTTGTCGAATACAAACTTGTATCCCATTTTGTTGGATATAATTTACATGTCATGCGGCGGTTGTAGATAAGACGACCTTCTGACAAGTTGATCGATTATACGGGGAGAATTTTCGATGGGGTGCGTGTAAAAAAGAAAAATTTTAGTGGAAGTTCGGGTGAAGTTTGATTAATCGATTCGATTCATCATTCACGAGGAATATTATAATTATTATACACTCGTAAATCAACGTGAGCAAGTCGCGACTAATAAGAAATCGATTTGCATAATCTATTACTTTACGAAGATTGTAAATTGCGTGCGACTTCGCCAATATAATTGATGTGGGCACGTGATTGCAACTACGAGATTCAGGAATAGCTAGAAATAATTGTTTTATTACAAAGGACTAAATGTTCTAACAATGTTTTAACGGTGTTGTCGCCATGTGCAAACGCGCGTTCCGCATTAATACACCTTTGTGGAAGGTGGCAGCTGTAATTGAAATCGTTGTATACAGTAAGTTAGAAGTAAGATGGAGAAGAAGAGAAGAAGTACGGATGGGAGGATTTACTTAAATGATCGACCTCTACACAAGTGATCAGGATAGCAATCGACTATGGGCACACATCAAAGTAATCGATAATAATGATATAAGCTACCAACATCCCCCTTGTGCAAACACGCATTAGTGCTTATCACCTTTGTGAAAATAAAATTATATATACGACAAATATACCAAGTGTACAAGAATGTAATGCGGATTTTTCCCTAAAAAACGTTAAATTCGGAATGATAAAAAATGCTTTGTTCAATGTACACTCCATCGCTTGTTATGTATTTTTCCCATCTTTCGGCCAATTTGTGAATACCACACCAGTAGAGATCTTCTCCTTCTGCTACGAACCATTCATCGAGCCATTTCTTCGCGCCCTCGTACGAACCAAAGCGATACTCAGAAGATGCGTGACCAATCGATGTAAAGAAGTGGTAATCGGAAGGAGCCAAGTCTGGTTAGTGAGATGGAGCATCGTTCTGAAGAAAAATGACTTTATGTTGCCTCTTTCGGTATTCCGGCATTTTTTCAAACAGCGAACGGTGCAAATCGGTCAACGGCTATTGGTAACGTTTAGTATCAACCGTTTTCCCAGGTTTTAGCAACTCATAATGGACCACGCCCCTCTGGTGTCACCAAATACAGAGCATCGTTTTTCTAAAAAAGCGATTCGTCCCAGCGAGGAAACTGTCACATGTGCTTTCACGCTTTTCTATTTGCTTGCTTCATTCAACTCGAGCGGTTTTCTGAATCTTTTCCATCTCCCGTAGCCGATTGAAAGCAGCTTACTGTCTAGCAATGCTTACCAATTCCAAATCTTCGTATTTTTTAGAGGTTTTCCACATTCTTTGTCTACAACATCGAAATCATCACTTTTCAAATGCTAAAACCATCGTGCACACGTCTCTTGCGATAGAGAATGTTCACCATAAAGTTTCTCAAAGTAGTCGATATGATTCCGCAGCAATTTCCTTCAAATGATAACAAAAATGCTCTTTGTTCGGTATAAATGTTGATATATTGAACACAGCATATGATGTTATGATTGTTGTGATATATTTATGTAGCTTTTACCACTATCAATTTTTGTGCGTGGCGTACCGCTAGACATATTTATAAAAAAACAAACAAGCAAAAAGAGCGAGGAGAAGTACGGGATGTAGTTTAAGAGAGTTCATTGCAATAGAAACACGTTATTACAAACAACTAGTTTTATTATTGAAATACAGTACAAAACAAAAAGTAAACAGCAAAAGGTAAAAATAACGAACAGACACATGATTGACGCAACGACATTGAAATGACGCAGTATCAAATCTTTATAGCATAAGCTTCATTGGTGCACCATTTGCCTGCAAACCTGCTCTCTTTCTTTTTAACTGTTCTCAAAGTACGCTTTGGCTTTGTTTTGTTAATAGTTTTAAACAAACATTTATGTAATGAGATCTTAGATGAAAATTACCTTTTTATTTATTTAAAACTTTCTGAATCATATGGCAGTGTTAATCTTATTGGGTTTTATAACAACATGACTAAAAACTAATGTCGTTCTTTTTATTAACTCGTTCAAAAGTTTGCCAACGAAACGCCGTTTCGTTCCAACGTAGTAAGACATAACGCGACGATCGTGTCGAGAGGAGTAAATAAATCTGTTTTAAGACGACACGATAATAGCAGAGCACTGCCTTCAAATAAAATGCGTTTATATTAAAAAGCGTGATGAAACAGTATCCCTCTCCCAAGACAATATGTGTACGTACATAACGCAGCAACCACTATAGCGTAAACAGATTCGCAGCGTGATATATGCAGCTGTTAAATTTTAATCAGAATAAAAGCACTCATTTCTCATAAATTCGTACTACTAATTTTAAAGCGCATAAATCACTTCGGTTGGTTTCTTCCTGGTGTGTATTCGTTCTAGGCCGCTTGCCCAACCGAGTGGGAAAATTGCCCTCAAAATAGAGAGGAGGCCGTTGCTTCCTCCTTGTGCGATAATTTTACGTGCGGTTTCAGTTGGGTAAGTCGCAGTGGTAGCAATAGAAACGGAAGCTGGGGATATCCGTGCATCGCCGCGGCGTAATTATATTTCTCGATAGATCCTTAGAGCATTACTGGGGATTAATTCACCACAGAATTTCGCCGAGACAGCGTAATCTCTAGCACAACAAATCATCTTACGACAATGAACGCTAAAAAGATTATTTTCGGTGTTCGATTAATTCTACAGGAGGATAATCTCTAGACAGCGGGAGGGTTTAGTCCGTCGTCGAAGGAGCCCTTTTTTGTTTGAGCTATTAACGTTACGTAATCGAGAGTAAAAATTACGTTCGCTTACAGATGTTGGAATAGTTGCTTTGAATTCCAACTATTGAATTGGGAATATTCAATTTACAGATAACTAACGATTTAATAACAACAACAATTTAGTAACGAATTCAGGAAGTTTATGGCTGAAGGAATACAACTGCGTTCGCTAATGCAATCGGGATAGGTAACCAGTCATACATTTGGAAGAATGTTATTTTTCAAATACCGCCGTGCCTAAATTTATATTAATACTTAAATATATTATTATCCGTCCTTAATCGTTGCCGCATATTGTTACGTGGTGCCATATGGTACATACGTTCTATTTAATATATTCGAAGAAACGGACAAAACTTCCAGAGTGTATTGTATAAGCACATATGAGCTCTTTTCCAATTTTCATTTGTGACAATTAATGACCTTTCTTAGATCATCGTCAAAAGTTGCAGCAGATTTTCGATAAATTAATTCGCTAAAAAATGACGAAATGACACGATAAACGATAAATCGAAGGTGACATATAACATAACGTAACCAGAACGTAAAAGATTTACGTCTTACGTTAACTTTACGTTACTTGACGACATTCCCAATTCTAAACAAAGATAGTTATATACAATATATGAATTAATAAAAGACCGCCATGGATACCAACGTGAAACAGTCTACATCAAAGACTACCTCGTATGCACATTTTTACCAACTAAAGAAGGTTAACAGCAACAGAGGATTACATTTTTTTTTATCTTTTTGCATTTCTCCAAAATCATGTTCAGCTGTTCCGTCGCACACACACGCGTAAAAAAGGTGAATCTAATAACGCCCCTTTTCTTCTATCAAACGAAATCATATCAAAGGCGACGGACCCCGGAACGTCATCCGCCCAAGATGAGCGGCGGTCTTCAAGTATCGAGTTTTTTTTTTTCTCGTTTTTAGGATACCCTCGTAAATCAAGGGAAAGCGACACCTATGTAAACTAGGGTTTTTATTTGTGGAACAGAGGAAGTCCGTACATCAAACACACGCACCCTCCGCTTTCAATAAGCGACACTTACGTACGCCAGATCTGCTCGTCTTTTTTTAGTGAAACTTGTAGACCGTAGATCCAAAGATTGTGCTGAGTAACTGCCGATTATTAGAAAAGTAATTGTTAATATTCTGGTGAGATGGTTCAAAAATGAAATAAATCCTTTTATCAAACATTTTTTTTATTCCTTCTATGATAAAAAAATATGACCGTTGATAAAATCCGCACTTCTTGACGCTGTGCTACCATTGCTGCATCCGCATTCTTCCAGTTTTTTTAACAGTGTAATGTACAAGACTTAACAACACAATTCATTCTTGGTACACTACAACTGATAAATTCATTCGAGTTGTACACAATGTAAATACAACATTTATTATTAGGAAATACTAAGTAATGCAATTAATATAATTTCTGGGATTATTTGAATTTTATTAATACAGGAGAGCGAGGGAGGATGCCCACTAATATGTACTTAAAGTCGCTACCATTATGACCCGCAATATTTTCTAATTGTCCCTTGTGACAGGATTAAATTTTTATTATTGAGAAGTTCCAACATTTCGAGTTTGTATTATGTGCGCCGTGGAATGAATCGAAATGAAGAAATAAAGCACGTACAGAACCGTAAACGTAGTGAACGATCATAAGCTACAAGAAGTGAATCAGTTCCTTATAATAACATCTTTACGAAATCGTCGACTTACCGCACCGCAACCACGCAACAGTGAAATACCACTTAAGGAGACGCATGGACGTTGGGAAACCGCAATTAACGACTGGCCGTAAAAAGAAAAGATTCGAATGGACTAAATACCACGACAATTAGACAAAGGATCAGTACGTGTTCCGACTCTCCAACAACTGAGTACTTCTTATTTGATACATGTTTATATTTAAATATCGCGCGAATGTTGCAACAGGATTGGTAGTAATTGCGTATGCGTGCCGTTGCCAGTAGTCAACAACTTATTGGATTACTAGCACAAATACTGTTGTTTGTTGCTCCCCACATTAATATTAAACAATTCTCCAGTATACCATTCTTGTTCGTCCCGCTAAACAGCTCCAAATTCTCGAGGTTTCAGCTTGGAAATAAGGCATGTAATACTCTTAAAGTGTTAATTATAATTGTAATGTTGGAATACCTTCAAACCAGGTACCCTACTTGATTAATATACACATATAAGTGCGTGGGGCTAGTGGAATTCGCCGACAAAAGTTCTTGAATTGGCGAATCCGGTTAGGGGATGGTCTGCTTTTGGACAGCTGAGTCTAATGGTATCCACTATAAGATGAATTGCATGTTACGTGAAGGAGATGCAGAAAATCTGTTTTTATTAATCTCCAAACTTAAAGCGTAGTTGAAACTCCGTCAGTGACGTTCTTAACAAACTTCGTTACGTAAACCAAAGAATTTAACATCATCACTTATGACCTACTCCGTAGTTTCCGCCTTCGTATTTTAAAGACGTTTACTGCACGGAACAAATGATATCAACGGACCACGCTGTATCACGCTGTTTTCGTTAGCATTTGTTGTTTCGTTCATGTTTATCAAATCACAAATAGTTTAATGGTGTCAATATATAGTTTGCTTGGCGTGACGGCAGTAAATAAAATAAATCAACATTGGCGATCCTAGTCTGTTGATTCAAAATGACTAAGTAAAAAGAGGTTAGGTATAAATTATATATTAGAAAAAAAGTGAAAGAAGCGATATATTTTAGTTAGCGAGATGTAGAAGTTCGCTACCCTGACTGACGATGTCCATAATTTAACGCATTTGCCAAATTCACGCTAAAATTTGAGGTTACCGGAAACGTCCATTATATTGACGTGGAAACAGAGAAAAAGGCCCAACAATATTTTAAATACAGTGAAAATCTTCTTTGAAGACAATTTTTACAAGTAGACGGCAGATTAATTAAATTAACCTGGTTCTTGGCAAAACTAAATATTCACGAACATTATCCTCCACGTACTAAGAGAGATTTTTCATTTGCGTTTTCATTTGTTTTGTTCAATATTTGCTTTGTCCCATTCACACAATACTGACCTGAACTATAGACTTGGTTTGTTTGCTGATGTCGTCGTTGGATCCTTCCGAGGATCTTGGCCCTCTGATACATCCAGGAAACATACTGTTTATGTCGCCCCTATTTCCAGAACACCCTCGGTACAGTCACCAGAGACACCAGATGCCATCGGTCACATTTTATAAGCGTTGTCGTGTACACTACACAACATACAGCATTATTTTAACTTCACGTAGAGTATTTTGAAATCGTAAATAAAGCGGAACATCTTTTTAAAGTTTACAGTTTTCATGTTTCCAAGCACTTCTCGATGTAGTAGGCTTAATGTGGCTATTAATTCACTTGGTGTTTTATTATTCCTTATCACGCGAACGTGGGATTTGTGTTATTCATCTACGAATAAATGAACGTTATGACTTCTGAAATTATTGTTATTATTAACAATTACTGTGACTACGAGATATCAAAGAAAATTGAAATTTCGCTGTTGAATACAGCTAAATCTTGCTGCATTAATTAAGTTTCCGATTCGAATGCAGTACAGCTACATTTAAGATAATATGATTACTGAAAAGATTTACATTTCTTGGAGTAAATGATGTAATGAAAAAAAAGATTCGATGAAGAGAGTCGTGGATTGCTGAAGGCGATGGAATAAGTAAAAGTAAAGATTATCGTGTTTCTAACCTACTTTTATTTGAATAAAACATGTCAATCAATACGATTAACTATTAGCACATTAAGGAAAAAATTAGTGACTATTGAACATAAAACCAACCAAGTATCGACACACATCCATACCACACAAGATGTTCGATTAATTCCGAACAGTTGTTTCAGAAATTTGTGGACGGGCGAATCAATTGTTCGAAATTAGTTAAATAACCTGCGAAGTATACAGATACTTTACTATTTCACGGTTCTCGCTATTATTAATATTAAGCGATCTATTTCAGAGGTCTGCTACCATTTATGAGCTTTATAACAAGCAAAAAATGTATAATAAAAACGATTTTTTTTTATAACATGTATCCGACGGGCAAAACATTGTCGTGTTTCTTTCTGATCAAATACAAAAAAAATATAGGAAGCTCTTGCTTTATAAACTCTGTCTTCGCTCGATCATTCCTTGGGTCCGTTAGCTAGGTCAACGGACGCGGCTATCAATTAAAAAGAGGTTGCTGATACCCTATATTTCTCAGTTGAAACCTGATCTCGAGATTCTCACTCTCATGCAATACGCGCTGAGACGGCCAAGCTAATGCGGAAACGCGTACTCGACCACTACTTCGGCCTCATAGTGTCGCCGACAGAGTGTCTGCAACAGTTTCTGCAAATGTCGGCTTTTTGAAAACAACATTATAATTAGGATGATACGTGACACGTTTCGCTTCCAGAAATACAATTTTGGGCTTTTATGGGTAAGAAGAGGAACCATTTTGAAAAATCTTGTTTCGCGGAGGTAAAATCTTCCGATCCCCCCAAGGAACGAGCCTGTACAATTAATGGTTTTTATACAGTTTAATTTTTCTTTCTCTACTCACAACGTTCCCAACGATTCCAACGGAGAATATATAATTTTTGTGCGTGTGGTCATCGCGCGTTTATTATGTATCGATTTTATTCAACATTATGACTAACCCTACAACAATTACTGCATTTGAATGATGTTATTTGCAGGATACTAAGATCATGAATACATAATCATATCATGCGGTATGCATAAAAAGATACTTATTGAAATTGCAGAGATTCGAAGATACATCCACGAGTACTGGAAGCTCCTTTCCTCTTTTATATCAATTTGTCCTGTCATATTACGTAGTACAGCTTCAGAAAAAAAATACGTGTACGTATTTTTAATTAATCGCTTATGTTGATGAATGTGAAATCACTTCTAAATGTGTTTAACTGAATGGTGCGTACTTACACATTCATTTTGAAATTTTTGAACATTTAATAAACTAAATAAAATAAATAAAATTTTATAAATATAAACGAATGTCAATTACAAAACATGTTTCGCTCGATGAATCTAAATAATCATGTCTCAAGACCATGAATAAAAAAAATGTTGAATTACTAGAATAAGTAAGTATGTAACTGTTAATGCTCGTACTTATAAAGCAGTTGTATTCATGCTGGCAGACCAATATAAATGTCCTGTCAGGTCTAACACAAAATTTAGTTCAATGCAGTGTATATTCTGCTACCGAATTAATTACCCGTTACTCTGTTTGCAAGTTTGAGAAGTCTTCAAAAAAATAGCGTTCAAGTCAGCTAGATAACTAGGGACTCTTCGTAAGAGATTCCGCTAAAACAAAACATAAGTTCAGATCGATGGATTTATATCTTAACACTGTAATAATAAATATCAGGTTTTTTTATCTAGAGGTGATCCTATTTATAACATCTTCTACTTTCAAAGGCAATGCCTGTCCGCTAAGGAAACGCCGAAGCAGATTCGAATTTATTTTCGTCAGATAGCAAAAGTAAAAGGAGCGTGTAACCGACAACAGCAAAGTACGGTAACATCTCATCATCACAGGAAGTCCTCCATGACACATTCTTGATCACGTAGAGCAACCGTTGACGTACAAAAGATTTTAAAAAGAAAACAATGCAGAAGCTTAAACAATGCACCTTTATTATTGGGCATTATCTGAATTGCATCTTCTACGGGTTCATTCCGGACAGTACATGCAGGCGTACGCCTAGTAAAATTAATGAGGCGCATATGTATTTACGGATATATACACGATCCACGCGTATTTAAGCATTAGCATCTGTACAACCGCGCACAGTCTCGCGTTCTATTTTTAATTCGTTTCTACGGGTGTATATCACCGCTCCCTGTTATCGCGGTAAGACGCGACAAAAGGAGTTTTCTAAAAAGGTGACAGCTGAGTCAGATGAGTTGGGCGTCCGCCTTTAAAATTTATTTTTTCGTTGGGTTTAATTACTGACAATTTTGACGGTCTTAAAAGCGTCGTAAATTAACTTTTCTCGATCCGGAAATGAACGTTTACTTTAATTATGGATTATGGATTAGAAGATTGCCTTCTACGCTCGTTCCGCAACAATTCAAAGGATGCCTAAGATTCAACAATGATGTTCAATGAAACATTGAATTGAGTCACTGGAAAGTTTTCTAGACAGGAAGATAAATTAAATTAGATTTTAGGATTTTTTTCTAATTGATTAAATTTAAGAAGTATTACAATATGAAAACAAAACTAACATAGAATTACGACGTGTCAATACATACAAATTCTGATCAAAGTTAAAAATTCTAACCCATTAGTTGACGACATTTAATCGACGAAATTACAACTGAGATACGACTGAAAATATTCATGACACTGTTGTAATTTAAGTCAAAAGATTATGGATGTGAAGAAATTGAAGAGGGTCACCGATTATTCCAAGATCATCGTTGACTTATATTCTCTGAACTCCCGGACAGTTCGACTAGTGTAAATTTAGTGTTGAATGGGTGGTCATACTGAACTCGCTATACATACCGCGCATAATGATGTAATGTAAATTATATTATTAGACGCCGCAAAATGTAATATTAAAAATGTAAACCTTTAAAGCTTTATTTTATAGCTTTTATTGAAGCCTACTTCAATAAGCAATCTAACAAGTAACTAAATGGCTAAGTACCAAATAGTAGTAGAGTCTAGTAGATAGATTTCTTTTCTTTGGAGACGCAGAAGGATTTCTCCGGACGGCCGCATTGCCCGGAAAGACCGAATTGGTCCCCTGGCACGTTAAAAACCCGAACATGTTCGACAGAATCCGGACGTCCGGGTATATCTCCGATCAGCGGTACTAACGCGTCGTTCGAAAGTTGCATCCCTGGTTATTATTTCGTGAATTCATGATATGTCAGTAAAAATCGTCTAAAGTAAGCTTTAGCACAAAATCGTACACTTGCGATGTTGAGACAACCGCTTGTAACTTTAAATGAGTTGTAAATCAATTGGAATATTAAAAAAATACTTATCGAGGATCAAGAAAAGCAATTGATTTTAAACTAAATTGGATAAATTGGATTTTTTTTAATAGGGTGTCGTATAGGCTAAATGTCCAATATTAATAATTTTGGTTCACTATAAATGCAACTTGCGTCATTGTCAAGCATTTAATAACTATCATAATCGAGTATTTATTATACTGATTTGACGTAGTTCCTATTTATTATAAATTTATTAGTTAATAAAATAATTTTTGTTATTGCCTTAACAAAACGAAAGCACTACAGCAACTAAACGTACATATATACATCGTATAGAAATTATTTTGTAATGTAATAGTTATAAATTTGTAACATATTTGTCAACGCAATAATAACTTGTGAACTAGTAAGTTAAAGGAGCCAAACATTTGTCTAGCCGTCCATATTTTGTCCAAAAAATGCCTGATTCTATCAAATGAAATTTTTCACTATTACACATCCTCAATTTTTCAGCCCTTCTTTTAATATTTTTTTGTAAGAATCAGAGCATATAGTTTCCACGGAAAACAGACGCAAATTTATCGGAAATATAATGACAATAACTTGGCAATACTCTGGCGTCAAACATTCGTTTTCGATGATAATTTTTAGCTTGGTACACATAACACTTGATGTGATCCTATATTACGCACCAAAATTGCATGTATATGTGCGCAAGCAAAATGACAGCTTATTCACAAAGAGTTTGATTCAAGACCCATGCGTAATTTGTTTATCTCTCAGCACTAACTTACATTAGTTTGGTTTTCAAATAAACAAACCATAAAAGTATATACGTAGCTGAGCAACCAGTACACGCCAAAGATGATTCACTTATTTGCTTTAGATTCTGTACTAATGTATACAAAAAATCATATAAACATATTTTAGCAAACTCACTTTCAATATTGTTTTACGAAAAGTACTTAGGAGCATCTCTTTCGATAGATTTGCCGATATTATTTCTGAAAACCTATGTAGTAACCATTATATGATTAAATACACAGGTTTCTCTTTAAATTTCTGGTCAAAATTTATATTTTTATCTTCCAATTTTCTTTGTTTCTCTTGCTTTACTTCGAAGAGCAAATCTGAAATAATTTAGAAGAAATAATTAAGAAGAAGAACACCCAAAAGAAATCAAAGATATTAGCGAGAAATAGAAATCGAAGCATTCGTTCAACAATTTCTATATGGGCATTCATTAGAGGGAGCGTTACTAGATCCAGATATCTTCGAAACAACTACTTTGGACTAATTAATTAAATTTTAATGGTGCGGAGTGTGCGGGTACTTTAGTGTTGTTTGGCATACTACCAAACAAATTCACATAAGAGGTCTTTTAGAGGGATTTCATAAGAAACTAAATTTTCATATTGTACTTGTCGCAATGAAAATACCAATACCGTAATGGTTTGAAAACCGCATGAATGATGATAATATCTTTGACAAATCCTTCTCAGACGAGTTTGCCAAGAGTTCAAATTCCTTATGTAACGATACAGAAACCATCGCATTTTGAAAAGGTTGATGTCTGGATAGCAGCTTCATTCATTGGTTCATTATTTTTACATGAAACGGTAAACGCGGAGTATATCGTAATAATTTATTGCGACCTTTTCTAAACTAGTTGCATGATGACGAACTGAGCAGAGGATACTTCCTACAATACAGTGCGGCATCTCTTTAAAAACATTACAATCATTTGAACCTCTTAGGTGAGTAATTTGATAATCAGGTGGAAGATTTCAAAATGTTTACGTTACGATAACGTCTCAACATCTTGTCAACGCACTTAGCAACGGTGAATTAAAGATTTGTGCTGAGACCAAAGAAGATCACTTTAAGCATTTACCGCAATTGTTTACCAAATTCCTCTCTTACTCTTATTAAGAAATGAACTTTCGTTCTGCTAGCTTTATTGTTTTTGGCTTAGATCACCACATTAACCATACGCTTTAAACAGAAACTCCTCATTGCAAAACGCGTGGAGATTACACATATCGAAAATATTGTAGGTTTCTCATTAGGTATTTACGATAAATGTGCCAATCAATTGGTTTATTACCAAAAGATTACCAGATGCTCTTCTGTGACGATTTTAGCTGCCCTAGGGCAGACTACTACCCCCATCAAAAGAGATAAGAATTGGGAAACTTCTATGTCTTCTGATGGGAGCAAAAACGTGCTACACTAAAGATTCTATTACAAAATGTTTTCAAAAATGACTGAAATTTCAGATGAAGTTGTTCCACCGGCGTTGGAACTCGATAATACATCGTTAAGTTAACACAAGAATAGCTTAGCCGTGCAATTTTCTTACGCAACTTTACCCTAAGCAACAAATATGTAGAAAGTCGTTAAAGGGAACCCTATATTACTGAAATATATGCCATACAATGTTGCATGTTTTATCACGACAGCGTAGACCAATTATATTAATAAAATAGTTAAACTTTAACGAACTCACTCAATAAAATTTCCATTTAGTATCAATTAAAACGCAGTAACCCGCGGTAAACTAATAAGAAAAGTATACTTTACGATACTTTAATAACAACGTTATGTACGTAGCTACTCGTAAACGCCTTAACAAAATATTACATTCTCTTCTACACTTAATTTAATCAACACTCCACGGCTATTAAAGTGTCGTTACGTTTCTCACCGCCTTATCGCATCAAAGACGTCTGCGATAGTTTACTTAAATTAGCTTTTTCACATTTATCTAAGTTTATTTTGAAATTACATTAAATATCAGAGACCTCTATGGTTCTTGGTTGATTATACGTACAAACGTTTGGCGTCTTCTAATATCTGCACTGCAGTCTTACTTTAGCCATCATGTACGTATTTGATACACATGAACGTGTTAAAATATATAATACACGCACACCGATGACAGCCGTACGAGCTTTTTTGTTTACTACACCAGAAAACAAGCGAGGATGTATTGCGCTTAGTTGGTGAATTTATAAAATCAGGAAGTCTTTGATCTGATGTTTTGAAAACAGATATGCCTACAGAAAATGCATAAATTACGCTATTGTTTGTTGCATTAAAACGCAGGTATATTGGTTTTCCATAAATACTTATAAAAATATTTTTTTTTTTGTTTATGTACGGATGTAATATTACTGTCTACTATTGATGTCCGGACTAAGGATGGTTTCTTGCGTAAAAATTACTCAAACGTACTGCAAAATTGCTTTTTGATGGCTAAGAATCACTCGGTCCGCCTTGGCCACAAATATTAAACTGAAGTATTCCAGATGTGAGAGGAGTCGGACTTTTCTTAGATGTATCAGGCTGCCTGATAAGCCCGTTCAGCTCGACAAATCCGTTCGCTGTTAATTTTCAACATTTTTTTTTTTTAATTCAACGTGAGCATTATTTTCCGAAACTTCCATTTTCAAAAGACGTAGACAGCAAATAACTTTTAAGTTTAATGATGTTGTCATTTTAGGATCTATTATTATTAACTCAACATGTTTAGCGGCAATAGTTGCTATAAAAGTGGAGCCGGGCCGAACCGGAACTGGCAAGCCAAAATAAATTTTAAAATGTCCACCTACAGTATAGCAACGTTATCTTTGAAGGTGCGTTATGTAACTTATTTGAAGTGGAACACAACAGCTTAGTTAGTCTGCGATTTCTATTGGAACAAGTTCTGTATATTCAACTATACAATAATCTAAAAATTAAAGGATGCTTAATATATTTAACTTTTTCGTTCGTACGGTTGACAATAGGAATCCACGAACTTCCGAAACATATGTTCGGAATTAAACATTTTGTATTGCTCGAAGTGTACGAGTGTCATAGTGTTTGCAATTTCAAAAATTCAAAATAAAGAAAGCATTCTCACACGCTGTAGAAAGCAAATAGATGTGAACACACCCGTTTGTTTAACGTTTTACTAATTTTTTTAAAAGTTGGCAACTTGTCCCTGTCAGTGGTAATTTTGTTATACCGTTTGATAAACTAGTCTGTGCCGACTTGCTTGTTACAACTTATATAAATTACGTTTTGAATCATTACGAATCGTATACAATATCGGAAAACGGATGTAACGCAAAAAAGAACCATAAATATCGTAACATTGCGCGAACATACATCTATGAATCAAAGAGACATTGCTAAGACATGTAGTGTGAGTATGGGAAGTGTGAATAAAATTTTGAAGCGGAAATGTGGAAAAGTGGAAAAAGACCAATACCTTTTTTACTATTCTGACATCCAACATGCTTTGCACACGCTGGAGTTGTAATTCACGATTCTACCGTACGAAGAAGACTAACCGGAGGTTCGAGAAAAGCCATTCGCCCCCAGAAAAAAAGATGTTGACAACTATTACCTTTAACTACATACTATGAAAAATGAATGAAAAAATAATATATTTGAACCTAAGAGACAATAACGCAAAGTGCTATTTTCAAGTTAAAGCTACGGTACTAGCAGAATGCTGAAAGTCGACCGCTATTTTTCAGTTATATTCACCTCCATACTAATGATGAAACTTTGCGGAGGAAAATATAACTTGTGTAGATTCTCCAGAAAACTCGCCAGATGTAAACCGCATAGAAAATCTGCGGACTATTGTGAAACCCAGATTTTGTAATGTCGACTCCACAACAAGAACAAAACTGATAGATGCTATGGTTTTGGACCAAACAAATAATGTTGAGGTTATTACACAAGCCAAGGGGGCCATATATTTAAACAATTAAAATCTAACCACAATTACCCATTAATGTTGTTAATACTTCCCAAATCAAATAAACACATCAACCATGAACACAAAATAGGGCTGATAATTTTCAAATGATTAAAAACAAGATTTGTATACACCAACCTATGTAGATGCACATACATCCATAATATGTATGTACGTATATTTCATTGAAAATCATGGTAATACAATAATTAAGTATTATATTCCTACGCCACATACACTTGCGCAGATGATTGTGTTAAGGCCACCGAATAATAAAAGAACTACTGTAGATCTTATATACTGAAAGAATAAATATATAGACATTGAATAAACTTTATAGAAAATTTTCAAGCAGATATTGCGTTATATTGTCGACATGTGCGTTGAATTGGAAACTTAATTTTATCAAATAGGTAAGTCAGAAAAAAATGCAGTTTTCTTTTGAATTTCTAAACTTTCATGCGTTGAATAGAGAATATTGCATTTCAGAACTTTTACAAGGAATCTTATCAGAATACTTTAGCTGATAGAAAAAAAAGAAAACGTAAATTATTTCGTCATCGTTTAAAATGAAAAGGAAGTTTTTCTAGCTTGAAATACGAAGCCTAAATAAATTTGAATTGTTCGAAGATCTAACTGACGGTCTTTACATAGATACTACTTAGATAGATAATGACCACATTTCAATTGACTTCAATGGCTCAAGGAAAAGTAAAATTCAGTTTAATATGTTAATAATTAAAGTATATTATTTATTGAACCAGTAACGGGGTGACGGAAACAATTATTATAAATCTTAGTGCAGATACATTCAATTTCAGCTGATTGATTACTTTTTCTTTTTTGATGGTGAGATGGGCATAAAAACTTGACTGGGGTGACATGTTACTGTGACGGGTGTGACGGACTAGAAAATGAGATTTTAGAATAATGAATTAAATGATGCTGAATATAAGGTTTATTTAACGTCTAAGAAGGTCCCAAAGAGGAGTAAGTTATTACCGCATAGTAAATAATAACATTTTAAACGATGGTCTCTTTAAATATGTGAAATATGAAATTATTCTCAACAATCTTATACGTTACATTAACTGTGGAATTGGTATGAATTAAGGAGATTTCTTGTTTGTTAACTATCTCAAAAGTCAATGCCAACCCTCTTTAAATGTTTTTAAATTTTCAACGTTGATTTTCTTAATTTGATCGAATGTCGCTGTTCTCAATACAATAAATTATTCTTTAACGTTATAATGATAAACCATGGCGCAAACTTAACAGTTAATTCAGAGGATCTGGTAAGTAACTTGCAAAGATACGTAGTACACTTATTGGTACATTAGTGGGAACTGCCAAAATAAAATAAGAGGCAAACGATGCTTTCAAGTGACACGTATATCCAATTCAATAAAGTACCTAGTCCTTATCCTGCATTTGAAACTACATATCGCGGAAACTAATATGTTTTTTTTTTTTACTATTTTAGATCTATGCACAAAGTGAACAATTTCAAATTTTCTCGCCAATTCAATTGTATAAATCGCACATGTTTAATTTGAATTTCTACACTATTTCATCAGCCTCACTGCACTATCCCTATTTCATTTTCGACAATTTTAAACGCGCGCACTTCGTACACTAAATTTATTCCACCTATTCCTGAGCTACACGAGCGGAAAATCAACACTGCGCTATTTACCCGATACACCTATACTTTTAATAATCCACGTGAAGCAACCTAAAGCCAGGAGCACAGCGTAACTAATTGCTACGAACAGGAATAGTATAGCTGGGAATTAGATTTCCGGCTCGTCGGTCGTCTGCGCCTATACTAGTTGACTGGTAACGACGTCTCCGTCGCCGACCGACGACGTCCCGTATACCATCGTGGACGCGCAATGCGGAGGTTAATGCTAAGCGCCCGGCGCGACCGGCGTTTTGACTGGCCGACTTGGGTTTTCGTCGTCGCCGCGGCTTCATTCGGCATGTGTTGCGACGTTCATCCGACGACGCAGCTGAAGACACGCACGCGCCTCTCGCGCATATCGAAGACACGCGGATAGAACACGCGACGAGTTATTCGCTGTGTATGTACGGCGAAGGTACTATGTGGTAGGTGGTATTGACATACGCAGGCTACGCACAGAATAGCAATAGGTACGGACAATTGTATATTAAACCTTCAGCACCATTGTATTGGATTGAAACGTTTGCGCTGGATTATGCATATTCACGCAGTAAAAAGAGCTCGTCCTGCCATTAATGTAAGCATAAGTAATTGAAAACTCCGGCGTAAAAATGGGGCATCTCCATTTTTTCAAACCCAATGAAATAAAATTTTGCAAATTTTTAAAAAGCCTCTTTTTGACGAATCAAATAGTTTAATGTTTTTGTGGATATTATAAACTGTGATTTTATTAATTGGAGACAGAATATTTAAGTTCGTGTAGGTATAATGGAGAGCCTGGCCTTGTATTCGAGTAACAGACGTGTAGATATATATATTAAAAACCTTGTTTAGCATATACAATGCTGCAACTTCTACCCGACGTTTGAACGGATGTAAGCAACATTTTTGTCTTTGCAACAAATGAAAAGCCTCGAATCAATTAATTCTGGAGAAATCGGTTCATTTGTTCAATATGTTTGAGCGCGCTTCATCTTCTAATATTCCATTGTATAACAACAAACATTCGTTACTGCCTATTTCCTGTTGTTACCGATACCTCCGTCTCAGACAGCCATTAGATAAAACGGCAGATTTAACGTTTAAATGTACAATATTATAACGTAACCAAAGCCTTATCTTATAATAATTATTTACAATTTAGATCTTTTAACGTACTTAAGCTGCAAGAAGTTTACGTTTAACAAGTTACAATTCTTTACAAAACATTTATTTCCATCTTGACGTGTATATATATAGGGTAACGTGCTCAATAAATGACTGCCTAACGTGGAGAAATTCTAGGACTCGTTCTTGGCGCTCTCGTAATTATTACATCACAATTCGCTTAACGACAAACCTTCTCTCGAAGCAGTAAATTTCAATTCATGTCAAAAGTTAATAAATACAAATTAAACATGTGTGCGTTAAGTGCGGGTCGGACGCGAGTAAGCGGAGCGAAGGAGTTGCCCTAGAGCGTCGAGACAGAAGGAGCTTTTACACATTTACTTGCGACGATTGAAAAACGTGACATCACAACGCCCGTCAATCGTGTCACCATTCCGCAGCCACAATCTCATCGACATTTATAGAAATATCCTCGTCCGTGTATTTAAGGGTCAGCGCTGCAGGGTAATTGTGCGACTGTAGAGGAGTTAATGCCCTTAGAAATTAGGTGCCGCAACAATTCGATCTCGAGAAAGTAGGAGAACAAAATTGTCGTAAATTCTTCTTAATGGTTGTTACGACACGTGCATGGCAACGCGCAATATAAAAGCAACATATGTGTGTGTATTCTCTATAAAGTATTTCGAATAAATTGTATATGCAAGTGTAATGGCATAGCAAAAACAATTTTTAATTTTTAATTTACGGAGACATTACTTGCAGTAAGATACATACATAGATAATTTATTTTTTTACTTTTATCCAACATACAAATATATACAAATCCATTTACACAACTATGTTTAACTAACGGTATTACGTGCCATCAATTATAAGAGAACATATGTAGTACACATTATTAGCTACGATTGTAGCCTCACCAAATTTAATAAATAATACACAGAATTGCTAGCCAATCGCTGACACAATAGCTGTTCGAGCAAGTTGAAAAACCAAACATGTATAGTATCAAGTTAACTTAATCTAAAGTTTGATAACTAAATCTGCAGACTTTGTTGGGAAGCACATCAAAAACATTATTAGCTGCACTTGTGATCTAAAATTTCTTATACAGAGTCATTCATATAAAGTAAAAAGAAAAGCGGCCCCAATGTTGACCCCTGAGGTACTCCTAATAACAGCTTCACTTAAGCTGTCCTGCTTTACGTTGAAATTGGTACAGTGCGAAACATTGACATAATGTTGTCTGTTCTTCAATTGACATAATAACGAGACAATTTAGTCTAAAGCAGCCCCCCTAATTCCATATAAGATCTCAATTTTGTCCATTAGGGATATCATCATCATTCGAACACTCTAAAATAATTCTAATTCTTCTTCTCTATTCTAATTCTAATTCACTCTAAATAAATCTAAAAATATTGCAACTGGGGATGAGCCAAAGCTGTTAAAGTTGATTGAATTTTTCGAAAACAATACTGAAACATTTTGGAGAAACACGGTGCGATAGCAACAGGACGATGATTCTGAATTAAAGACCTGCTAGCATTTTTATGAAGCAGTACAAACTAAACCGTCTTTAAAAGATCTGGAAAATTGCCTTGTTGAAACGATAAATTAATTCGTCGTTTCAACAATCCATCGTATCGTTCCAACGATGGAGATATAATTTGCATTAATAATACGAGACGAATATGTATTCTTTCGTTTTAAATAATACAAAAATCTCTCGCTTCACTCGCGGCTTTATTAAATCTTTCAGGTACTGTGTTAGATAGTTCTTAGTTTCTTCTAGATTAGTTAAACTCATAATTATAGATTGGTGAAACGTACGTTTAACATTTTTAACCAGTTGTTTATGGGCTTTCTTAGCGGCATTGTACACAGCATTTAGTTCCAGATATTTAAGATTTTTAAATTCATTAGAAGAAGATATTATTTCATTGTTTATCCAACTTTTGATATGTTATTGTTTTACAAGGGAACATGAAGATTAGAATAAAACAAAAAAGTAAAATTTAGCAAAACATTCATTCATAAATACCCGTAATATAAACTTCCGTTCAGTCTTCCCTTACTGAATCATTATAAAAACCTATCTACCTTAGAGCTCCAATACCCAAGGAGATTAACGAAACAACTTGCGTTTGAATTAACTGTAAGAACAGCCATTCTTTCTTAACCGTAAATTTTCTGTTTTGGAACAATGGTCGACGATGGTATTTAGTAAATGTAATTCTGCGTTCAATTTTATGGGTGGACCGAAAACATGTCAACATTTAAAATTACATTAGGGCGCTTTTAGATGCCTTCGTTATTGCCGCTTACGGCCAACGAAAATCTTGCCTTCGGCTCACGTAATTACTTGCAAATTGAGTTCATAACCGATGACACTTGAAGCGCAGTCATAAGGGAATCCTCCCCAGAATACACAGATCCCAACTTAATAGACCCCGAAGACAAGCACAATTTACAAATACATCCGCTGAGGTTACTGCACTTCCCGATCACTCACTTCTTGTTGATATGTACATATGTATATATGCACATGGACGTCCTAGCACAAAACTGGTGAAATAAGAACTACTTTTAATTCTTTTTAAAGTGAAACGTACGGCGCACAAAACCTACAATTTTTGCGATGTTTCATCCATATATTAAAACTTCTTTCTAGTACATGTTTCAAAAGGTTGCATCGACAAACGCTGGCTAGTAATAAAAGAGCATGTGTTATATTTACGGAAACGTTGACAAACACCTCCTGACATTAAGTGCATCCGAATCCACACTTGTTGGTTTAAACTTAGAACTTGTAGTTCCATATCGCTACGCGTCTAGTTGTGCATATGAAACAAACGCGATATTTACAAAGGACGACTTGAAAGTATCGCTGGTCTACCTGATGCAGGCGCTCAAACCGAGCACGTGCGAAACCTCCAGGTTATATTTACATGGAGGAGACTCGCGCATAGATGATACTCGGTAAATTGTTACTAACCAGAAACGTAAAGATGATTCTTCGGCAATGGCGAGTTTATTACGGCCGACTCTAATTGATGGCGCGAACTGGCGACTGCGGTTCGGCCAAGCCGTAAAGCATGGCGAAAGACACAATAAATATACGATCCGCTGCGTCCAGAGTCCCATTTGTTAATTTAGTGCGCGTCAAATATGAGTTATAGGGATTTAAAGTTTTATAACCGAATTAATAGGTTGACGGTATTCACAATCGAGACAAGTCGGATAAAATTTACAAATTACAAAACATTTTTCTCAACTGATTTAATTGTTTTAAGCTGGTCAGTATCGCTATTTAAAACAATTAAATTAAAATTGAAAAAAAAAGTATCTTGTGATATTGATTTCTTTTATAATATTCCACAATACTTTTGGTACTTAACCCAACTTGCTTTGCAGTCACGTAGTAGTGACCGACTTAGAATTATCCTGCTTAAGCTTTAGACACAAATTATTGGTCATTAACTTTGGCTTTTTAGCAATATACTTTTACTTTGGAATAGTCCTGCTGGTTGATCAAATACTTCTTCAGTCATCCCAAAGCTGTTATAGCAAATACTACGCCATCAATATCGTTTTATATAATTATTAGAATAATACCTTCAAATATTCAGCTCTAAAAAAATATAGTTTTTGCGACAATTTACTTATAAAAATTGTAACGAATAGCTCTAAATACAATAAATACAGAATTGAAATCAACAGCAGATATTTCATTAATAATACTAGACGTCGGGGATAATTCGTTTTATCCAATTTAATTTAACTTGAAATAGAATATTTTCCACATGCCTGAATTCGTCTCGTCTATTAACCAACCACAAGCACTGAATATTTCTCCTATTTATTCTGACGCTTAATTTCCACAGATTCATCCTCGGTATCAATGGCGGCTTATAACTTTTTGACGAGGAGGACGCGATTGTAAAAGAATATGATAAAATCTTACCTTTTAGGTTAGTGATACAATGATCTTTGAAGAATAGCATAATTGCTGACAAATTATTAAAAAATAAGCACACCTCGGAAGGAATTAAACCGGTTTGAGCGCTGCGCCGCCCATCCTTAATTCGTTTAGGAAAATCGCCAGAAGTGCTTAGACATTGTGCCATTAAATTTGGCCAAGTAGTAAAAATGCATTGAAGTTCGGTCAAGTAATAAAAATTAAAAAGAAATTAATCGATTATTCTAAAAGATAAGAACTCTTCAAGAAATCTACCATTTGCATTGAGAACTACTTCGAGAACTCGTAGCATACTTTCGATTAATTTTCTCCGTGTATTGCTTGGGATGTTGTTCCATTTTTTGTTTTTGTTAGAATTGTTCCTTGGAAAGAGAGCGAATAATTCGAATTCTTCTATCGAGTTCAGGAGCTCTACGCTGGCCGTATTCGCTTTTTTCTGCTCGTTTAGATAGTGTATGCACATGCTTCGGATCGTTGTTGTGCATAAGATTAATAAAGAGATTCTTATATTTCTCCATTAATCCTTCGATTCGGTGTGTCGTTCCTGTTCCAGTCTAGAGAGAGCAACCGCAAAACGCCGCCGTGTCTCATAAAAGCTCTGCAGTTTTGACCTTTGACTTAGGAGGAAAATATTTCGTAGATTACCAAAGATGTGTAGAAGAAATGCAAAGACAACCACTACATGGCAGCTATCTTATCAAAACGCACGGCCAATGTTAGTGAAGTGTGTCTAGGGTCTACTATATTTATTTATTTGCAGTGATTGCAAGTTGTAGAGGTTGAAACACATATCATCTTTGTTTCTCTGCAATTTCTATCGTTTTTACTTTGCCCTCTTACACCATGTACATATATCTTTTATATTATAAATGTTATATTTTCAACACAGAGTGCGACGAGAGTGCTTGCAATGACTCACATGTAAATTAAATTATCGTCCCGTTCTAAATTTACAATCAAAAGAAGGAATATATTCAATTGTTTGCAAATATCGGTCACATTTTTTGGAATAATATCAATTTTTTAATATCCATAATTTATACTTCACGCAATACTTATATATGAGCGCATCAGATAGGAGCGGATCAATATTACCGCAGTTAGTCGAACTATAATCAGCAATTAGTAACTTCAACACAATGAAAATGCGGCTCATAATATTTATCCTCTGTATAGTGCAAGTATACTGCGCCGTTAGTATACTAGAGACCACTGTGACAGGTAATCTAATACTATAAAACGTTAATCAAAGTACAATATGTACCGGTCGAACATAATACTCCCGCAATTGTTAATTTTAGATGAAGAACGAGCTGAAGGTTACTCTTGCAAATCTGACGACGAAAGCGTAGGTCTAATGAGACATGGTGAAGTAAAACAATATGGCACGGCGCATTGCATTCAGGTCAGGTGTGGTACAGGACTCCTTACGTTTTTCTCGTAAGTATATAAGTTTATACGAAAACGAAGAAAAGTCGTATAACAAAACTAAATGAATTTTTTATAAACAATTTTTGAAATTAACAAAAATAAAGGCACTTTGTCAATGTATAAAATTCATATTTTATAACAAATGTCGTATATAACTGATATATGTAAATTCGCATTCCGCTAATGTTTCAACACAAACACCTTTCCTTTCAGTATCGGTGAGCGTTCCAACAGAGAATTCGCTTAACACATTTTTATGAATTATATCCTAAAGCGTTTCCGCAATGATCCTTACGTCCGTAAACGGCCTTTGTTGGTACCCCCACAAAGAGTATCTCGGATTGTATCGACAAATTATTGGCTGCGTTGCCAAATTTCGTGAAGCTGGTGTAAACTCGTTAGTAGTAGCGGTTAAAGGAAAGAACTGCTAAAGTTATTGCGAATGTAAAAAGGCATATAAATCATTCGCTCAGTTCGCTTAATGACTGATGAATATTTTAATAACCGTCTAGTAGATTTTCCTTCACGTTCTCCTAACTATTTTAGATTATTATAACAAATCAACAAAACGGCGCCAAATACGGGTATTTTTAAAAATTTTTAATGATATAAGCGTGTGCATCACTTAGTGTGTAGATCGAAGATAATTCTTTCCTTTTTTTTAATTTTTAATTAATTAATTAATTTAATTAATTTTTTAATTTAATTAATTAATTTAATTTAATTAATTTAATTTAATGTTTAATTTTTTATGGAATTTTTACATGGACACGGTAATATCCAAACCGGAGTGTTATAGTGTGCCGTGAACTTGAATATCATCCTGCACATCTGATGATAATTTCTTTAAATCGTTGAGCGGAGGAACTATCCTTCACTCAAGCATTAGGTGGCCAGACTGGATATTTCTAAGTACCCTTTAATATGTCTTGTTGGTTAGCTGCCCTACAATTAGGGGACCGCCAGAATGTCAACTTGTGAGCGACTTGAGCCAACCGTATCCGGATTGTTGTCCCAAGATTATATGCTAACGTTCTCAACTAAAAACTAATCATATCTGGTTACAAGTATGTTGGATGAAGAGAAGAACTGTGTTCCTATTGGTCTGTTATTGAAGATGAATTTTACAATATAATCGTTTTTTTATTATTTACTTAGTTGGACCTTCTAAATATCGTGTTAGCCTCTTATTCTTTACGTATTACAAATAAAGTTTTCTACAGTTTGGAGTACATTTACTGAAATCCTGAAAAAAGGAGAAGAAACGGAAGAGCTTTAAATAGCTCAAGATTCTTAGATAGATTGAACTATTTTAGTTGTCTATTATCTGCTTAAAAATACGCAAAAAGAAAAATTGGATTAAATTCACTCAACTAATAATTTAATTTAAAAAAAATGAAACTTCCATTTAATGATTACAGACATGTCCATTGGTCAATAAAGTTCTAAATATTACAGGACGTTCCATTTAAAAATCACCAGTTATTTGCAGTCATCCAAAAGGAAAAACCTTTCTTTATACTCTGAGTATTTTTCTTTAAAAACGATTTAAATGAAATCTCTTTTTGGTCTACTTCAATCCCCGGAGACCACAGGAGATGAATCCTGTGGTCTTAACATAGTACAATCGGTGCTTTTACCCATTCTTTTCTAAATTGCAAATAATTAGACCAAGCTGTAATGTGTTCTTATAACGTCGTATAAAAATAATAAAATGTTTTCAAATAATCCTTGGGGACTCTGTATGAGATGACGGTTAAGTTGGGAAAGTTTTTTCTAACCAAAACTTTTCCCACAAAATCTTTTATTCCAAATTATGCGACCGACTCCGTGTCTAACAAACAGATCATCAAACCAAGAATCAATAAAGTAATTAGATTAGGTACTAGACTAAATATTTTAAAAAAATTATGGACAAATATATAGAGCCTCCAAGCAAATATCTCAAATCGTTCGATAATTATTCAGTTTAGTTGCCAGTTCTTTTTCGCTGTAAAACCTTTAAAATATAAAAATTTACATTTTTATAGCGCTCGATTGAAAGTATTTATTTCACGATCCGTTAGGGAAGCAGCGATAAAATAAGCAACCCATTATACACATTACGCTTCGCATATCCATTGCACACTGGCAACTGGAGTTTTAGAAGTACGTACATACATTGTATGAAAGCACCAGAAAGAAAGGGAGGTATATTAGTTAATTATCAGGTCCGTCATCGTTGGATAACGAAGAAAACGTATTGAATGACGTTGGATCTTTATTCTTTTTAATTCGATGTAACATACGATAATTTCCTCGATATTTAAAAGATATATTTAAAGACTCTTTTAATTAAACATAATATTTATAAGGACACTATTTAATGAAAAAAAAAGAACATTTAGTTTTATTAATAAATACTCATGTCAAATTTCCTTACAAATTTACCGCCATTTTTCTTTCGCACAATATTTGTATATTTCATGGCAATGTTCAAAATCACCGGATACAGACTGGGCAGTCTATCAATTCATTCGGTCGGAGGTCAAAGCCTTTATCAACGGCTCTGTTATTTTATGCTTTTCATATCTATATATATATTTGTACAAGTTTTAATCAATTTCCCCGATCAGGATACGACTAGAAAGGTAAGTATTTGTCTTCTAATTAGATAGTAGATATATTCTTAGAAGTGCTTAGAAACAAATTTTACATATAATATATTATCTGCATATTACAACATCCGTTCTAGATCGGTCCACTAAGTGCAATAGTACCTACAGTAAGCGCTGATAGCTTCGACAACATGAAGATTCTGATTTTATTTGCGCTGTGTATAATCCAAGTACATTGCGCGTTTTGGGCAGAAAAAACTACCGTGACAGGTAATTTGATATATACTTGTAACGAAATTGTTTCTCAAATTATAATTTATAGCGCAACCCGGCTATTGAAAACTTTCTGCGCATAATTTGCATCGTATTATACGCTACGATGCAAAATCATATTGACAGGGGGCAACCATTAAATGTTTTCATTCTGCCAAATCTGCCGTTAGCGTTCGCTTAATAAATTGTAGGTCTTCATTTTCTTGCCATGCCATTTATCTATAGCAAAGATGAGAAAGTAAATATCACTAAATGGTATTATTCATTCATCTCAAGAGCGTATGCAAGAAGTCATCTTGTTTTTTTGGTTTCCTGATCGATGTTCAAAAAGCACTCAGCAATGTCCCGTTTCTAAAGAAAGAATGGAGAGAAGTCGGAGAATGTGCTTTATAGATCTAAGCGATAATCTTAATCTAGCGATCAAATTTCAGAACAAATAAATTGTTAAAACTCGAATATAACTCGATTGAAGATGTTTCTCGTGATAATAATACGATAACATCGATATCTATGAATAAAATTATGTATTGGGGTGATCAATTAATTTAAATATATCGAACATAATCGACTAAATCTCTTCGCTTTGCTCTAGACCCTAACGTATTGCACCCTTGCATATGTTTAATCCGGAGCTTAACATTCCAATAAGGCGCCTCGAATACGAATAAGGGTTAACAAAATATTCCAAGAACGACCGTTAGGTACATATCAAAAAGGAATAAACGTAAGTATTACAATATCACGAAGCGAGGGAGCAATGCAATGTGAATAAGAATTATATTCAAAATATCTTATATACTAATCAACATTTTCCATCCATAAACGCGATAAACCAGCTATCGTACGCTAGTGGTCTCAAAAAAATAAATATTTGGGAAGAGATGTTACAGCTCAGTATCCCCAGCAACTAAATGCCTGGATGGGAATCCTAGAAGATCGTATTATAGGCCAACGGCTCCAAAATGATATTGTTCTTGGCTTACGTAATCCTGCTGGAAAGTTTAACATTTGGTTTCAGCAAGATAGCTGTCTGGCCCGTAATGGCAGAGTGGTTCAAGGATTCGTTTTTTTACATTTTTCACGTACCACAATAATGGTACCCAAGTACTAAATTAGAGGATTATTTATTAACTCAATTTATGATAAACTGGGTTACTGTAAAACAGAAGGTTGGATATATTTTTGAAAAATACGTTAAATAATTAATTTTTAAATATTTGTTTTATGTTATCTTATTTTTTACGTCTGTAGATTAACTTTTTAGTTTTTGTTGCTAAAGATGAACTCCATTGCGGGTCACCGCGTTTATTACTTTTTAAAATTTTAAATTTTTATTCCCGTAACAATCGCACTCATTTTAAAACAAAACAGTTAATACTTCTACAATACAACAATTTTTTTGTTAATGATTAATTCTTGTCAACATCCATGTCGAGCTAAATGAGATGACAATAATTCATACGTCCGCACAGAATACGCTATAGCCAGGTTGCACACGTTCATCATATATGTAATAATCAATATCAACACGTTATGCGTAAACTATCAATTTTAGAAAAAGAACAGGCGAAAGGGTATTCCTGCAGATCCGGCAACTTTAAAATAGGTCTGATGAAAGAAGGTGAAGTTAGAAAATTCTATGATCCAACTGTCTGCGCTGAAGCTAAGTGCAAAGATGGACTGGTTTCACATTTTTCGTAAGTGCAACAAATTTTGCATGTCTATTGTAGAAGTGCGCACTTTTAATTTTTTCTGAGCCCGACGCGACACTTTATTAGTCTAATTCGATCCGATATTTTGTGGATTTCTATGATTGGTATCAGTACTAATACTTGCAAATATATTCATAAAAGAAAGAAAGCAGAGAATTTATTTAAATGTAAAATATTTGTATTTCTAACTGAGTTTTCTTTGTTATAATACATTTCAAAAGAAGTAGTGGCTGTTCTTTCCATAGAACTCAAATTAGTTGTCTAAGTCCTAAGTCTTCTAAGTCCTTCTTGTTTTAACGTACCGGACGCTTTGAAAACAGTCGATTAGCTCTGATTGCAGAAATATCCATATCATCATTCCTTCCTTACGTATCACGCTGGGACTCATTGAAAACTTGGTAAAAGCCATGGACCGAAGGAACCGAAGGACCGAGGAAGAAGAGACCGGCATTCAAATTTCTTCGTCTCGGTGAAGTGAAAATTAAAGAGAGTGTCTCAGATTAAATACTTCTTCAGAGATCCTAACTTTGAAAAACTTCTTTAACGATGTATCTTTTTCTAAAAAATACGTACACTCATCGCAAAAAGAAAAACCAACACAACTTTCTCTTAGTCATGATCGTATCAGCACATTGAATTAATTAAGAAGTATTTTAATCATGGATGCACAAAGTTTTCGAAATTTTGTTACCCCGTGAATTTATCAAATTCTGATTTTTTTCCAATTGTTACTATTCTCGGCCGATAGTTGCGGTTGTTCCCCTATAACTAAGAATAATTCAAAAATGTAAATTGATAAATTTTTTTTTAGGTGTGGTGTAATTGCGAGACCGCCAACGTGTGAACTTGTAAGTGATTTAAACAGGCCATATCCCGATTGTTGCCCCCAGATTTCGTGCTGATGTGTTTGGACATAAAGTAAGCGGATCGTTTCAAAATGAATGATATTTTATAATTGATAAATCATTTAGAGAGAATTTGTAGGTTACTTTCTCGCTTATGTTTAACTAAAATTTCACTCTTTTAGTTCATATGATATACAAAATACAAATAGCGTGGACATGACAGATAAATAGCCTGCTTGATGATCGAAAGTTCTTTGAATCACCCTCTTAATACAAGATCCATTAATTCTAGAAAATAAACGAATTTGCTAAATAAATATCCTTGTTTTAATACCTACAATTCTACGAATATTTCAGGCAAGGTTGCAATGAAAAGCACGCCTTAAGATTGTCTCGTGCTTTCTCGACTCTCGGCGACACGAATCCATCGACGTAGGCAACACGAATCTCTATCTTCACGAGGCTAATAGACACGAGTCTATCTAATCGCTGCAAAAAAGGAATAATTCCACCTGCCTTTGTCCTTTCTATATATTAGTGCTTTGTATTGATACACGTTGTATACAGTCTTATTCGGATATAGTACGAAAAAAAAAATTAGGTGAAAGAAACGCATGAGTAATGCCTAAATACAAAATATCATGGTTCTATGTGCACGTAGTAACGAGAAAATGAATTTTCTTTATTCGAGTCCGACTCTATCTTAGTTAACATATGGGAATCACCGGCAGTCGCTGAAGCAGCGTTCGGATATCCATTTAGTATGCACATAGCATTCACCGTCATTACACGCAATTGCAATGGCATCCTATACGAATATCGAATACACCGATATGATTTTGATTTATGGCGAAACAGGACAAAATAGTCTTGCGGCAGAAAATTTGTACGCGGAACGGTTTCCCAATCGGCGGCATCCATCATCCGAGACAATTGTGAGAACCGTGTATCGACTTCGAGAAACAGGATCAGTAATTCCACGTTTCGAAGGTCGTGGCCGTCATATATCACGTAGAGTTCAGCAAGCAGAAGAGCATATTTTAAACATCGTTGAGGCGGAAGCAGGCATAAGTACTACAACTTTAGCCCAGCAAGTAAATGTGTCCCAAACGACGGTGCATCGAATTTTGAAAAATAATTTATTTAATCCGTATCACATCCAGCGCGTGCAAAGATTAACGGAATTAGATTATCCTCGCCGTCTTGCCTTCTGCGAGTGGTTTCAACGCACCGAAGATCTGCGAAATCGCATTTATGTTGCAGCCCAACGCATTCGCGAAGACATGGTAAATTTTACTCGTGTGCATAATAACTTTCGTCGCCGAATTGATGCCTGTATTAGAGCTCACGGTGGACATTTCGAACATTTTTTACATTCATAAATTATTTTGTCCTGTTTCGCCTAGATCGGTCCTTGTTAGGACCACCACAAATTTCATAAAAAGAAAAAGAATGTATAACTACAAATAACTCAAAACCCGACATTTCGGATGCATTAACTTTAAACATTAAGAACGCAAATCATATGGTTATCGGCATATTCAATGTAAACACATAAACACTTCGACATCAGCTGTACGACAGACTAATGCATTTCAATAGACTATTCACTATGCATAGCATCTACAATGCTTTATCGATTTTTATTTGCATCTGGGTTAACTTTGAATCATCAGCGGTATTTGTATAATATAGGAGAAACGAAGATATGGACCGGCTTTACCTGCATTTTGGGCCCTAAAATTTGAACAAAATGTATATGTTACAAATAAATTTCTTTTTAAATTTTCAGTAACACATTGATAGGTAGTCTTTAGATTTCGGTAGCTTACGTGCTATTTACAGGTAACCCTGTGTACATATTGATAATAAATAATATTAACAATTCAATTTCATAGGAAATTTACAATTAAACGAAAACGTGCACGATAATACTAATTAATAGTTGTTCATAACTGATAGATTCTTGGAAGTCTCAAATTTACGTAATAGTTACATTCAACGTGGTATATAAATGTGCTGCAATTATTTCCAGTTTACATTTTACAGCGCCGCGTAGTCCAGTAAGTACAGTAATACACGTAACTTCGACAACATGAAGATACAAATTATAATATTTACGTTGTGTATGGTACAAGTATATTGTGCAGTTAGTAGGGAAATTACTACTGTGTCAGGTAATTTTACATAAATATCCTTTATTTCACTGAAACGACGCGCGTGTATTAATTTCAACTACGAAATGGTTGCTCAAATTATTATTGTTAACAGTTCGCTGTAAACGGGAGATCAATTTTCTTGCGAATTTCCGTTGCATAATACAAAGTTCACGATAAACAATGGAAATCGAAGCGTCGTAATGCAGCATCGCACCGGCCGCTGTTGGTTAATAACATTTCACTGTGTAAACTATCAATTTTAGCGGAAGAACAGGCGCAAGGGTACTCTTGCAAATCCGGCGATGACAAAATAGGCCTCATGAAGGACGGGGAAGTAAAAAAACAATACGATCCGAGGTTCTGCGCTGAAGCCAACTGCGAAAATGGAGTGATTACAACTTCTTCGTGAGTATATATTAACCTACAAGTATTCCATTCAAAATTTAGTACCAATATTTGCCATAAATAGTTCCCGATATTCTTTTACTTATTCACTACTAATGTTATCATTTATCATTAAAATTTATTTCTAAGTAAAGTGCAGCAGTAGAAAGTCGCTGGATTACCACGTACATAACTCCTTTAATTTGTGACTCATGTTGTACATACAAAATAATTTATATTTACTTAATTTCGCTCGGTATAATCAAATCCTTTTATGAAGGGATTTAGTTGTAGTTAATGCATTAATAACCAAGCATTATTATCACAATTGCTCATTTATTTGATCGATATTGTGTAATCACAATTGCTCATTTATTTTATCGATCAGTAAAAGTTGGCAATACTAAACGTACATTCCCATATGTGAAGACGCTGCCATCTCGCTGTTTTCGTACGTTGGAAGTCACCAAGCACGTATTTACGAGTAATTCGTGTCTTTCAAAGGATACTGTCTTTATTCGTTGTAAACTATCTGCAAAATCGATTTTTGCTATAAAATTCACAATTACTTATTTTTAACAAATTATTTGGAGACGTATCAAAACCTTTTGCCATAGCCCAATTCAAATATTTTTTTTTCTTTAGGAACCCCCTTAAATCTACGTATTCCGTATGTTTTTTTTTTGATTTCTCAGAAAAATTATACAATTTATAGTCAATTATTTTGCATTTTCATCACTGAGGCGATAGCCCTATTCAGGCACTGCTGAACGAAACGGGTACGTGTTTTAATTAAGTTAATGCTATTTCGAAAGGAAACGTAACTGGGTAAATTCAAGGACTTAGCTCCCTTTCCCTCACATTAATTACTTTTTGTATACCGCGTTCAAAGAATTAAGTTCTATAAATTTGTTTTTTTTTTTTGTAATAATTAGAATGGCTATTTAAGGCTACAGAGTTACGTAAAATTCGTATTTTACGTAGAGAAATAGTAAAAAGATTTGGTAGTAGTCATAAAAATATTATTGTTCCCATCTAAATACCCTGAATAAATAATTATAATACAGTGATTTTTTTTAGGTGTGGTAGCATTTCTACGTTACCAGAATGTAAACTTGTAAGTGATTTAAGCAAACCATATCCCGATTGTTGTCCCAAGATGGTTTGCTGATGTTTTTCGGTGTATACAGCATTGATAGCATAAATGTAATATTTAACGATGAATAAAGCATTTAAAGAAAATTAGTGTTATTTTCTTCCCTATTTTTAATTAACGTATGGCTTTAACATTCATTCTTTAAATTGAGCTTTTTCTTATAGTTGCGTGCTAAGAAGCAATGTGATACTATACAAATAGCTTTTACGCTAATTTAAAATTGCCGTTAATATCTTTTTGTATGCGCTCCACTTTGATACTACCCAACGATTATCTTACATATATGCGAAGAATGAATAATGAGAGAAGAAAGGTTTACGGTCGCGATCACGGTATAGCTATCAATTTCCGCCGTCGGGTTTTGCGATTGGTCCGTGCTAGTTCGTAAAACCGTAGAAGAAAATATGCTTTCCCATATTGTAAATCTCGTTGTACGAGCTCGTTATGAAGAATGACGCTGCGATCTATTTCAATCTCTCTATAATGTCGACAAGAAAAATATCTTGGTAAATGCAACCAAGAAAGCACAGCATCATACAGGTTATTGGAACTTTCAAGACAAAGACGCCCAGGGAAAAGATGCAATTACCAGTATGCTCAACCGACTATTAAACAAGGGAGTAGTTTTATTTAGGGATTCATAACAACATCCGCTATTGTTCCTTTAGTCAGAATCGCTGAAAAAATAATTGAGGAACATTACTTCCGTTTCCTCAAAGACTTCGTTACCTCATCAAAACGAATAAATTGAGCTTCATTTCAGTGAGGTGAAATTTGTTCCCAAACATACTAGCAGAATCGCGAATTACATTTATTTAGTTAAAGATATTTTCTCATTCTTTATGGTCATTTTACTTAATTTTATACGGTGTCTTCGGTGTGAATAGAGTTTAAGTTAGTATCTCTTTGTCCTATCATTCAGCGCGAACGCGTGTATGTCCTTCCGTTCCATTATTTAATGTAAATTTCTATGCTAACCACCCGAACTAATATATACACTAATATATACATAGACCCATTTCTGTTCGGCTTTGCTGATCCGTAACCATTCCGTGCCGATGGATCGCATCGTTCATTATATGACGACTATGCAGTGCGTGTAGAAGTTAGCACTGACTGAGACAACAATACCAATCTTTAGAAATCCTCCGAAGAAGTTAACAGCATGATCGGTGAAACGTCAAGTCAATGCGGCAACACCCGAAAGACATTTCTACTATAGATTACGATCTTGAAAGCCTGCATTTATACATGTTGAAAGATTTCGCTTCGAAAAAGATATTAACTTATATTTTTTAAGCGAATTAAAAGATATAGTGACTAACAACTTTAAAATTTTGTTTAGTTTTCATTTTGTTTTTGTATCGTTTTAAATCAACTAGCAATTATGCATGCGCATCCAAATTTAGTTGACTTATGTTCATTTATGCTTCTGCTCATTCATGCTGTAGTTTGTATCTCTATTGAGCAAATAGATATACATATTGTTATTATCCTATTATTCTCTGTGTTTATCTCATAAAATTGCGAAGGGTTGTACAGTAATATAATTGATTTAATGGAAAGTTAATATGTTATCTACTGTACGTAAAAACATACAGTATGTTCTGTACAAAATCACAGTTGGCATCCAGTATTATCAGAATATATTAAAAATAAGAATTGACGACTTTCTGCTAAAAACTATAGACCTTATAGGAAAGCGATAATTCGTATAAGCGATGCATATGAAGTTGATCAGATTAATTTAATCGATAGGCTATTTATGTCCTCATAAAATTCTAATCTTAACATTTTTCATTGTATGCCTTTGTACTGCGTTAACAAAACTATGTTTTTATAGCTAATTTTCTTGACAAGAAAATTGTTTGTCGCGCGATTAAACTAGATGAGATACGGCCCGGTTTAGCAGTACCGTATCTCCCGCACAGCGGTTAATAACGATAATTTAAGCAAAATGAAGATCCAGGTTATTCTATTCGTACTTTATTTGGGACAAGTATATTGTGCAATATACGTAGAGGAAACTACTTTAACGGGTAATTATTATAACTCTTGCTGTGGATATATTTTATTTTTATCAAACCCTAATTAAAAAACTAATGTTGAATACACTGCTACGTTAATTTAAGATGATGAGAAGACCCTAGGATATAATGGCAGAAGGCAGGTTCACAATTGTAGCAACCTGTGCCAGCAAGAAAGCAAAACGTCAAAATCCCGTGACCAATATTTAGCGCAGAGTTCTGTAATTGGCCAGTTTATGGAGTAACAGAAGAAAGCCTTTTCCCATATTGTAGACTTCATTATGAGCTCCTTTTCCCTTGCTCTAAATTAACCGTTAAGACCCACTCTTACGAACCTGTCGTTTCTTATTTTCAAAGGAAGCACGAGTGCTAAATTTTCTTAGAGAACCACATGTATTTTGAGAACGGTGCGGATGTACTACGAGACTTTTAGGACATTGGTAAGCGCATGGAATAGTTTCAAAATTTCAAGTTTTCATAAAACTTGAAATTTTGCAGTTGATGGCTATATTACTAGTCTAAAATGGAGTATGTGTCAAATAACACAGCCCTTTCTCAAAAGCCGACTATCTTGAGAACAGTGCGAGGTTAATACGAAATTTTTACGCATAGTAAACGCTAACTGGTCTGAAGTGGAGTAAATATATAGAAATACAGTAATAATTAGAAAGGACAAAAGCGAGTGAAATCATACCGTTTTTGCAACGACTAGACAGACTCGTGTCTATTCGTCTCATAAGAAAGGGTTCGTGTTGCCTATTGGTATCCCCGAGAGTCGACAAAACACGAGTCTATCTAGTCGCCGCAAAATAAGTATGATTTCACTCGCTTTTGTCTTCTCTAGTCAAAACATTCATTAAAAACATAGCTCACGTCATCAATAACAAATAACAAATAACATGCGTATGAAGATCATGTCGTCAAACGTTTGTTTGTGCATACGTATTTGGAATACGAAACAGAGAAAAAAAAACAAATAACCTATAACTAGAAGATCGTATTTTAAGAGAATTTTAAGGCACTGCCTCGATCTTCATTGCGCTAGCCAGCTCGGCCGGACACGTTTGTCAGCTTGGCCCAACAGCTCCGCCGGTTGTCGACCCATCGAGTCTATTCGGCCAAATGTTCGACAAATATTATTAAGATTCATAATAAATCTAATGACCATTTATTTATTACTTAAAACGAATAAGTAACGTTAGGAAATTTCTCTTTCATTGTGACAACACCGCTTTAATTTAATGAAATGCAAAGTTTGCAACTATTACAATATTATTTCATAGTTTTTATAACTGGTATCGGTGCTTAATAATATAAAATCTTCTGTAGCAACTAATGCTACATGTTGTCTTAATAATAATAGAAAAAACTAGAATAGAAAACATGGAAGATTCTGTCGCTGTTTAATACGTGAAGTATTTGACCTTCTAAGTAATCGTATGAATTATATAATTTTTTTAAATATTTTTCGCTATCAAATTATGAATATAATTAACTAACCACATTGTTAAATTTCAAAGCATGTAAACACTAAGGTATGTATTTATACTTATTGCATCTTCTGAAAACGAAAGTTTGCATAGAGCAAGTTTCAATTGTTCAAATTTTAAAAAGATCTGATCGCGCCCGCATCTGAAATATTACATGTACAAGATGTTTCAGGAGGAAATAAATAGTTCTGGAATACATTCAAGGCAAAGTGAAGAAGAACTTTATACTTACCGTTTATATGGTATGGGCGTCTAAGCTTGTAGACACAAAAAAGCTTTAAGTTCACGCATAAGAAAAGTGTATTTATTATCGGGAGAGCACTGTTAGGACGCGCTTTTATTAATGCGGTTTCCGCTTAAAACCGTTTAATTCAATGTGCTGCAGTGGAGCATTTTATTTGACCGAAACGACTATGATGTTCTCGCAATTATTCCTTCAACTTCGTTATCCGTATGTTACTTTTGATTAATATTATATTGTTCCTTAATTATTTCTTCAATAGTTCTGAAACGGCCTATCCGCCTATGATAGTACACAAAAACTACAAAAGCTAAATAAAATATATTGTATTATTATAATATTAGATGAAAAGTAAAATAGCCTAAACGGCAACAAGCAAAAGAAACCGGACTTGACGAGAAGCAACTTGACAACGTCACAATCTTCATAAAAAGATAAAGTAGTAATCAACGCAATACTTTATGCTGATTCGTGTTTATCTACATATACGTGCAAATTCCTTTATGGTGATTTTATTACAAATAAAGGTCACTATTTATTTGTAAAATTGTGAATTGAACATTTTCTTGCTTAAATTGAACAACTTCTACATTTGATTGAACAGAGAGAATTGTGATAGCAATCAATACAATGTTTGGCACGAGAGTCACTGGTGTTTCTTCAATTAACTAACTGTAAGCTACGAAAAAAAAAAAACAGTTTAAATATTTCACCATATAGAAACGCGACGACTTGTTAATATATCACAAAAATTTAGTTGAATCAACAACTAACTGGCTTTCTCTCACTGTATTCGGACGCGTGACGCAAAATTTGGATTGTAAACCTGGTGCTGTTAGTTTAGCTGTACATTAGCGCGGAATGCAGTAGCAATTTTTATTACATTCCAAAATTTGAAACAAAAAAGAAGGTATGCTGTTCGTTGTTTACAAACAACAATTATACATGGAATCACATCTACATGTAATTTGCATTTTACGTAATATATAAAACGAACGAAACGAGGTCCTGTTTCCAGTATTGTTGACTATTCGGAACGGAATAAACAATAAGATTTAAACAGAATGAAAATACACGTTATCGTATTCTCGCTTTGCTTAGTACACGCATATTGTGCCGTCGGCCTAGAGGACACGGTTGTAACAGGTAATTTTGTATTAGTTAATGCTGACATTTATTTTTCCATGCATATTTATTAGACGGTTAAGGAAATTCCGCAAATGATACCGCTAAAAACGTCGTTAATAAGTTATTTGTTTAACATTGAATAAATTCTAGATGAAGAACGAGCTCAAGGTTATTCTTGCAAATCACTTAATGACGAAATAGGTCTGATGAAAGATGGGGAGATAAGCAAACATAACCCAAAGATGTGCTCCAAAATTGTCTGCAATAAGGGACAAATTAAGTATACATGGTAAGTTTTTTTTTTCACAAGTAACGGAGTAGTACGTGTCGTGATCAACTAACTCCACAAATTAGAAAGGCAAAGAGATATTATATTCTTTATTAATTTTTCTCACACGAGTAAATAAGAGAAAATACTGAAACGACCAATATTAAAATTTATAAATATCAAATAAATATATTTTAAAATTCAATAAAAAAAGACTTATTGAAAATTAAGTAAAAAGAAAGATATGTAAGCTTCCAGATTATTAAAGAATGTTATGTCTGATATACAGGATTTTCTCAAAGCAAAACACAATACGTTAATGTTAATAAATCAAATCCAAATAAATATAATTTTAAATTTTTGATGTCCCTTCTATAACTGATGGAATCAAGCTGCTTATTGATATAGCATGTTTCCAAAGAGCTATGTTTGTAATAGTTCTGTTCAATATCAAGAATTTTAACTTGGTCAAAATCAAAGGAGAAGCCATATCGCAAAAGATAAGCACCTAAGGCAGTAAAATGTAAGCTGTTGCGGACATTTGTATCACGAAATGCGCTACTGTACGAAGAATTTAACTCGACCCGGAAACCCAATTTCTACTTAAAGATTTAATTATTCAGAATTTGTGCCATTATGAAGCATTAAAAATCTTACCGTAATATCAGCATTTAAATTTATCATTTACTTACAGGTGTGGTGTAAAAAGTGGGCCGCCAGAATGTAAACGCGTGATTGATTCACACCAGCCATTTCCAAAATGCTGTCCTAAATTCGTATGCTGACATTTTCGATCGTGGAAAGAAGCGTATACATACATAAGTACATAGTACCTACATTTAATTCCAAAGCGTTTTAATTAGTTAAATTATGTCCGACTGTAACTAAACAAGATAAAAATAAAGAATAGATTCATCGATTTTTGCCGCTTTCCTTTGAAATTTCCTTTGTTCTCCTCTCCTAATGAAGCTTAGTCATCGTATCGTACTGTTCAAGCTGCTACGTAAGTATATGCGATGGAAAATACTGTTAGGTGCGTGGCATGATTACCGCAGCTTAAGGATGCGTTGTTTAAGAACTTCAAGTTAAAAATGTCTAATGAACATAGACTCTGTCGTAACAGAGTTAGGATAATTTGAAATAAGTATTAATTAAAATCTAATTGAAAATCAGTTAAAAAACTCCCAACCCCTTCTCAGAACTTCTAACAATCTCAGGATCAGCACGTGCTTTCTGCGGCATTCGTAATCCTAGCACCGAGACTTTTCAACCTTTCCCAGCAAAATTGATCGAGAGATTGAGATGGCCAATTATTAAACAAAGATCAATGTGAGGACACATGCCATTGTGTTTTATCCACATGCGCCGTCGGACCAATGAGACGATCACTGTGTAAATTCGCGACCATTTCTGGTGAAGATGGCTTTATCGCTATTTTCTGACAAAGCCTTCGATTTCTTAATAAGCAGCGATTAAACTTAAATCTTGCTATCGGCTCGTTTTAAAACTTATACGGATAAAATATTATGGTACGGGCACAAACGTCAAGTCTTGAGCTTCACCTACATTAAGCATTGCTTGTTCTTGAACAAGTTCTAGTGGCACGTTCAGAAATAGCTGCAGAAAGCTAGCTTATTTCTTTATGAACATCGCTAAAAAAAACCTTTCAAGAAAGCACGCTATGAGTGCCTACATACTTTAGCAATACTCACATTGTTTATCTAATGAATAGATATTCTAATTTTCTTTTATTTCAAAACATTTTTGTAAACATTCCGACCTAAAATACAGAGAACTCCCTTTCGTTAATAAGTAACTGCTCTCTTTTTTTATATGCGCTTGATATCCGTTTACAGGTCTTTAACAGTGTTAGATACCATCTACCACTGTGTAAAATGGACATTACTTAGTCCCCTAAGAACAATAAATTTTCGATAAAAGCAGCATTAAGGTGCAGTTTAGTAGTCAACGAATGCACCATAAAACGAAATAAATGACCATTTTTAACACCTTACTTGCTTACACCTCAAATTATAACATAACATCATACTATAGTACGCAGCATATGTCTTCGCATATTTTACCGTATTCCCCACGTTCCAGTATTTATTTCGTTCGTCCGGTCAAATTAACTCTGGTTCGTGATATTAAGATTGGACCGTCTCGTCTGGCTATCCGGTCAAGGTGATATATAGAACATGCCAGAGAGTCCATTTATATCGAGGAGAAGAGGGTCCCGGCATACGTGGGGTCCGCAGGTCCATCGCAGGACAGCGACACCATGCGACAGGTCAGACATGAGGACAAGTCACGATTGTACGTGAGTTCGTGAGTCGCTGTGACTCACCCATCTAATACATTACATCTACGTTTGTTAAAATATGTAGCATGTGCCGTATATGTGTGTGTGTGTTCGACGAGGAATGGGGTAGGGATTCTAAAACCATGAAAGCTTTGTTATTAAATGTCTATATTCTCTTGTAATTTTTTCAAAAATCAAATTTCGTAACATCTTCGGTCCTTCCCCCCAAAAAAACACGAGAGTTTTGTTTAATTCAGAGAGCAGATAACTAATAATAGACAAGTATCTTATACATTAAAGCAAAACCTCGCCAAAAAGATGAGCCGACGCAGAGAACTAGCGACTTTATTGTCCAAACCAGGAAAACGTAACAATATCAAGAACGAATTATTTCTCACTCATGCCCATTAAGTGGACACGCTGTTTATGATAGCTTCGTCTGTATTTATTTACGCACGTATCTAATTTAAAATAGACAAATTTTACTTCAAGTACCTCTTATCAACATTGACAAGATAGATTGTAAAGCCATGGTGGTTCTTTTCATTAAATACTGCGCATGTTTTCATTTTCTTAGTGCTGCAAAAGCCGAAGAATTGGTACTGAAACCCGAAGCTTTCAGGCGAAACTCCGGAAAATATTCAAAAATTTTTTTGAAATTAATCATTTAATTTTCGTAATAATAGCTCTGCTTATTTTAAAAAGATCGATTATCATAAAATCAAATTCAAGCCGATTGCGGTAATTTCTTTTTGACAATGTTGAAAGATGATTTTGGTAACTACTGCACATTGTCTTTGATGTTATATATTTAAAGGGAAGAACCCAGTAAAATGTTTACTTATAACAAGCGTAAAAATTTGCAAAATTGCCCCAACGTACCTATAACTTTCTGAAAATACACGTCACGAATGCAGATGTTGTAAATTCATGCAGGGTTACACAGTTTTACCTGAATCTGCTGTTTCACGCACGAACAATTCTCCAACCAGTCGAACTTTAGGTTCCATTCCGAACGATCTTCCCAGCCGCTGTAATTATCATCGGAACAAACCAATATACTATATGCAGAAGAAGGGGATAAAGGCGAAGCGATTCCCGAATCAGAATCGGATATCTTTCCGGCTCTGTGCGAAGTTAATCCTGTTGCCTTGCGGTCGAAGACGTACACCCCACTTTCAATTAAATTCAAACACTTTGACGTCTTCACCGAACTAGGCTTAATCGTGACGGAATTTATGGAATCGTGTAACGATAAATTTGCGCAAGTTATGGCCGACGCGTCCGACTCTTTACCGTATTTATAACTTTTGCCCTTCGAAGGGTAATTATCCGTTTCTGCTGTCGGTATTTTCGGAGGACGAATGTATAAATCTTGGTTTCGGTTGTTGGTTGTTTTGTCGGTCCTGTACAAGTTGTCGTTGTTTCTCGTTGCGGGTGAACAGTCGCTGGACACGGGTCGACGTTTCACCGTGCCAGTTTTCGCGGAGGGTGAGTCCCAGTCGAGGGAATTCGACCCGGCGGCGTTTACAACGACGCTGCTGGAAACTACCCCTTTGCGATGTGCAAGTCTCTTGGATGACATTTTGTTGTTGATACATTATTATAAACGTGTCATTCGGACCCTTAACACTTTTTTTAAGTCCTGCTTTATAGCGCGCACTTGTACATACGCCGTTTTGATACCGTTTCATTCGTGGAGGTCGTATTTATATGCAAATAGGGTTGCATGGGAGTTTATGATGTTTTGCTTTTAAGTATCGGGAGTGTAATTTTGTTTATCGCTACTATGGGTGCATATATTCATGATATATAGTTGATTTCGATAGATGCACGAAACAAAATTAGAAATTGCGAAATACGAGACCGCTGTAGTTCGTAAGGATTTATAACGGCGTGTATGTATCTCTTAAATTTAGAGCGGTACGTAGCTGCACTGCTAGATAAGCAATTTACATCTCTTAAAGTATGTACCCCTTAATGCTTGAGTAGAGAAAGACATACTCAGTTTCTTAACCTTCTCAAATTTCTCATTTAAAACAAATGCGAGTTAAAACTAGACGAGTTCCTGGTTTGAACCGTGTTAAATGAAAACTCGACGTTTCATCCACTATGTGGCCTCTTCGGGAGAAGAAAGAATGGTAGGCTGTGCAAACCCGGTACACGTTTAGTTTTAATAAGCTCTGGATGTGGAAATCTACGTTATTATTATAAATCCAACTTCTCAAGAGTCCGTTAAGGTAAACCAAATTTATGGCGAATTCTTTCAGATATGACTTGCATTGCGTTGCATTATTTGAAAGAATACATCATTAGATGTTATGCAATATCATGAGGGTTAACCGACTATTTCATTTGAAATTTTCGATAAATGTGGTGCTTTGACACTCTTACATAATTGCGTTCTCTAACTTCCAACTTAGTAATGCATCTAAGGACGGAGATAAGGCAAGAATTACTAAATATCACTACTTTTTAATGTTTACAAAACCAGTTTGGTCAAGTAAACCAAATTGTTATTGCTTCAACTAAAACTTACATTTGAAGGCTGGCAAAGGAATATGATATTAATTAAAGTAGTGGTAAAGTGGTGGTTCTAATAAGAACAACTTCAAACAAGTTATTTTTGTAAGGTTGTTAAAACATTTATTGCGTTTTTAATAAATAAATGCGTGTTTAATGCGTTGTTAAAACAACGCATTAAAATCTTCGTAAAATTGTTGCTTTTTAATAGTAGGTACAATGAACTTTGTAGTTCCATCAATTTATAACAATTTCTCCGTTTTTTACATTGTTTGAAATTCCTTGAATCCTCATCTTCAAATTTGAAGCGCCATAGCTCCCCAATCAAAAAAGTTAGAGGATTCTGCTTGGTAGCAATCGATTTGGCGGTTGATTATTTATTGGAGGTCCCTAAATCGGTCGCACCGGTCCCAGAAATGCATATCTAAGGAAGGAATCCACGAAAACTCGAACGATGACGATTTCGGATCATTTCTGATGACATTTTTCGTCGGTCCGATTATAACTTTCGAACGGATACAGCGTAATGTGCGCTTTTTTATCTCATTCAACACGTTTCGATGTATTCGTTCTTGTACAGTTTTCGTACATTTAAATACGCAGATCTGCTAAGCTGTTACAGTTAGCGAAAATTTTATTCGCCAAATATGCGAGTATATGACCATAGATTCGCATCGTTGGATCGGCGAAACCAAAAAATGTCATCAATTTGGGTTCAAATTTTTGCGGTTCTCCTATATCTCGGCATCCGAATGAGCTAGAATGTCAAATTTAGATCCCTTCGAAAGATCTCGACCAACGCTTTAAAGCAAAAATAGTTTAATTCCTCAAGATCTAATTGTTATACCACGATATTATAAACCATTTGCGTAAGCAGCAATATTGAATAATAGCTTCCCGTTAGGGTTTTTTTTGTACATATGTACATATGGGATTGCTTACTTTTCAACCATACCATTGAAACTTACTTAATCCACGCGATTAAAGCAATTCATCAATGGTTGAAGAAAACGAAAAATCGCTCAGTTGGAACAAACTTGGATTTGGATATGCTTCAGTATGTTTATGCCAAAGGCGTCCTTATTTCTTCCATTAGCCTTCTAACACATTGCCACATTGAATAACTTAGAATTTGTAATGCTTAATGTATGTCAATACGTGCAAGTACACACTTTCAATCTCAATACGCATGCTCGCTAAGCGATTTTTTAAAAATATAGCAAATACCTTGCGACGCCATTAAAGTAGCGAACTAAACTAAACTAAAGAGCGAAGCAGTCTTCGTTCTTTGCATGACCATGCAAATTGAAGCGAATTATTACTTCCGTATATTTTAATATCTTTAAGGAGATGTGATCCTAATTTCATGTAAGTTCCTTAAACAAGACAATTACTAATTATCCAATTGTTCCTTACAGTATCCTAAAAAAAACCGCGATAGTTAGATCTCTTTACCTTCTGGATCGATTGAGTCCATAACATTAGCTAAATGTTTAGTTTTAATTTTAATTTAATCTTTATGCCGTGACTGAATGTACCGTGATTCGCCCTGTACATTAGTAATTCGACCAATACGAAACGTAATTGTTGCGTAGTAAAGTGTTACAATGTAACCCGCGTATACGGACAATAATAGTCCACTCTCCCGGGACCTCTCTAGTAGTACGGATATTCGTAATTTCGACTACAGCATCCAGTCGTAAAAGAAGCAATATACGAACGCCCTTTTGCGGTCTATCACTTATCGTCGCGCCAACTTGAAAATAATGTGCCACTGCGAACGTGAGTTGACTCTTGGCTGTAGAATTTTCTTATCGGCTAAGCAAGCTCGAGAATATCTAGCCCTTATATGTGTAACTATGCGCGTGATGTATGGAAATTGATACTCTTCGCGCGATTTCCTCAAAAATGATAAAAAATTATCTCGCACATCTGTCGTAAACGATCCGGCGCTGCCGCCAATCTTAGTACCTCGGAGATGTGTCGGCGTAGTAATAGCTTCCGCGGTAGGTCTTGTTTTACTTTCTTTATATTGCGGAAATGGCATCGTGGCAAAAAATTGTTTTATTATTTTCGATCACATAACATTCACGGAGTATTTGAATTATTTTAAAAGTAATTAAAAAATCAAACATAGCCTCCTTGATTGCGCTTTTTTATGATTCATGCGCTTGTATAAATTTGGACTTACAGAAAACTATATCGTCAATAAGTAATTATGAAAAGTAAGTTTTCGATTTAAAAGTTTTATAGTTATCGGACACGCTGTATAATGTTTTCGAAAAATGTATTCGGATTCTAATTCCTAAACGCTACCCTAGACGTTCAACAATTCTGCAACACTTTCACATGTACTCGTCCATCTGTTAAAAAGTAAAAAAAAAAAAAACAACAATATTTCATAGCTAGAAATACGTAGTTGTTTTATCAAACAAACCAAAAATTGAGTTAGAGATTCAAAAATTTAACAATATATAGAGCGTTCCATTTAAAATAATAAAGCCCACGGCTATTTCCGGTATAACCGTGGCAGATTATTAAAAATATTTTAGTTCAGTAGCACATGTTGCCTTTGGTGTATTTAGTAACGTAGTTATAGTGTCAAATGTAATGGTATTACTGAAATCATTATTATTTACTATCGAGGTGATGTTCGAAAGGAAAGCTAAAGAACTAAATAACTTCATTTAATACTTAAATAACAAACGAAATTAAGTAATCCGCTTTGATATCGACGGCCAAGAAGAAGGGACCGGATTAAACAGATTAACGCCACATCAATCGCTGATACGTTTTAAATCACGCGATTAAATCTGTCTTTGTTCCTAGATAGTTAGTACTTAACCTCCGCACTTCACAAAATTAGTCTAGACTAGACAGACTCGTATTTATTCGACTCTCAAGGAAACCAATAGACAACACCAACCTGTTCCCACGAGGCGAATAAGCACGAGTCTGTCCAATTTCGCGAAGGGCAACTCGTTTCTGCAGACTTAGTCTTTACATATAACTTTTAAAGTAAATAATATTTCCAATTGCACTGCTTTTTCCCTAATATTACCTCGAAACCGGTAACAGTAAAATATCGAAGGAAACATACTAAATTTTACAAATCTTATCAAGAAGGTTGTCAGCTATCGCACGATCAGGTCAAACATCGGGCACGGGACAACACCCGAAGAACATTTCTACTGAGGATTACGGTCGTGAAATCCTACACTTTGCTGTATAAGTTGTCTGAAGATGTGTCGTTAAGCACGAAACGGATCACAATTTATTGTGTATTTAATGTATAAGACAAAGTACCATCATAGATTATTTACATGGTGAGACTAGGACTATTATTCGGTTTTCAACTAATATTGTTGATTATTTCTTTTTCCCCGGTACCTATGTTTGATTTAGATTTATAAAAAGTTGAATGATGTTTTTTTTTGATATCTAACCTCTGCATCTCTAGACTATGCAAAGGTAAAAGTCGCGATAATCAAAATGACAAATGTTAGTTTGTGAGCATGTCTGTAAGCGAATGATTAATGTTAATAATGATTAATTAAAACCTTCCTTCAGCGTTGCAGCACCATCTTAATTGTTTCTAATATATTATTGAGTGGTATTATCCGTTTCTTTTCGCATAACTTTAATTACGAATAGCTACCACCGCCCGAAAGTATGCTTCATTGTTGTAAGTATAAAGTAATAATTAGAGAGGACAAAAGCAAGTGAAATCATACTTGTTTAGCAACGACTAGACAGACTCGTGTTTTGTCGACTCTCGGGGAAACCTGTAGACAAAACGAACCCTTTCTTATGAGACGAATAGACACGAGTCTGTCTAGTCGCTGCAAAAACGGTATGATTTCACTCGCTTTTGTCCTCTCTAGTAATAATACTTAAAAACCTAAATTTTGTCCGGCACCTAATCATATTAAATCCTTCATTCTAAAATTTAGATTATTGAGCAGAGCAAAACATCGATAGTTAAACATTATTATTGATTAATTGTCACGAAAACCGTTCTGTTTGTTTCATTTAACCAAAACCTGATATGCATTTACGTCTCTTGTTTGTTTCTATTCCATGTTGTTTCTACTTGCTATAAAATCTATCACTTTTAGTTTCAACTTTTTTTTTTTAATTATGGATTTTTCTACCGTTAAATTTACAATTCAAAGAGATAGGTACGTCTTGCGTTGGCGGATAGATACCGCAAAAACAAAAATTAATTTATTATCGATTTATGAAAAAAAAAAAGATCTTTTGCTTGTGTTGAAACGAAAGTAATGGTGGACATTTAACATTGTTAAATGTAAATTTTGGAAACGGAATAGACCGGTTAATATTGTGCCAATATCAATTTGCCCTTTCTTGTGCAAGCTTTCGCATGTTGTAAGGAAGAGGAGTTAGATTTTGTTAAATATGAAATGGGTAAAAACAATCGTATTATTTTAAGCGGTTTTAGTACAAGCATAGCTTCCCTAAATGATATTTTTTGATTGATTCATAATAAAAACAATGTTTCCCTTTGTAACACCTATCACACAACGCATATCTCTGAGTCATAAATTTCGTGCTAGAAAACTCTACAATTAAACAAATAATGTCCCAACAAGCAATCGTATTATTCCAATCAATTGGAATAACACAGATGTAAAAGCTATTCAAGTAGCCAATAAAGTAAATAAATACTTTGGGCTAACAATATAGATGTGTCCTTTGATTTGTAGGTAAGTAAGTAAGTACCACATGACTTTTAAGAAAAGGCAGGAAATTTTAGATACGCTAAATATCGTTACTTTCTTCTAATTAAATTTCTTCATTATTCCATCTGAATTGAACCAAAGTTCAATTGAATTTCTTAAAATAAAATAATTTAATTTAACCCGGTTAATATCTTATCTACATTACGTGAATATGCAGACGAAACAAACAAAATTACACTACCACCATACCACCGGCAGAAAAACATATGATCTTAATGGCACTAGGGTAATACGGTCCGAAAGCATGTTAAGTACGCGTAACGAAACACCACTAAAATATCACATTACGCACTATGCAGACCGGGTTATTACACGAACTTTGAGCGTAAAAACAGATAGCTGTTGTGTTAGCGCGGTGCCGTCGTCGGAGTCTTTGTTATTAGGGGCTGCGATCCCTCTGACGCGATATCGAAGACTATTCTACCCCCCGAGCCATTGGCGCCGAGCAAGTGGCATGCGAAATGTAACCAATCTCACGCATTCATTCATTACCTTAATCAAACCCGACGTAAAGGTTCAATTCTAGATTGGATGTGAGTAAATGTATTGTATCGGGAAACGTCTGCATTGCACTGTACTGTACCGCCGGCGCTACGATCTAACCTTGCCTGGTTCGAGCGATATGCGACGTTAAGGGTGGACGGTGTCTGTGCGCCTGGAAACTCCCCGGCAATTCCCTTATGCTATTTGCCGTATGAGTCATGTCCTGCGTACCGGAATCCAAATGGAATTTGGAGTAAGGGTGATTTCGCTATATAGTACGTACACTGTTGCGCGTTGGAAATTAATCGAAATGTACCATTGAATCATGGGTAGTATGTGTCAACCAATTTTTAATGATTCATCAAAAAATTGTACAATTTTAGAACGTAAGTCAGTGTAATCTATTCATAGATATTTACCATTCTATGTTTGATGCCTTTAAATATTAGACATCACGAAACGAAGAGTTCGTCGCCGCTAAAAAAAGAGTACGGCTGTATGTAATAATTTTTTTTTATGAAAATATTGGTTCAACGAATACGTGTAAACATCAACCTATCAATTTCATTATACCTTAAAATACCAACCAATATACGATGAATTATTCTGCATGATGAAATTCTTCAAAAAAATGTTGAAAAATTTGTCACGCCATGAACGCGCTCATTATGGCATGGCTACAACAAATGGGATAACGAATAAGATGCGCAAGACCTTGTTAACTCCAATTTTCAAAAATTCATTTCACCCACTCAAAATTTTTTCTCAAAAAAAAAAGTTACGTACTGCATGTCTACATGTGACCTACATGTTCCCAATGTTTCATAATTTGTTACATTTACAAGTTCCAGCTCGCCCCTTGTTAAAGTCTAAAAGTTTTACGGTTTAATTAATATAAGTAGTGAAGAAACGACGAAAATGTCATAGCGTCTTCGTTTCGTTCCAAATTTTTAAAAGGAAATCAATATAATGGTTAAAATGTACATATGTGGGACGCCTCAAGCTGAGCTCAATTAACACCGTAGCAATCGCATATAAAAATAATGAATTTGTCAAAATTGCACTTTCTTCACAAATCATTTAAGCTTCCGCGACATTTGACGTTCAACCGTTACGAACATCCACGCGAAACAGCAGCAACACAAATATTCTTCTTACATACAAGTATAATAAAAGGGGCCATGCGAATTGGTACACCAATAACGTTTTATTTAAGCGTGAATAATAACTGGATTACGGCCAGACTGCGCCTCGGAACGAATTTCCCCTTTTTTCATATTGCGGTCGTGCCGTTTAACCGAGAGGAAAAATATTAATATACGGGGATCGTTTAAGATATTTGGAAACAATGTCTAGTACAGATCACATAAAATTGGCAGATTGTACACAAGTACATACAACGATGTTTTGTATTTGAATAGTTTTAAAATTTTAACATGTTACAAGGAACGCCCTATCTTCTTCAGAAATTTTAAACTAAATTTTAAAATAAAAACTATTCCAACAACTTATACAGCGTTAGTAAAAAGTTCCGGAACGGTCGAATAACTTTGTTATTTGAAAATTATGATTTCTGAAATTTGGTATGGGGGTATAGTTGATATAAATGCATTTTATGCAATACAGTTAATATTTTTTAACCAATTTTTTCATACCAAATTTCAGAAATCATAATTTTCAAATAACAAAGTTATTCGACCGTTCCGGGACTTTTTACTAACCCTGTATATGTACGTGTCCGCCAAAATGTTAAAAAAAAATTTGACAAGACAAATTCTGCCCGATTTAAGAATTGTGCACGTATGTAGGTCCTTCAGCTTCCTCAATATACAGCATAAACTTGGTTTTTTGAATCTGCGAATTTCAAGAATGATTTAAAATATCTACTTTAACGATGATTGCTTATGGTCCGTTGAGCTGCTGATCACAATCTCCTGATTTCTACGAAAAGAAATTTGATTCATTATTGTTATTGTTTTATTGTTATTATTATTATTATTATTATTATTTGGTAAATTAAAGATATTTGATTAAAAGAAGAAATTTTCTAATAGGAGTCGAACTTTCTACCACTAGATGGAGCCTTATATGCAGTAGACAGTGAAATGCCAAAAAAGAGATGTAGGGGTGGCACCGATAACTTGTAATCTCGTGAGACGTTTTCTTGTAACATTGCAATACAATTAGCACAATATACGAAGTCGTTTCATTTGTATCATTCTAATAAAAATGTTTATTTAAGTAAAAAAACAGCCTTAGTTACCATCAGATGATTTCTACGTGAAATTGATAGTCTACTAATTTTTAATAAATTCCAACGTAAAACCAAAATTTGATTTCTCGCGTTTTCACGTTAAATACTCTTGAGGACTTTTCAGCGCAATACAAAGGCTTCAGTCACATGTTTAGAGTAAAATCGGGACTCGGGAAATTGATTCCGGCTACCCTCAGTTACCTATCTCGTTTATTTTTCGAATTAGATCCCGACAAAGGCTAAAGATAGGGATCAAAGTTTCCCAACGTTCTAAAATTGATAGCCCGCTCACCGTAAAAGATAGAAAATTGGGGTGACTTTTAATGCATCCAACGAAACCTATAAATGAAGCTGTTAGTTGGAAAGATACAAGAAACATTAAAAACATTTTGTTTTAATCTTTTGAAATATTCATGTTTATAATAGTTCCTTATGCAGCTCGATCTGCTGGTAACAGGGATTACGACCATTTTGCGATACCTTCAATGGTTTTTGAAAAATTGAGTTTTCATGGTATTATTTTGTAACAAATTTATTTCGATAAGAAAGTGGTTCCAATACGAATATGAATACTTACGTGTTACTTAAATATTTCTTATTTTTCATAGTTTTCGAGGCAATTAAGGTCGGTACCTTCAATACTTTACACCAAAGCGGAGATTTAACTTTTATTCGTTGAGTACTTCTTAGTTTTCATCAATAGATTGAAATTTTTTATATTTATCGACCATAGTTTACAAAATGGCCGGTCAAAATCATCGCCATGTTACTTAATGTTGTGAATATAGAGAAAATGAATTTTTACGTATTCTTATCGCTTAATCTTGTACTACAAATTATTCGATTTTGGAATTTGATACATAAAGGTACAACAAATTAATTTAAAATTTAAAATTGTTTTAAATTGCAATTACTATTTTTATAGCTTGCAAATGAACAAAAATATCCATTAAAAATAAGTAAATCGGCAATGTCACTACGCATTTATTTTTTAATACATCGACTACATAATGCAAGATTTCTTCCCGCATATTCGTGGTTTATCCACGTCCATCGTAGGGTGAGAAATCCGCTGCACACGTTGCAGTGCTATTCGTCGTCATGCAGTCTGTCTCGATCTAATTCCAACGCACGTGCATCTGGCGCATGTGCAAATCGCATTTGAGTATTAATGGTAAATCCATACTACTACGTATACGTACAAGAAGAGAAGGCTAGTTTACCATTACTTCCAAAGCTTCTATATCGGTCCGCTTTTAGCTACAGAAGAGAAACGACTGAAGGAACTGCCCCGCTCTAGCCTCGAGCAGTTGCTCCCATATACCCGAGAAAGGTAAGGCGGTGCATGTAATTAAACTGGGGAAGACATGCAACTAGATTCAGTATTCCTGTTCGTTTTAGCTGCGTTGTATTCGTTTGTCATGTCATGTCAATTACAAGCAACGCATAAATCAATTTTGCATACAGGCTGTATTATTCCTATTTGTTAGATACATAGTTTAGAACGTCAAAGTCGATGTTGACGTGCAAATTATGTACAATTTCTAATTGTCGGTTTTATTTATTTTTTTGTGCGTGTGGTGACCGCCCAAAGGGGTGTATAAGCTTTTAAAGCCTGTCATAACCTCTGGAGCTTTTTTAGTGTGTAGGTTGTGTGTGTAAACACCCTCACTATAAAGAGTGAAGCCCAGTTAATTATAGCCCATTGCGAATGGGAGTAATCATTTACACCACCAAAATCAGCTCGTCTACGATTAAAAGTTATCATTCTATTCAAATGCAATCTTGACAATTTTTTTTTTCTTCACCAATAACTTGAGACAAGTACTATTTTTATTTTTCAATCTTTAAAGCGCTTTTTTATACGGAAGACATTTTATCCTCTCCTTTTATCTCCCTCTGCACAATTACGCTAAATATCTTTCGAACAATAAAAAATATGTATATAATAATTCGGCGCATAGTGCTTCTGACAACTTCAGGAAATCAAATCACCACTCATGTAAAGCAGCATGTAAGACGTTTCAAACATCGCGCGTTAAAGGCGATGTGTGCATAAGTCAAGTTATTTTCTTTTTAATTTCAATCATATAACTTTTCATAGATTTCTCTATTTAACACTACGTTGATATTCGAAATGGATAATTATTTTCTTAGTTATGAGAACAGATTGATTTCTTATTCGTGAGCTCAGGTACAGTGCCAGTCAAAGCAAAACGAACGGGGTAAGTGAGAAAAGTGATATCCACAGACACATCCCGTTTTAGTCGAATATTTCCGAGACGCTGGAAAACGATTCTTACTCTTATTCTACTACCATCGTCCAACGCAAAAAAAAAAACTATGAGAAACAATCCGATTGTGTTAAATCGGGAACATTGAGTACCCAATGGACAATTCCGGCGTTGCTAATTTATGTAAGAAATCGATTATTTAACCGTTAAAATATTTGGCAGTGGTGCTTCAACTCGCTGCCAAATCATGCTGTTTAATTGATTTCTTAAGGAATTTTACACCAAATCATCTGCTTATGAAACAATAAAACAGACCGGTCCGACTCTCGATCAAAACACTATTTTTCCGTTCCTATATAGACAAACGTCTAACGGCTCGCACTTTAAACGTGAAATATGCTTCACGCACTTGTTCGTAGATAAATACATATTTATACTATGTGTCCTAGAAATCCCGAACGCGAATTAAGTTGGTAATCCGGATTTTATTTATCTACAGTTGGTGAAATCCAGTGGCGTGGTACAAAACCACGACAAGATCATATTGTTTTGAATAATGACAAGCAATAAATCAGAATGAGGTTATATTTTTACAGACTTGTTATTAAAAACACTATGTGACTCTCTTGACCGAAAATGACAACTGACAGCACAATTAATCTGTTTTGTCTGACAATTACAGACAATTTATTTACACGTCTATGTACTCATCTCAAGCAGCAGTGTTACCACCAAAAGTTCATATATTTGTAGGGATGCCAACTTAATTCGTGTTCGGGATTTCTAGGACACAGTATAATTTAAGCACTTGTAGTTAATTGTAAATAAGGACATTAAAACATCTCCAAAAAGCGATTTAATACTAGGTAATATGGTACAGCGTAGTAGAACCGTTATTTCCGAATAGAGCCTAACCGTTGGTAGTCGAAATTCAAAAACGAACCAAATTGCTCGCTAGACAACATGAGCCATTGTTCATAAATTTCAATTATGGAATGTTTTCGAATTATGACCTGGTTTTTGAGACCTTGTTTGTCGTCAATAATGCAACTCTGACCGCCGGTATAATCTCTGCAATGTATTTCTTTCTATATATTTTTTATGGACTTGTTACTGACGATTTTTTTCTTACTGAACGAGTCGGCTTATGCAATTAACAAATTAGTAACGCAGAGGATGTATTTATATTTAGTAACATTAAAGAATATATTTTAATATTAGTTTAATTGAATTTTAAATAAAATATTTCGCTACATTATTGTGCTATATTTTGTATGATAAAAAAAAAGTGGTTCAATTTATTTGTTATCTTTTTGCCAATAATTTTAGGTGTGTAACATAGCGACGAAGCAAAATCGAAAACTTGTGTAACCCATAATAAACTAGAAAATCCACACGAATGGATAGATAATATGCACGCATTAATCATACAAGTCCACTATAAGTCAATCCAGCATTATTTTCCCCTCTTTCATTGCAGCAGGGCATGTGTAATTATTGGGTGTACGCGACATATGTCATACGTTCCAAAACTTCCTGTTTTGCGTCAAATTCAGGTGCAAGGTACACAAAAATCGATATCGCACGAAATCGAAAGAATAGCCAGACGGATGATTTGTGTACACTGTAAGTAAACAAAACGAAGATATTCCGTGAAGTTCTAGATGTAGGTGGAAGATAATTCTTTTCCTTTATTTAGCTATTTAAAGAAAAAATCATCTTTAGTTTCATTCCTTAACTGATATAATTGTCTGCTCTGTCGGCCGGTGCTTAAATTTCGCCAATTAAATAGAAGGAAAGAAAATAATTCTACAAAAGGATGTAATTACTTTAATGGAAGAAATAAATTTAATCGGCAATTTATTATAAAGTGAATAAAATACTTCATAAACTTCTATTCAATTGGTGACTTATACAACAATCATTTACTCCAGCATACAAACATTAAAAGTTGTTACCGTTAGATATAAATAAATCAAAAAATTTGAATCCAAACGAATCTAAAGTAGTACACATTAAGCGCAAAACAAATACGTTGTCTGGAACAATCAGCAACTATGGCTTGATCATACGCCACACGAGGTGCATTTGAATCACCAAGCCTTCAGAGACAAATTCGGTGTTTCAGCGCTTTCATTGATTGTCGTTAAATTTATACAGAAATATTATAAAATTAATTTTATAATGTCTGGCAAAATGAAAGAAGGCTGATACTATTACTTCTAAGTCCCTTAATTAAATTAAAAGCTTGGCAAGTACGTCAATGTTGGTAGCACTCTCGAGCTTTCCCTACGGGTGGAAATCCCTATTTCTGACCCTCAATGATCCTTTTAAACTATTAGCCTATTGGTATTATTGACGATTAATGACACTTGAACCACGCTTCAGAAGTGTTTGTATTATTACCGACATATTACGTCCTGTTTCATTTATAACGCCATTTTCAGGTTTCGACTTATCTATGGTGAAGCCAGTTTCATTTTTAAAATTTGTTTTCGTACCATTCTTTCTTGCTTTGTGTTCTCTTTTGTGTAATCCTGACCTAACTCTACCCTTAGAACACCAGCGAAATAACTAGGTACTTTGATACAAACCTAAACGTCACAAAACGTTATATATAGAACAATATTTAATGTTATGTCTGTGTTTTGCCTATCGTGACGACACATAAGCCTCTCACCTAACGCAACGCCAATAACAAACTGCACTCAACGGCACCTCTCTAATAAAAGGCATGTAATATCAAGCGACATTAAAAAGTTATTAATAACAGAGTTAGGTATAGATTGGATCAGCCTTTTTTAGTCACTAACGTAAACGTTCGCATACCGACAAATCACTTGCGTTATGTTTGAAAAGAGAACAAAGGTTCATATTACCATTTTTTTATTTACAAAATAAAGCAGGAATTTAACAATAACTTATTTATTTCAATAAAATGTACTGTATAATATCTAAAAATAAAGTGTTAGTTTTATATTATATTGCGATGTTTATATTATGTTGCTATATTACAAGAAAAAAAAGAAATACAATGGCGTTCGATCAAAAGTGATGCAGTTTTACTGGTGATAATACTTTAGAAATATTAAAATACAAGTTACTACGTAATATAATATAAGAAATTAAACTAATAGAATGAGTTTCCATAGCGTAAAGCATATTTTATATATTTAACGTATAAAAGTTTGACATATACAAAAAAATACATATAAAAAAAGATCAAAATAAATATTTTAAATAATACGCATATTTATTAAAGGAAAATAATGAACATATACAGCATGTAAATCATTTTCTTTTAAATTTTGAAGATGAATTGGATATTTAAACATATCAGTAAATTTTTAATGATATACTCGTACGCAGAAACGTATCTACAATTAATAATGAAATACATTCAATGCATTTACCAAAAACAATACTCAAGTCATGTTTAATGTTATTTGTAGCAAACAGAAAAAAAATGAAAATACGTAGCAAGTACTCATGAAATAATACATATATTTATCTCATTAAGCACTTGAAAATTGTAGTCCTATTGCTCTATAAAGTCATCTATTTTGGCGTAAAAGTATATTCTTACGAAATACTTCAAGTTGAACTGATTTTGCTTGTTATTAACAGCCTTCTTCTTTACTTAAAAGAATTGATTGAGTATTTATATATAAACTCAATCGAAACAGTATAGAAGGTCAATTTTTGCCATATAAAACTTAAGATGCGATTATTATTTTTGGTAGAAATTAGTAAACAAAAAGAAAAAAAATCAGTCCACATGTTTCAATATCCAATTATAAAACAAAAATGAAAAGAATCACATTTACGTACTAGATAATCCACCTAATGAGCAAAAATTTAATTGATATGTACTAATCAATACATGATATTTGAACCACTGCGCAAGTATACACCGCGAAACGATTACAACGCCATTAAAGAGCAGGCAATTGAGGCAAGTCACACCTAACGACTGTATAATCCACACACACACCTGTACTGGTTAAAATTGTGTTTAATATGAGTTGCCTAAATACTTGCTCTTCAATTTATACATTGTTAACAATCGCTTCCCGCTTTAAATTGGCAGCGGTCAAATACGAAAGCACAATACAAAGAGTGACAGTTAAAAAACTATGACAACATTATCAACACCAAGTTAGGTTTTAACCTTAACCAAATGATAACCGTGATGTATTTAACACATGGGACACGCGAGTACATATAATGGGTCAGTTGTAATAACGCGCGTGGTATCTTCGTAAAGCTTATTTATTATTATCCGGGTGTACACATTACAAGCAGACGCACCCGACAATAAATGAAAATTGAACGTACGCTACAGCGGACGCATTTTATACGCTCTTGTGTCCCCTGGCTAACGACTGTGATGATACACTTAGAAATACGATTTTTGTGTAATAATATTAGAAGTTCATAGTTAATAAAGGAAAATACATTTGAAAAATCGAATTTTAATAAATGCACTTTGGTATACCACCGCTATATCATAAGAAATTAATTTAATAAATTATTAGATTTTCTGTCGTTTCGTTTTGAAAAATCACAATTTTGTATGAGATAAGAAAGCAAATGCCTTTGGTATTTTTTTTGTATTAAATTTTAATACTTGCTTATTAAAGAATCATTTTAATGAAATAGTCTTTGTTGTGCTGTTATTTATTCCATAGATAAGATGTTTTATTTTATGTCTTAAGATTTCTTAAATTTCAAACCGAACGTTAATATTGGGTTATTCAAAATCTTCTTTTATTTTAATAATTAACTAAATTAAGTATTGCCTTCCCGATTAATTAGTTATTTATAACTATGGCTTGAGGCTACCGCAAGTTATTTTAAATGTTGATTTTTTTTTTATTATATATCATTTGTTTTGTTATTAATGTAACTCGTCACTATAAAAAAATAAACATTTATATTTACAAATAATGGAATAGCAACCCTTGTTGGTACAATTCTCTTTGTGGGTGTTGAATTATGAATTTTAGTCTCTTAATAACGTCAATATACATCTTTTTGTAAACAAGCTTAGCAGGTTACTACAGAAGTAATAACTATTAAAATGCATTTTGCTAAAATGGATTCTAGAAAATCATTTAATCAAATTTGAATAATCCAATATATGTATATAATATAATGCATCGAGTATTCGTAAACTGAAAATAACTTTAGTCCAGAATGCTTGGGAAATCTACGCAGATGCTTCGTTTGATAATATTTAAACCGTAGGATTATGAAATTGATACGAAAAAACAAAATGAAGGAGCTAATTATTTTCTTACATAAAATGTTATTACATCAGTTTCATTTATTGTCGAATACTTGTGTCTCTTGGTATCACAAAGATCGTAAATAGACAATATAGTAATAGCAAGAAGAAATTCTTATTGTTTGTGAATTTGAGAATCCAAGCTTTATTCATAATAATAATAGTAATCATAACAATACGACTATGTTTTAAAATATCTTATTTCGGCGGTACAATATTGTTCGCAACGAAATAAAATATTTTAAATTCGTTTGTACATACAAAAAAAAGTAATGTTAGGGGTACAAAATCAATTTACCGTTACCAACATAAATACGATAAACATAAATCATTGAGTTTTTTCTTGCCAAGAAGCATTACATAAATTTACCAACATACTAAAAGAATTTTGTAAATTGTCCCAGGTAATCTACATAAGAGTTTTATTTGGATAAAGTGCACTGTATATTTACTTCACATAAATATATATATATAAAAAAAAGAAAACGAAAATACCAAATTAGTTTCATCGTTAATAAACAGTAAATACACCCTTAAATATTAGAATTTCAACGGATACATATATTATTTCCTTTTATTATTTATTTCCATTAGTTTCTACCGTTAAATCTATGACTGGCATTATCTTTTAATACTCTCCCTAAATATATATTTTATTTTTGTTTAAACAGTACTCTGGGCATTTCGTTATTCGAGAGCACAAGCATTTTCCGTATATATATGGGTGTATATTATGTGTGTATCGTTATTAATTTTTATTTCATTTTTGTACCTCTAATAGAAATTAGAAAAGCCTATTAGGAACACGCAGCGTATTGAAGCCACGGATGGTCTAAGACATCTTCTGCTGAAAAACGTACCTCCGGTGCTAATTGCAACATATTAAAGATCAGTTCTTTGGCTAGGTCGGATACTTCGTGCCAATATTCGTAAGGAAAATCGTATTGTCCTCGGAGGATGCAGTCAAAAAGTTTCTCTTGATCGTTGTCCTGACTTACAAAGGGCGGATAACCGCAGAGCAGAATGTATAAAATCACACCAGCGGCCCATACGTCAATCTAAAATTAAAGAAAATGTTTTAGTTCTGTAATGCTATAATGTAGGGTACTTTTCGTAATTTTTGTAAAAACAATTGGAGTGTTTTACAACAATATTTGATATTTACCTTAAGGCCATAACCTGATTCGGCAAGAATTTCGGGTGCCACATATGTCGGGGTTCCGCAAACAGTATAGAGTGGTTCATTAACTTCGCAAGCTAAACCAAAATCGCCCAACTTTAGTATCTTCACTCTATCACCATCCATATCCACCTATAAAATAAAATATAATAAAACTGTACAGAAAACTACCTCGTAGCGTTATATTCATTAGGTAATTTGTATCTTCGGTCACATTGCTACATACATATTACGTTTTAAAATTTCATGTTTCGTAAAATCAGAGGAGAGTTATTTAACATACTATTTAGCCGTGCGATTCGCATATCTATAGACTCATTTTCTGCCTCTCTTACTTCTGTTACTTTTAATCAAATACCACAATTACCTCAATTTTCATTTTCTTTTTGAACTTACGACACTGTTGCTGATGATAATTTTTCAGCTAATTAGTAGAATTCAAAAATGAAAAAGTTTGGAGCGTTACAAAAATAATAACGTGACACAGTAACAGAAATTACGACCTCATATTCGAAAAAATAAGGGATAAGTTGCACGAATAAGATTAAAAATCGTTCTCTCCAAGGATTTCTACAAAATATTTATTTAAGGAATAATAAAATGAAAAAAAGGGCAATTCGACAGGTGATAAATTAATAAATACATACCAATAGATTTTCCGGCTTAACATCTCTGTGAACGATGTTCAAGTTATGCAGGTATGCCAATGCCGATGTCAAGTGGGTGATCATTAATGCAGCTTGATCCTCGGAAAATTTTTGAGCAACAGTTATAGCGTCAAACAAATCACCACCTAATTTTATGCAAAGAGAAAACAAAAGGTTAATAAATCGTTTGCGTGAAACATGTCCTTTTATGAGTATACAAAATTGAATAAACAACCATGTTTAACCAACTAAGAATATACCAATTACACTATTCTACTTTTTTGTCGTCTATGAATAATTTTGTTATAATATTCCTAAGTTTTCAAATTTTCCAATACATATCGATCAATACAGTTCCCAATTAGGCACCCTAGATGTTATTGCTCTAAAACAGAGACGACTAGAACACAGGCCGACAGACTCTAGCGAGCTCGGAGTTTAGTAAAGGTTGCATACATTAGTCGATCGAGAGCGATTACAGCAAGTTGAGCGTCGCTTTGAAGAATAAGAAACTTTGGTAAAACTTGAGATAAGACAAGACAAAAAGAAAGTATCTTTATTCTGTTCTTGTAAGAATTGCTGATATTGGCATTTACTTGTCTAAAGTAATTATTTTCGTCAAGATGTTCACATTGGCCGGCTGGAGTCCGAGATTTACACAGCCTGCCAGACTATCTGCTTCGGTCGCCTCTCTCGAAACTGCTTAATGCAACGTGCAACTGTCCTCCAAGTCATAGTCAACGCTAATGGAATATTTTAAGTCCGAGAATAAGAAAGAGATGTAAATAACCTTAAATGTTGCAATAAAATTGGTAAATAACGTTAAAAATAACTTGACAGTTAAGAGTAGAACCTTCCCCGCCCAAGATAACGGTAACTTCCTAATTTCATACACAGATGGCGTTACTACTTTGAAATATGATTTATATCGATAAGAATAAAAAAAAACGATCAAATAAATGAACTAGGTCAATATGAAGTCATTCATTGTAAATGCTAGATTTCTTTGGGACGTATACCTAGGCTACACCTTTTATTTATTAATATTATTCATAAATGCTATGGCCGATAACGATGCTTAACCTTATCACGCTTCAGGCAATCATTTCTGATTAAATTAGCAATAATTATATTTTACCTCGAACATATTCGCAAACAAGATAAAGCATATTTTTCGTATCTTGCTCCTCGATTAATTTCATCACATGGGGATGGCATAGTCTCCTTAGAATACGTACTTCGTTTTCGATCATATCTTCCTAGATGAGAAAAAGAAATGATATTGTTTAACAGAGAGACGTGAGGAAAATTTACCTTTCCTTTACATTTCGACTTGTCGATTATTTTAAGAGCGTATTCTTCGTTAGTCGATTTGTCCACGCACAAACGAACGATAGCAAAATTACCATCGCCTATCATATCGCCGATATTGAATTTTTGTCGTAAAATAGCAGGCAAAGCCGTATTATCCTTGCTGAGCTTCGCTAATAAATTTTCGTTCGATTCGTAAGTTCGATTTAGTTCCTTTTTAGGCATTTTAGGTTTAGGTCCAGCACTGCAATAAGTAACAAAATTATTACGACGTCATGGAGATATTAAACGCGGTACATATTTTTAAAAACAAAACATTTATTGCTTACCCGTTTCTTAGACCTGGAACTTTTTTGTACTGTTGTATTGCTTTACTTTCTTCGAATTCCAATTCAAAATCCTCTTGAGAAAATCGTTCATTACCGTAAACAAAGAAAACATCTTCGGTGGCGAAAAATTGAGGTAGCGATGTCACAGGTTGTCTAGATAAAGTAAATACTTTTCGGACTGCCCCTGAGTCTAAACAAGCTGCTTCTGTAAGCGCACTTAGTACTTGTTCCATACTAGATGAGTTTCTCTTGTTTAATAACAGTCTTACTACCTGAAGGAATAGATACATATATATGGGTTAAAAAAAAAAAACAACAACAACAAAAGTGACTATATGGTTTGTTAAAAACACTTCTATAAAGCCCCTAATTTAAAAATATTAAATTTCAACAAGAGCGGTGCAAATGCAAAATTTTAAACGTGGCCCTAAATATCTTGAAAACACGCTCCCGGATTTATTAATTTATTAAATAACTTGTGTGGTGCGGAGTGTACCGATACTTTGTGGTGCGGAATGTACCGATACTTTTGTGTTGTTTATCTTGTTTACCAGTCCTTGCTATAATTATTTGTCATTAGTAAATAAGATATTTCAACTTCCGGCGCAATAAAATAACCAAACATAAACGATACAGAATGCTACACATAACCAAATTAGCGAAAATATGGATAGAACCTATCAAAACCAATCCTATCGCAGTTTTTCACGTACGCGCTGACAATCTTATGTACAGTGGCATTTTTATGTTTTGTCTCCCCTAGGACGATGTATCTATACTTTCTACCACTCGCGGCCGTTTAGTTTATGATGGGTATTCCTAATAAACTCGGTTCTGTGCTTTTATTTGGTAAACCTAAGTACTTAGCCTTGCTATACGGAAGATAGTATCCATATTTAATCGTTGCAAGGAGGAGACATAACATAAACCGGCCACTGTACATCCACGGTACACATACACCGATATACTTCCGCGCATATAAACACCTGACGGCATTGCGAATTGTACGAATGTGGGTTTTATAAACGGAATAACAACATATTTAGGATAGTTTCAATTGTATTTTAAGGAGCCTATAGTGTGCAAATGAACAACGTAATGATAACTACTCAATATTAATTTAAATAAACATAGAATACGCGAATCGATACCAAAAGGAAACATTTTTTATTTATTTATTGGAGAATATTGCATTAACTGACAAATATAATAACAAATGTTTAAAAGAATTTGTGTAATTAACACTAATATTTAGTATTTGAATATGTCTTCTACTAATAATAAAAATTATTTTATTCAAAACTTCCTAGAGGGAAAAGTAAACAAAGAACATCTATAAACTAGGTAAATAAAACTAGGAAATGTCAATAAAAAGAACTAAATGAAATAAAACTGAAAATAATCCTCTTCAGACAAATAAAAAGCAACATACGCCATATTTGTTCATACAAATATGTGATCGACTTATTTTCTATTAAAATAAAAGGCCCGTAAAAATTAAACGGTGTCCGTCAACTCTTCACATAAAACATTGGGATAAAATGAATAACAGAAACGCTGAGGATGATCGAGAGATCAATACAGGGAAATGCGTGTTCATTACTACCCAAATAGAGCCTCCAATTGTTAATACTAAAAAGTTTAGAAAGATTTAAAGTTACTGAAATAGCCAGTAATACTTTTGTCCAATTGAATACTGTTTTAAAAAATGATCAGCAACGACATTATGACTTCTTCCGGTCCGTTCTTGTTCAGAGAAAAAAGATTGGGCTGTTGTCATTGAAAAAAATCCAGACCCGTATTTCAAAAAAAGGGGAACCTTAAACAGTTACAATGTAGAATTCAATGATTTTAATCTATATACCAAATTTCGTTCATATATACCAAATAATTCCCGAAATATCAAACATAAGACTTGGTACTATTTAATATACGTATCCTCATTTGCAACATAAAAACTTTTATTCAATTTGAATAAATTTGTAGCCACGTTTAACGATTATGAAGCAAGTTTTGTCCTAACAGGTAACGTCTTACTTATTAAAGAGTAAACTAATGCAAAGATTGCTGTTAGAAAAAAATATCATCAATTTTTCTTTAAATACTCAATATCTGCGATCATTTTGTTTTATTATGTAAATCAGAAAACACATTTGTTTACTAACAATGTTACATAATCGCTAATTTCTAATTATTTCACAGTAATAAATTTTTCTTTTGTTTCTAAGCGAAAAGCAAATTAATCATAATTACCTTTCGTGGTTTTATTCCATTCCTAATCAATGTAACTATTCTAGGTCTAACACAATCTGGTGGTACAACTCGCGGTTGAGATATTATAGGGCCGGAAAATCTGCTGCTTGAAAGTCGCTTTGATTTGTTATGATCAGTTTTACTGTATTCTATTTTCTTGAAAACCTCACCCTTACCACCACACACATATTCCTTCCCATCTTCTAGGTCATCCAAACTTGACACCTACAAGATAATCAATATTTTATTACTGAACAAATCCAAGCTCAATTTTCTACTAAATAAGCAATAGCTTAAATTTATGGAACTTCTTCAGTATTTAGTAAAATATGTTTGATCAATACCTTCTTCCCATCCATTGAAAAAACTGTGCGTACACCACTTGGTATTGTGACACTTTTCATCAATAATGTTGTAAGTTCAGTTGTTAAACTCTCAAAAGACCTATAACGCTCTAGACCAACCGCAACTACCACACCGTTGAAATATTTGTTTCCATTATGGTAAAAACGTATCCGTTTAGCTTTTTGGGTTCTTGAAGAGGTGGAGGACGGTCTACTATTTTTTGTAATGCTTAGCTCTTCAATTCCATTATCTATACTATCATCTGCGTCTGATATTATGCTGTTACAACTAGCCGATGACAAGCTACGACTGCCATTAATGTTATTTCTCGACATGTTTCTCTAAATTCCTGTATTATTTGCTACAGCATATGCTTAGTACACAAATTGCTTTAACATTTCACTAAACATTAGAAATGTATTACTAGAAAAATATCATAATTGTTTCCAAAATCAGAGTGTTAGCACCTGAAGCACACAGATGTCCATTTTGCAAAAGAATGATGAGTTGTTTTATCTTGCAGTATGATGAATATAATTATTAGGTTGAAGGGAACACTTTAGAACTGTATCAGTTTGATTATACATGTACTATTATTCGAAAGTAACTGTTTATTTGTACAAAAAAGTTAATAACCTCTTTTCGGCAAATACTAGCAGGGGAGGGATCTTTACAGATACCTTTAATGAGTTATTTCCCTCACTTCCACTCACTTCGAATGTTTTTATGATTCACTACGGTATCTACAGTATGTTTATGTTAAATGCATTCAGGTGATCGAGTCTAATAACTTTTCAAATAAGAAACACGCAGTATTTAGTACAATATATTACATTTTTTATTACGTTTTTACATTAGTCCTTTTACGAAGATGCTACAGAGAAGTATGTTGGTGAAAATATTTTTTTTTTGCAATATCCTTGAATTCTAATAAAAAATACAAAGAAAAAAAACGAGAAGATTTTTTGCATATCCATTTAATAGATCTCGTAAGCATGCCTGGCTGTTTACTTAGCGCTCTACATTGACTATAAATTTTTCAAAATTCGTCGACAATTTAGTACTCCTGAAGTTATCCGGAAAATTTACAAATTTCTACTGGGGTACGTACTTTAAAGCCACCCGTCCCGGAACATACCGAGCTAAAGGATATAAAATGGGGACGCACCTTACTAGTCAGAGTTCTTAATTCACGAGCAATGGAAATTGGCAGTCCGGATGATAAAAAACAACTCAACAATTTTTTGGAACTATGGATCCGAAAAAAAAAAAATAAAATCAAATATAACAATTTCTACAATTATAACAGCCTTTGCACAATTAAAAATATGTGTTTCAAAATTAATTTTATCAATCATATTATGTGAATAAAACTTAAGGACGCATATGTTGTATTGTAGAAACTCTAAAGATTTGTTATGTGTCAATTTTGAATGAACCTATATGTGTGCTCACCATATACATATACATAGCTTTTGAAAGGGAGCACTACAGTCGCGAATTAACCGGATGTGGTTTTTCGCGTACGCTTAGAATGGCTAAGCCGTCGCTGAAGGCTAAATATTAAAGAGAAAAATTGATAATGGAATGAGAATTCTTGTACACGCAATAGAAAGAGACATTACCATATGTATGTGCATATACTGCTAAAGTACAATTAATTACATAAATGAAAATGCAAATAGATAAAATATTTTCGTAAGTACACAGAAGGTATCTCAAAATTAAATAAAGATTCATAAAATTAATGCCACTTCCACATCTCTTAGCATTTCACATTGTCCACCGATCAAGTATAAGGGTCCATCTAGCGACAGAAAGCCCAATTCTTATTAGAAAATTTTAGAAGAAATAGTTGTGGCAAATAATGTCCATAGAACATTTCGATACGCTTTCGTTCGATTTCGTGTTCGTCCGATTCTATTCTATTCAACGCATAAAAATAAAATAATGACAAACTTAAATTTCTCAAAAAAAAATGATCGTAATTCCTGCAATCAACTTCTTTTCATAATTTTCTTAATTTTTCTATATCTCCCCAACTAACAACATTATAAATTTCGGTACGCAGGATCAATTAAGAATTATCCTGATTTTCTATCTCTTACGGCAAGGAAGCTATAAGTTTTGGAATTATGGAAAACTTTGATCCCTATATTTAGCTTTTGCCGGAATATAATTTTAATATATTATAATAATAAACGATTAAAAAAAGCGATTTTCCGTGTCCGATTTTACTTGTGCGCTGAAAAACCCTCAAAGGAATTTAGAGTAAAACACGAGAAATTCAAATTTTGGTTTCATATTGGAATCTATTGAAAATTCTGAAATTATCAGTTTTGCGTAGAAATCCATAGATTGAATTGGATGATTTTTTTTATTTAAATAAATGCGAACTTAAAAAAATAAAATTTTAAACTTAAACATTTTAATTACGATGATACGAACGTGAATGAATGAATACGAATTGGCATGTCGTGTCAAGTGTATTGTAATGTTACAAGGAAATGTCTGCGAGTCATTAAGTAGAGATGACAAAAGTAAGTGGAATTATTCCTTTTTTACAGCGACTAGATAGACTCGTATTCGCCTCATGAGAATGGATTCGTATTGCCTACTGTTGTCCCCGAGAGTCGACGAAACACGAGTCTGTCTAATCTCCGCAGAAACTTATTATTTCCATGAGCCTTTGTTCTCTCTACTCATGTCACAAAAGATCATGCAGAAAGATAGAGAGGCTTAATGTTCCTACATTGTTATAGATGTCGCTGTCATTAGTGCGTTAGCAACTGAAGCTCTACACAATTGTAATTTACAGAATTCTAATTTAAAATAAAGTTCGAAGTAGAAAGTAAAAAAGTGAGGTTAATTTGTAAGATATCACATGCAAATTAATAACTTCGTTAATTAGTGTGTTAAATACAAAAAATATTTATTAACTGAGGTTTGCAATAACTGGGAAATTCTTTTAGTTATGACTAGTAAAAATGACCAAGAGACAAGGCGAGTATTGTGTAAACTGAAATCAGAAAATGGTGAAGTAATTGGTGAAGAGTTAGATTTGCCTTTAAACTGTAATGTGGAACAGTTAACGTTAATTTGCAACGCACTTTTAAAACAGACAGAAAGAGTTCCTTATTTATTTTATATTAACGATAAGGAAATTACAAGGGATTTACAAGAATGTATTGATATAAGCACACTTAATACTGAATGTGTGTTAGACATAATCTACCAACAACAAGCTGTCTTTCGCGTCCGTCCAGTAACAAGATGTACAAGCTCGATACCTGGACATGCAGAAGCAGTTATATCTATTAGTTTTAGTCCTAATGGTGAGCATTTAGCCAGTGGGTCTGGCGATACCACTGTTAGGTTTTGGGATGTCAATATCCAAAGCCCATTATATGTCTGTAAAGGGCATAGTAATTGGGTACTGTGTATAGCATGGTCACCCGATAGCAGTAAACTCGCATCAGGATGTAAAGATGGAAAATTGATTATATGGGATCCTCAAACAGGGAAACAAATAGGACGTATAATGCATAGCCATAAACAATGGATTACTTCTCTCAGTTGGGAACCGTACCATAAAAACAGCGAATGCAGGTAAAAATGATTATTAGTCTATGTTGAGGCATCCTTCTTTTCTCCTATTAACTGAATACTTGTTAATTATTAACGTTCCGTTTTACACAGGGAAATATTACTGATACTAGTCGAGACATTTAACGCTGCTGTAAAAATGCCTATTATTCTTCGACAATTGCAGATATGACATTTATCTCATTGATTGTCATGAGAATTCTCATGATAACATTTAAAGCAGTTATTGAGGTTATTATGTATTATTACAAATTAAATTGTCTATACAAAGTGATTTAGAACACGCCGGCGGTGTGACGTCGTCCAATCGCCTTGTTTTAAAAATAAATATTGCCTTTTCTAATGTATCTGTTATGTGTATATGTAATGTGTATGTAATAATATATATTCAGAACAACGTATGTATCAAAAAAAAAATTTTATATTCCTTTGTTCTTCTCTCGTAGATTCATAGCCAGCTCTTCCAAAGACTGTGATGTTCGAATATGGGATATTGTCTTAGGAACAAGTGTCAGAATAATATCTGGGCACACCAAGTGCGTAACAGTAGTTAAATGGGGCGGATCTGGTCTGTTGTACACCGCCTCTCAAGACAGAACTGTAAAAGTATGGAGAGCCAGTGACGGTACCTTGTGTAGAACCCTTGAAGGTCACGCACATTGGGTAAATACGCTAGCATTGAACACTGACTATATTTTAAGGATAGGCCCTTTCGATCCTATCAAAAAAACCCACAAAGTAATAGATGATAAAAACCAATTACAAGATTGGGCGTACGCAAGGTATAAAGAAATCGTTCAAGTATGTGGCGAAAGACTTGTTTCTGGTTCGGACGATTTTACTTTATTTTTGTGGGATCCAGAGAAGGATAAAAAACACCTTGCGAGATTAACAGGACACCAACAATTAGTAAATGACGTTAAATTTTCACCCGACGGACGTATATTAGCATCTGCTTCTTTCGATAAAAGTGTTAAACTGTGGGATGCCAAAACAGGGAAATTTTTAACTACTTTGCGTGGTCATGTTCAAGCTGTTTATATGGTTGCGTTCTCTGTTGACTCAAGGTTAATGGTTAGCGCAAGCGCAGATTCAACATTGAAGTTGTGGAATATTAATACTAAAAAGCTAGAGATCGACTTACCCGGGCATGCTGATGAAGTTTATGCAGTTGATTGGTCAACAGATGGTACTAGAGTTGCATCAGGTGGAAAAGATAAAGTATTAAAACTCTGGCAAAACTGATGATCTTTGTCAAAGGCAAACATTTATTTTTAAAATAAAAATAAAAACATAATTCTCAAAACTTGTTTATTTCCTTAACATTTAATAGCACTTATTATTAATATTACAAGGACATATACATTTAAATTCATATATCAAAGAAATAATTCTTAATCTGATTCGCTTCCACTCGTCTCAAAATCGCCTACATCTATGGAAAATTTGTATTCTTGATCACAACCCATGTACGCATCACTCATAAAATACAAAGTATAGTTATGATGACCTGGTCTTGGAGCGACAAAATCTAGTTTCACACGTGCTTTCTGTTGAAGAGTTAGTCTTTTGATTGATAATAAGGAATTTGACTTTGGATCGCCAATAACAACCCACCAACCTTCTTCTCGTTTCTGTAATTGTAAAATATGTATCAAACTCGTTACACATGTGGTACTATTGAAAATAGCCTACGCGTCGGACTTACGTCCGACATTATAAATCCCTTTACAATTAAATTTGACGCGTTTAAATAATCGAACCATATTATGAACTGAATAAGTAAATTTTTATGTAAATTCTCATTTCATACTCCCAAATCTAAAAGCACTGTCGCCACTGTTTTTACATAATAACTCTGTCAGATTATAAACATAGAGCGTTTCTCTTAGTGCGTGCATAGAAGATAATTTCTTTAGCGATCAAACTAATTTCCTCAAAAATTATTCCGGGAAGTTTTGCTTATCAGTTTCCACCACGTATAAATGAAACATTGAATATTTAAAAAAACAAATATGTTGTGCATAGCGGGAACAGAAAATTCGTATTGTATATGCATCCTTTATTATTCCCTCCCGAAATGAAAATATTTGAGGAATAAAAAGTGTAGCTCCGCTAAAAAAAATGTAACTAACTTAAAACGATCGTTTAATTGTATTGTTGCTTATGAAATCTCTCTTTGTTCAACGCTTAATTAATGAAAATTAATCTCAACATATTACCTGCGGGAAAAATGGAGCGATTACAGGACCGCTTATCTCATCTTCACGTTCTAATTGTACGGCGACCTGAACGGAAGATCCTGAATGAATTTTATCTTTGTCCAACACTTCGTATGTCATTTCAATATTTGGGTAACGATTACAAAATCTAGCAACGTCTGCCATTTGACTATCGCTTAACTGAAGTAACTTCGATCTGTCATCATCTTCTAGTTCCATAATGTCAAATACCGTTTCTACGCGCTTAAAACAAAATTATCGAATAAGTTGATGGCCGTTTCTTCACACAGATATGCTTACCTTATCCGTACATCTTTTAATGATGTCGCCATTGAAGTGGGGTAACTGTTTTAAGTAAGAATCTTTACTCCACATTGCCTGCGTTACCATCTGTGCCAATTCCATAGCAGCTACAGCTGGAGATAGCCATCCATTTGAACTCAATACATCGACGCAGGCTTGAATCAATCTAATCGCTTTGCCTAATACAACTTCGGTATCACCTTGAAGTTCAGCACCAAGTTGTAATCTGCAGAGATGCGCTTGTAGTAAAAGATCGGTTTTTACATGCGGGTCATTATATTTCGGCTGACCTCCGGTGGCGTTCGTTAGTTTATTGGGCAACCGTTGTGCTAAACTTCTCAATATATTGTCTTCATGGTGTCTAACTGGAATATCTTCGTATTCGGCAGCCGATGATATGATTTCTAAGAGGCCACGAATTTTGGTTTTGTTGTTGAGTGACAAACTGAATAGTTCTGAAAAAGAGTGAACATATTAAAAAAAAAATGAAATTACACGTATAAATTATAGCTTATAATTAATAACCTACCAATTGTTGTATAATTAATGTAATAATAAGCAGCAATCATTCCCAGATTTAATGGCAAACAATCCATTTCATCCTCAACACTAATACATTTTGATTGTTCTAAATCAGAGAAAGTATTTTCAACTAATTCTGACAAATGGTCGGACAAATGACGATGAGTAACCCCTTGAAGATTGTAATAGTTTGGATTTTGTGTCAATCTTCTGTATAGGAATGTCCAGGTTAAGTAGTCTACAGCATCTTGCTTATTTTCAATTGTTTTCGTTACAATTTCCGCATTGAAATGGTCGTGAAGACGGTGGTCTAAATGACTCTGAAATTTCAATTATGAAAATATAAAAAAAAAAATTAAATACAAAAAGTAAGCACACAACTTCGACTTCTTCGTGTATTCCCGTTATATAGTGCAATATGCAAGTAAAATACATGAGGAAATCGTTCACACAAAATCATTCACTGTCGCTGATATCAACCTACCTCAACTGGCAAAGAATCATTCAAAAACTTTTTAAAGAAATCCTTCTTCGAACTTTGGCACATCAATACACACTTAGCGTCATCGTCGTTTTCCAAAGGCCTATTAGCTCTACCAACCATTTGCAAGACATCTGTGATAGGATAGTCCTCGTACGCATGAATTTTGCCATTGTAGAATTGAGTGTCCATAATTACAACAAGGTAAGCAAAAATATTAACGGCCCAACATAAATCTCTAGTTACCACAGCTATTTGAACAGCTCCAGAATCAAATAATTGCTCCACTAATCGAAGATCACTGGCAGTTAGACCTTCGTGCATGTAAGCAACTCCTTGGGAAAGGGTCTCCTTTAATGTCTAAAAGTATTACAAACTAAAACATCGACTGTTTTAAGATATTGAATAATATAATGAAAAATTTTTGGTATTCGTTGTACCAAAAAACGATAAAATAACATAACTATTAGAATCCCTCGAAAACAACTGACCTTATCAGACATTCGATCCAAAAACGGCTTAATATCCTCTTCCTCGGCGTGGAAAAATTTGTTTGGTTGTCCTTCAGCAGCTGTGTAAGTTAACAAATCAACAGCAGTTAATCTTGCTTGTTTCCTAGTAGGTACGAAAATGATCACCGGTTTGTGGGGACTGTGTCTAGTAATAGCATTATATACAGGTTTCGACATGGCAATTAATCGGGACATATTATGAGTGATATTGATGCCCTGAACGTGCAATTCTAAAGGTATAGGTCGAACACTGGGATGGAAATTAAATGTGCAATTAGTATTGCATCCTAACCATTGGGCAACATCTTTATAGTCCGTAAGAGAGGCGGATAAAGCTACGATTCGAATTTGACGTTCAATTTGTGAAGAAATGTATCGCATTCGCGAACAAACGATTTCAATAACTGGTCCATCCTCGCCGCCAATTAAATGTAATTCATCAACAATGAATAAATGGACATTTTGTACGTTTTTTCTTTGTTTCCATCGTCGTGACAGAACGTCCCATTTCTCAGCTGTTGTTATGACAACCTGGCCTTTTGCCAATAACTTTAAATCCGTTCCAGTTTCACCTGTTAATAAAACGACTTTTTTACCAAGTAATTGACCGAATTTATTGTGCCAGTCAGCAAAGATCAATTCGGCCAAAGCATCTCTCGGAACTAAATAAACACAACGACCCTCGGGATTTTGTTGGAACAATCTCAAGACTGCAAATTCCGCTATAACTGTTTTTCCAGATCCCGTAGGAGCTCCAATAAAAACGTTATCGTCGCTGTTATATACGGCATTAAAAACTTGCGTCTGTATCGGATTAAATTGCGGGAATTTATCCGTATATAACGATTCATATTTAGCATTTCGCAAAGCTGTAATTGGAAGCGGTTGCAAATCTAACAATTCAGTTGGTGGGAAATTCTTTTCGGGCAAAATTAAATGTCGGAACGATACGGGTAATTGAGTTTCAGCGCCTATCCATCTATCGGATATGATTCGCAAAAAGTATTGTGGAGGTAACGGCTCGAAAATAGGTACAAAAAATTTCACCAAATGCTCGTCGGCAGCATATTTCGCTTTCAGCAAAAAATATTCGTGATGCAGGATTACCTCGGAGTCAACGTCCTCGACTAGAATCCAAAAGGCTTCCGATGCACCGTGCAATTTCTCGTCCCATTGGAAATCGGGTGTAATTGTTAATTCGACTCGTAAAGTCGATCGAGTTATTGGTTGTATATGAGTTGATAACTCCAATTTAGGGAACTGATGAACGTATTTGTGTATAGTTTTACCTAATTTAGGTACACGTATTAATTCACCAATTTCGTTCGGGCCTAAATCATATAGTCTTTCCCAAGGGAAATTTTTCTTTTCGATTTTCTTTACGATTTCTTCAGGCATTTTCCTAAATTGTCGTAGAGGTGACATTGATTGCCACATGCGCTTGTCAATCATTTTACACAAGGATAATGTCTTATCTGTCAACTGTGCCCAACCTCTGTGCAACACAATCTCAAATATGGCTCTCATTAGTCGAGAAGCACTTTGAGTTACGTATACCATATCTGACATCAATGCAAAACCTTCTAATTTCAATTGAGAGATGTAAGCTTGCAATAAAACATTGACCTTCGCGCTTGGTTCCTCCATACTTTCCTTTATAGGGATAGGAACACGTTCCATTAACTTCTGCAATTCCAGCTTCTCCTCTTCGCGTACGGTAATATTTTTAAACTCACTCGATAACGAAAATACTCTGAATAATTCAATCTCACTCAGCATAGACTTTAGTAATTGATTATAGGTCGACATGGTTTCATGAGTACAATAGTAATGTGAAGCAATTCTACCTAATTCTGTAACTTGGAATTGTCCCAGTTTTCTATCGTATTTAACCAAGCCACTACGGTCCAAATGTAATGCAGCTGTGTGCACTATATCAGCCCGATGTTGTTCTAAAAGCGGATCCTGTTTCATTAAGTCATGTGTTATTCCGTACAAAGTTGGTTGACGTAACATTCTAATATACAAGTAAGTGTAGCCAAGCCAAGTGACTGCATCTTTAACGCTCTGTATAGAGCCTAACACTATCTCCGCATTCAACATATCAGGTAGCTTAGCTATCATTTGTGATTCAATAGGAAGCTGTTGATTTAATAATGATAAATAATATTGCAATTCACTATGATTGGTTATTAGGATTCCTTCGCCTTTCGTATCATATTGCGGTCTTCCAGCTCTACCAAGCATTTGCAAAACATCCAAAGCTCCCAATTCTGTCCAACGTCCCTTTTCCGGGTTATAAATTTGAGTACCTTTGATAATAACAGTGTGAGCAGGCAAATTAACACCCCAAGCTAATGTGGCAGTGGATACTAAAACTTGTATATGCCGATCGGCGAATAAATCCTCTACCAAAGTTCGATCAACTCTTGTCATTCCTGCATGATGGATAGCGAATCCGTATGGTAACAAATCCTTTAATTCTTGATTCTTCACTTGTTCAGCCTCAGTTCGGAGAACTTCCATGGATGCTGATCCTTCCCGCAGAAACTGTCCCAAAGTATCTTTCTCCAAACACATATCCCTAATTGTTCTTGCGGTTTTACCTGTTTCTTTTCGTGAATGAACGAAAATGAGTACCTAAAAAAGGAAGAATTTAACAACTCCAACATAAAATAAGAAAATTTACATAAGATCCAAACAAAAGTTTTTATATTAATTCAATGGCATATACTTTAATTTTGTTACTACTTAACCTTCAGCAAGTAACGTGCTTGCAAATGAATTTGCAAACAGGTTACGACACTGCTCTTTCATTCAACTGTTCATTGTTTTTCTTTTTTTTAATCAAAGTCGACGTTAGTTACAACAAATTAATACTCTTATGTATCATATTAAATATAATTAATAAACAATGCTAATTTTTACCTGATTTCTACCGGCATGCTCCATAGTTTTCTCGTAAACGATCTCGTTCATCACTTGGTATCTTTTAATGGCTTTTTTCTCAGTTACACCAATGTACTGCTGTTCCAAAGACACTGGCCTAAAGCTGTTATCGAAATAGAATAACCCAGTGTCAGGCTTAACGCGTAAAAATGTTGCCACATCTTGATAGTTTGGCAAGGTAGCGGATAACCCAACAAGACGTACATCTTCCTGCGTAGATTCAATCATTCTGATTGTTCTTGCTACTAATGATTCTAGAACCGGCCCTCTTTCATCATGAAGCAAGTGAATTTCATCGATAATAATCAGTCGCACTAAAGACGTGAACGTTTTTTCACCTCCCTTTCTTGTGATTATATCCCATTTTTCAGGAGTACATACAATAATTTGGGTGGCAGCGATTTGTTCTCGCGTCAATTGATGATCGCCTACAAGAAAATTCCCAAGATTATTCGGATAAAATATAGCAATATAATTTAGTTTTTGCAAATTTACAAATGTATTTATAGAATGGGCGGCCTTCAGACACATACTAGAAACAGATCCCATGGTATACATGAAAAACCCATAGCAATATTGAGTAGGAATAAAAAATCATTGTAATTGGTAATTGCTCTTTTATCATCACCAGAATGATTCACGGTGTGCTGAAGAATTCGCCAGTTCGCTCACTAGAGCGAAATAATGTAGTAACTACCGATACTAACCAGTTAATTCGGACACGGTTAAGTTATAACTTCCAAGACGTTTCGTAAAAGTTCCAACCATTTCTTGTACAAGTGATCTCATAGGCGCCACATAAATGATTTTAAAATCATCAGCATTTATAGTACCATCATCATTGATATGTTTACCGATCTCTCTCATCATACTAAGTAACGCAACGTTCGTTTTACCAGCACCTGTGGGAGCGCATAGTAATAAATTTTCGTCCGAATCCAAGGCGGCTTTCCAAAGTCTGCTTTGAATACGATTTAACGTTTTAAAGCCATCGAAAACAGGCTGTACATATTTCGGCAATTGATCTATCGGTTGTAACTTTTCATTGTCTCCAAATGGTTTCGGTTTTAACGCTGGAACATGGACTTCTTCGTATCCCTTTCGTTGTTTACGGAATGATCCATCGGGCAACTGACAGCGTTTATTCGCCATGAAATGGGAGCCTTGTGTGAATACTAGATCTTCGAAATCGACAAGCTGTCTGGAACCGGGAACTTGTCCACTGGGACCTACGTCCATATCGTCAGAATGATCTTTACGTCTTGAAGATCTAGTAGTGGACTCATTATCTTCCCCGTCATCTTCACCTTTACCTGTATCTAAGAGTCTTAAAATCCTTGCTAATGATGGATCGTCAGACATTTTGTCACGTATTTTTTGACGATCGGATTCGCTTTGTGACTTCGCTAGTAGTGTACAATAAAGTACTAAAATAAATAAAATTAAGAGATAATTTATCGTCGTAAAATAAATTTTTTAATCAAGAATAAATTAAGTAGATAATATTAAAAAATGCCCTTACTCATTTGCCTGTGTCTCTTCAAAACCTTAATGAAATCGAAGCAATCGTAGCCTAGTAGCAAAACTAATTGATTCTCACATTCTCTGTCGTCACCGGCATCACGCAATACATTTAACACTTCGGCAGCCTTTGCTTGAGATACCATCGCATCATCATAAATTTTAGAAAGTCTACGTTGCAACCAATAAGCGTCAATATCTAAAGGATGCAACGACTTCTCTTTCTTCATTTCTTCAACTCCACCCAACTAGAAATATATTTACTTAAAATGTTGAGCTTGGAGTAATATGAGCATTTGTTTGTTTAGTAGTTGGAGATAACATCAAATCGAAATATTTAAAAAAGAATTCAGAAAGTTCAGTTTAGAAGATGCCGAGCACAGAGGTATTCTATATATCAAGTTTTGTGAATATAATCATAATCTGATCAAGTCTTACATTTTCTGCATGAATTGTTCCATCATCGTTTGCTTCTTCACCTTCTTCTTCGTCCATTTCCTCACGTACTTCACCATACATGTCCTCATCATCCTCTTCTTCTGATTCCTCGAACTGCACATTAATTCCATATGTTTCATCTATATTTTCTTCACCAACATTGGCAGCTTTGGTTTCTTCGTTGCCAAAGTCTGTTATTTTCTTACCTAGATTGACAAGAAGTGCGAACCGTTCCTCTGCCAGGGGTCCTAATAAATAAAATAAAGTACTTTTACAACAACATGCTATCTATCTGTAAAAACATACCAATTAACGTTTCTGTTTCTTTCTTTTTCTCTTTCTCTTTTAGACGATCATTTTTCAATACTGCGAGAACCTCATCAGCAGCTCCACATAATATGTCACGTGGTTGATCGCCTAATGCTTCTTGAAGAAAACTCAACAATACTTCATATGTTTGCCTTGTTTCTTGTGTTTTTGGGCGATAAATAATGCCAACCATTTCATCAACACCTTCGGATAGCAGTGTTGCTCCTTTCATTCTAGCAAAGTCATATTGAGCTTCGTCGCGTTTCTGACGCCTGTATATAAAAAAATAATATGCATCACTAGCCATATAAATAGTCATATTCCTTTAATAATAAAATGGAAAGATAATATTGAAGGCGGCGCATTTTAACATTGATGTGTTAAAATTTGGCAAGGGCAGCGTCTGCCTCTACTAATGCTAACGTATTGTTTCGCATTTAATTGCATTTTCATCTTCTGTATCTAATAAGGCACCTTTTCCTGCTATTTTTAATAGAGCAAATTGAACTAAAGTAATGTGTGTAAATATGTGCAATTAAAATATTTAAATTTATCAAGCGATGCTCGAATAACAAAGTAGAACAACAAAGTTTGCCTGTATTAGGTGGCTGAAGTAGGAGTCGTAAAGTACAAGATTGCCAAAAATAAGTTCCTCACTTGACTTTACGCTCTTCTGCTTTCCCAGGTCTTGTCCTCTGGGCACGATCACCCATTTTAGTGCCTGATAGCTTTCCCACAAGGGACATAACTTCTCCCGTTGCTTCATCCCGGCTACGTCTTTCAATAAGACGCACATCAGCTTGTAAAACTAAATTTGAATTCTAAAACGAATACCAAATAGTATCAAACGGTGCATCAAGTATGAAAGTCATAAACTTACGGCTTTGTATTCGTATTGAAGTTGGCGGGCCGCGGCATCCGCCATGGCTAGGTTTTTTTTTTGTTACTGTCCGAGCTTACTTGATAATCTACTGTTGGAAATCTTAAATTTTAACATATATGTTTATTGATCTACTTCGAGTTTTTAAAATCGTTTACTTACGTTATAACCTCAAAATCTTAATCACATCTCAAAATGGCCAAAAGCCAAATTTATGATAATGTAGATATATGTTTCGTTAGTTGGTATAATTGACATTAGATGTCACATTCCAAAAAATGAAATGTTCAATAGAGGGCGGGACTTTCCTATTGTATTTTTATTCTGGAGTGTGTTGAAACCTATGAAATACATCCGATTGATTGAATAGAATGAGTTCAATTTCTTATTCATTGTGTTTTAACCTATGTATCGGGGCAAAAACCCATTCCCTACAATTATAAGTCGTTTTTTCAATGCTAGATGTCCCATCGTGCGAAGTGTTAGTTTACCGTCTAATTTTACATACAGATCGCCAGATCGCAGTATTTTACAGCTAATATTTGCGGTGAAATCGTATGCCATTTTTCCCTACCTCATGAATCATGAGGTATGGAATGCATACATGTACATGTAGTCCTTGCAACATGTCATAGAAAACCGAGGGTGTAGAACCATCTACTCTACTACTATTACTACTACTGCTAGTAAGCGTATCATAGTTATTTTCGTTTTATTTAACCTAATAAACACGTGGTGTAATAACTTCTAAGCGAAAAATATACAAGTGGCGCAAAAAGAATGCCATAATTTTAATTGGTTGCCAGTCTATTATAAATGAAAAAAAAAGAGCTCTATTTTCATAAAAAGTTTATTTGAAAGTGTAAAATTGATGACATTAATTAACGGACTTAAAATTTGTCAAATAAGAAGTAACAATAATTCCACGTTCTTGAAATGTGTATCGCTCGACGGCTTATTGACAACATATTCTCCTATCTAATATGTGCATAATGAAACAGAAAGATTTACATTTATACTTGTCAAGTATTTTCTCGATAATTTGCAAGAGTTAAGCATTTATGGGATAACTGTAAATACTGAAACGTTTTATATATAACGTTTAGCCAGGCAAACCACAGTTAAATTTGTCACTATTACTATTACTATAACATAAAAGTATAAACAAAACAACAAAATTATGTAATCTAAATGAAACATCCATATTAAATTATTCGATTCTAAAATTTAATAGGAAAAAATAACCTGTTCGATAATTTGTATTATTCAAAATAGTTTACTTGGACTGATCTAATCGAATACCGATACGCAAAGAACCACGCATAAAACTACACAGCAACCCGTTTTCTGCGAGATGCACATCTTCAGGCCAATATTCAATAATTCAGTATAGAAGTATGTGAGGGTGTGTCTTCTTTTCTTTCTTCTTACTTTTATTAAAAATTTAAAAAATAAGTAGATGTACTATTTTTCTCATTTATTCAAATTATCCTAACATCAAATTGAATATATTGAATATTTATTTGAGAAATATTAAATTACTTCACAATTTACATTTCAAATTACAATTCAATTGTAAACGTGCAGGTACAACCTACAATGAACATAGGCACGTCCAACGTTTCAGTAGTATAACCGTTATTTTCTGAAAACAATACTCATTGAGAAATATTTGTTGAAGGCTGTTATAAATAATAAAAAACTTTAATTTTTTTTTATTGCAAAATTGAAATAATTAATTTGAAGTCATTAAAAAACAAATTAAAAGTCATGAAGAAGATAAAATAGGCAATGTCGTTACGCTTTAGTATTAGGTCTTAAAAATACCGCTTTAATTTAATTTTGCTCTCTTTATATACACTCCGCCAAAAAAGTATCGCATAATTTAGTTTTGAATCATAAAAGTATCGCATAATCTTTGTTTGTAGCATAAAGTTGTAAATATACTTTAATGCGCTCTAAGATATAATTTCTATGATTGTTTAAATAAAATACAGGCCAAATAAAAACAAGAACTCATACTTGAGATTTTTATTAAAACAAGAAATTATAATTTTGGAAAGAAAAATGTCATAACAGTAGCTTTTAATACTGAGTATTGCCACCTCTGGCTCTTATGACCGCTCGCATACGGTTCGGCAGAGATTCGATTAACCTCCGTATATAAGCCTGATCCAAATTCTCCCACTCGTCACGGAGAGCATTTTCTAGTCCATGCAGGTCCGCTGGAGCAACATTTTGGGTTGGTATCCGTCTGTGAAGGAGGTCCCACACGTGCTCGATAGGGTTCATGTCCGGACTTACCGCAGGCCAATCCAAAACTGGAATACCAACATCGTTAAGGTATTCCTGGACGATTATTGCAACATGCGGTCGTGCATTATCGTGCATTAACATGAATTCGTTTCCTATAATTGGCGCATATGGTACTACATGTTCTTCTAAAATGTCCGTTATATACCTGTGGGCAGTCAGTGTACCTCTGTCTACCGGTACTATCTCTGTACGACCTGTTAAACAGATGCCTCCCCAAACCATAATAGAGCCACCGGCGAAATTAGGTCTAGGTCTGATATTACACTGCGAATAGCGCTCACCGTCTCGTCTGTACACTGAGATACGCCTATCTGAGGTGTAAAGACCAAATCTTGACTCATCTGTGAAGAGTATATTGGCCCGGTCATTAATGTTCCAATTTACATGTTCTCTGGCAAACCTTAAGTGAGCCACTCGGTGGTTCCTAGCGAGACGAGGGGCTGTTACAGCTACTCTAGCTCTTAATCCACTCTGTCGTAACCTATTCCGAATAGTTTGAGTACTCGCACGAGTATTTCTGACTCTAGCAAGTCGTTCTGCAATTGTCTCGCAGTTACATGTCTTCGACGTAATGCTTGTAGTAGTAAATAGCGGTCTTCTTGGCGAGTAGAACATCTTGGACGACCTGGTACAGGTTTTCTACTGTAATTGCCTGTTTCCCTACATCTGTCTACGGCTCTAGAAACACTTGAGCGATTGATGTTCATCAAATTAGCAACGTATGCTTGAGATCGTCCATCTTCGATTAAAGCAACTATAGCAGCCACTTGTTCTGAAGTTAAATTGCTCATTTTAGTTTTAAAAGCGTTGGTACAGAACTCTGACTTCGCACTTTAAAATTTGTCTGTATAGGAAGACTTTCAATAAACAATTGAACAAACCTTACACATATGCATTTTTCTAAATGTGTTCTTTTAGAAAAAAAAAAGTAAAAAAGCTATGTTCCATGATTTTGTTAGTGTTTTTATAGTTCACATACACGAGGCAAACTTTTTGTGGACGTATAAAAATATCTTGGTTTATAAATGCCCTTTTTTAGTTTATGCGATACTTTTTCGGCGGAGTGTAAATGTAACTTACAGGTAAAAAATAAGGGCAAAGCCAGTATTGGTGTGTACCATTTATTGTGTACACTGTTGTACATAGTTAGTTGACTTAGTTGGCGTGTGTAGCGCTAGAAACACGAGTTTTTTCACTGTATTCATAAAGTTCGCTGTATTACGACATAAATACTATACAGAAATGTTATCTTATCTTATTAAGTGCTATATTAGAGTGATTGTGTGTTTAACACCAATATTGCAAGTTCTCTGTTTAAATTTATGCTTTTCTCAAATTTCTAATGTTTTTTTTTTTTTTAGGTATAATGGCGATATGTGTATACACATTCATGTTATTCCTTCTAAATCAAGGCAGGGTGATTGCGTTAAAAGGGACACTGCAAAGTGTTTGTTATAGTACAACAAGGTAAATGTTATCTTATCACTACCTCGCAAAAAAAAAATGAAACGATTGTACAATACTTTGATATATACTGCTACAACTTTGCGCTAAAAATAAAAAGATATAGAATATTCAATATAAAATAAAACCGAAAAAATTTTAAGGAAAATATCTGAAAAATTGAGTTCTTACATTCCGGAATTGTTTTCTTAATGTCTCAAATGAAAATATATTGTTATAAATTTTGGATATAAACTTTTTTAAGTAAAATTTTCTAAAAAAGTTCATTTCCATCCTAATTTATTAAAAAAAGATCAGGAAGTACGTGTCTAGGGATCTGGGAAGTTTCTAGACACGTACATAATAATAAATTAGCAAAATAATTCAATTTATATTTTCAACGTACCGGATTTGCCTGTTTGTATTAAAGAAAATGTGATTGCTATTATACAAACTAAATCATCTGATCTTTTGTTTTAGACAAAGCAGAGAGATAACTGTGGCTCCTAATCAGTTTGAAATAGTTACTGATTGGATTTCTGTTCCTGAGTGCTGTCCTGGTTATATTGAAGTTGATGAATACTGCCAACCTTTATGCGATCCACTTTGCGATCACGGGAAATGCGTTGACAGCAACACATGTCTTTGTAAAGAAAATTATGGAGGACCATCTTGTTCTACTTTAATTTGTCCTCCCGGTTATATGGGTACTGACTGTGAAGACGATTGTCCTGAAAATACTTTTGGACGTAATTGCGAAGAAAACTGCACATGCAAAAATGGCGCATGTGATCGTATCACTGGCAAATGCAACTGCAATGCTGGTTGGAGTGGACTAGAGTAAGTATAATTGGTAGTTGATAATGATTCAACGAAAATTCAAGCGAAATTAGGTCTAGGTCTGATATTACACTGTGAATAGCGCTCACCGTCTCGTCTGTACACTGAGATACGCCTATCTGAGGTGTAAAGACCAAATCTTGACTCATCTGTGAAGAATATATTGGCCCAGTCATTAATGTTCCAATTTACATGTTCTCTCGCAAACCTTAAGCGAGCCACTCGGTGGTTCCTAGTGAGACGAGGGGCTGTTGCAGCTACTCTAGCTCTTAATCCACTCTGTCGTAATCTATTCCGAATAGTTTGAGTACTCCCACGAGTATTTCTGACTCTAACCAAGTCGTTCTGCAATTGTCTCGCAGTTACATGTCTTCGACGTAATGCTCGTAGTAGTAAATAGCGGTCATCTTGGCGAGTAGAACATCTTGGACGACCTGGTACAGGTCTTCTACTGTAATTGCCTGTTTCCCTATATCTGGCTACGGCTCTAGAAACACTTGACCGATTGATGTTCATCAAATTAGCAACGTATGCTTGAGATCGTCCATCTTCGATTAAAGCAACTATAGCAGCCACTTGTTCTGAAGTTAAATTGCTCATTTTAGTTTTAAAAGCGTTGGTACAGAACTCTGACTTCGCACTTTAAAATTTGTCCGTATAGGAAGACTTTCAATAAACAACTGAACATACCTTACACATATGCATTTTTCTAAATGTGTTCTTTTAGAAAAAAAAAGTAAAAAAGCTATGTTCAATGATTTTGTTAGTGTTTTTATAAGTACTTACACACACACGGTGTTGGTCCTTCGAGCCGGATTCAGCGGAGCATTGGTCCTTCGAGGCGGATACATCGCAACATTGGTCCTTCGAGCCGGATTCAGCGGAACTTCTAGGGTACAGCAAGAAGACATCAAGGAAGCACAGGTTAGTGGCATTCATTCCCGTTTTCTTCTATCCTACTTATTCAGAACACATTCAATACTTAACCCATACAAAGCGTAATCATGACAAATACTACAGAACAACTAAAGGAACTAAAAACCAAGCGCAGCTTACTCAAATCAAGTCTAACTAGATTTACAAACTTTGTTAATGAATTAGATACACAGTCAGATTATCACATACAGCTTCAAACGCGCACAGAGAAACTATCACTATTTCTTGATCAATTTTATGAGATACAAACAAAAATTGCTGTCCTTGATGACAATGAAGATTTCGATGCCGAAATTGAACAGTTTGAAAATAAATACATGGACTCGATTTCAAAGACAAAACACTTGTTAAATTTACGCGAACAGGTCGTTAAACCAAAGGTTTCTATTGATGAAGACAGCAAAGACCTCAAGCTACCAAAAATATCATTACCACAGTTTGACGGTAACATAGAAAATTGGTTTTCCTTTCAAGAAACCTTCAAATCAATAATTCACAATAACAGTAAGCTCGCAGATATAAGGAAACTTATTTATTTAAAATCATGTATTCACGGTCAAGCAGCAGAGGTTATTGAATCGGTAGAGACTACAGGGGAGAGCTATTCAAATGCATGGGATATGTTGGTAAAGCGATACAATAATAAACGGTTGATAATACAGAAACACGTGGCAGCTATTCATGATTTACCCGTCATAGAAAAGCGTAATCATCTTCCATTACGGAAAATAATCAATGGAGCAACAAGACACGTTCAAGCGCTCAAAACATTAAATCAACCCGTTAGCAAATGGGATGCTCTTCTAATTTATATTGTTACAAGCAAATTAGATCGCGGTACATATGAAAGCTGGGATTCGAGCTTAGAAGCTGATGCCTTACCTACATTTGAGCAGTTGATAGATTTTTTAACTCATAAATGTAATACGATGGAATCGCTAACCAAAAAGGCTCCTCCAGTCAATTTAAAACCGCCTAAGAATGTAACAACGCATGTCTCTGCACAGTCAAACCACTGTGCGATTTGTGAAGGCGATCATGCTATTTATCATTGTTCAAAATTACTAGAATTAAAACCAGAACAAAGATCAGAAAGGGTGAAATCGCTGAAATTATGTACAAATTGTCTCAAAGCCAACCACGTATCTTCTCAATGCAATGCTAGGTCATGCAAGATGTGTCGGGGTAAACACAACACGTTACTGCATTTCTCACGCAAGCAACCAGAACCTCAAATACCAATCCCAGGTACAAGTAAAGAGTCCCAATCAAACGAAGCCAATGTTGTTGTGTCCAACGTCTCAGCAGCAACCACACAAGTGTTGTTGTCAACAGCAATCGTAGACGTAGAAGACAAATATGGAAATCTCGTTCGATGTCGCGCATTACTTGATCCCGGATCTCAAACCAGCTTCATAAGCGAAGCATTTGCACAGAAACTTCAACTAAGAAGGTCGTATCAACCTATATCCTTAGTTGGGGTTGATCAAGTGAAATCCGCTGCCACAGAGGTAATGCAAATACAAATCAAATCTAGATTTACTAACTTTACAAGCAATATTGGGTGTTTTATATTAAAAACAGTAACTCATCCTCTTCCAATTATGACGATAGAAAGGACATTGATACCTATACCAACAAATTTAAACTTAGCAGACCCAGAGTTTAATATATCGAAACCTATTGATTTATTAATTGGAGCAGAATTATACTTAAATTTACTATGCATAGGTCAAATAAACTTAAACAAAGGTTCTTTATGTCTCCAAAAAACCGTATTGGGATGGATCATAGCGGGGAAACTACATTCTAAACTGCCATCCCCAATATCAAGTTGCAACCTATCTATTCAAAATGATTTAGATATGCAACTAACTAAATTTTGGGAACTAGAAGAAGTTGCTTCCAAACCTTCACTCACTTTCGAAGAGAGGGCATGTGAGCAGCACTTTCTAAATACGTATGAAAGAGATACTGCAGGTCGGTTTTCAGTGGAACTACCATTACGTGAAGGGACTCAATTAGAACTGGGTGATTCTAAAGATACCGCGCTGAAACGGTTCTATTCACTAGAAAGGAAACTGCATAGAATACCCTCCTTAAAAAAGCAATATACTGAATTCTTGCAAGAGTATAACGATCTAAACCACATGCGCCTAGTTGAAAGCAGTACCCACGAAGAGGGACAGCGTTATTTTTATTTGCCGCATCATCCAGTTATAAAAGAGGATAGCATCACGACTAAATTACGAATAGTATTTGATGGTTCGGCAAAATCCAGTAACGGTAAATCACTCAATGATATTTTGCTAGTCGGGCCCACAATACAGCAAGACTTATTCTCGATTATTTGTCGGTTTCGCATGCATAACGTAGTGATCACAGCGGATATAGGAAAAATGTATCGACAAATCAAGGTAAAGGAAAATCATTGCAAGTTACAACGAATTCTGTGGAGAAACAATACCAACGAGGATGTGAAAACGTACGAACTAACAACAGTCACGTATGGAACATCTTCAGTCCCTTTCCTAGCTACGCGTGTCCTGCAGCAACTGGCACTCGAAGAGAAATCCCAATTTTTCTTCGGATCATCCGTTATTCTTCGAGATTTTTATATAGACGATCTACTAATAAAGCAACTAAATATCCCGCGTCATGTACTTAATCGGTCTTCATACGACTCTCTAGAGCTTCATGGATTCCTTCATGGCTCAAACGAGGATTCACGCATACAAAATGGCAGAGTCACCACAATATCGAGTGCAGGCATCGCGACCATTCGTAAACAGCGGCGTTGACTACGCAGGACCGCTAATGATACGGGAAACCAAGAGAAGAGGATCGAAATCTGTAAAAGTATACGTTGCACTATTCATATGTTTTGCAACGAAAGCCATACATATCGAGCTCGTGTCAGATTTAACGACAGAAGCCTTCCTTAACGCCCTAAAAAGAATGATTGCTCGACGGGGTAAAATTAGCAATTTATATTCGGACAATGCTACCAACTTTGTAGGTGGCAGTAAGGAATTAAAGGCACTACATGCAAACTTTCAAACACAAACTAACGCGGAGCTGCAAAACTTTCTATCGAATGAGCACATCAATTGGCATTTTATTCCTCCACAGTCACCACACTTCGGCGGTCTTTGGGAAGCTGGAGTAAAATCTGTCAAGCATCATCTCAAACGCACATGTGGTAATGCGCTTCTAACTTACGAAGAAATGATTACGCTGTTAGCACAAATTGAGTCCGTCCTTAATTCCCGTCCTATTTTACCAATCTCATCAGATCAAATGATCTTACATGTTTAACTCCCGGTCACTTCCTCATTGGAATGCCACTTACCAGTTTTGTAGAGCCAAATTTGGCTCATTTACAATTAAACCGATTGTCGAGATATCAGTTAATTGAAAGCATTAAGCAGCACTTTTGGTCTCGTTGGTCAAGAGAGTATTTACATAACCTGCAACCACGAACCAAATGGAAGGAGCATCAAAAACAGGACCTTAAAATTGGTGATCTAGTTGTCATCAAGGAAGACAACCTACCACCACTACAATGGGCAACAGGACGAATTTTGTCTTTAGTGAATGGTGATGATGAAGTTGCACGCAGCGCTTCAATTAGAACTACAAGGGGAGAAATTAAGAGAGCCACATCGCGACTGTGCCTACTGCCAGTGGACTAGTTTCGAAAGTCAACGCTTTCAAGGCGGGCGGCATGTTCGGGTTATTTTAGCGATTAGTCATGTATAGAATTGTATTTAAATTAGGTAAACACATTATTTCCGTTTTATTGTTGATATCCGCTTAGGCCTAAGTCTTATTTCTGGGTTTTCGGAATTTATGACATCTTGTCATAAACCAATTAAGCAAGCAGGTAAATTGTAAACCGAAATTAGCTGAATTGTTTGAGCATTTGCTACAACTGTCAATAGAAACTACATTGTCCGTTCTTTAATCTGGAATTTCCAAGGGCAGTTAAACTTCAGGTATTTTCGGTAACGAACAAACATGCCTACATTTCGTCCCTACTAATGATGGCAAGTAGTGGGGACACTTGTATATAAGAATTAGATTAGGTTTTCAAAATATAGTTCTCTGTACATACAATATTCAAAGAAGTAATCTATGTCAGATAGACCTTCACAAAGAATCTATAGTTGTTAATAAACGTATGAAGCGTTAAGTACGAAAGTGTTCTCATTTCGCGAGTGTCCACCCCTTTTCATTCTCATATTATAACTGATAGTTATATGGTTCCTTGAACCTCGGAATAAGAGACGAGCTACCGATAAACGCATCGGAACCGTCACGACATCCAGTCGCAACAGGTATACTATAACAAAACAAAACAAGTAATAACAAAACTGAACTATTTTCGTTATTAACCTTGTCTAGATTATTTTGAATGAGGCTTGAAACAAAATTATTGATGACACATTCAGTTACTGAACATTTACAAAAAGCATTCCTTAAGATGTATAAAAACTCTTACACTATACTTTAGTTATTTGTATTCTAATCCACAGTGTTTTCTATCGATATACGTCATTTTTTTCTTAACATTTGGATTTGAGATCATAGTAAAGAAAATATATTTTTTTTGTTCTTCGTCTACTTTGCTACATTTTGTCGCCAATGGTTGTCGAATTTCTCAAGCAATTTCTGACTCGTTTTCTTTACAGCTGTTCAGTGGCCTGTCCGCTGGGTGTAACGTGCTTCAATGGTGGTATTTGCAAAGATGACAATTCCTGTGATTGTCTACCGGGATACATGGGTGAACAATGTGAAGACTTGTGTCAGCAAGGCTACTGGGGTGAAAATTGTACTAGCCAATGTGACTGTGACAACGATTACTATTTTAACTGTGAACCAACTAGCGGATCCGTGAGTATTTTCTCAAAGATATTTGGCTACATATAGTAAATATCTGCAACAACAAACCCTGTCTGTGCCATACATGTTATCTTATTGTAATAGAATAGATAAACGTACATGAAAACTTAAAAATTATGTAATGAACGAAGAAAATGTATAAAAATGTGCTCAATCATTCTTAAAGCTGTAGCCTGTGCTGGTGATAGCAAAAAGTGGAGTGTTTTGTACGCTAATAATAATAATAGCAACGGCTAACTAAATCGCACACTCCAGTTTCTAGTGTCAGTCTGCCTAATTCTTTAATTTTAGTTTTATCCTCGTAATTTAGTTTAAATTTAGTTCGTGAGTGTTGTAGAAATTGTTAGAAATGTTTTATCCATTTCGGCCGCCACGTTCTCAAATGAGGACAACCTCTCCTGAATTTCTTTCTATGTAGCTTGATTTGTATTTTTCTAATTGAGCATGTGTGCTGCTATTTAAAATCTAATAAAAAAAAAACTCGCTCAGTTCGAATTTGTTTTGAAAGTATGAGCTTGCATTAAAGTTTTTCAAAAAAACTTAGAAAATATAAAATTTTTCTGTTCGCTGGTTTTAATTCCTGACCGAAAGGGTTAATGTGCTCTGCAGCCGTAATGCACCTACCACCGCTGTGTAGTACGTAGCTAGTAGTTTAAGTACAAGTGCTTAAAGCACTTAAAACAGTATCATAGCTATAGATAGGTATTTTTGTAGGAGTGAGGTAAGTAAGGTTTATCTGGTTATATACTACCGTAACTTGTAAATAAGCTGGGTGCGTACGGTTACGCGGCATTATGTAGTGTCTATTATTTTTATATTTATTATAGTTACAAAATAAATAGAAGTTCTTATAGGTATATTCAATTACTTCCTCAATCTTTCCATTGAACTTCTCGTATGAAGCTATGGTACAAAAGTTATTATATATGTAGAATTGAGGTGTGGAATTCTTTGTAAATTATTTTTATTTTAGTGTATAAGTAAGTGCCAAAATGGTAAGTACTCAGATTCCACATGCTGGTGTGATAATGGCTGGACTGGGAAATTTTGTACGGAAAAGCTGTGTCCGTTTGGCTGTTATGGAGAAGATTGTGAAAAAACTTGTAAGTGTCAAGAGGACACGACAAAACAGTGCGTATTTAATCATTTAACACACATTAACGCTTGTTTAGTAGTAGCAATTGATTTTTATTGCGACGATAAAAAAAATAGTGATATTGATGGAATTACGTTTATTAAGAAGTGGATGCCGTATGATTGCTTTATAAAAATAGCAAGATATACATATACATATACACATATGTCTTTTACTATTCATTTCTACGTATTTACTTTGATATCTTATATGAGGTAGGTTGGCGAGCCCAAGAAAACTAATTTATAAGAAAAGAAAAAAAGTCAAAGCTTTTATTACAACAACGCTCCCAAAACGTATGAAACGCTTTAAAACTTTGATTTTAGTTAATGTAAAAGTATATCAGTTTTCTCTTTGAGATTTGAGCTAAAGATCTATCTACATGGATCCTTCCAACTTGCCTCAATAACAACCTGTATGCTTAATCATTCATCATTTTTTGATAAACCGAAAGCTAACTTAAAAATTATTTGTATGTTATTGATTCGGCGTAAAAGACTGTTTTTTTTGTAAGTTGTGACCGTGTTACTGGCGAATGTACCTGTTTGACTGGCTGGATTGGAGATACGTGCGAAGAGCCTTGTCCATACATGACATTCGGAGACAAGTGTAATGGTACTTGCGAGTGTGAAGATGGTAATCACATAGGATGTCACCAATCAACAGGGGAATGCCTGTGTAAACGAGGATGGACAGGTATTAGGGAGTATAACAATTAAATCGTCTGCTCGACTTTGTGTGACTTTATGCTTAGTTGCTTTTAATGCGTTTAATAGAGAATTGTTTTACTTATCCTTAATTATAATTATTTTTTTAGGCGTTACATGTAAAAGAAAATGCAAATGTATAAATGGCTATTGTGATAACTATGGAAACTGTATATGCGATCCTGGCTGGCAAGGGAGAAATTGCGATAGGGAATGCGACGAAGGTTATTATGGAAATGAATGTAGTAGTTTCTGTGGATTTTTCGTAGATAGAGGTAAGTGAAATATTATTGATCAAATGCAAATAAGTTAGAGTAACTGAAGTGCTTGTTCGTATTTACGAGTGGAACTCGCATAAACCCAGAGCATTTTGCATTAAAACCTCCTGCAAAGGAGATAAAACGGGATTGAGCGTGGTCAACTCTAAGCGTAATCCCACGTAATCATAAATTAATGCATTAATATTGAAGTCTTAGACATCTGGGCACATTAAGACAGTTAAAAAGTGCGGTGAATATAAAAGAAGTGTTAGAGAATTCCGCAAAAAATCGACCTTATCTGAAGGTTATATTAGCAAAGAAGGAGTAGTTAACGATGTTGCTTTTATTCTCTATCTGCATGGATTAAATATATATATTGATGATTGATCGAATGTAATATAAACGTAAGCTTGTGAATGTACCAGTTGCAGCTTTAAAGTGGTTGAGCGAAAACAGAAATGGAAAAATAATTTTATTTTTAGGTAACACTGCATCACATACACTTGCAAAATATAACTAGTATTTCTATAGCCAAATACGACAACAAGGTGTCAATCTTTATAGATAAATGTATTATTAAAAAAGTGTTAAAAGCATTTACAAGAGTGTTAATTAATTAAGCGACATTTATTGTGCATTCGCGATTTAGATTCATGGGGTCCAAAGATATATACAGAATTTTACAAAATAAGAAAATTTAATATACTTACCATTGCAACTACCTTGTCAATATACTCGGTGTTTTCTTATCCCACTTGATTATTCCGACTTCTGTGTAGCTGTAAAATAAGCAAAGAGTGTTATGATTTTCAGGCAATATCATATGTGATCGCTTCTATGGTCCTGATTGTATGGCTGGTTGGACTGGTGAGAATTGCACGGAACCTTGCCCAGCAGATAGATATGGTCGAAATTGCAAGGAAAAATGTTCATGCTCGTATCTGAAGATATGCAGCAGATTTACAGGTAACAAACATTGTCCCTTTGATCGCTTACTATATGTCTTCCTCTTACTCAACGTTAACATTCCAGGTGAATGCCATTGTAGACCAGGATGGTTCGGTGAAGATTGTGAGAAAGTTTGCCTAGTAGGTTTTTACGGATTAAATTGTAAACATGCTTGCGGTTGTCCAAATTGTCGTCCAACTGACGGATACTGTTGCCAAAAAAATTCACATGGTGGATGTGATCAATGTATGTTATACTAGTTAATAAGAATTTGAAGTTAATTTATTGAAAATAAATTTCATAGCAATTAGGTAATTTATATAGTATTTTATAGGAAATTTTCTATGACAGACATCCGTGAAATAAAGTAACAATTTACAGCAAGTACAAAGCTGAAATTCTATTAAAAGGACACCCAAAATGTGAGGTCTATATCGCTACGCCACAATTTCACTAGCAATTTATTCATTATTTATGAATCTATTTGAAGACTCTTTACTGGACAATTTGGATAGTTAGAAAACTAAGGACAATTGTTTTCTAACTATCGCAAATTATTTAAGTATAGATTCTTTTGTACTCCAAAACGAAGATATTGCAATGTAGTTAATTTTCTCCTTTGAGTAAACTATCCATGCCATTGAACTAAATACAAACTGTGTGAGATTGAAGTTTTTTTTGTAATTACAATAATATCAGTGACGAAGGTTGGAAATAAATAAACGAAAAACGAAAATATCGCGAAATGACTGCATGAAGTGTCAGATATGCCACAACTATTTGATCCACTGCGACCAATTAGTACTACAGTTAAATACTTATACGTTTTTGCCAAGTTCGGCAACCCTTCTTGGTCATGTCATGTACCATATTACTATTAAATAAGAAAGATGAGAGTTTCTAATTAAGCGTATAAATTGCGAAATTTTTACGAGCATCCTCTACAGAAATTAGCAAAGATAACAGCTTAATAAGCCACGGTAATTAGTAATACACAATAATATAGATCACCACCTAAATTTATTATATGTATTATTATAATTATATTTAACAAATAGCTACTAAATTAAGTGTTTTTTTTTTTTACAGATTGTCCAGAGGAACAGTTTGACACAGAGAACGGCGTATGTAATAAACAAAAATACTTTACTGGAGCATCTGCCACGATTTACCCGATGTTAAATGTAGTCTTGATTGCGGGATTATTAAACACTATAATTAAATAAAAAGATTGTTACTTAACGAGTGATAATAAATTTTTCGAAAATTTTTTTTTCGAAAAAAAATAATTTTGTCTTCAAATCCTTGGTTGTCTTTATTGTATTTTTTTATTGTTGGTTTTAAATTTATAAATTGTATTTTAAATTTTTATTTAGTTTATGCGATACTTTTTTGGCGGAGTGTATTTAGTTTATATATGTTATAAGCAAAGAGTCCAAACGATGTGCCCGACCATCGCGCACATCCGGATATTTCTGCAACAATGTAAACATGTTAGGTAAGTTATTTATGTTTTTTCTTAACGTTTTGTAAAGTGATTCAATATATTTATTTTTAAATAAGCGCACTGTTATTCTGGTAAACTCGCCAATGCTCGGGCACATCGTTTGGACTCTTTGCTTATAACATATATAAACTAAATACACTCCGCCAAAAAAGTATCGCATAAACTAAAAAAGGGCATTTATAAACCAAGATATTTTTATACGTTCACAAAAAGTTTGCCTCGTGTATGTGAACTATAAAAACACTAACAAAATCATGGAACATAGCTTTTTTACTTTTTTTTTTCTAAAAGAACACATTTAGAAAAATGCATATGTGTAAGGTTTGTTCAGTTGTTTATTGAAAGTCTTCCTATACGGACAAATTCCTGATCTTTTTTTAATAAATTAGGATGGAAATGAACTTTTTTAGAAAATTTTACCTAAAAAAGTTTATATCCAAAATTCATAACAATATATTTTCATTTGAGACATTAAGAAAACAATTCCGGAATGTAAGAACTCAATTTTTCAGATATTTTCCTTAAAATTTTTTCGGTTTTATTTTATATTGAATATTCTATGTCTTTTTATTTTTAGCGCAAAGTTGTAGCAGTATATATCAAAGTATTGTACAATCGTTTCATTTTTTTTTGCGAGGTATTGATAAGATAGCGTTTACCTTGTTGTACTATAACAAACACTTTGCAGTGTCCCTTTTAATGCAATCACCCTGCCTTGATTTAGAAGGAATAACATGAATGTGTATACACATATCGCCATTATACCTAAAAAAAAAAAAAACATTAGAAATTTGAGAAAAGCATAAATTTAAACAGAGAACTTGCAATATTGGTGTTAAACACACAATCACTCTAATATAGCACTTAATAAGATAAGATAATATTTTTTTCCTGTAAGTTACATTTACACTCCGCCGAAAAAGTATCGCATAAACTAAAAAAGGGCATTTATAAACCAAGATATTTTTATACGTTCACAAAAAGTTTGCCTCGTGTATGTGAACTACTAGATTTAAAATTTTTACCAACGTATCTTGACGCTCTGAGTACGCTACAAATATTATAAAATACAAAGGAAAGGAACCTCATCAAGCAATTTATTTTTCGTTGTTATTACTTGTTATCGTGGATAATACGAATATTTAACCTAATTTGGTGATGGATGGATGAGATTGGTAAAATAGGACGGGAATTAAGGACGGACTCAATTTGTGCTAACAGCGTAATCATTTCTTCGTAAGTTAGAAGCGCATTACCACATGTGCGTTTGAGATGATGCTTGACAGATTTTACTCCAGCTTCCCAAAGACCGCCGAAGTGTGGTGACTGTGGAGGAATAAAATGCCAATTGATGTGCTCATTCGATAGAAAGTTTTGCAGCTCCGCGTTAGTTTGTGTTTGAAAGTTTGCATGTAGTGCCTTTAATTCCTTACTGCCACCTACAAAGTTGGTAGCATTGTCCGAATATAAATTGCTAATTTTACCCCGTCGAGCAATCATTCTTTTTAGGGCGTTAAGGAAGGCTTCTGTCGTTAAATCTGACACGAGCTCGATATGTATGGCTTTCGTTGCAAAACATATGAATAGTGCAACGTATACTTTTACAGATTTCGATCCTCTTCTCTTGGTTTCCCGTATCATTAGCGGTCCTGCGTAGTCAACGCCGCTGTTTACGAATGGTCGCGATGCCTGCACTCGATATTGTGGTGACTCTGCCATTTTGTATGCGTGAATCCTCGTTTGAGCCATGAAGGAATCCATGAAGCTCTAGAGAGTCGTATGAAGACCGATTAAGTACATGACGCGGGATATTTAGTTGCTTTATTAGTAGATCGTCTATATAAAAATCTCGAAGAATAACGGATGATCCGAAGAAAAATTGGGATTTCTCTTCGAGTGCCAGTTGCTGCAGGACACGCGTAGCTAGGAAAGGGACTGAAGATGTTCCATACGTGACTGTTGTTAGTTCGTACGTTTTCACATCCTCGTTGGTATTGTTTCTCCACAGAATTCGTTGTAACTTGCAATGATTTTCCTTTACCTTGATTTGTCGATACATTTTTCCTATATCCGCTGTGATCACTACGTTATGCATGCGAAACCGACAAATAATCGAGAATAAGTCTTGCTGTATTGTGGGCCCGACTAGCAAAATATCATTGAGTGATTTACCGTTACTGGATTTTGCCGAACCATCAAATACTATTCGTAATTTAGTCGTGATGCTATCCTCTTTTATAACTGGATGATGCGGCAAATAAAAATAACGCTGTCCCTCTTCGTGGGTACTGCTTTCAACTAGGCGCATGTGGTTTAGATCGTTATACTCTTGCAAGAATTCAGTATATTGCTTTTTTAAGGAGGGTATTCTATGCAGTTTCCTTTCTAGTGAATAGAACCGTTTCAGCGCGGTATCTTTAGAATCACCCAGTTCTAATTGAGTCCCTTCACGTAATGGTAGTTCCACTGAAAACCGACCTGCAGTATCTCTTTCATACGTATTTAGAAAGTGCTGCTCACATGCCCTCTCTTCGAAAGTGAGTGAAGGTTTGGAAGCAACTTCTTCTAGTTCCCAAAATTTAGTTAGTTGCATATCTAAATCATTTTGAATAGATAGGTTGCAACTTGATATTGGGGATGGCAGTTTAGAATGTAGTTTCCCCGCTATGATCCATCCCAATACGGTTTTTTGGAGACATAAAGAACCTTTGTTTAAGTTTATTTGACCTATGCATAGTAAATTTAAGTATAATTCTGCTCCAATTAATAAATCAATAGGTTTCGATATATTAAACTCTGGGTCTGCTAAGTTTAAATTTGTTGGTATAGGTATCAATGTCCTTTCTATCGTCATAATTGGAAGAGGATGAGTTACTGTTTTTAATATAAAACACCCAATATTGCTTGTAAAGTTAGTAAATCTAGATTTGATTTGTATTTGCATTACCTCTGTGGCAGCGGATTTCACTTGATCAACCCCAACTAAGGATATAGGTTGATACGACCTTCTTAGTTGAAGTTTCTGTGCAAATGCTTCGCTTATGAAGCTGGTTTGAGATCCGGGATCAAGTAATGCGCGACATCGAACGAGATTTCCATATTTGTCTTCTACGTCTACGATTGCTGTTGACAACAACACTTGTGTGGTTGCTGCTGAGACGTTGGACACAACAACATTGGCTTCGTTTGATTGGGACTCTTTACTTGTACCTGGGATTGGTATTTGAGGTTCTGGTTGCTTGCGTGAGAAATGCAGTAACGTGTTGTGTTTACCCCGACACATCTTGCATGACCTAGCATTGCATTGAGAAGATACGTGGTTGGCTTTGAGACAATTTGTACATAATTTCAGCGATTTCACCCTTTCTGATCTTTGTTCTGGTTTTAATTCTAGTAATTTTGAACAATGATAAATAGCATGATCGCCTTCACAAATCGCACAGTGGTTTGACTGTGCAGAGACATGCGTTGTTACATTCTTAGGCGGTTTTAAATTGACTGGAGGAGCCTTTTTGGTTAGCGATTCCATCGTATTACATTTATGAGTTAAAAAATCTATCAACTGCTCAAATGTAGGTAAGGCATCAGCTTCTAAGCTCGAATCCCAGCTTTCATATGTACCGCGATCTAATTTGCTTGTAACAATATAAATTAGAAGAGCATCCCATTTGCTAACGGGTTGATTTAATGTTTTGAGCGCTTGAACGTGTCTTGTTGCTCCATTGATTATTTTCCGTAATGGAAGATGATTACGCTTTTCTATGACGGGTAAATCATGAATAGCTGCCACGTGTTTCTGTATTATCAACCGTTTATTATTGTATCGCTTTACCAACATATCCCATGCATTTGAATAGCTCTCCCCTGTAGTCTCTACCGATTCAATAACCTCTGCTGCTTGACCGTGAATACATGATTTTAAATAAATAAGTTTCCTTATATCTGCGAGCTTACTGTTATTGTGAATTATTGATTTGAAGGTTTCTTGAAAGGAAAACCAATTTTCTATGTTACCGTCAAACTGTGGTAATGATATTTTTGGTAGCTTGAGGTCTTTGCTGTCTTCATCAATAGAAACCTTTGGTTTAACGACCTGTTCGCGTAAATTTAACAAGTGTTTTGTCTTTGAAATCGAGTCCATGTATTTATTTTCAAACTGTTCAATTTCGGCATCGAAATCTTCATTGTCATCAAGGACAGCAATTTTTGTTTGTATCTCATAAAATTGATCAAGAAATAGTGATAGTTTCTCTGTGCGCGTTTGAAGCTGTATGTGATAATCTGACTGTGTATCTAATTCATTAACAAAGTTTGTAAATCTAGTTAGACTTGATTTGAGTAAGCTGCGCTTGGTTTTTAGTTCCTTTAGTTGTTCTGTAGTATTTGTCATGATTACGCTTTGTATGGGTTAAGTATTGAATGTGTTCTGAATAAGTAGGATAGAAGAAAACGGGAATGAATGCCACTAACCTGTGCTTCCTTGATGTCTTCTTGCTGTACCCTAGAAGTTCCGCTGAATCCGGCTCGAAGGACCAATGTTGCGATGTATCCGCCTCGAAGGACCAATGCTCCGCTGAATCCGGCTCGAAGGACCAACACCGTGTGTGTGTAAGTACTTATAAAAACACTAACAAAATCATTGAACATAGCTTTTTTACTTTTTTTTTCTAAAAGAACACATTTAGAAAAATGCATATGTGTAAGGTATGTTCAGTTGTTTATTGAAAGTCTTCCTATACGGACAAATTTTAAAGTGCGAAGTCAGAGTTCTGTACCAACGCTTTTAAAACTAAAATGAGCAATTTAACTTCAGAACAAGTGGCTGCTATAGTTGCTTTAATCGAAGATGGACGATCTCAAGCATACGTTGCTAATTTGATGAACATCAATCGGTCAAGTGTTTCTAGAGCCGTAGCCAGATATAGGGAAACAGGCAATTACAGTAGAAGACCTGTACCAGGTCGTCCAAGATGTTCTACTCGCCAAGATGACCGCTATTTACTACTACGAGCATTACGTCGAAGACATGTAACTGCGAGACAATTGCAGAACGACTTGGTTAGAGTCAGAAATACTCGTGGGAGTACTCAAACTATTCGGAATAGATTACGACAGAGTGGATTAAGAGCTAGAGTAGCTGCAACAGCCCCTCGTCTCACTAGGAACCACCGAGTGGCTCGCTTAAGGTTTGCGAGAGAACATGTAAATTGGAACATTAATGACTGGGCCAATATATTCTTCACAGATGAGTCAAGATTTGGTCTTTACACCTCAGATAGGCGTATCTCAGTGTACAGACGAGACGGTGAGCGCTATTCACAGTGTAATATCAGACCTAGACCTAATTTCGCTTGAATTTTCGTTGAATCATTATCAACTACCAATTATACTTACTCTAGTCCACTCCAACCAGCATTGCAGTTGCATTTGCCAGTGATACGATCACATGCGCCATTTTTGCATGTGCAGTTTTCTTCGCAATTACGTCCAAAAGTATTTTCAGGACAATCGTCTTCACAGTCAGTACCCATATAACCGGGAGGACAAATTAAAGTAGAACAAGATGGTCCTCCATAATTTTCTTTACAAAGACATGTGTTGCTGTCAACGCATTTCCCGTGATCGCAAAGTGGATCGCATAAAGGTTGGCAGTATTCATCAACTTCAATATAACCAGGACAGCACTCAGGAACAGAAATCCAATCAGTAACTATTTCAAACTGATTAGGAGCCACAGTTATCTCTCTGCTTTGTCTAAAACAAAAGATCAGATGATTTAGTTTGTATATAGCAATCACATTTTCTTTAATACAAACAGGCAAATCCGGTACGTTGAAAATATAAATTGAATTATTTTGCTAATTTATTATTATGTACGTGTCTAGAAACTTCCAAGATCCCTAGACACGTACTTCCTGATCTTTTTTTAATAAATTAGGATGGAAATTAACTTTTTTAGAAAATTTTACCTAAAAAAGTTTGTATCCAAAATTTATAACAATATATTTTCATTTGAGACATTAAAAAAACAATTCCGGAATGTAAGAACTCAATTTTTCAGATATTTTCCTTAAAATTTTTTCGGTTTTATTTTATATTGAATATTCTATCTTTTTATTTTTAGCGGAAAGTTGTAGCAGTATATATCAAAGTATTGTACAATCGTTTCATTTTTTTTTTGCGAGGTATTGATAAGATAACGTTTACCTTGTTGTACTATAACAAACACTTTGCAGTGTCCCTTTTAATGCAATCACCCTGCCTTGATTTAGAAGGAATAACATGAATGTGTATACACATATCGCCATTATACCTAAAAAAAAAAAACATTTGAAATTTGAGAAAAGCATAAATTTAAACAGAGAACTTGCAATATTGCTGTTAAACACACAATCACTCTAATATAGCACTTAATATGATAAGATAACATTTCTGTATAGTATTTATGTCGTAATACAGCGAACTTTATGAATACAGTGAAAAAACGAAAACACTCGTGTTTCTAGCGCTACACACGCCAACTAAGTCAACTAACTATGTACAACAGTGTACACAATAAATGGTACACACTAATACTGGCTTTGCCCTTATTTTTTACCTGTAAGTTACATTTACACTCCGCCGAAAAAGTATCGCATAAACTAAAAAAGGGCATTTATAAACCAAGATATTTTTATACGTTCACAAAAAGTTTGCCTCGTGTATGTGAACTATAAAAACACTAACAAAATCATGGAACATAGCTTTTTTACTTTTTTTTTCTAAAAGAACACATTTAGAAAAATGCATATGTGTAAGGTTTGTTCAGTTGTTTATTGAAAGTCTTCCTATACGGACAAATTTTAAAGTGCGAAGTCAGAGTTCTGTACCAACGCTTTTAAAACTAAAATGAGCAATTTAACTTCAGAACAAGTGGCTGCTATAGTTGCTTTAATCGAAGATGGACGATCTCAAGCATACGTTGCTAATTTGATGAACATCAATCGCTCAAGTGTTTCTAGAGCCGTAGACAGATGTAGGGAAACAGGCAATTACAGTAGAAGACCTGTACCAGGTCGTCCAAGATGTTCTACTCGCCAAGATGACCGCTATTTACTACTACAAGCATTACGTCGAAAACATGTAACTGCGAGACAATTGCGGAACGACTTGGCTAGAGTCAGAAATACTCGTGCGAGTACTCAAACTTACTATTCGGAATAGATTACGACAGAGTGGATTAAGAGCTAGAGTAGCTGCAACAGCCCCTCGTCTCACTAGGAACCACCGAGTGGCTCGCTTAAGGTTTGCCAGAGAACATGTAAATTGGAACATTAATGACTGGGCCAGTATACTCTTCACAGATGAGTCAAGATTTGGTCTTTACACCTCAGATAGGCGTATCTTAGTGTACAGATGAGACGGTGAGCGCTATTCGCAGTGTAATATCAGACCTAGACCTAATTTCGCTGGTGGCTCTATTATGGTTTGGGGAGGCATCTGTTTAACAGGTCGTACAGAGTTAGTGCCAGTAGACAGAGGTACACTGACTGCCCACAGATATATAACGGACATTTTAGAAGAACATGTAGTACCATATGCGCCAATTATAGGAAACGAATTCATGTTAATGCACGATAATGCACGACCGCATGTTGCAATAATCGTCCAGGAATACCTTAACGATGTTGGTATTCCAGTTTTAGATTGGCCTGCGGTAAGTCCGGACATGAACCCAAAATGTTGCCCCAGCGGACCTGAATGGACTAGAAAATGCTCTCCGTGACGAGTGGGAGAATTTGGATCAGGCTTATATACGGAGATTAATCGAATCTCTGCCAAACCGTATGCGAGCGGTCATAAGAGCCAGAGGTAGCAATACTCAGTATTAAAAGCTACTGTTATGACATTTTTCTTTCCAAAATTATAATTTCTTGTTTTAATAAAAATCTCAAGTATGAGTTCCTGTTTTTATTTGGCCTGTATTCTATTTAAACAATCATAGAAATTATATCTTAGAGCGCATTAAAGTATATTTACAACTTTATGCTACAAACAAAGATTATGCGATACTTTTATGATTCAAAACTAAATTATGCGATACTTTCATGGCGGAGTGTATATAGACACCACTGATTGTTTAAGTTAGTTATTTTCTTAATCTTAAGTTGGTGAGAGATGTATGAAGAAGGAGCGTGTAGAAACATGAAATAGAAACCGTTACTTATTTTATTATTTAAAAAGTGTTTTATTTCGCCTCGTTCGAACTTGAGATCAACCTCTTACATATCCAATTTTTTTTGCAGACGCAATACGAATGAGGTTCTAAATTTTATAAATGTTATTTTATATTTTTAAGATGTTTGTGGATACATTTTTTCCTATATTTTGTTTCTTTTTCATGAAATCTTCCTACTTTTTAATATTATATACAATTTTATATACAATTAGTTTCATTGTTTTATCCAATAAAAAATATACACAAAAAAATACAAATTATTCATGTAAGTACTCGTAAACGATAATTTTATATTTTTTTGAGCTGTTTGATACGGATTGATTTAATTTGTCACTATCAGCTACCTTCACTTAGATTTGTCTAACTGAAGTTTAATACAGAAAACGGCCAACTATATTGTCTATGGTGAATCCGTTGGTGAGATGGCGCGCTAAACATCTGTCCATTACTTTTACATAGAGGGATTCTATTATCCACAGTTAATCCATTGCTAACCTATAAATTTATATTTCTAAGATGTAGCCTAATACATTTAAGTGTAAGCGAAAAGTTATTTGATCTTGCTAAAAGACATGGCTTTATCCGATACAACAAATAGCAATACTGAAAAACCAGCAATAGAAACAAACAAACATGAGAAACGAGAAAAACCCCCAACGAAGGTAATAATCCGAAGATTACCACCAAGTATGACACAAGATGAATTTCTCTCACAAGTATCACCAATTCCAGAATATGATTATATTTATTCAGTAAAAGGTGATATGTCACTAGGAGACAATGCTTTTGCAAGGGTCTACATAAACTTCATAAAATCAGAAGATATATATTTATTTAAAGAAAAATTCGACAATTATGTATTTGTTGATGGAAAAGGACATGAATATGCAGCAGTTGTAGAGTTTGCATCATTTCAGAAGATTCCTAAGAAGAGAGGAAAACCTCGACCAGATCCAAAAATTGGTACAATTGAAAGTGACTCTATTTATCTAGAGTTTTTGGAGTCTTTGAAACAACAACCAAATCAAGAGGAAAAACCTGAATTTTCATATCAACCGGCTAGCGAATCAAAGAATGACTCAAGCACGCCTTTATTAGATTTTATAAAACAAAGGAAGATTGATAAATTGAAATCAAAGGAAGAAAAAAGAGAAGAAAGGAGAAAAAAAGAACTTGAACGTAAAAAACTTCGAGAAGAAGAACGACGTAAACGATTTGAGGAAAAATCTCCAACAAAAAGCATATCTACAAAAACTAATGTGCAAACTAAAATTGAAATAAAAACAGATGATAAAATAATGGATAAGACAGATAAAGCAATAAAAGAGGAAGATTTAGATAAGGAAAAGAACATTGAAAAGACAGATAAATGCAACGAAAAACAAGCAACTATTTCTAAAGGCAAAGAAATTAAAAAATACGATGACTTTAAAGGGAACCCTAAATTTAAACCTAAATATCCAGCTCGCTCTGAGAAATATGAAGCATATGATAAAAGAGATTATAAAACTAGGAGGGATGATTACCGAGATCGTGAACGGAGAGGTAGATTTGAAGATCACAAAAAAGATGAATATAAGAAAGAAGCTGAAGCAAAAACGTTTCCAAAGAAAGTTAAAAAGTACAGTGAGAGACGTGAAGAAAGAAAATATGAAATCAGAAAAGCAGAACAAAAGAAGGAAGATATATCTGATCAAAACAAAAACGACAAAGATGATGAGTTTGGTTTATCTAAGCTAGAATCGCCAGATGATAAGATGACATCGGAAGAACATAAAACAGAAAACAGAGATAATGAAGAATTGAGGAAATACCATTCGAGAGATGGAGAAGATGGCAAAAGCGATGAACATGATAAATTTAAAAATAAGGAAAATGATCCTAGAGTGCAAAGGCGAATAAGAAATAAAGATAGACCAACTATGCAACTTTATCAACCTGGAATGTTATCAAAAAGGAAACAACAAGAGGATGATAAGGAACCTAAAGAAGCATCTGTTAAGGATTAAACAATTCAAGCAGCAATAAGACTATTTTGTAAACATTCTCTATAAATTCTAGAGAAGTATATATTAAGCGTAATTAATTTCTAAAGTGAAATGTATGAATGTTTCTTTGATGTTTATGTTCACTTGTAACTATTTGCTATTTAAATGGCAATTAGTTGAAATTAAGTTGTAACAGAATTTTAAGATTTAAGTTACTAAAAAACATAATATATATTTCTATAAATTTTACAGTTTTTATTTTTATTGTTAATTTACATTTTAATATTTTATTTATGCAATTGTTATACAAGGAACAATGTTCAGTATAAGTCAGTATTACACAATGGACTCTGTTTTGCGGTCCGTATATAAACTTTTCATGCAATTACACCATGTATGAACTAAATTTTTATACCCAATATACACACGTATTTTTTTAATATCGCCGATGATTTAAGTTTTGTTCAGGGTTGCCAGGTTGGACGATGAAAATAGTCGATTGTGCTATTACTAAGCTACTGTTGGGTAAACAACATTTTAGGAACTGGCTACAGCTATAGGCTGCTGCTTTCAGCTATTTATACCAACTCGACGACGATTATTTTCAGCGTAAAGTTCAATAAAGTAACATTTTAGGAGGCTGTTAAAGTATAAAAAATTTTTGAACTTGGATAATTGGTAGAACGCATCAGAAAATGGGTAAAAACTAATATTTTAGCTTGTTGCTATGAGGAGCTGTATATTGGCATTATATTTTTGATTAGATAATCGGTATTTATCAAGACAAATACTCATTATTAAAGAGAACAAATGCGAGTGAAATCATACGTTTTTTGCAGCGACTGGCTAGACTCGTGTCCGTTCGTCTAATAGGAAAGGGTTCAAGTTGCCTGCTCGTTTCCCCGAGGGTCGACAAAACACGAGTCTGTGTACTCTCTGCAAAAAAGTAATAATTTCACCCGCCTTTATCCTCTCTACTCATTACGATACAATTTAATATTTTATCAACTAAGCAATATAGGTTTCAGTCCATAATGTATTCCCTCAGTAACTTTTCATGTCCTTGAAATTCTGTTGTTAATTTGACGCTTATTCAGAACCAATAGAAGACCATTAGGGCAAACTACGTTTTGAAAGATTGTTTGACTGTACGCTTTCTACGGTTTAGTTAATGTAGGAATGGTCTCCAAAAACAAGAGGGAAACTTGCTAAGTATACAAAAAAAAAATAAAAGGAATGGGAAAGGAGGTATGGTTTCTCCTTACCTCCGTCTGGCTGCGCTCATGCATTAGTTATAGTGGCATGATTGTGTTTACAATGACGGTGAACCACTTCATGAATTTGGCTACATTTGAGTTATTTGTTGTAAATTAGACTACTTTGTGGTATTTTGATTCCTGAAACTGGCTGTTAATTACAGAAAAAGCTGGTAATCATGGTTCCGGTAATAAACAGCATACGTTTTATAAAGAAAGATCCAGAGAGATTGTCGAACCCGCTTCTATGTTTAGAGGCATATATAATGGTTGTGCCGCCTTCATGAAATTGTGTTTCGAACAAATTCAGTAGCGGAACGCTTAGCCAAAAGTTGTAACCCAAAAAAAGCAACTCATGAAAATATCTTTAATATTCCATTATTCAGGTATGCTTATTTACAACAAATAAAAACTTATATTCAGAAAAGCTTTTTATATATATGTATGAAACTAATAAAAAACGAAATCGTGAAAACTGCAAAATAATAAGATAAAAAATATTACGTACGACAATGATAACAAAACAGTTACTATAGAGCGCCATTTAGAATCGTAAATATTTCTCTGCGCCTATATTCACTCATTAAATTGGTAGTAGATATTGATAACACGTCCTACGGAAAGCAATATTTTTTCCGACAATCTTTCTGGATCTCTCTGTATATTTAATACATATTTAAAATATTAAGGCAGCTATTACAAATCTGTCGAAATATGTAGAATATTCAAATGTAAAATGAACAATTATCGATCAAGTTTTGTCTACTTTGGCGAATAAAGCTAAATTTAAAACGTCTACCGGAATTTAATTCATTTAGGTTTATTGCATAACAGTTGTTGCCACACTTGAGCTGATTAAACAGTTATTTTTTTTACTTACTACTTATTACTTTACTTTTTTTATTTTACTAACCTCTCATAATTTATGTATTGAAATTTGTGCGTTTGCAGTATAAATGTATTATAATCAGATGAGGAATATTGTAGTATATTATTCTAGTGTAAGATATTATTCAAACCAAGTCGATAAACTAAAACCGCCGTGGAATATTTTATTTTTTGGGACAGACAACTTTTCATTAACTAGTTTAAAAGCACTCAATTACAAGTAGTAGGTCATTGTCGTACTTGATTGATAAGTATCTTATATTTGCACCTGTTGCAGTAAGCAAAAATCCATTATTGCTAAATTGGAAGTTGTAACAGCTTCCAAAAATAAAGCAAATGTAGTTTCCAGATTTGCAAGCGATGAAGATTTAAAATTGCATTCATGGCCGATAGCTGCCCTTGAAGGATTTCATCTTGGATTAGTAGTATCCTTTGGGTATTTGATACCACAAAATGTTATAAACTGCTTTTGTTTGTAAGTTCTTTTCAATATGCTTTATATTATTCTATGCTGATATATACTTGTTTTTAGTAAACATATATAATTTATAGAGGAATGCTAAACGTCCATGCCAGTTTATTACCACGATGGCGAGGTGCAGCACCAATAATCCATACTATAGCCAGCGGTGATAATAAAACAGGAGTAACAATAATGACAATCAAACCAAAACATTTTGATATTGGTAATATAGTTCGTCAAGAAACAATTACTATAGAAGATAATGTTTTATTGCCTGATTTACATAGAAAATTGGCTAATTTAGGTAGTAAAGTTTTAATAGAGGAATTGTGCAAATTACCTGATAATATAGCATTAGCCAAACCACAACCACTTACAGGAATAACATTAGGTAAGTAACTCTATTAATTGTATATGTTGCTGGTGCTACTAGGTCTAACTTGAAAAGGGAAGATGTAAAATGCAAATGTGTTAGAATTCTTTATCTACAAATCTCATTAAGGCTTATTAATTATTTCTATAAGTTTCGTCCAGGAATTCTTTGAACACCAAGTTATAGCTAGTGATAAAAGAGAATCATGCATAGTTATTTATGTTACGAAGCATATAAATGTAGATTTCTGGTTGTAAAGGTTCTTTGCAGATTAAAACTGAGGTCTGTAATATATCCAAGACGCCAAAAGCACTTACAGCCTGACATGTTTGACTTTGGCAGGTATCTTGAAGTGAATTTGCTTTAATCTTTACGTAAATTTAACTTAATTTTATGAGTAATTTAGAAAGGTAACAGTATACAGAATGTTTCATTTAAAATGAGCAAGTTACTATTGACTTCCCGTATAACTGGAAATAGTAACATATTTTAGATGAGTCAACTACAGTAGTTCTCGTCAGCTAAATTTTCAAATTATTTTTCCAGAGGTTTGTTTGCTCAGGCTGTAGTGTATACTTGGTGCTTAAAATTACATCTCTAATAGTCAGTGTAAGTAGGCGTATGGTAGTGTAGCTTACACCTTGCCTATACAATAAATCATTCAACCAGTTCATTAAAAGTTCTTAAACTTGTCGATGCATTTTCAGATTCTACTAATCATTTTACAGCCAACTTTATAAAATATCCATGTTCTCGGATCCTCGAAACAATTGTCCCAGATTACTTAATTAAACTTTCGTGTGGTGTGGAGTTTGCTGATAATTTTGTTGTTAACCATACTACGCCCCAGTCCTTGCTACCATTGTTAATTGAATTTTCTATGAAAAAGCAATGTGTTGTTATACCTATATTTATTGCTTCTTTCAAGATTAGTGATTATGTGAAAATGCACTTTTGAATTACTACTTTCTTGGAAAATTGGCACGCAGTAGGCTGTGGAGACAACAGAACATTACTAAACAATATCAATTTACTTTATTGTGTTTATTGCTTTAGCAAAAATGCAAAATCATTTTGATAATTATCGAATAATCGAAGATATCTTAAATTTATTCTTTGCGTTGTTGCTGTGAACTTGGAAAAGAGACCGTTTTCTAAAACATATTCCATCAAATACGTACCTATTATTGAAATTCTTAATCTCACATTTGATTATGTCCATAATATGTATATTGTATTTTCGTTTATAGCTCCCAAAGTAAACAGCACATTTGGCATGGTTGATTGGTGTTCTATGTCCGCAACGAGAATTTATAATTTAAGTCGAGCTTTAACTGGCTTGTACCCTCTGATTACGAAATGGAATGACTTGAATATAAAATTATACAACGTCAAATTGTGTAATCCCGAAAAAACCAATTATTTTCAACCTGGATTTGTATCCTATGATAAAGTCGACAAAATACTAAAAGTTCAGTGTTTAGATGGTAATTGGATTAGTGTTGGAAGTGTAGGTGTTCCAAATAAACGAATAATGACATCACATGATTTTAATAATGGTTATTTAAGTAAAGTAGATGTAAGTAGGAGAATATTTATATAAATGTTTATGTTACGTAAATAAATCGATATTAAAATTCAGTTTGTCGTAATTGTTTCATGCGCTAGAAATATTATTGAAACATTAATATTGTTAGCAAGATACCAAATTGTTTACTGTGAGCATTTACATCTTCGTTGGTTAATGTTTATTTTATTTACTTGAAAATTCATTAATTTTAAAATATACAAATCATCTAATATTTGCAGATGCAGTCTTCGAATTATGTTTAGTTATTATTCAAGTTCTGGCATAATTTACATTAATTGCTTGTTTTAGATGCCAAATCTTTCTTTCGGTTTAATTCAGTTATCTTGATGTCTTTGCTAGTGCATCATGCAGAACCAATAAATTGCATAGAAACAACGGTTTATTTCCTATGACTCGATGGCTGTCGCCCGCTGTTCTAGAAAAACTTGATTTATGATTTTACCATAAAGTAAAGTACAACGTATTGTTTATATCTGATTTTACGCCCTGTTACATAATAAAACTAATGGGTTAAATTGCTAATTTAACCCATTTTGTTGTAAATTATAGCAATCCAAAAATAAGCGGTTATATGACCATAAACATTTGTTTATTTACATTTACATAATGCCGACGTAAATACAAACTGCCTATTTTTATTTGCAGTTAGAGGTTAAAAATTAAAATATCCTATTGTGACGTAAATGCAGTAACTTTTTTGTTTCAAGGCCGAGCAGACCTACAAGCATAATGAAATGGGAAAATAAGGATGGCTAAACAGCTGATGTTCTATTGCAGTGCTAGTTTAATACATGCTTGCTGAACTTATTCTAGAATTTAACTCAATCTTAAAATAGCTGTTAATTAAATACGATTATGATAGGCAGAAGATTATCTACAAGAATATTTTCAATGGTAGTGAGATCGACTAAACAAGATACCAAATCCCTGTACTCTACCGATGTTCAGGTAGAAAATCCAGTTGGTTTTAGAAAACGTTTTGAATATATGATCATGATTCTCTCTATGATTACTTCTTTTACAATATTTTTAGGAGCAAACGATCTCTGTAAACGGACAAACAATTAATTATGTACGAACTGGAACTGGAAATCATAAAGTACTGTGTTTTCCTGGTGCATTAGGTACCATCTGGAGTGATTTTAAGCCGCAAATAGAGGGTCTTGATAAAACAAAGTTTACTGTTGTTGCATGGGATCCGCCAGGTTATGGTTTTAGCAGACCTCCAGATAGAAACTTTTGCCCTGAATTTTACAGAAACGATGCAACCGCTGCCCATGATTTTATGAAAGTATGTTGTCAGTAGGTAATATAGTTTTTGAGTAAGGTTTTGTTTTGCGATATTAGATTTCTTAGGAAAAGTTCCATGGCACATGAGTGCCATATCTATATTTTGTTAAGTGCAAAAATGACCATTCTTGTTATGAAGAATTAACAAGAAAATGCATAAAAATCAGTTTAAAAGATGCTATTTTGAGGTTATGTTTAATCTGATTTTAGACGTTTAAATTATCCTTTATAATCGTTCGACACCTTGAATTGAGTCTTACTTTTTAGTACATCGCCTACTTTTAAAGTATTTGTGTACTTTTAGTAGTGCAATTCAAACTATTATTAGTGTTATTTATTTGTTTCTTGTATTGTTTTTTAACGACATTTCAGGAAATAGGTATTAATAAATTCTCTATACTAGGCTGGAGTGACGGTGGTATTTCTGGTATAATTCTTGCCGCTAAGTACCCAGATTCAGTACAAAAGCTCGTTGTATGGGGATCAAATGCTTACGTTATAAAGGAAGAAATCTCGTCATATGAAAGTAAGATATCGCTTGTTAAACGTATCAGATTCTTTATAAATCCCTTGAAATCTACAACAGAAATTCGAGATGTTAGTAAGTGGTCTGAGAAAATGAAAGCGCCTTTGGTAAAATTATACGGGTTAGATGGTTTGCAAAAGATGTGGAACGATTGGTGCGATGCCTTAGCTGAAATATTTAGACAGGGAGGAGATATTTGTAAAGATGATTTAAGCAAAATACAGTGTCCAACATTTATTTTACATGGTGACAAAGATCCTCTTGTCGTTCCCGAACATCCATTATTTTTATTGAAGCAAATTAAAAAATCAAAGTAAGTATTATATTTCGAACAAAATCTTTGAAATCTTTGATTTATTATCTACAAAATTAATTTTTAAATTTATTACTCCATAAATAGTTTCAGTGCTGTATATCACATTATTCACAATGTCATTAATTAAATAATAGAGATGTTGTACTCGACTAAAATGTGTCAATATTTAGGGAGCAGTGAATAGGAATTTAAAAGAATTATAAATGTGTTACCCCAAGCCACCATTGTCAAAGAAATATGTCAATTAAATATTTGATGATCGTATTTATGTACTTCCTCGAATGTAGACGGGGCCTTGACATGAGGAAGGTTAGTCACGCTTCCGTGTCAGGTAATTTTGTGGAACGTTTGGACTTAAGCTTTTTGTGCGGCTGGGCGAAACAAGATGTAACTAAATGCAAAGTAAATGCAGATAGTTAAATGTGCTATGTATAGCTGATCCGAGTCGTTGGGTAAAGGGATTTTGGAAGTTGCATTTAACGCGGAGCGGTGAGATCACTCATTGGCAGTTAGAGCACAGCTTACTCCTATCAGTTGGATGTGTTGTCCAGACAAGGTGAATGGCCAAAGATCCTGGACACTTGGGAAACTGCGATGCTCAACGATTGCTGGTGGATGGACAAGATTTGATTCTGGTATCTGCGTGCCCACCATAGGAAGGCTGCTGCTAATTGGGATTATCGCTACGGATGGGAAGAGAGCGCGCTATCATCGTGTGTAATGCCAATATCTACCACTCCATATGGGGATACGCGGACAGTAACGGCCAAGATAATTTATGGTTACCAAGCCAAAGTCGTGAACTGGGTTTTGTTAATTCACGTACTGAAACTATAGTAAATACTGATAATAAGGTTGATAAGAATGATACCTGTGATCGGAAGCTTCAATGTCGAACCACAATTAGCACGACGCTGCGAAAAACGCATCCGTAAACCTGGAATGATTGACAGAATTGCTCACGGCTGCCGTAACACGCCTGGGAATACGCACTCCGATGTCAGTATTTAGTGACATTCATTAACTGTACTACGGTCTGCAATTTTCTTTCATTTATGTACTTACAAAGATAAATTCGGAAATAAGGAATGATAAATTTGTAATGACATATATTATATATGCTTCGGAAACTATAAATGTAATGAGCTGTAAAACTAATAGTATATAGTTTCCGAAGCTTCTTCTTTATAAGTAGGTATGAAATTGGATGTGTTAGGTTTCTTTACTTCTGAACCATTAGACGTTGTACCATACCGTTTGACAGAAAAATAATTCGTTTAATTTTTAAGGAATATTGCCTATTAAATTTCAGGATATTCCTACTTACCTTTTCTACATTAATATATTCGAATTTTATCTAACTTTAAGAATAGTCTACTCTCCATACAATCTAGAAAGTATTGTTTAACACAGCTTTAAACTTCTATATTTGCAGATTACATCGATTTCCTGATGGCAAACACAATGTGCATTTACGATATTCTGGTGAATTTAATTCATTAGTCTCCAACTTTTTGCTTGAGTGATGACAAGCGATATGGATACACATAGTGCGAATCAGTAGAGCGATACTAAACTTTTCCGTATTTTGATAAGAAGAAACCAATATATAAAAACATATATTACATTTTATTATGTAACCGTAACTATTGCGCGGTAGCAATATATCGTTTGTGATTCTTATACTCTGCAGATGCAAAAAATAAAATTGCATATATTTTAAATTATAGTACATTTTCTTTTTAATACTTATGTAAGAAAAAATAGACCGGATTACATTTATTTATATTTATTCCAAAACTGGCGACGTCTTTGTGAGGAAGCTACTGGTTAACGCTTAACCTCTTAATAGCCTGTTAAACAATGTCCTGTTTTAAAATAAATAAACTACAGCTAAAATATGAAGCTTGACGGATCTAGGCGACGACTTTTGTATGTTTAAAGGATGTTTAGCTTGTAAGGTAGCTAAGAATGGGTACAGTTAAATAACCATCCTTTTTTTTCTTATAGCGTAACATTTAAAACGGCAGGGAAACAAAATAATAATTCCTATTGACCTTTTTAAACTCGAATCATCAAAAATTTGTAATAGTAGAAAAACCGTAGACAAAGCCAGACTAACAATTATAAGAGATCTAAATGCCATCACATCGACGATATTACACTCACAAGTATTAAATAACAGGAAATCATTTATTATATTAATTATCTACATATATACATTGAAACTCCTCATAAAAATATTGTTCCCAATTATCAAATTGATTAGCATAGTGTTTTTCATTTTTTTTTTTATCTACAACTAAATGTATACCCACGTTTGTTTAAGAGAGTGGTCGCGTAAGGAAATTCGTCTAACAGTTGTTTGTTCCCCTTAAGAGGAGTGTCCGTGAATGGAAGTTGCTCTATATTTAATTAAAATACAATTAAGACTGTAATATTTAAAAAACTAACAAATTAACTAACTTACTATGAAAAACATCTGTTTCTACTACTCGATAGGTGATTTATTAAGATGAGGTAGGAATCCATACGGAACTTGTTGATCTTGTATATTTTGTTGTTCTGATTTTCCGGACTTATTACTTTCTGTCGGAGATTTAGAGTCGCTCTTTTGCAATCTTACTGGCTTGACCAGACCCTTAAATTTCAGGTAGAACTTCAGCTCTTCCTTTAGCTCGTTGCAGAACGGCGCTTTGTGCTTGATGGACTCCTTCATTATGTGCAAACACATCTCGATAAACACAAGACCGGCTGCCAACGCTATTCCACCAACGGTTACCCAGAATACGCCACCAACGTTTTTTAATGTCAACGCTTTCGCTTCTTGGCTTTCAGGTTCGCCCTGCCAACACAAAATTTCCGCTTGTATTAACAAGATAATACGTTTACATTTGCAATACCGAGCACTGACCGCCACCTTTTCTTTCTTCCCACCATTTTCTTTTCAATTCTTCTATTTTGCCGTTCTCTTTGAGTTTCAATACTGCTATACTCAATTTATGTCTATACGGGGAATCTGTAAGCATATGCGTACATATACGCGACATGTAAATGGCGCTGCAGCTCACTAACATCAAATCAATAACGGGTGTTTTACAGCATTTACAATTGAACTAAATTTATTTTTTAAGAAACCAGGTTTTACATTAAACGAATAAAATTGGACGGCTAAAATTGGTAAAAGATATGACGCTTTGTCAAATTAAAGCTAAGGTTTTGTATTACTTGAACCGTTGATTTTCAATCTGAAGCTTGAGAGAGGGAGAAGCTTGTATATAGATATCAAATTTCTGTACGGTCGATACATAAAAGAAAACCGTGTCTTTGCCCAAAAATCTTATACGTGGTATCAGAATGAAGTGATCGATATAATGGGTCTTAATGCTTACCTTTTCTCATAGCAATACCATAACCTTTCTCATCCAACAAATCTCCCACCTTTGTCAAATTACAATGCCTTTGAATTTCATATTCGATGGATACAGATTCCATGAAGAAAGCATATGGTTCTCTTTCAGCTCTTAAAACACCTTCTTTATTATCGTTAACCATAACTTCCTTCTCATGTTCTACCATGTAATTGTAAATCCTGATAAAATCTTCGTTATTTGAGTCCTAAAATTATCCAATGCATAGAAGTATTACAGTAACGCCGAATTTACCCTAAAAAAGTTCATAGTTGCCCCTTTGTTTTTCGCTCCGAATCTAATGTTCGATTTAGTTGATTTCGCCAGTAATTCGTAAACATCATTAAAAGGGATGTCGGGATTTTCCGTAGCTAAAAAGGCCGCTAAATTTGCCGTGTAAGAAGAGACCATAATTAAAGTGAAAAACCACCAAATACCGGCAGTCATTCTCGTTGCGAACGCACTAGAAAAATTGTTAAAATCCATCGATTACGCAGTGCTATAACTAATAATCTTACATTGGTGCGATTTCTGTACCCTGTTGCATAAGGCTTCCGATTGTAAACCAAAAAGAATTTCTCAGGCTGAATTGATTAATCAAAAACTCAGGCTCGTCGACGCAAGGATATGGATTCGTCCATTCGCTAGGGCACAATCTACCCATAACAAACAAAGATATTGATACGATAAAGTAGGCACCTCCCAACCATAGCCATACTTCCACAGCAAATGGTTCAGCAAATGAAAAAAAGTTTGGAGGTGCTTTCTGTGGCTTCTGATACAATATGCTGATGCCTAAATTCATGAAAGGTGTCGTAAAGTCGACAGCATCTTCTCTTTCTGACGTGATGGTGAGATCCGTAATCGCTAAATCGGCTTTCTGAAATTACAAACGTACACGAATGCATAAAGATATAACTAAGATACTCGTGTCTATATATCGGTTGCCAATCGACTAACAGCTATATATTGGAACCCTAAGCGCGCAAATGTATGAAAATTACCTTTGCAATGAGATCTCCAATCATTCCATCCCAGGATTGGTTGAATTTGTTTTTGCTCCCGTTGGATTTATCTTCTCTGATAATGAACGTGTAGTTGAATTTCTCAATTAGAGATAATTCATGGATTAAGTCTATGGCGAATCCCTCGTAGCGAGCATTTCCTGTTAAACTTTGTTCAGAATCCGTGAGCATACCGTAAGGCTCTGTCTGATGTGGAATGTTAAGCATTAGCACTTTTTCTTTTACGCTAATAAAGTCTTGTGAAGTGAAGTGGGTCTTGTTGTGTAGAAATAAGTAGCGTCATTATCATTTGGAATTTAATACTGTTACAACAGTAATACATAAAACTAGTATTTCCATATGTTCCTTTTTATGAAACACCCGGTACGTATATAATATCGGGATTATTTAATGTAACTAGAAGGGAAAGTTGTGACGCCTTTAATGGGCTTGAACTTGATAGAAATTCAATGGGATAGTTTCGATTGGGCTGTGTACCAATATACTCCAACATCTGGTACAACAGTGTGGAGATTTCTTAATTAATATCTAACAAAGATTGCCTATAACAATAAAAAAATTTACTTTTTGACTTTTAGACTTTACCCTTGCATTAAAACTAAGGGCGACCATATTTCAAAGTTTAGAAGCATTAGATATGTGAGGTGGAAGGACTATGTTGGGCCGCGAGACTCGTTTGTCTAGAGTGATTTTAAAGCGATTGTTTCGGAGTTGTCAAACCAAATTAGAGGAGGACCCATTCCGTTCATCTTTTACACCGAGAAAGTAACTCCCCAGATATATCAAAAGACTTATCCGTTAAAGGAGAAAACATAGAAGAGTGCGAAAAACACCCTCCTATGAGGATAAAATTCTCGTTAACCTATCGAGAAAACAGACAACGTTAGCCTTTAAAGATCCTAAATACCGACAACACGACTGGAAAATATCGTAGTTATCTACTGAGAACACTGTGCAAATTTAGCACTCTGCCTAAGAAAACGGACGAAAATTGTATTAGACCTTGCTGAGGATACATTATTAAACGGATGATTGGAATCGAGGAACACCCACTCACCGCGACAACTACTGCATTACAGAACATTCAACGCAGTATGCGCATAAAGGAAAACAATAAATAGAGTAATATTTTATTTAAGATGCTACTTTTTCTAACAACAAGCCGACTTAAATTACATTAAATCCATACCAGGGTTGTAATTACGGTGAAGGATAAATTGTGCAAGTTATAATCATCACCACTATACACAAACTTTATACCACTCGATATGTTCCACGTGGCCACTTTGTACAAGCCTTCTTCCCCTAATTCTAGAATATCTAAGGTAAATTCTTTTCGATGACCTTCGGCATCTAGCTTAACTAGTCCCGTTACTCCTTCGAATGACGTCTGCAACGGAATAAATTTTTTGAGAAGCTTGTTTTCTTCGATTAACCTGTGGCGTTTACCATTTTCATGTAATTGATTGCCGTAGAACCGTGATTCCATCCTCTTTTATCGGGACACGTGACCTCTGTAACACACCTATTTATCTCTGGAAGGCTCAATAAGCCTCTTTGGAGCAGATTAAGTCCGTCTACCATTAAAGCAGTCTCAGCACGAATTTGGTTTGGAGTAATAGGCTGAACGTCAGTAGGGTCTATTTCAAAATCTAATTGTTTGTTGTTGATAAGTGTTGCCAAACGTTGAGCAGCTTCCGCCTCCGGATCAACTATTCTTATCTGTATGATATATATTATTAGGTGGAAGGAATTTGTGCTTTGGTTACGAAAAAAAATCCTAACTTTCTCTGAGATAAAATTCAGTATCAGTTAAGTCGAAAGAATGATAATTATAGTAATGTAAGTTAAGTTCGCATTTCGCAACATCCAAACATAAGGTAACCGAGGGAAGAGGCGCTTCAAAATTGACGTCAACGTTTTAGTACAACCAGAAAAGAGTGAAAAGGACAAAACTATAACAACAGGTGATAGTAAATTTAGCAATAACAGATGATTCTTATGTTATCTCCTCATAAGAGAAATTACCAAATAAAGAGATATACATAAGCAATAACAGTGGTCCAAAAAAATTTTGCGTAAAAATAAAATGCATCTTTATCATATTCAACGCACGCAAGAAAGATTAAGTAATGATTTTGAAAAACGGTCAACGTTTGGTGTCTGGGCGTGTACTTTTTTGAACGAAATTTACCGAACAAATTACTTAAATTTTTTTTTGGAAAACGATTTGCCTCAATTACTTCAGTACCTACTTGCCCATGTTAGACATTGAATGTGGTACCTGCACAATGGTGCATCCGTTCAACATACAATTCGTATAAATGAACATTCAACAATCAGGAATTTCCTGGTCGATGGATAGGAAAAAGAGAACCACGTTTGAGTATTAATATATAATTTCAGATATAAATAACTAAATAAATTAAACATCCCTATCTAAGAAAATATGCCTATAACAGTTGCTCAAAATACTCTAATCGAGCGCGAATACAAGCACGATAACGAGGCGCTATTGCTGCACCATTTTGACGAATTTCATTGGTTGGTTATTTGATCAAGTAATTACTATCATGTATCCATTTGGCACTGTAAGCCAGCTATTTGAAATAGATCCAAAGAAAAAAAATCAAGGGATTTGAGTCTTGGGAGCTAAGCAATAAAACCTGCTTCTAGTTTATAGAGTGGGTTTGACCAACACTGCGTTGAATCAGTAACGAATTGTTTTAACGCATGAATTAAGAAAGTACTAGTTCTTTTAGTTCTTACTCAGAACCAGAAACCGGTTTTACCATCCTTGTACAGTAGTTTATGTTAAAATAAAATAATTCTTACCCCCGTGATGTTGCTGTTACTGTATTTATACGGCTCCAAATGTATGGTTTGTAAATCTAAATTCGTTATGATGTAGTAATAGCTGCTAGTCATCATACCAACTTGCTGTGCCTGTTCTAATATACTTTGCAAGTTATCGATATGGCAATCTATAATGAATCGTGTATGACCGAATTTCCACGCTTCCTTTAATATGGGTCTGTAGATGCCGGTGCCATTAACGTCCAATTGTTTTATCGCGATAGAGAGCTCTCTGTCGCGTTTCAATATCTCGTTGATTCTCGCCAAACTTTCGTTGTCCTCGTAGAATATGGTAAATGTGTCCCAATGCCGCGCTTCTACCAAGTCTGCCAAAGCTGTGCTCAACGTTGGACCATGAGGATATAGATTTAAGGTGTTCGTTAATTTTAAGGGATTATCGTTCCATCTGGTTTCTATATGCGGAATATCCTTATTGTTGCAAACCGACTGGACAATATGCGCATTCTCTTCCGACTGCGGTCCGAATAAGGCGACGACGCCGCTTTCTATCATGTGACATGTTACACTTAGAGTATCGTAGGAACGAAAAGCACTAACAGATTCTATTGAGCTTTCAAGACCTAAGTTTTCAGTTTCGGCCATGAAGGCTATCTTTTTGATGGGATCATCATCGTCCTGCAGCAGGCCTGAAATAGTTTATATTTTATGAAAATTTAAAGGATGGAAAACTTAGCTTTTGGAATGTTATGATATACTTAGAATTAGGAATATTTTTTTGTTGGTACGTAGTTAATCCTGATTATTTATGTTATTGGTTAACGATGCAAATAAAATTGGAAGAACAAGTTAAACATTTAAGCCATTTTCTCTTTTCGATGGTTTATAAAGGAAGAAATAAAAATTCGAAATTTAACCATTTAATCTAAAGGTTTTTTAAATTACGAAAATATTTTTTTTTTTATTATTATGGACAACAGGAGAATGAGGTAGATCTTACAACATTTAGGCTATGATATACAATCCTCTTTGTAACGGTGAACCCTCTAACCTTGCCCCGCCAAAAAAGATCTTTCTACCCCTGTATAATTTTATTCTTTCAACAAAAAATTACTTTCTAGGCCAATAAAAGTAACTTATAATTTGGAAGTAAGGAAATTTACGTGAAAATCTCTAAACGTGCAAAGGTCTCACTATCGTACTTACATTTTACATAATTTCTTTTGTGTGAAATAAGCTAAACGACAAAATCTAAATTACCGGTTTTTAATTTTTCTTTTATGGTGCCCTTGCGACCAAAATTTTTCTTTTTAAGCGGGCTATCGTATGTTTTGTCGCTAACCTTTACTTCTTTTTCTTTACGAGATCTAATAGTAATTTTTTGTTATATTTGTAACACTTAGTATTACAGCTTTATTATTTTTAATGCTAGAAGTAGCGCATAGGTATTTTAAAGAAATTCATACATAATCTCAAGAATAATTGGAAGGTTGCCATAATTAGTTATGGCGACATAAATTATATATAAAGTGTAATCCATCAATACTAACTTATTCAACAGTCGTTTATTCATTTAATTTGGTTTTGTTAGTTATCATATTTAGCATGTGTGTTACCATAGAAAGAATTTAATAGATGTATTCGAGTAGAAACCACAAATTAATCGTAGCAGTATCGAACTACTTTTCAAATCGTTTACGTTGTTTTCCACGCATCGAACTGAATCTTTATCGAAATGAAATATAAATACATTTTGTATTCAATACTACAAAATCACAGTAATTGCAAGAGATGCAAATACACATAAAACCATTCTGTTGACTTAAAAAAGCTATTATCGCATACAACGATGTACATATATCCACAAGATATTCGTTGACGATCTATAATAATATTATGTATTATTTTTGGAGATTTAAGTACATATTTTTGATCATTTTTCAGGATTTTTAAAGTGCAATAAATACGATGATGAAATAAAACTTATACTTACCTACAAAACAATCCTCAATGTTGGATTTAACGAAAACAACAGTGATCAATAGTATAAACGCAACACGCATTTTTGGAAGAAAAATTAATTAGCTGATTCGAAACATATTTATTCCGTCTGCGTAGTCTAAAAGTGTGCGAACTGATTTTGGAATGCTTGCCAGTGACTATTTCATGAGCGATACTATTTTAAGACAAATATGCCGCGAAATAGGTACACCTTTGATACCGTACTTAATGATTTCTATACTGTTACTTTTTATGTGTTGACCGTTATAAAATTATATTACTTTAAAAATACTTCGTATACAACATGTCAAAGGTTTGGCGAACTCCATTTATTTCCCAAAAGTTAAAATTTGATTTATGTAGGCAGTAATTCGCCAAGAAGTATGACGAGCAGGAACTAATACGCGGTTGCCGCTGTCAGTGTAACAATCTAATTTAGAAAAAAGTCTTTCGACTAAGTTTGAACCAATATTTCGCTTTATCTCAAAACTTGATCGCGGTTTATAAATGAGTCATATTGAGCTAGCGCTGAATAGAGAAAAGGGGTAATTGACCCGCTTAGCTCTTATTAATTTATAAGGGTAAAGTGGCCACATGTTTCAGATACTTATATCTTTGAAGTAAGACAATTGACAGGAATCCACGAATTCTCGAAACAACTGTCCCGAATTAATCAAATAATAATTTGTGTGGTGCGGAGTGTGCCAATAGTTTCGTGTTATTTGAGTTGTTAAAATATAAAAAAATATCAAACATAATGAATATATGCGTATAATTTGAAATATTTTAGAAACTATTAATTTGAAAAACAATGAACTCTAAAGAAGGGAACGACAACTATTTCGAAGCTGAATTGGAAATATCAACTTTAATTTTAAAAATCATTGTGAGTGGTTAAAATTTGGTAAAAACAAAGTGGTAAAAATCATTTTATAATTTGAAAAACATTTGATAAAACAAATATAAACTTAGCTATCAGTAGGCTTCAGTTAGACAATTGTACAAAATTGAAGTTAATGACGATACTTTAATAAAAGTTGATTTCGCATTTTTTAATTTTTTTTAACGCTCTATATTATTTATCGCAAGTGTGAACACTGTATTCTAAAATGTCATAATAAAAATAAGAAAATTTGCAAGAGTGATGTAACCTCATATACGGTCACAAATCATGTGTAATATTCTACACTTCTTTTTAAGTAATAGGGAACAAATGTTTTATGTATTATGTATATATGTATTATCCAAGCGAAGGTCATGCAAATAACTTCCAAAAGTGTATGCGGCGGCATCCGCTGCATTGAATTATAGAAAAATTCGGTTCTTGTTGTCTTAACTATGATTTCAGTTTTCAACAGTGAGTTTGCTCTTTCTTATTTAATAGTTTCTTTCCGGGAAACTTACATTGAAAAAGACGTCAAACAGTTCGTCAGATATAACAAAAAACTATGCATCGTTGCGTTTCAAATTGCTATTTGAAGCTGTCAATTTTGTTACTATTAATCCTCCTAATTATGTATCTTTGTTTCTATTACAAGTTCAACAGATGTCGCGTATGCGTGCTCTGGGTAGCTGTAGATGTAAATGATTTCTTCGGCATATCATAATGTATTAAAAACACATTAAAAATGCCCAGAAACAATAACCATAAAATGCTGCTAATACAAGTACTCATGACAAAAGCAATGTAAGCTTAAAAAATCATCATCGTCATTTATTCGTCAAGTTCTTTGTGGGCATGCCGTTGTTTCGCATTAACAAATGACGGTAACAAGTTATTTCCACAAGTTGCCTTCTTTCTCTCTGTTTATCGATGCTTTTTAGTAAAAACCAAACTCTCTCATTAGATTCCTATTACTGTAAAATCATGAATACGACCCATTTTTAAATTGTAAAATTTCAACGATCTTCCAATTATCCCATAAGTTCTGCAGTAATAAAATACTGTTTACACCAAGCTACCTGGATCGGATTCAGATGTTCTTTCGATAGAGCAGATCTGCGGTCGTGATCGTTGCGAATTTATTCAGACCTGAACGTTTTAATCGAAAGAAAGCAACTAACGTAAGGCGATGATGGGACACTGTGATAATCAGTTACATTTTGGGCCAAACAATTTGGGTGTAGCAAGGAATCAATTTAGAATTATCCGTTCAAGTTCAAGTAATTAGTCGATTTCAATTTCTGTGAAGAGAAATGAATATAACCAAAAGTATTGTAAAGTGAATGTTGGGAAATACATATAGTTCTTCAGAAAATGTAGCTGCTTTACAAAATAACGAAAATATTTATCGTTTATGAATTTTCATAAATGACAAAAGCTAGAAGATTTAACGTACGTAAAAAACTATCATAAAATAAAATTGATTATTTTTATATTAACTTAGGTGTGTATCAGAAATATAAGATAAGAGATAAATACATATCAAGATAGCAATGTAAATAGAAATAAAGTATCTGTAGTGTTGCTGGTTTTAAATAAAAATTTAAACGTTGATCGTTTGCAATGTCCCACTTTGAGGTTACAATATCATTACTACATCTTAGAAAGTTGAATTGGTGACATCTGGAGGATATCCAAAGTTAGGTTCTTCTTGATCTACGTTTTGCTGATTTTGAGTTTCTAAGATTTCGCTTTGCGTCGGCGATTTCGAGTTATCACTCCTTTTCCGTACAGGTTTAACAAGTCCTTTACATTTTATGTAGAACTTCAATTCCTCCTTCAACTCGTCGTAAAATGGTTTCTTCCGACGTATCGACTCCTTCATGATATGCGTAAACATTTCGAAGAAGACTAAAACTACAGCAAGCATGGTGCCATAGACGGTTACCCAAAATACACCGCCAACATGTTTTAACGTCAAAGGGGGTGCTTCATCTGTCTTGGTTTCTTTCTGCGGAAGAATTGGATAGTTAAAATGGGAGGTATTAAGTACGTATAGGATAATATTTACCCCGCATTGTCCACCACCTCGCCGTTCTTCCCACCACTTTCGTTTAAGCTCTTCTACTCTACCATTTTCTTGTAATTTCAATAATGCTGTATTTAGTCTATGCCTATAGGTTGAATCTGAAAAATTATGTACGCTTTACATGGGGCGTTCCATAATTCCATAATGAATCGAACGTTTCTTTTTGTTTTTAAAGGGACATCTATAAATTAACTCCTTTCAATTCGAATTTTCAAGCTAAAAATTCGAATTCGAAACCGGTTTGTTGGAAATACTGGTGAAAACCAGTTGCTTCAAAAGTCTAAGCTAAAAAGCTAAGATTTTTATACAAGCTCTAAATTGCACTTACTTTTCCTCATAGCTATGCCATAACCTTTTTGATCCAACAAGTTTCCAATCTGTGTTAAGTTACAATATCTTTGGATTTCATATTCAATAGAAACCGATTCCATAAAGAAAGCGTAACGTTCATTTTCAGCCCTAACAACACCCTCGTGATTTTCTTTTACCATAACTCCTGGATTCATTTCCATATGTTTATATATCGTTTGGAAATCTTCATGTTTCGAGCCCTTGAGATCAATGAATATTTACTTATTTTATAATTTTCATCGCAATATAACGATCCGGAGAGAGATTACGTTTAATTTTTTCCGTCTCACGAATACACGCAAGAATGGAAGTATTCTTCCTATGTACTACGTTGTAATCATCAGATCATATATTCGAAAATATACGTACGTTCATATGTTCATGAAAGAGAAAAAATTAATCAAACTCTTATCCGAGTATAATATCGTCGAGAAAAAGATTTATTTTTCCCCCATATATGGTTTTTACCTTGAAGAAGGCTGACGTTGCTCCCTTCGCTTTTGCTCCGTATTCAATACCTAATTTGGGAGCTTTCGCCACCAACTCATATACATCATTAAAGGGAATATCGGGCGTTTCTGTTGTCAGGAAAGCGGCTAAATTAGCCGTGTACGTACTTACTATAATTAATGTGAAGAACCACCACGCTCCCGCTGTCATTCTCGTAGCATATGCACTGAAATTAGCATTAATATTTACATACAACACATTTTACTAATTAAATTTAATGCTTACATTGGAGCAATTTCTGAACCTTGCTGAAGTATGCTGCCCAACATAAACCAGAAGGAGTTCCTCAAACTGAATTGATTGATTAAATACTCTGGATTCTCAATGCATGGATATGGATTAGTCCATTCGCTAGGACACAATCGGCCCATGATAAATAACGAAATTGAAGTAACGAAGTAAGCGCCACCGATCCAGATCCATACTTCGACAGCGTATGGTGCCGCGAACGAGAAGAAATCCGGTGGCGCTTTGGACGGTTTCCTGTACAGTATACTTATACCCAAATGCATAAAGGGTGTTGTAAAATCTACGGCCTCTTTTCTTTCTGAAGTAATTGTTAAGTCCGCTATGGCTAAATCAGCATTCTGTAAAAATAAAATTATACACTCGGTACCATTAGCTATACTTGAATCTCTGAAGAGATGCAGCAGCAACAATAAGTAACTAACATACACCTCAAACAATATATGCTATTGGACGAACAAACCTGTCAATTAATATCTGATGTTCGTGATGTATTTTGGTCATTATTCCTTTTATGTTACTATTCGTTTCTAACATTTTGCGTTAAATATTCGCAAAGTCTCAAATGTCTAACCATGGCCCATGTTACCGTTGTATGATGTGAATTGATTTCGACGTCACCGCGACGTTGCTACTGCATCATCATTGATCCTAGTATTATTGCATCCTTCTAATAGCGAATGCTTTAATTTGTGTAAAATTAAAGTATTTTATTACCTCTCTCAATAAATCACCTATCATCCCCGACCATTCTTTAGAAACATTATTCCAATCTCCGTTTGCCTTATCCTCTCTTATTATGAAGGTATAATTAAATTTTTCTACTAAGGACAATTCATGGATTAGATCTATAGCAAAGCCTTCGTACTGGTCATTTCCGCTTAAGGGTTTCTCAGATTCCTTTAGCATTCCATATGGAGCAGTCTAAAATGCAACAGTGTCCTTAACTAACGTCAGACGCATGCGTTAAACGGTCTTACCAATGTTGTTATAACCCGAAAACTATTGTTCTGTAAATTACTGCTGTCTTCATGTTCTAAAAACGTTATTCCTTTTTTATCATCCCATGAACCCACTTTAACTAATCCATTTTCTCGCAATTCTATTATATCTAATTGGAATTTTTGCCTGTGGCCCATTGCATCTAATTGGACAGGACCAGTTATCCCATCGTCAAATGATATCTAAGGTACAAGAAAAAGATTTTCTAATAATGAACCAATTATAATTAGCTATTCAATTAAAGTTGATATGATCAAAGTCAATATGTTTCTGCATTAAAAAGATATCAAAAAATGTATACAAGCAATAGATAATAATAAATAATGCTAATAAATAAATAAATAAATAAATAATAAAATAAATAATCCTGCTAAATACAGCTGCTCATAACATTGTTGGACTCACTTACGGTTAACCAAAGGACGTATTTCCGCCTATCACCGGTCATCGACGTTGTTCCAAGAATATTCTTTGCCTTATACTATACTTCTCTTTTAGTTTATATCCTCTTCTTAAAGCTAGCAAAAAGCGACAAATAGCGAGTACAATCTCTTAACTAACTCCAAAGTAGTTCTTGGAGTGCTAAGCTAGAGAAAGGGCAGCCCCTGATTGCTCTGAGTATGCAATAAAAATACATAAAAAAATTCGTACAAGCAATAATCAAAATAATGTTGCTAAATATAGCTACGCATGGTGTTGGTAACAAAAGCAATGAGAAATCTATTCAATAACTGTTCGGAAGTTGGTTATCCCGCTTTTTGCCGCTGCTTTCTAGACGGCACCTGAAGTGAGTGAGGTAGGGATACACTCGGAACAACGCTGATGACGCCAGACAGGTAGAAACATTATTTCGGTTAATGTTTCCGTATATTTATGTGACTAACTTTATTTAAATCAATTTCTTTTAGCGGGATATACGATGTTTTAGCCGAACTTAACATTATTTAACTTATACTTACAGTTTTCAAAGAAGCAAGTACAGTAGCTCCATCGTGCCACGAGGAGTCGTTACTACATCGTGCATTCGATTCACACCCATGGTATGGTAAACTTTCAAACGCCATATTCAATAAACGCAATCCATCTACCAGTAAAGCTGTATCTAAACGTATTTGGCTAGATACTATATATTCAATACGATCTTTATATACATCCATATTACTTTGCTGAATGTTGATACTTTCGGCTAACCTTATCGCTGCTTCTGATTCGGGATCGACCATTCTGATCTAAGTTATACGAAAATATACCATTATGAAGCCAGACGTCCCGTTTATAATAACGACATTTCGCATTCAAATAAATTAAAAACAATAGGAATCATGTGAAATTTAGTGTGAAACATAAACGAGACAAATATCGCCCCGTGAAATATATAACGTTCAAATTTGTTCATATTTTTGTTCAACTGAAACCCGTTAATTTTACAAATAACAATAATCTTTTCGGTTGGTTTTACTGCTGTTCAACTGGTGCTAAAACAATCCAGCTTAAAGACTGCTAAGCTTCGTCAATTAACAGAATTTTAAAGCCGGAGAACTGTTCATATTAAAAAAAAAAACTAGAACATCCGGTAGGGAAACAAGAAGAAAACTCAATGAGGAGCTACAGTACCTTAATGACTTTATTGTTTCTGTGCTATAATGGAAGAGGAGAAGTTTTCCCTGTCTTTCGTAAACGAATCGAGATTTTGTTATGCAATCTATTTAGGTATATTTTGGTATTTTCCACGATTATAAATAGCAAACGATAAGAAAGGAATTTATGTTAATTATCAAACTTACCCCGGTAATATTAGTATCGCTGTATTTATAAGACTCCATATTAATAGTTTGTAAATCGGGGTTCGTAATTATGTAAGCGTTTTCGATTGTCATTAATCCAATTTGTTGAGCCTGCTTCAAAACAATCGGCAAACGATCAATATGACAATCCAAAACAAAATTTCTAAATCCCTCCTTCCATGCTTCTTTAAGCACGGGTCTATAGTTTTCTGTGTTGTTAGGGTCCAGTTGTTTAATGGAGATGGCAGATTTCCTTGTGACCTTCAAGATGCCGCTTATTCGAGATAAACTTTGATAATCATCGTAGAAGATAGCAAAGGTTGTCCATTTTTTGAAATCTACTAACTTAGCCAAAACTTCGCTGAACGTCGGAGCATATGGATACAAATTTACAGTGAATGTTAGTTTCTGAGGATTATCGTTCCATCTAGTCTCTATATGAGGTATATCTTTGCTATAACAAACCGAATGAACGATTTGAAAATTGTCTTCGGTTTGCGGTCCAAATAAGGCCACCACACCATTTTCCAGCATGTCACACACTGTACTTAATGTATCATAGAAACGATCCGTGGAAATATATTTAATGGAATACAGCAAATCGTATTTTTCTACTTCACTTTTGAATGCCAGCCTGTTGATGACATCGCTGGTGTCATCAAGGAAACCTGTGTAGTGGAAGTAATTACCAGATAAAAAAAGTCTTTTAGTTAAACTAAAACATTGTGGTTTGAGTGAAAGGAATATAAAAAAAATAAATATTTCATTCAGCCAAAGATATTTCTTTAACTGAAGATTAGACGGGGAGTTGGGTAAGATGGCGATGTTAATGTTATGAATTTATGATAACTCAAGGAATATTAAGTAGTAATCATGTAATATTTATTTAAAGAAAATTATAACAAGCAGGAAGTATCTTTGTTAAAAAAAAAAAACAAACAAACGCAACATAATGCATATTCGCCGACTTTCCTTACAGCTCGGATAAGATAACGATCACTACAGAGTAGAATGACGTTTAGGTCTGCTTTATGTTTTTATCAAATTCTTTGTTAGTTCATTATTCATTACATACTGTATATTAAGAGACTATTATTTGTTGTAACATGTGTTTTATTAGTAACTCTCAACTTACAACTTTGATTCTTTCTGTACAACTTACTACCTAACATTCGTGTTATCAACTTCACGACTATATTGGACATATCGGTATACTACAAGATTCAAATATCGCGAACCTATTCATTAACATCATCATAGTTACTACATTTATCGTGCTACCACTAACGACAATTTTCGCACATAATCCAGTCTACCAATGGTAGATTGATGTATCTTTCTTCGCACGCATAGGGCAAAAAATAATTGTAACGCCCAAGCCGGCTAGAGTGCTACCATATGTATGCTTCGTACTTTTTGTTCGCTATAGACGCCACGTACCATAAATGAATTGACCACACAGAAAGTTATATATGTACATTGAATATCCGCGATATTTTGAAGTATAATCCGTTTCACATTATTTTAATTTGACTATTGCAACACAAAATAAGATTAAACAAAGTTCATACTTTTCTTGTATTATACATATATTAATTATTGTATTTAAAAAGAAATTACAGGAACATTACAAAATAGGCCTCTGTGCAAATCCCAGCTTATCGCATTGTTTGTTTACACAAACGTAATTACCTGCTCAGATAGTCAGATTAAAATAAAGTGAAACGGACTATACCTCTAACCAGTTTTACTTAACAAGTGATATAACCCCTTGCAACATAAATTCATATGGCGCGCTCATTATGTGCTACAAATTTTCTTTGATTAGCAGACGTCACATACTATACGAGAATGTATGTGGGTATGTCTAATTTTTATAAATTATGATCTACAACCGGCGATGGCGCCAACACGATGAAAAAATAATGACGGAGGCATTGTTAATATAAAATAGGACACGCGTTCGGGACCAATGAAATTCTCTATAAAAAAAATAAAAATGAATGTATTTTTAAAACGCAAAATATCTTTTGTATTTTTAAGTGTTTGGCAACCTTACAAAATCGTGATACTGCATGGGTAGCGACTATTGTGTCAATTCAAAGAACTTTAATATTAATTGGTTTCGCAAGTATACGTGTCCATTGTACGTTACAAAAAATGTAGTATAACTCCCTTTCGCGGAACCAGTGGAAATATAAATATGAAAGCAAAAATGAAAAAATAGCATTTAAAACAGAGATTATTCGAACATGTAAATTTTCCATAAAAAATAAGTATATTTATTCAGTAACTTTTAGTTTTAAACGAGATATGCATGTACACATTTTACTTGTATTATCTGATGTAAAACGACCGCATTTAAAGAAAAAAACTAATTTTTTGTTGAATTTATGTTTTATTAGCAAACATATGACCTGCAGAAATGAGTGCTTTCGCAGTAGCGCACGGCTCGGTTACTATCAATATTAAAGATAACATACGTAATTACTTATTATTTTAGTTCAATTGTGTTGTTGATGTAGACTGAGTTGGGTTAACGGTATATTGAACTTCCCAAGAGTATTTATTATAGTTTTCACTATCGTCTCCACCCTTGTCTTTTGTAATATTATTCTACATAAAAGAAGAAGCACGCATGCCACATCGCTTTTTAAAGTGAGTACTAATACATTTAAAATACAATTCTTTCTTGCATCCGTCGTTTTGTTCACCGTCATACTTTTTTAATTCTTAAACTCTGCCTTCATTTTGATCGTGTTCTGCGATAAATTAAACTGTAATTGACCTCTTGTTTGCAACGTTTCGAACGAAAACGTTCGAAATTCTTCGTTGTCTATAAAATTTGGCGGAATGTTGCACACGTTTAACATAAAAACAAAATAGAAATTTATAATATGGTATATCACGTTTCGCATTTAACAAATTTTTCGCTTTCTTTTACAAACAAAAATACTGTGTCGTAAAATGTTGACATTGCCAACAATACATTTAATAATGGTCCCAATGTATTTTAATGTCGGAAATCGGTTAACGTAGCAAAGCACGCCGTCAGTTCGCCATCATCAATCCAATCCGTTATTCACAAACATACTAATCGTACGTGTGTGAATCCCGACTTCGGGTATATCCGACCGCTTTCGAAATATATCATCGCCGCCAATGAGTGCGCACCCGTTTCTGCAGGCCTAATTACACGTGTAGATATTTTTCAACAAGATGCTTCTCTGAAAAACTTGTTAGGCGACTTGTTGAGACGGCTCGTGGCTTTAAAAATGTGTCAAGAGTTGTAAAAAAAGCTAAACTTTGAATTAAATATGCCTCAGAATATGAGCTAGGCAATATATCGAACAATATGAATATTTCGAATTAGGCATAGGTATACTAATATGTAGTGTTTTTACTATGACAATACAAGAAGGATTGCGACATTAGACTGCTGAAACACTTCATTATAACAATTATCACAATACTTCACGGGCATTAGACGTATCTTTCAACAGCCAACTTATCATCATCAGCAACGATTCAGTTTTACCGCTGATGATGATTCATCCGTGCGTCCAGTTCGAGTGAAGTATTATAGTAGTAGTTTTAACAAATTTGTAATATAAAGATTTTATTTTGGGATGCATTTATTACTAAAAGTTAATTGTTGGAATATCCTGTTAATGGCTATAAATTATTTGATAAACGATATAAATCTTTGTTTGCTCTATATATGACAGGGAAGAAGGAATTCTGTTATTTTTACGTCCCGAAATTAGAGATTTTATTAGCATTTTCATTGCGTTTAAACCAATATAACTCTTCAAAACAAAATTATGTTACTCTATACATATGCATATAAACATAACGCTCATCATCTCTATATATACATACGTATTAGAAACTTTCAACATTCCTTTGAATTGCCGGTTAAAATTTTTTGGGCGTTGCGCTATTATTCGCGAAAGAAAAAAAAAATAATGTCGAAACTTTTTTTATACTATTAATATTAATACATATACCACGAATTTAGGGACCCTTTCCAAACGACAAAACATGATTGTAGTTCTTACATTAAAGGCCATTTAACTTTCGGACACTTCTTGCGCTAAAGGAATATTTTGGCTTAACCATCCGGGTGACGATATCTTAAAATATACAGGATGAGTCATCCGTACACCCTCGAAAGATTAGGTGCTTTTAGGAATAGATATTTTTCAAAACGGTTTTTCTTATTATGATCTCCGATTGGAAGTAGTGTCAAAATTGTAATGCATGCCTCATATATTATTGAATTTTTGGTGTCATTTAATTCGGAGGCAAAAAGTAATAAGGTCGTTTACAATCATTGCATTATTATTTATGATTAATAGATGGTATCATTTGTCAAATTATCGTCGAAAAAACCATATCCTGTGCTATATTCGTCTTGCCTAGTATTTGGTATTGTGCTATTTCAATTAGTGCGGCAATATTATTTCTTTCGCAAACAGACCCAAATTCCATTAGTAGAAAAAAAAAGGCAACACGACTGCATATGCAGATAATCTGCATCTGCTACATCATCTGCGTCGGTTAAAGCATTAATATTTGTCTGCCTTCTTTTAGGTTAAAATTTTTTGTTTTGTTTTTTCACGTTGAAAGCATATATTTGAGTCGTAACAATGATGTGACCCCTTTTTTGTTTTATTTGTCGATTAACTTAATTAATAATTAAAATAATAAATAAATAAATTGAATTAAAGTATGGAATAATCAATGCAGAATAAAAATAGAGTAAACTTCGAGGAAAAAGCTCGGATATAAATTTTTATATTTAACAAGTTTTGTTTCTTCCTGTATTATTTATTCTGATCTATAATAACATTTTCATTTTCTTAATTACAACATACGTTTTTGTATTACTTCCTTAAATCCAGATCTAAAGATGCCTTCTAATTAGGGGTTTAATGTTTATTAATCAGTTGTGACTGAAAATATTTTTTGTTTAAATTAAAAAATGTTGGAAGTGCATCAGATCAATTCCGCGATTGGAATTAATACAATGTAATAAAAAAAATTGCGACTTTAAAAAATTCGATGACATCATAGCTCGAAATTAATAAATTATCAAAATAAATTATGCTGAATATAATAACTAAGTGTCCGGGAATTTCCTTTAAATTTAACTCTTGTTTCAATTTTATATCGATTATAAGATTCTATTTAAGAAATATATTGTTTCTTAACAAATAGACAGAATTAATGAAACACATTAAAATTATGTAAAGCTAAAAGTACAATAATAATAATTAATGAAAACTTGAATAACTTTGCTTGCGTAAAACATTCAAAATATAAAAAAAAAGTTCGTTGTAATTATATACTGTATTATCGGTTAGAGGGAGGAACCTTTTTACTGTAGTTTTATGAACAAAAGCTTTGGTTCTATTCTAACAATTTCGTACTAACTTTAGAAACAAAATTTATCTACTCTTAATGATGTCAATCATGGCAAGGCAAGCAATGCCTAGAATATATAAAATCAATGTGGAGATTGATACCGAAAATACATAAAAAATATACTGTTATAATACTTACCAACAATGCAATTGGATGATGTACTAGTGCGTCGAGTAAAAAACGCAACTATAATTAAAGCGGCAATTCCCGTTGATGAAATTCGCATTTTGTTTCCTCCACAAAGACATAGTATCTGTTGCATCCGAGATCGCGTGCTCGGTGAAAACTATTTTTTATGTATGAATGCTCATGGTGATGCTAATTCAACTCTTGAAGTCGGAAGTTATTTTTGGGACGATTGTATGCGCGCGTTACGCAAATTTTATTCCGAATTGTTCCATTTTATTTCTACTCCAATGGCCATTATTCGAATTTTAGAAGACGTAAATAAGTACATATTCAGTAATAAAAATCTAAATGCGGTCATAAGTATGAATGTCTTGAATAAGTAACATATTTCCTGAGTAATAAAGATGCATTGAAAGCATAAATGTATATTATCAGAATTTGTTAAAGTTAATATACCACATTAGAATTATTATTTGAGGTAATTTTAATTGAAATAAAATAAACATATTTAAAAACAAGTCATTCTATAGGTTGTTTCAGAAGAGTTAAATATTCATAAAATATTTTTAGAAGACGTAGAATTCTCGTATTACCATTCATTGCGTTGGAACTATAATTCCATCTGTAATATAATAATGGCAGTGCACTGTACATTGAAGACGAGCTCTCGACATCGAAATTTGTGATAGGTACAAATAGTCGAATTGTTCTATTCAATTTTAAATCCTTGTCGCCCGGATTTCTTTTTGATGTAGTTAATTTTTGCCCTTAATCTAACGATGAATTCGCCGTATACTGACTAGCCTGTTTATCCAACATTATTATAGAGTGTTTTTAGATTTTTCTAATATCAAACTTCTAAAACTTCGGTTTTCAAAATGTTTAATTCTTTATGTTAAATCACTAAAATTACTTTCTATATATCTTAATTGGTTTACTAGATTGACAATGAATAATACTTTTTATTTCATCGTTTAATGGAAAAAAAAAAAACAAACAAAAAAAAACAAATTTTAACCTGCTCCGCATATTTTGCGTAAAATAAAACAGCTATATTTCACATTAACTAACAACAGATACAGGTTCCATCTACTAATAATAGCTGTAAACGGCAAAAGAACTTCTTGACATTGTTTTCTATATTTTGCAATCCGCAATGGTACTTAAAAAGTACCTTACTACACTTATTAATTTTTCAACAGTTCATATACACGGGTGCATTGATAACAAAGAGCAAACTACTATCTTTGTGTTACTAGTGTACCGTATATATTTTCTACGTTGTTCCCAGTTTTTTATTCTATTCTGATAGTTGTAATAAAAAAAAAAAACTTTATAAACGCCACCTTAAAAAAGAGACTAAACTACAAATACAATCAACGGGACATAAACCAAAACAACAAAGCCGTTAATTCAAGTATATACAATTAAAAATCGATAGCTTAAATAAAACTAAAGTAAAATTAATAAAATGCTAAAAGCAAATAATGCCGGGTTACGCATAATACATTTGGAGATACTGTTGTCAGGTACTCATTGCTGAACCATACAATCACCTAAAACGTGCTCCTCTATCTTTAATAGTTGTTTACCCTGTTCGGCCATCTCCATTCGTAACTACAAATCTTGATAGTAATTTGAGTTCAAGGAGCAGGGTCGTAGAATAACAAAGAAAAATAAATAAAAACACGTATCCAGTGAATCGCATGTATTTTCTGCTTTTGCCGATATGCAGGATTGCATTTGAATAATTTTTAGTATACATTTTATTGAAAATAAAGTACAAATAATCACCGCAGAATTGCCGTAAATGTACAAATGAATTGAACTATTAAAAATAGGAAATTAGCATAGTCTGTCTACTTCAGATGGATGTAGTGCCATTTTCCAACTGAAACAAACACATATATCACATAAACAATGGTGCTAAGTCAACATCTTCACAAAGAAAAACAATACGCGTGGAGATTACAGTTTACTATATTTGTAGTCACTTGTCCTTACAAAATAGATTCTCTGAACTGAAAGTTTGATCAAATAAAACAAAAATACGAAATGAATATTAAAGGTAAGTAATTACCCAGTGGATCAATTGGTAGAGGCGTGGACAATGCCGGCGTTTTGTTTACAATTTCCATAGCATCTGAGCTTGTTATTCTGAACGGGCTGCCTTCAATAGTTGTATTAACGCTGTAATAAACAATAGAAATATTATAACTAGTAGTAGTTTTGCAATCATTTGGTCTATTCGCAAATATGACGTGCAAGTTACGGGCAATATACATTTTCTAAAAGAATTAGGTGCATGTACACATAGAGCGTATATCAGACCCCTCTATTCCTTTATTCCTTTGTATTTATTGTTAATAGCTCAAACCGTATTCAGATCGCGCAAGCCTAGAAGTTAATAAATGTAACTTCTTCAATAGAGGTAATCGCAGTAAATTCAAACATCTAAAAGCGGAGAGAAGTTCACGCTCAGTAGTCGCTCTGAGTATGCGTGATTATTTCCATTAAAGCTAAATGGGTTTGAAACATTTTCTAGCTCCTTCGCTTGCCAGCTAACCTACACCCTTGAAGTAATTGAAAAATGTTACATACCAGGATATACCTTTAGCGTCTGCTTCTTTATTAACTAACTGCTTCCAAAATTTGTGAACCTAAAGTAAAACGTAATTGAGAAAAAATGTATATATAATAGCAATTTTTTACTTTTACCTCTTCCACAACGTTTTGTGCAAAAGCCGCGGGTTTTGCTTCGCCATTGAAAGCAAACTGGTTTTCTGGTTTCCCGTCAGGGATTTTGTATATTTTGAACCACTCTACGGAAGCTTTTAACAGACCAGGAAAGTGTTTCTCTACATCGGCGATATCGTTAACTTGTTCGGCAAGTGGGTCGTTTATATCAATTACAATAACTTTCCAATCAGTTTCACCTAAATATACAAAAAAAAAAAAAACAATAATTATGCCAATTTTCCAATTCACATTGACATTAATTAACCATAAATATTATTTATCTTATTTATTTTCAAATTCAAATTTTCCCGGATTAGTTTAGAATAACCCGATATGAAAACGTAAGATACGAACTTTATCTAGCCGGATGAGATATGTAATCTGTTGTTGATAATCTACTAATTTTTGTTATTGATTCATATGATCAAATGTACCTATGTTTAGACAAAAATTTGTTTTAAAGAAAAAATAAAGTAAAATAGCAATAAAGTATTTTAGGATCATAGTTTTGATAGTTAGGATCATTATAAACTATTGACTATAAATATCTTCCCATATCTGTATTTTCGAAACACAAAATCTCAGTTTCTCTTAGACAAGACGATCGTATAAAGGAGACTAGTTGAATTGACATACACATTCCGTACTCTTCTCAAACTTAAAGGTGTCTATAGTAATGAAACAACCTATAAACAAGAACAATACTGGTGTGTCCAATTTCGTAGGACCACTAATAACGGAAATGGTGGCCCATTAATTCGGATCAACGACGGTACGTTGATAATTAGAGATGACAAAGGCGTGTGGAATTATTCCTTTTTTGCAGCGACTAAATAGACTCGTGTCTATTCGCCTCATGGGAATAGATTCGTGTCGCCTACTGGTGTCACCGAGAATCAATGAAACACGAGTCTGTCTTGTGTCTGCAAAAAAGTAATAACTTCATCCGCTTTTGTCCTCTCTAGTGATAACTTTTAATCTGGTAAATATTAAGTTTTCGATAGACTGATAATGATAAGCATTCTTTCTAGGTAACGCTACTAACGTAATATTGTACATATTATATTGAGCATTATCTCTTTTTAGGATAACAAGTCTCAGCGTACATAAACAATTATTTCTTTTCTTTCCTCTTTCTTTTTAAATTAGAAATAAATTAAAACTGGGCCCAAAGCAATACTAGAAATAGTTACTAATTTTCTTTAGTTAATTTTAGTAACATCAGTACAGTAATGATGGTTCGGTAATTGAGATGGTAAAGTAATATATGGACTATTTTAAAACTGAGAAAAATATTTCTTGTTTGCTCAAGTGCAAAATCAATTGCATGGATACTAAAATCTCAAGTATTTGCAGGAATTCATGTACGTGTCAGAAAATACATGAAGGATACTCAAAAGCTGTGACTGTTATGAAGCGAACACATTTTAAAGAACGCAGTAAATGCTAAATTAATAAACAATTGTTTCTTTAAACTTCAGGATATAGGAATAAGTATATGTATGTATTGGAAATAAAAAACAAAATATTGACTCAAAATTTAGTATTTGCGGTAATAATTATTCATTTTTTGTGTTATCTTGTTAATGTGTTCATAAATTTCACCTCAATAGGTACGCGGGTTTCTAAAACATCAATCATTCAAACACATTATGAGTGACTTATTGATTAAAAATAAATTTGTAATTATTGATCTGCTTTGCAACACTAAAATTGATTCGGTTATATTTGCTGCGAACATCAAATGCGTATCTTAGTTAATTTTATGGAAATGTCTAAAAATAAAGAACACATATTCATAGATTATTTTTCTTTAAAAATAAAATTCTTAATTCAAAAAGCAAGACAAATATATGTAGAGCAGATACAGAAAAAATCAATCATGTATTAATTACACATTGCTACTATAGTAATTTATGCACCTTTCATTTTTAGTATATGTCAAGGGTAAGAGGTATGAAATTAAAAAAGCTCACCTTCATCAATAAGCGCAATAGTTCCTAATACCTTAACTTGAAGAATTTCCCCTCGTTTTGCAATTTTATATCCAATTTCTAAAGCGTCAATAGGATCGTTGTCACCCTTGCATCCGGTACCGTCATCTAAATGTTCGGGATTCTCCCATGTCTGTGGTAGAGCACCGTAATTCCATATGTATCCGTGATGTGGAAAACAGTTTGCTACGAAACGTGGTTTCCCCTTTTTAACATCTTGTTTGATTGGATTTAAAGTTTCTTTCATTGTGATCTAAATGGATGACGAGATGTTGTATACGGTGAATGAAATTTCTAGATACGATACCTCCATTTTAGCATTTGTCCATCGAGGGACTTCCACAACCATATTGTAAATCTTCTTACCGGCGTCCGCAAATAATGGTATATCGTGTAGCGGTGATATTGGTCCATTTTGATCCTCTAAAATAATATAGCAGCCACAATTTTTCCCTTAGTAATTTGCCTTTTAAAAACTTAAATCAAATTGTTAAAAAAATAAAAAAAAACATGATAGCATTTAAAGGTTAAGATTGTGCAATTGAAGTTCAATTATTGTGTAATTCATACATAAACTCAGCGATAACTAACTTACTTATGTAAACTCGGTAATCGATTGAGTTTGGAGCACCTCGTTCGATGACACTGTATGCCATTTTACGCGCAGAATAGGATAACTTACTACAACTAATGCCGGAACCCGAATGGAAAGTTGAATTTTTGATACATGCTAGTAACACGTGTGATATTCTAATCGCAAACATTGCACCATCTACAGGTTTATATCTCAATTGAACTTTGGAAACGAATCAAAAATATAGGTTTCATGTAAATGATGAAAATAGCGTTATTGAATCTTATCTTAACGATAACTAAGAACGCTGTTAGTGAGAATATGTGTCTATCATTGCATGCATGTATGTTAAATAAATCAAAAAAAGTATGAACTGTCCTCGAGAAACTTTAAATGTAACGTAAATTTCAAGGTTTTAAATGAAGAGAAATAAACAAATGTAAGGATGTCAATACATAAGAAATACACTAACACTAACGACACAATCTTCTTTTCTATTTAGCACTAGTTAAATGCAATAGTTATTTCAAATTGAAATAAACATCCAAACAAGTAAATAGCGGGTAAGCTAGTGCTTAATACACTAAATTAGATCTTGTGCAAATGAATGAAACTAAAGTCTAAAGTCTAATAAAAAACTAAATATTTTAAATAAAATATGTAGAAACAAATTTTCCGCGTTACAAGGATTACAAATGAAATAAAATTCAATATTATAATGTTATTAACGGTACATAAATATAGGACCAAGAATACGCAATCTTACACTTCTAATTAAAAAGACAAACGCGGAAACGATAGTAGAAATTATAATAAATACTTTTGGGAAGTTCAATACATCGGTAATCCAACTTGTAATGTCAGTCCAAGACGAGGGCTTAAACATGGTTAAAGCTGGAAAGACTAAAACAATCTCATTCTCACTTGCTTCGTTTAACCTATTTGCTCCATGCATGCCGACTTTATTAGAAACAATTATCTAAAAGTAGATCAATGAATAATTTCTATAAAAAAAAATTATTTTTAATCTCTAAAACGCATTCGTGAGTTTCAACAAGCTTGCCCGGAGATTTCTCAGCCGATATAACCGGTACAGTCAAGATGGAGAACGTAGCTGAAAGCTGTTTTATATGATGAGAAACTTTTGGACATTATTAAATCTTCAATCCATCCTAATGATATAACACTACAGCGAATTTTTGCGTCATTCTACATCAACAACACAATCAAACTAAAATTGCAAGTAGTTACGAACATTGTTTTTAATATTCATAGCAAGGGAACCGTAGGTTACTGTGAAAGCACTCGTTTCTGCATGCCTACTACCAATGTAAGAATGACACTTTTAATTATAATTTAGCTATTATAGATGCAACGGTACACTGAAAATTTATTTTAATAGACACTTGGATATTAACTATTGAAAATCTATAGGTAGGCATCACATTTTCCGATGGGTTGGATTAAAAACAGTGGCGGGCCTCCAGTATCCTATATGTGATATAGGATGCATAGAAAGATGCCCACTGATATTCTTTGTATTACACTCAATAAATACTTTCATATCAAAACAATTTCTCTAGAACCATTTGAAAGAAATATACGTTTGGCAACATTTCAATGCATATCTCTAGTTGAAATAAAATATGTGCAAGGAGGTAACAAACATTTTATTTTATTATTATTGAGTTTTTTTGAATTATTGTAAGCATTTATACATTTAAAAAGAAAACTAGCACATAATACTATTCAAACGATTTTATTTTGGGTTGATCCTTTTTCTAGAATAGGCACCATAGTGTAATGATGCGCTTCTGTCGAGAGATTATCGTCCATGCACGCACAACTTTTTGTGTGGCCACAGCAACAGGGTAAAAAGATAGTGATATCGGGACAATGACAAGGCGGGCTCAACACAGTAACATAACCGGGACAATTTTCATTCTTGAGGAATTTGTGCTTCAATTTTGTACTTTTAACGTTTTTTGAAACCTTAATATCGATAACTTCGGGACACATTTGGTGACGGCTAGTCCTTTCTTTGTTGTTAGCTTGCATCGTTTCGACCGAGGCTTGCTTGTTCTTATAACATTTGTTACATCCTATACCACCGTAGATGAAATTTTCCAACGACAAGCGTTTGAGTTTGTCATCCTTCATTTGTTCCTGCGTTGTCGAACGATTTCTCTTGCAAGAATACTGCTGAAATACGGCAGCTTGCGAGGTCGTATCCTGAAACTTACTATGTGCTACAAAATAAGAAAAATTAGTACCTAGTTCAGCATGCGGGATGATTTGTCGCTAAAAAAGTAAAAAATGTTCTAGTTGTAGCATATTATAGAAGTACATCAGAGCAACTGTATCTTATTCGTTAGTAAAAGAGGGTGAATAGGTCATAGTTGTTGGAAGGCCGACAATATGAATTGTTTTGCATAAGGCTAAATAGGCTAAGAAATCGCATCTTTGTGAAAATAAACGTAATTGGAATCAGTACGAAACTCGCTAAGATAGGAAGGATTATGCTACAAGGATTGTAAACATTACATTTTGACTTACCGACATGATACACAATTAATAGAATTTGAATGTAAAGATTATCGAAAAGAATTTTCACAACTATGCCAAATTTGAGACTCATGTTGAGCCAATTTTCGATCCTAAGTTTTTTCGACTTAGGATCGAAACAATTGTCGGTAAAAGGTTAAGAACCGTACCTTTTAATGTACGATGACGACTGGCATGAACCGACGTGAAAAAAGCTTTATTCTTCGATTCAAACTTCTTTTGTAATTGTGGCCATACGCACATGTTCTCGCTCCGGTAGCATCTCAATTCTTTCTGCTTCTCGCGAACGCCAGAAACGGAGCCTCCAGGACTCATGTCAAAAGACATAACGTTAGTTTCGATTTTCATGTCACGATTTCTATTTTTCGGCGGTCGAACTATATCAAAGGTTATAGGTAATTCAAGATTATTGGACCCATCCAGTGCTGGTTGTAACTCAACGGATTTAATTTGTGTAGATGTATTTTTTTGCCTAGCGAGCACTTTTGGGTGAACTTTTGCTACCAAATTCTTCGTCGAAGTGGAAGTTTCAACACTGACAACTGAGGAGGTGCATATTTTACTTGTTCTTCTATATTGAGATGTATCCGACGTCTTAGACAAGTTGTACGAATGTGTAGAAGTTGCTTTCGACCGTAAGTTTGCCCTGCTGTTGCTTGGAGAGTGACTCTTACTATTTGCGTCTAGCGGAGTGTTATCGCTGATACTGGTTTTTGAAAATCGACTTGTACTAATCATCCTCTCCTTAATGAGCGAATTTATTGAATAAGAATGGATGCTAACCGGTATTCTACTACGTTCGCTAGCAGTTATACGTATAGTAACATTACTAGGTGTGCTAATACTTCTACTTCTGTCGACGTTAAATGTTTTAGATGGATGTCTGCGGTTAACATTTGATTCGCTTTCTGGAAAACATACGTAAGTCGTTAATTTCGATTAAAAGTATATCACGTAATTCGTATTTAGAAATACTACCTCTTAGTCTTTCATCTATCTCGTATATCGTCGACAAGTTTCGTGTATTGTAGGGTACCTCAAAATGGTTTTCTTTTGACAACGTATCCTTTTCAGCATTTTCAATTGACTTGTTACTATTGCGACTACCTAAAATAGTGCGAGGAGAATGTTAACATATTTTAATATTTTCTCATGTTGTTTTACGTATATGCTAAAAGACGTCATCTGTTATGAAATAGTGAGGACTGAAGTAGAGCATTGAAATAAGTCGCGTTTTTGTCTTACTGGATAATACGGACATCCACGAGTATGGAGAAAACCGGGAGAAAGGTACGCCGGAGTACGGATTGATGAGAGTCTTTTAATGGTGGTCGGTCGGTTATGGTTTGTATAGGAATATATCGAAGCTGGTTTTCATGCAAAATTAACATCTCACAGGTACGTTATGGAATCATGGTGCATTTTCAAGATTCATGCAGCCAAAGTTGCCAGAAAGTATCTCAATGAGATGAGAGTCAGGCGATTCAATCGGACAACTTTCGGTTCTGACATCAATCCCATTGACCATGTGGAGCAGGAATGGAATAACGTCAACCAGAATGTTATCCTTGACTTAATTGGAAATATATCTTCAAGACTTCAACCATTCATTAACACAAAGGTTAGGTATACACGTTATTGGCAAAAACAAATTTTACTTTCACGTATTGATTCTAATAACAAAAAGCCGAGCTTTTAAACAATTATGGAAGATGGTAATAATGGTCTTGTTTTCGCAAAACTCTGTTTGTTATAAAAATGCGACCAGTTTCAAGCATATGCTGATCATCAAACCGGTATTATGCACGCAGTCAAAAAAATCGTCAAGTTGTTAAAACTACTTTCTTCCTACCATTGAATTACTGTTGAAAATTAGAAGCATATTTACTTACATTTCGTCCTGATATTCCCATTTTTGTCCAGTTCGTAAATACCATTTAGGGTTTTTGCATAATTTTTCGGAGATAGGTTTTCGTCATCATTATCTTCAATAGGTATTTCGTTAGGAGTACTTTTAATAAGATTCTCTGCTATATCAGGAATATCTGTGGTATCGTGGTCATCGTCCTCAAAGGGTAGCGAAGTAACACTGGGAGCGTAGGATGTACTAATATCATTATTTGAGACGGAATTCTCTAGCTCGTTTTTGGGAATTAGTAGAAAAGAGTACATGGTACTGTCGGAATTCCTGGTTTTATTACATCTGCTGGAGATATTGGAAGATGAAGAATTAACGTGGAAATCCGTCTTTGAGGTTGAATACGATTCTACGGAACTATAAAAAGATTTTGTTTCTGTTTTCTTATATTTATTTTCCTTTTGATGGTGGTGGTGGTGGTGGTGATGGTGATGATGAGAACGTGACGTTGGTTTTTGATCTAATTTCTGACTTCGATCACAAATACTATCAGTAGATCTCCTCCCTTTGGTGTCTTTCTCGTTTGAGTGCGGATGGCTTTTATTTTCTGTAACTTTATCTTGAGAAGTTTTGCTTCGTGCTTTTTTCGGCACCTTTTTCTCTAAAATTGGCTCCGTATTGTATATTCTCTTAATAAAATCTAATATCCTTAAATCATGTGCAGGATGATTAGTTTCTTCACTATTTTGAGAATCACTATTGTACTTAGGCTCTTCCTTCTTAAAGAGTTCAAAAATGTATATTTGCAATACTTCAGGACGTGATAGCGATCCAGTCGTTAAAATTTTATCTTTATCACAATTACCAATGTTTTTCTGAAAATTTACATAGTATTCAAAGAGTGTTTGCTGTTTGAAGAATTCTCGAACGTTACTCTGCACAGTATTGTGGATTATTTGCAAGTCATTGTCCTGCAATGGTAATGATTGTAAACTAGCCGCATAGGGAACATTTCTGTGAGGTTTTTCGTTCAACAGAGATTTTCGGCAGCACTTCGCCGGTCGAAAGCTGTCTAGCAGGTGTGCGATGCTCAAGTCTTTCAAAGCGTCCTTCACATACGCGTTCGGGTGGTTGAAGGAGGATCCTTGGAAGGTTACAGGTACGCTTTGTATTTCGAATTTTAATGAGGAGCAAACTTTGGCCGGATCATCGAGCTTTGGCAAAGATGATTTAGCTGTAACGTAGGGCAAACTTGACTGACTATCGACGATGTTTGAAGATACGACAGATCGTTTCGAAGCTCTTGATGATGACGAAGATTTCTTATTCCGAGTGCTCTTCTCGTCGCGCTTGCGAGACAAATTGAACGAGAGTTTACTTTTCCGATCGGATGTCACGTAATCGCCTTTTTCAGTATCTTTGCCTTAAGAAGAAAAAAAAATGATATAAGTTTAATGATAGTATCTAATTTATTCAATTTGGTTGTGATATTAAATCTGCATCAGAAAGACGAAGATTTAAACCATTTGTCAGTATGATTTATGTGCTGACCTATTGATAGATTAATAGGTCAGCACAAGTAGATTAATATTAACGGATTAATGAGTTCTTGTTACATAAATGAGTAGATCGATAATTGCTGGATTCCCAGAAATGTCTTGTAAAAGTATTAAATTCAAATATATTCATGCTTTTACTAAACAATAAATATTAGCACACTCTCTATCACACAGAGCATTTGATTAACTCAAAAGAGCCATTTCGAGAATTTATGGAATCCCATCGTCAACCGTACGACCAAATGAGGAGCGAACTCTAGTTGGATCGGCGGATTTTGGTAAAGATGATCCAGCTGTAGCCTATGGTAAACTCGTACAGCTAGCAACTATAACAAGGTCGTGTTTTGTAAATAGTTTTACTATACATACATGGCTTTCCTATATATCAATAACCAGCTTAAAAATAAAATAAAACTCAATCGATTTTGTTTGTTATACATAGGTACTCAAAATTCCACACGGTTTAAATCAGCAGCATATAATTGGTTGAATCTCTTGAATTGAATGCTTTACTAAAATGAACACGTGTGCATAAGGAAATAAGGCACCGCCCCTTTTCAATTCTTCTGAATACGTGGTCTTTCATGAAAAATACCCGATAATCTTGTCTCTTCTAGAAAACATTTGTAGTTGCACCTATTAACAACGCCCTGTATACAATATTAGTTCTTGCATTAATTTTTTTTTTGTAAATAACCTAAAAACATTTAATCGTTTTTGTTTTTTTACGATTCTTCAAGGTTTATTGTATCATTATATATTATTATTATATGTAAGTAAATACACATGTAACTGTACAAATATATAATTCATGGTGTGTAGCAAAATAGATAAATTCATAAACAAAGTTATTTTTCTTTCACTAGTTAAATGCAAATATCTGCTCACCCCAACATCGTGGACACCTTGCTTGCGCAGTTTTCGATATACTACCTAATGAAACACAATCGTTAATACTGCACCACAAACTATGTTTTGCAATACTTACTAAAGAGCCTACTGGCGAATGGTTGCTTCCTTTCTTGTGCTGTAAAAATAGTAGCCATTAAATTATAGCTGTGCATTGAGATAGATAGATACTTACGTGCCTGGTTGCAACATGTGTTAGCATCGGCTGTTCCTACTATAATAAAAATAAAATAATCGTCATAATTACAATCAGCATATTGTTCAAAAATTGAAGTGGATAATAATTAATAATAATATAATAATTATTTATTTGTAATAAATTATTTTAGACGTTTTAATTAGGACAGCCAAATATTTCTTTCCTTACATTCCTTTCTGCTTGGCTAGAAATGATTTTTTTGCTACAACTTGCAGAAAGAAGTTATTAATTCTAGATGCAGCGGTTCAAGCTCTTTCTTTCCTTACACCATGAGCACATGCCGCGCTTCCATTTATTTTCCAGTAAAAAAAAATTGTTAATATTTTTTTAATGGCAATAGTTCAAATGGTTCAATAATTGATTTAAATTCACCTTAAATCAAAAATACACCTTAACCTCTTACTTACTAAGTTGGTTACTAAGATGGCTAAAATTAATTTTACATTGTAAAGGAGCTACGAGACTGGACGTAAATTTAGAAAAGCTTGTTGAAAAGGATATAAAATAGAAAAAGACAACAAAACATTTTCATTTGAAATATCCACTTCAATTTTTGAGCAGTGTACATATTTAATACAATACACTAACCTGCACAACTTTTCTTGCAACACTTCATTTTCTGACTCCTATCTGCTGCAAGACCGTGCTGCAACCAGTTAATTTTAACCGTACCAATAATACAATGGCAATTCACCAAATATAACGTGAGTGTATCCAGTATATTGTGTGTATATCTGTGTTGAAATCTGTAAATCTCTTGTGAAGCAGATTTTCTGCAGTGTAAACTTGGCTCCCCAATTTGCAATGTGTAAAACGTAACATTCTTCCATTTTTTTTATAATGTTTATTTTTGAATAATTTTTATCGTCTGATTGTATGTATATAACGAATTAAATTAAATAATCGCATAATCAGCAAGTCGCTTAGGTACTAGTGCGCAGTTAATTTTATTATTTTATGTTCACGTTATACTTAGCGGCTTATAAATTAGATTGAAGTGGTGTTAAAGCGCAAGAATTCATATCTAAAGCGTTACAAAAAATTACCAAGCTGAAAGAATTTTAGGAACAAATAAAAAAAAAGATAATAAAATACCAAAAGAAAAAGAGTAAATAGGAGCAAGTGATTTTAGAGTATGTAAAACAGTATATAACTCAACGTTATCCGCCACCAATTTTAAATCAGGTGAAAAAATGAGAAAAAGGAAAACACACGTTATGAAAAAGAGGTAAAATCACCAACAAAAAAAATCAACAAAAACAAAATTGAAATAAAATAATGAAATCAATGTATCAAAGCAGCAGTGAGAAATTCAAAGAAAAGGTTCTTTCATGCTTAAGGTGTCAAAACTATAGATGAACCGTGGGACTTTTACTCTACAATACTGATAGAAAAGGATAAAGCAATTAGTAGGTGTTATAGGGAAAACCATAACTAACAAAGCCCAGTATCATATCTTTTTTTTTTATATTGGAGGTATCATCCATCCATTGGCCATTTACGTAGACATTCAAATCTATCCTGATGGCTGGAACGTTTGAAGACGAGGATGGCTCATGTCGCACCCGTAATTGGGCAAGAATGGATAGGTTGGTGTGTTCCTCAAGGAGACACCGCGCATGTGTCATTTGCGGCATTTCGAGTAACGTACGTTTACTATTCAGCAATGTGGATTAAGCAATTTCTGCGAATATTCGGTATTCTCCGAATGACAATTACTTTTAATTCGAAATCGACGAAACAACATATATCAAAGGAGACGAATGCTCGTCAAACCTCCAATAGCATAAGTCCGCAGTGCAATTTTTCTAAGCTTCTCTCCTTCCAGAGTAACACGTGCATGTGCTCCAGTCACCACAATTAATGCAACTACTACTACTAAATCTATCGTATAAATAATGAAAGTTTAACGAAGAAAAAATGCGCAATGTGCAAATAAAAAAATGAAGGCTCAAGATGTCGCATAAGCAAAAGTAGAAGAAGGTCCATAAACAGGTTTATAAAAAATACATTACTCAATTAATCATAATCACAAGGATTTCATGATATTTCAAATTGTTCTGAGATAGAAAATAAAATAAAAGAAAAACAATCAAGAGGGTTGCAACTACATCTGTCAGATCTTTCACAAATTATATCGTAGAATTTGAGGTGTTCGCGAAATTCCGCTGTTTGTTTAACGGCCAATATCTTAAACACATGATTCATGGCTAAATTTTTATAGGTTATATTCTTGTGATTACGACGACTACGTGTTTTTCTAAGTAGGCATGTAAATTTTTTATTTAAGCTAAAGTAATATTAATTTGAAATAAACCTTGGTGGACTGAATGACGACAGGTACGTTATCTATAGTGGTGTGGAAATGCGGACGTCCAGGATCAAGTAATTCTTGCTTACTTTCCGGAAATATCTTGATACAATCGTGAATATTGTTCTTACTAATGAGGGCGTTACGAAGACATTGGCTCATGCATTCCAATTCAGCAATACATTTTTGAAGGCTTTGGAAATAGTCTAAAGCTTTTGGAGCAAATAATTATGAATTTAGTATGAATTAGGCTCCGGTGCACTCGTCGAATGTTAATGCATAAGAATGTTGCTAGCTGGTCTTTCCCAGACAAATTCCCATTTATTGTATTTTTATAAGATCGACGCGCTAAGTTAATATTGAATATAATTACTGAACATAATAAAATATATGTATCAATAGTACATGATATCAATGGAATCACTTATGGCAAAAGTAATGTGAGGAGGGAAGTGTCCAAGTTTTTGGACTGCTGATTCCGAGATGGCATATGACCGCTTTGGTAGCTGCACGTGTAAGTGATTCCGACATGTTATAATAAAAACACGTCCAAAAAAGGATTGTCTATAAGTGGTGTGATGTAGTAAAAAACTGGCTAGTAATTTCTTTCCTCACATTGCTCTTGTCGCATCGATAACATAAGCCACATTTATTTCCTTATTTTATAAATTATTTTTTTCAATACAATGATGATATATTGAATCAATAGTTAAGATCCATCGTAAAAACCAGGAATTACCTTGCAGATATTTGTTCTACATTTACCAAAGTACTCAACTTTTGAAATCCAGGCCGTTACTAATTTATATTCAGTATCATCTAACGAGTATAACACAAGAATCTAAATGATCTTACCGGTACTTGTGCCCATACTTTTTTCGCCAACATTTTCTGTATCATGCGCCAGTGTTTGCGTGCGATGGTCTTTCATTACGGTAGTTTGATAGTGTTTAGAAATATCTGTAAAAACAACTGTTACTGATACGTAAGAAGTGAGCGGGTTGCAGTTGATCACAGTAACTTAGCGTGTGAACCACGCCAGAAGCAAAAATCAACTGTGAACTGCTGAAAAAGCCTGTTATGATTGCGGGTAAATATAGTATATTAACAATAGCTGATCAACACGCGCACGTGTTTAGCTAAAAAAAAATGGTCGATCGTGAGCGGAAGAAAGATGAAAGACTGTCGGGGTCAAGCAAATGGGAAAGGGGGTAGATTAGTAAACGTACGTTTTTATTCCGAATTTGGAATTGAGCGATTGTTAATTCACTGACGTGTTCAGATCCGTCGTGTGACATCGCCTATTTATCGACATGACTTAAAAAAAAAAATGTGCAGGGTTGAGCAAACTACGTACAGTAATCCTTTGTGTACATAATGTAGTTGGCTAAATAATGTTTAATATTGGTGAGGAAAAATTGCATAAATTCCTATCTTTTTGCGTAAAACAATATAAAGCTGTACATTGTTGCCAAAGAATACCTGTTCACACATAAGAAATTCATACTTTTGTACTCTACCAACAATATTAATTTGGATTATCTGCTACTTAAATAATTTTACCTTGTGCTGGTTCGTAGAAGGTGGTTTGTTTCGAAGTAGTACCAACTGAAATAATCAATTACAATTTTTTTAAATAATGATTTGTGTGTGTTTGATTAACAGATTTTTATGATTACCTAATTTTGAGCCCCTTCCCTCTGAAGTAATTATCCCTCGAGGTTCTATGATTGTATTGTCACTTTTCACTGCAAAATAAGTATAAATTTCTATTTTTAATGATTATAAGATTTTAATGATGCGCTTTTAGTCAACACAAAAACGATAACAGTTTTTATGAAAAGCAAAACGGATCCATATTTTACCAACACTTTGCTTCAAGACTTATTAGGTTTGGAAAAAACAGAAATAGATTTTGATTCAATTAGTTTTCCTGTAAGTATCACTATTAAAAGCCATGAAAATCGAATATGGCGCCGTTATAATCAGCTATCGGCTATATGGGGAAAATTCACCGTCTTATTCTTTAGTAAAAGATTGATTAAAACGCGTTCAAATGGGTCAGGAATCCCGGCAAAACCACCTGAGAATGCTTATTGGGTATCTTGCACCAAGCGAGTGACGGTTGAAAGTGAGTGAAATATTAAAAATGTCGTAATTGATACAGATGTTCAATAAATGTTGATGTTTGTTGATATACATGTTGATGCAAATGTCAACATGTCCGCTATCAGTGTCGTGTTGAATGTGTTCGAAAAGAATACGTTACTGCCAGACTGGGGGTTTATGGTGCTCTCCTCGTTTGGTTTGGTTTGCATAAAGGTAATGTAACAACGTTTAAGTTTACCTGATACTGATTTCGTTTCCCAGGTCGTGTCTGCAGGTTTGGCGAACAAATTAGCTGGAGTCATGGTTCCGAAGCTTTCTTTCTTTACTGAAAAATCAAGATAAAAATGAAAATCGGTTTTCATTTGTACATAATTATATTTCACGTGCATCCTTGCACCTCATCCTTTAAAAGTCTTCGCAATCTTAGCCTACTTTTGAAAAGTTGTAACGGGCAACAAGCGTGTCTTCTATAACAAACTATTTTTAGACTCATATTATTTCCACCAGAAGTCAACTTTGATATTTTTAATGGAATGATATATCTTTTATTGACGTCCTTATTGCCTGGAACAAATTTTCAAAACTAAGCTGAGAAAAATTTGAATAAGTGGATTACTTGGAAAAGCCTGTATATTGAAGAATGAAAATGTTTGCGTTGTTTGGTTGATGCTGGTGATGGTTTGATACATTATCAGTTGGACTGTGCCACTGTGCCAACATTCTTATGTTTGGCTAAATATGACACGCACTGTGTATAAATAATAACTACTTTTTGTTAAATTAACAAAATTAAATTTACGTTGCCTTAGTTGTCGGCAAGGAAAAAATCGTAATAAACAAGTTGTTGATTCAATAAGCGACCCGTGTATAAAATATAGTAAAAATAAGCGTGAAATATACCCAATCCTTGATTTTTCTCACAATGGCATTCCTTCAAATCTAAAAATGAAATCGTTTAGAAAAATCGGAAAAACATTTAACTTGTAAATATTTTGCTAACCTGGTGCAGAATAGGTAGTAGAATGGTCCGACACAGTCTTATCTGTAAATGAATACACACATATTAAAGAAAAGATGCTATTTTTATTTTTTTTTTAATTAATTTGACTTAAAATAAATTTGTTTTATTAAACACAAAATTATTTTGAAATATGGAATGTTATTTAAATTTGTTATTTTAAGAGGAACAGAAAACGTTACAGTTTCAAAGAAAAAGATAAATTAGTCAGGTTTATTGGACACGTAAATTAGACACGTATTATTTCCTTTCATTTCCAAAAACCCTGTATAGCATATACATGTAGTGAATGTTAATATTCGATTTTTGTCAACTCGAGCAATACTTTTGGACGTTACTGTAGAATAATTAGTAGAATAATTTTTGAGTTATATTGTGCTTAATAGAGTATAGGTAATTTCCAAGTAAATGTAATAAGCTGTAATTAATGATCAATAAAAAGGTGAAAATTTACGTAGATTTTGCTTTACTGCTAATCGGCTACAAATAATTATTTTGTATTATTCAAGATTAATTTTGCAATTGTCGCATTATAAAATTTCCTTTTAAATTGTCAAAAATTGTTGGGCGAATATTTTTTATTAAATTTTACATATTTCAATAACAAAATTCATTTGTTAATCTAATTCAGTTGAGCATAGGCAACGAGAATTTCCTTAAGTGATTGCATTGATACAATACAAAACTACCTGGTTGTTTTGCAGGCTTTCCAGGCTGGGCTGCAATAAGATTTTTTTTTGAATATATATTAAATATAAACATTAAATATACGTACATAATTCTCCGGGAATCATCTGAACTTCTGACGAAGTCCTGGCAATGTCGATTTTAGATATTTCAATAGCCTTGGGAGTTTGTGCCTGTTCAGTAGCTTCAAAGGTTATAGCAGTTTCATCGACTTCAATGCTTTCAGCAGTCGCACTCTTTTCTTCGGCGTTTATACCTAGATCTGGGAAATATAATATTTCCGGAATTATCATGATTGTTACTTGAATAAATTCGTTAAACGTCGATGTTAAAAATATATGGTAAGACAGGTAAGACACGCAGAAAAATCATTTTTTGAGGTGCAACCATTCTTGAATAATGGTACAATTTTATTGCAGAAGAATCAAGTAGATCTTGGATATTTTTAATAACAATGAATAGCCTTTTTGCCATTTTAAATTTGCGAGCTAGCTCTTATTCATCTGAGAAACTTGAAAAAGATATGTAAGTGATAAAATTTGCCTTCTGCTTACGTACCTATACATGAATATTGTACAAATAAATGGAAACAAATAAGATTCAAGATGTCTTTAGGATAGAAAGTAAATCTGAATATATACCCGTAGATTCTAATGCCGTTTCGTATTTTGAGTGCATTTTACCAACACTCAAAATATTAGATGGTTCTAATCTTGTTTTCTTTAATTGCTTCTTCTTCATTTTATTCGCCCTCAATATACTTGAAGTAACCGAATCATTTTCGAAGGGCTCTTGTGATGTTGCAGATACATTAGTAGCTTTTGCTTTGTCTTTTGGGGCGGGCGCAGATTTTCTTTTAGATGCTGAACAACACGTAATAGATTTTTCCATGGTTGGTTCATTCTTGGGAGGGGCCGGGGTGGTAACGACGGATTTCTTCTTTTTAACGCACGGAATCTTAGATTTCTTTTTAGAAGGCGGGGTACTAGGTGATCTCTTCTTTGTCGCAACAGTGGTATTCGCAGGGGCTGTATAGTATAAGGTAGAATTTCTCGGACACTCTGTAATGGAGCTCACGTCTGGTTGAGTGAGCGTGGAAGTGGTAGGTTCTTGTGTATTATCTGATTCTACATTTTTTGAAGAAGTACTCAGAGTATCGTCCGCTATTGAATGGTTAATAGACGATTCATCGGTAGTTTTCGACTCGGAGAGACACTTCGTTTCTTGCGACTTAAGTTTCGTAATAGTATCTTTCAGTAGAGTATGCAATTCCACCATCTGAGCTAATAAGTTTTTGTCGATGTAGATCTTATCCCCGATGGACATAATACTATGTTTGAAAATGGATAATTCTTCGAGATTATTTGCAACAATCTTGTGAGCGAAATAATACGTTCCGCCTGTTACGTCTGCGGGATTTTTAGTTTTTGTCGACAATTCCAATAATTTATTCGTTGCAAACATTGTTTTGTTAAAATGCTTTTCAGACATGGTCGAGGATTGCATTGGGATTGGTCTACGATATATTGATTTAGTAGATTCAGACACATCGCTTACGATGGGAGTAATATTATCGCTGACATCTATTAAAGTATCCAATATTGAAGCTACTGTGTCATTTGTTGCAGTACGATCTAATGACATATCTTCTACATCGCCATTAATGTCGTCTTCTAACTTCTCTTTGAGGCATTTCAAGAAAGAACATGCCGACTCAAGTTTGTTAGACTCAAATATAGCCCTTGTCGAGGATAATTTTCGATAAATCGTTGGATCTGGTACGTCATGAGGTTGTTGGGATATTGGAAGTTGATAAGACACATTGTGGGCATGCTCGAGTGAAGCATATTTCTTTGGTTTTGGAAGCACTTTGTAAGTTTTCTTTTTTTTAGCTGTTAAATTGAAAACCATTGTTACTTACACAACTCATAATAAAGCATTGATGCAGTTTTATACTTCAAATTTAGACAATTTTTGACAAACATCAATCACTAAAGAAAATTAGAGCACTTGATTCTTATAGTGTTTGCACATTTTCATTAAATTGGTAACTTAAAATAGCTGTAGCGTAGTCTTCTTTTGATCCGAAGAAGGGGAGCCAAACCTTGGGCGTAGTCGTTGATCTTCAATTACGAAGAAACGTCAGACCCGTCTTCCTCCACAATAAAAAGATAAAGATACGATAACATTTTAATAGGGTCGACTAATGACCATAAAGATGTCTATAGAAATGTTATCTTTGTTGTTATGAAGACAATATTATATATATTCTTCTGCTTGCAAGATAAACATTTCCTATTGGAACAATTTTACTTAAACTATTCTATGTATAATTTTATTTCTTTTTGTTCATTGAGAACTTCTGCAAATCTTGTGAATTTGTCATCACGACGTCTTAGGAAATTACCCTTCATCAGTTTATATTAAATTTGTTAAGAAATTCGTCATTGTATCAAACGGGTTCAAGTTTTTGTTTTTTATCCAGCCATTATTTGCGCCTGTCAGGCTATTTTCTTAATTTCTTACCGATCTTATAACCTCGTTGTAACCTAACCATAATATACGAAGTCATTTCATTTATATCATCACAATAAAAATGCTTAAGTTTGAATTTTATTTTTTTTAAGTACGCACCTATTTAAGTAAAAAAAATCATTTCTAGATACCATCACGTGATTTTTGCGCAAAATCGATAATATTGAAATTAGTAAATACCAACATAAAACCAAAATTTGAATTTCTCGTGTTTTATTCTAAATTCTCTTGAAGAGTTTATACAAAACCTTCAGTTACCTGTTTTCGACTAAAATCGGACTCGAGAGAATCGATTCCCGCACTTTTACTTACCTATTCGTTTATTTTTCGATTACACTCGAAAAAAGCTAATGATAGGGATCAAAGTGTCTCAACATTCTAAAACTTATAGCTCACTTGCCGTAAAAGATAGAAAAACGGTAGAAACGGAGAACGATAGAAAAATTTAAGTTTTAATTAATCCAGCGTATCGGAATCTATAAATGAATTTGTTAATTGTAAAGATATAGATCCCTTTGGAAATTCAGACGATTTGAAAATTTTAAAATGTTTTGAAATATTTATTTTGATGATGATTCCTTATGCTGTTTGATCTGCTTGCTTATTGCTTATGCTGATACAGGAATTCCTTTAGCTAACGGACGATTATATTCTTAAGGGTAGGGATAGAACTTTGAATCTTCCTTAGTGTTCTATTGACATGATTTGCTACAACTTTTTTCTTTAACATTTTTTTTTTGTAGGTTGTTTAGTTTCGTTGTGGGCGATAACATCGTTGAGGCTGGGAGTGCATCTCGCCTAATAGTTTTTTTTCTTACGTTGCTAATAAAAAAATACATATTATTTTATTTTAAGCGCCTTAGGTTGCAAACGCTCACTGACATCTTAAAGTAGATATGTATATTTTTCAGTAAAGCAGAAGCCGGTACTTCCGGCCGGTCGTTAAAATACATCACATTGTTTAGATTAATTTATCGTATTTTTGCTACTGCGCGAAATGTTGAAATTAATTTTATTATTAAAAGTATTAATGAGACAAATAATAACAAATAATTTAATTCAGAGCTAGCACCAGCTCATTATTGCGTATGCTCATCATTTACTCCAATTTCGAAACACCAAAATGCCTACATCAAGTTTTAACTATTAAAAAGCAAAAGTTAAAAATTGTTTATTTTTATATTAACGGCGTTATCTATGAATAAATTGTTTTATACGCTTGTCAGGTATCAGGGAAAATGAATACGTGCAATAATTATCTATTACATGATTCACCAAGATCTGTAATTAGCCTGCACTAACTACAATAGATGTCGCAACCACCGACTAAAATTACCCGCGGAATTTGTCTACCTATGAAAATAAAATAGTTACACTAAAGTTTAATGTAGCTATGATTATTCATTACTAGCTATACAAAACCAACACTTGATAGATATATTTCCAAAAAATATAAACAATGATTGCTGTAATGTTATATATTTTGAATTAATCAAAACAATTATATTTAAACGTATTATGTATTTGAAAAAAGAAGAAACAATTTCACATTATACAACTGATTGAGACACAATAAGAAGAGTAGATCTAAAGAGAATATTGTTTATTGAATAAATACAAGAAAGGAGCGATCAATAAAAATTGAAACCTGCGCTAGAACACACATATGTCTGTGACACATATGTAGGTGCGCAAGTCCTAAAAGGTTCCGTCTGGTTCCGTTACCGTCACATGACAACTGTTAATGCTGATAATTAATAGATAACAAGCATATGTGTTCGCGTTTACTATCAATTTCAGTTGAGTTTTAGTATTGTTAGTGGCCTGATATCGTTTCTTATCTATTCTGCCAAAATGAGCTCCTTATTTAGGAGTGCGGAAATGACCTTATGTCAGCTTTTCTTGCAAAGTGAAGCTGCATATGCCTGTGTGTCAGAATTAGGTGAATTAGGATTAGTGCAGTTCCGAGATGTAAGTAATCATGTTTAACTTTTCATACTTATCCAACATGTTTACGTTCATTAGTTGAATCCCGATGTTAACGCATTTCAAAGAAAATTCGTCAATGAGGTCAGAAGGTGTGATGAAATGGAAAGAAAGCTACGATATTTGGAGAAGGAAATTAAAAAGGACGGAATACCGATGCTCGACACTGGTGAAAACCCAGAAGCACCCCAACCCAGGGAAATGATCGATCTTGAGGTTTGTCGACCCAAACTCCCAATGGAAAAAAATGCTTATTATTTTTCTATTTCATCAAGGCCACATTCGAGAAGCTTGAGAATGAATTGCGAGAGGTTAATCAAAATGCAGAAGCCCTAAAACGAAATTTCCTGGAACTTACGGAATTAAAACAGATTCTGCGTAAGACGCAAGTCTTCTTCGATGAGGTAAGTAACTGATTAGACCTTTTGTATTGCCATTTTGTACAAAGACATCACTTTCAAGTCACCTAGCATGATATAATGTTTAGTTATTCACTAATAACTAAATGGTGCTAACTCTATGAACACAACAAATAAAATCATGTTATTGATTTTTTATTTGATGTGGCTTGTTTAATTTTAAGCTGTATCCAAGACGATTTGTAAAGATATTGTTTATATTAAGAACTATTTTATCAATAGAGTATATTTTCGAAGTTATAGTGATTATTTTGTTAATATTGTTTTAAAATTATGTAATGTGTTTGGTTTATCACAGAAGAAATGAGGTTGATAAATATTTATCGCACGAATGTTATGAGATTCACACCTAGAACTATTTGCAACCTTTGGTATTTTTTGTTAATTAGATGTTCTGGAAAAATATGGTTATTTATGTTTAGATCCGTTAATTTATTTTAGTGAAATTTAAAAAAGTTTCAATTTACGAGTTTGCAAATGCAAGTATGCACTTTTCTTCGTTATCCTACGGCGCTATCAAGTTTTATATCTCTATATTGTTTATGCTTAAAGGACATAAGTAAATAAAATAAGCAAGTGGAAAATATTTTACACACTTTATGAATGACTCCATGCTCACGCGTTTACTGCCGAATTTCCTAGAATAAACAAGCGGTACTTTGTACGAATGTCTCCGAGTATTTGGAAATTTATTTGAAATTAGCAGCTCGCATGTTGTTTTGGTATGCATATTCGTAACGATTAAAAGAGATCGCAAAACTAACTAGAAACTTTAATTTCTAAATCTATTTTCTCTTACCTATTGCGAAAAATATTCTCATTTTACTACCCAATGTTTATAAAAAGTACCTTTTCATCTTTGTTACTAATTAATAACGTTTCTAGTAAGTGTGAAACGTAGTATATTACCAAATATATTGTTAATCTTATTTATTTTCCTTAAATAAATACATAACACTATGAACGGTATGGGCATCTTCCTTTATACGCTCTGCTTCTGATATATGCATCGCCTCGCATTTATTTTAAACGTTTAGTTATTACATTAGTGCACATTTTGTACCGTTAACAAAGTTCGATGTCGATAGCTAATACGAGTGGTTAGTAATTAGCAACTGTTTGTGATACCAACCATATCACTACCACCACGATCAAATGATCCCGTTGCCAATTGAGATGGGAAATCGGTTGTCCTTCTTGTTGTCAAATCATGTTGTCATATAAAAGATTTAAGTGAAAGAGTCGTCGTTTAAGCTTCTAAATCATACTCTTTTTATCTCGTGAATTTCTGTGGATTGTCCTACCGGCTAGATTTTATATGGCTTGAAATTTTATTTTTTTTTTAAGTCTGATGGGAGATGGAGATGCTTCTATGAATTATGTTATTTAGTGAGTGAGAATTTGATTTCTACCTCCAAAGTAAAACAATATTAAGATGTTCTTTGTCTACACTTAATTTTTTTCGTAGTATTTCTTAAATGGCAGAAATCTACTTGCAGAAGGAGTTTATAGATTCGGATGCAATTCCATATATCGTATCCTTGCATGTTATTTATTACTTCTTTACGTAGATGCTTATTTTGACATATTATTTTCAAAGCCTCCCTCTACTTTTTAACTTAGAATATTTACTAAATAAATCGTTAATTGTTTAAAATAATTCCGTACAATACGGTATGTTTGGAAGCAGAATAGGAAGGATCTAACAATATGTAGGTAGGTAGATGTTCCATTAAACAAAACGAAAGTGTGTTTTGTTGGCCGCGCCCTCTAGATGCAATTCTACTAGCTACGAAATTTTTATTGGTTAGAGCTACAATTTTTATTTGAAATGTGTTATTTTTTTGTATCTGCAGTAGCGGAAATCGGTAGCGATCAAAATAAGATGGAAAATCTTGTACATATATAAAGCATCCTCATCGGCCTCGTATTGCTAGCGTAATACTACAATATTTTTAATTTACAGCACAAAATGAGCAAATGCAATTTTAATGTATACGAAAAAAATTCCACATATGCACTAGGGTCTAATAAGCAATCCTGTCTCAAAGAAGCTCTAGCTTCGGTAAATCGAGCAGCGCAATTTTTTATTTATAAGTTTATAACAAACCGTATACGGAAGTATCTTAGGCAATCACAATTCAAATATTTGAATATGACTTTAGAAGTGAAGCAAATAGAATTTATTTTATACATACTCAATATGAAAAACCATGTAAACACCTATTTACTACTGACTAATTTTTATCCAAAATTTTTTTTTGCAAAATAAAATTTACACCGAAAATTTAAGTAGAATAGAATAATGTCCAGTTTTCGTTATGATATACACTTTATGCAAATATAAATGCTCTACATAGGAATTTATTAAGTTATATTGGATTCGTTGAAGTTCGCAAACCTGTGACATTCCACTACATGTATCCGTACAATTGTTTTTTTTTTTTTGCTTTTTTAAGTTTATTAGTATTAATTGAAAGTGTTCGATAGAGTTGGTAATTAATATAAGAAGGTATACATATGCGTTTGGGTTTAATAATAGCTACTCCTGTTACTAATTATTTTATAACAATTTATAACGTTTTGTGCTTTGGTGTGATCGTTATAACAAAACTGGATTGTTTCGAAAACGTATCTTCAAAGTTTGTGCATGTAAAAGTATTTTTTTTTCCAGAACACATTTAGTATTTAACTTGAGAAAAACTCGTTAACTTAGAATAGATCGCAAGTGTACACAGTATGTACTTAGTCCGTATTATAAATGCCATTTAATCCATTGCCCGTTATCAAAAAAATAATCTACTGATTTACTGAAAACAAACAGTGATGAAATCTCATAGATATTTCAAATACAAACGATGCCACATGAACGTCTCGAAAAGTATTAATGCACCTAACAAATTTTAGCAAAATAATCACATATACTTCGGAAATACTGATTTTATAGATGCTGTATATGCGAATGTAGTTTGATAATTAATTCGATAATCAAACGTATGGTTTCTTAACGCTTACGAACACAACTAACGAGGAGTAGTAAAATTTAATCCATTGTATCAGGGTAATATGACATTCTGTAAGAAGTTGCTGCGGAATGATGCGACACACGCTATAGTGCAGTAAGTTTTTGAGGGGTTTTAGAGCAAATACAGCATCTCACTGCATGCGTATGTCTTCAATAACAATTAAATATCAAAATGTTATATTTCGTATTTTCAGAGGTATTTGCATAACGTAAATACTCGAGCGTTGTACTTTCCAATTAATTACGAGATATAAAATTGTTGATATTTAGTAGTGTTACGTTTTCTTTTTTGTGTTATGCGTTTCAGGTTGTATTTTGCATTATTCTGTTTTGATTCTTTTAATTATTAAGTAATATTTACTAACTACTTGCAAGATAAGAGCATTTCAGCAGGAGTTCTAATGGGTATACTACATGTATAACATTGTTTATGTGATCAGCCTGGTGGGTACAAGCCCATAGCGAGAAATTATTTATCGAATAGAAAAAAAAAGTATTATACATGGGTACCTAACATTTGTTTATTCGAACTAAGGTCCGCATATACTTCCATCCCCTATTCTCATTATTCTTCCCATATTATTTACTTATATGGCTTTTGTGGCTGTGCTAGTCTTTTTGGTTTGAGCTTATTTAATTTATGTATTTTTTTGTTTTCGTTTGCTGTGTAGCAATATTATTGTTACAACTCGAGCTGACTAAATAATAATAACCGGATATACTCATTTGATTTTCTTTTACAGGTCGTAAAATATTCTTGTCTTATTAACTAATCTTTGTCTTTCGAAGCGTGAAAGTAACTTTATTTATTTTTTGTAACGTTCGGTCCTAAAATCCGGATTAATTACATAAGCTTTATAATCCATCTCATTTTTTAAATAAATACATAAGTAATGCGCTTAGAATACTTACCTTATCTTGCATTACAAAATATAGTCATGCACATTTTATTTCGATATAGAAGTTTTTGAATAATTTGATATATATTTTAAAATATATAAAACATTATTTTCTAGACGAAAGTATTTAATACAATAGAATTTAGCAATTAGATGCAGGTATTATTGAAAAGTAATTATATTTTAAGCAAGAATACATCTATTATGAAAATTCCGTTGATCAAAGAAAATTGAAATTTACAATTTACAGTATGTAACAGTTGAACAACTTGTTTCTCTTTTTAATTTGAAAGTCGAATGTTCTAATAAGTGAAATCGTCTACATAACACTGGACATATTTTTTCACGATTCGCTTGTTACTCGGTAAATGTGCATTGTAGAGCAGGGTTGTCGATGTGGGACGCGCCACCTTTCCAGGGTGTGAAACTATTAAACAGAAGAGGGGGAGGGAGAACGAAGATATAAAAGACAAAAGGACGATAATCATTTTATTGAAACTTTAACAATACATTACAATCGAAATAAATTAAAAATTTATTTCGGTTGAAATTAAAAATAACTTGTCTGTATCCGATCGATAAACAATCATTTTAAATTACTATCCATTATCAGTAACCGATTTTTTCCAGAAAGCAAATAGAGCAAGTTTTGATTAAGTAAATCTTTGTATTCGCGCTCTATGGCATTATAAAGTTTACGATCCGTATCTCTTATTCAACGTATGCACAAGATACCTTGCATACTTGTAATTGTACGCTTATTAAAGTAGAAAATCATGACTTGCAATTGAAGTTATTTTGCTTAATCAAATGAACCTTGCGTTCGTGTTACAGACAGTATGTTTAAAGTAGACCGTATATAGCACAAAAGGACTAGTTACTTTGTGTAGGACTGATTTGTATCTACACCGTATAGAAATGTAAAAACTTCGTTCTGTTTGGAGATTTGATCGATTATTACGATGTTAGCAAGATGTATTATGCTGAATTCTGTACGACTGTAATATTTTGTGCCTAGACGACAAAGTCCATCTTCTATAGTTTCTAACTTAATTAAAATTAAACGTTCGACATCTGCGACTGGAATTCATACAATTGATCCAATATCCGGTATCGAATGAGTGCCATCTGAAATCATTTCCGTTCTTCTTGCCTGCTACTGTAATCCATTATAAGCATTTTTTTTCAGGCATCTGTTATATCCACAAATATTGCAGGCGTAATTCGATACGCCTGGAACATACGTTTCCAACATCGGAACTGCGTTTATATTGTTGTTCTATTAACAGGCAAAACTTCTTGATTATGTTCATCATTGCCTAATGGTATTCCGTTATTCGTTGCTGACTGCTTAGACATTTAAAAACTGCCTTTAATACGTTTATATATTGTACAAGTTTTAACATGTAAAACATATTTGATTCATTTACGTAAAACGCGACCACAATTGATACCATTACTACTGTTACTTCAAACTCGTGTGTACAGATAGCTAAACAAAGTTCGGTATGTTGTTTACGTTCGTAATAATATTCAAATTACCAACAAATTAAGGTATTGGCATTTAATATTATAGTTCATTTATTATTAATGTGTTAACCAACTACAGGCATTACTAAATGAAACTGTTAATGTTGCAATATTTACTGCAAAAGTGCATACGAATTGCACCTCTACAATGTTGATTTATTATTGCTAAAATCTGGAATATGGAAAATGCGTAAGGTTCACCTTACGCATTGTTGAAAGTAAGTCGGCGTTCCATTACTTAGCTTATCTGCCGCTTAAGTATGTACACAAAAGTTTTACGCATATGTAGTAATTAGTTACAATTGCAAACCGTTTCATTATGAGAATACATAATACATTTAAAAGTTCATTTCTTTACCATAAGTAAGGAATTACTAAGAATGTTTAGGAATAAATTTTAATATTATAACAATATATCCGTTTACTAAGGAGACATAAAAACGACATCTACTAATATGTAACTTGCCAAAAAGTCTGGAGACTGCCTTCTAACGTCGACCAGAATTAAATGTAATGTATGTCAAAGGTAAAATTAATAAAAAATCGTTTGGACCCATCTTTACAAGTTTTTAAATAATTTATCATCAACGATTAAAATACAAAAAAATTGCCATTGTATATACAAAAGGAATACGCTATTTAATCCAGAGATATATGCAGTATATGAAAAATTTTATTTATTTTACTACCATTATATTATCATTAAAGTATTAGTTACGGCTACACAACAAATCCAGCAATTTTATTTTAACCATGATTTGTTAGACTTTATGTTGTAAAGTCCTCCATTAATAAAAAAAATTAAACTGATTTAAGTCGACATTTTGCGTAATACGTTGAGTATTTTAGTTATTCAAATGTTAATCTCGCCAGTTTTCGTTTATCAGTGATTATAAACTTACAGTTTGTTTTACCGTACTAGTAATCCGGGATAATATAATACTTGCTTCTTCTCTGTTATATAATTGCAAGTAATATACAATAGGATTAAATTCTGTAATCCACGTTATTACATTTCTTATTGCTTTGTTATTATAATTGTTAAAATATGTCGCTTTAAAAAATGTCACCGGTGTTGTTCAACTGTTACGATACTTTAAAATATATTGAATAAAAAAAAAATAGAATTTTAGTTTATTTTGAAACATATTTTTTTTTTATTTTAATTGCAACTTTGCATTATTTTTATTAAAGAATGCTAATTTTCTATTAAGGAACATTCGGGAAAATATAATCGACAATTAAAAAACGAAAATTCACTTGGATGTAAATAATGATAGTAAGGACTGTGGCGTAGTATGGTAAACAACACGTAAGTATCAGCAACCTCCGCACCTCACAGGTTTAATTTATTATACAGTAATATAATAATTAGTTCGGGGCGGCCGTTTCGAGGACACGAATGGTCCTCGAAACGGCCGTCCCGGAATGACTATAATAAATTAAACTTGTACGGTGCGGAGGTTGCCGATACTTATGCGTTGTTTATCGTTTGGATGTGACAACAACAGTTTGCGGAGAAAGAAAATAATTAAACTATTCACAGCTTTTTATGTAATCTACTCTAATATCTGAATATTAAGGTAACTCTTCAGTGTACGGTATAATTTTATGTTCGATTTTACATTACTTTCTGGTTGTGTTTGATTTTCGATTTGTTGTATTTAATTTATATTTCTATTAAACCTGCTGCATCCTGCCAATCATCCCAACAATAAACATACGACTTTAATGTTAACCTATACATTTTTATGTTTATTATTGACTTATATCGTGAATTTTGAAACTATATGTAAACTATAAGCAAATACTTCGTTATAAATTTTAATAGAGTATCGTTGCTGCCGATATTAATATGTATTGGTAAGAAATCTATCATGAAATCTGCCGCCATACAATTTTTGTATTTTAAAATATTTCTGCATTGAAGTATTAATTAAAAGAAGTCACGTGTATATTGCTTGACTTGCAATTAGTGCATTTTAACAAAAATGCTTTTCTACAGTTTCTAAAAAAGGAGCTCGACGATATTTTAACAGAAGAAGATAATGATTGAAGTTTAGCTTCATTATTTACATGTTCAAAAACTATAGTTTAACAGCTCGAAGTATTTGCTTGTATTTTCAGTATTATTGGTGTCATCAATTTGGTACAATAGCATAGAGTAGAATAATTTAGCACTTCATTTCTTTCGTGCTTCATAGAACACGCTTTACGGTAAGAAGGGACGCAAAATCACGTTTCGTAGATGCACATCAATAAAATTTCCTAAGTAATCAGGATAGGGCGTGATAAAGTAAAAAAAAATTGAATGAAGCACTAAGAAACGGCATAACTTTGCATAGAAAAGACCTTATATAGCGTATATACGAAAATTCGAAAATTCTCAAGTTTCGTTTAATTTTTTGATGAAATATCCCACGGTATGAGTTTATCCGTTGCATTCAAAAAAGGAAGATGGAAAGCCAGTATTAAGGTCGTATGTGTGCCTGGGGTAGAGGGATAGGTTAGGTAGGTGATGGGCGTTGTGTCACCAGGCTGAACGTGGTGGGTCTGCCCAGATGGCCGATCCGGCCCGCGAGGAGGAACAAGTCACACTGCTCGGGGAAGAGGGCCTGCGAGCCGGAGGACAGGCCCTCAAGCTCGGGTAACGCATTTTATTATAATACTCTTACTATTAGTTCTTATCTGTAGATATTCTTTAACGCAATTCTTGTACAAGCAAACTAGCAAGCAAAGAGACAAAAATGTTTGGTTTAGCGACATCTTAGAGTGGGTTTTCGTCTATCGTTCAATAGAATGGCGCTAAAAATTTTTTTTATTATCAGTCAGACACATTCGAATGCAATAAAAAATTTGAAAAATTCAAAATTCTAATACGTTCTCGAAAATTTAAAGATTTTTTTAAATCCAAGTGAATAAATTAGATTTAATATTAGACAACGCTTCTAATATTACTTACCGTTATCTTTGAGAAATGATAAATGAGAAATTATTGCATTTAATTATTGAAACTATAAAACGAGTGAATAATTACTAGCAATAATTTTAAAAAAAGTTCAACTTCAATGCATTTTCAAATTTTTCCGAAAATACTTCGTTCGCATAGCCTTTCCAGATCATATTTGCGTTGTTCGATAGTTACTAGCGTGAGTGTATCCATAAATTTAAAATGCGCAGGTAGTGGACATTTACATAATACTGTACTTCGTAATATATTTATATGAACCTTCATTCTCAAATTAGGTTTTAGCACCGTTTTCTAAGATATTTACAACACCCTTGAAACATCCTGTATAATATAAATGTCGAAATCAAAGTTATTGAAAATATGTGTAAAAGTTAACTCAACTTTACATAAATTTCAAATGTCACCTGTAATTTTTTGTTATGTATTTATTTTACAAGATGGCAATTCTTGTAAAGCGGACAAGTAGATAAGTGTCCGAGAACGAAATAAGTAAATTTGCTTATAACATATTCAATCGTTTGCTGAGCATTGTTAATTATGATTAGGTAGAAAATTATATATCGTTCATTTTTTTATTGCATCTTAAAGAGCACCCTAAGATTTACGCTGGCGAAATTAAAGGCTGTGGCTTCAATTTTGAGTGTTTTGTCTGAATAATTTCAATTATTGCATCAAAATTTATTAGTACAGTTGTAGTTATTAACCTTGTCCTTCTTTTTGCATTTATTTTATTGATAGATCGCAAAATGCTATTTATATTTAACGTGGGTATAAATTTAGAGATACTCCAATGAAAGTTCAATATTTTACTATTAGTCACGTTTTGTGAATCATAATTCACAAATAAAATTGACAAAATGAAGATATAATCATATGATATGTGAGTAGCAGTTACTGAGATTTTGAGAAAACGTTCAGTTTGAGAAAGACTGCCAAAACGTTGCAATTATTGATTATGGCAATTCATTATAATGCAGCACTTTTTAAATGTTATAAGTTAGAAAGTGGTGACCTTAAATTTCACAAAAATTTAGAGTTTGTACATATAAATAATTCGCTGTACATTTTTGTGGAATTTCTTGCTTTGTAACTGCTCTTAATTATTACATGTACATATGAAGATGGGTCGTCGTCGCATGTCTAAGATTTCTGAAAAGACCTAGTATTTTGAGATCTGTTGGTAATGATAAATTGAGTCAAAATTGTGCTTTATAGTTTAAATTTTGTTGTAACTAAACTTGGATGACATTTTTTTTTATTATGAATTGTGAAGTTAATCTTTTTTCGTTTCGTTCGTTTCGTTAAATTGGGGCAAAATGTTAGAAAAGATTAAAAGAAGCTCGATTTCGTGGAAAGGTACCTTCACTACAAAATTGTTTTATCTTGAATTAAAGTTTTTTTTTTGTAGTTACATGTCGCATCGCACCGACAACATTATTACGTAAATAACTTCGGCGAAATGAAAAAATTGCTGTAATTTATGCGATATTTAATAAGGAATAAGGTCGTTCCGAAATGACCGACTTGTGCTATGCCCGACATCACGAAAATGTGATAGAACGCGGCCAATACAAAAGAGTATCCGTTATTCCATAAGTCGTTCGAAAGCTTTATTAAAATTGGTATACACAAGGTGAACCTGCTATCTATTCTCAAGTGATTCGAGATGAAAATTTCGGTGTTTTTATCACGAATGTCTGTTGCCATGTTCTTCCGGAAATACATGAGCAGAGAAGGAGGATATAATATTATCAACAATTGTTTCTAGCACTTTCTCCAATGTAGGTACGGGATATATTGCGCGATGTTTTGATGAGTTGCCGTTAGATAGCGCGATCGCCGAATTTGAATAAAGGTACTATAAAAACTCAATACGACTGAAATGTTTTCTTAGCTTATCGACTAATTAAGCAGAACTTACATTTATGCGATGGGCTGCATTAGCATTCTATTAATATATTAAAATTAATTTGGGGATGTTGAAGTATTGTACTTAAACGTTTGCATATATCATTTTCTATAATTAATTCTGGAGACAAATCCACTAAGCACTTTTTTAAATTTCACGAGCAATTTAAATTGACGATTCGATTTCGAAAAGGTTTGCGGTAGGAAATTGTCGGAGTTACGTTAAAATAATTATGGAGCGATGGTGCTGCTTCTTTTATACTTTCTAACATTTTCTAGAAAATTATATTGTTAAATTCGAACGCTTTGTTAAGATGTTTAACGTTTCTTTATTAGCTACGATAATTTATTGCAAATATTTTAATAGTCAAATTATTTTGTACGATTGAATGAGTATGTATGTAAACATACGCAATTATCCAATGTCTAAAACTTAACCTTCCAACTAATTGAAGCCGATGGTCAACACATAAGCAAAACAGCACGTTAATCTAGGTATTACTTGTACACAAATTGTTGGTGTGAATATTTCGTCAAATAATAGACCGTTGATTTGGTGTTCTTACAGCACTTTTTCTTCATGGCAGACACGGGTAACTACCGGACCACATTGAGGCAAGCACGTGTCTGTGTTTGTACTGTATAATAAAAAGTCAACTCAAATAACAGGCCAAAAATATATACAAATATACTGGCCATGCCTTTTACTACTACCACTACTATATAACATCACTAATATTAACATAATTAACTAAAGACGAGAATGCTATAGTGTTTTAATGAGATACTGCATTTGGCATTTTTGTAATTATGAATTCGAAATATATACATAGGTTACGACAATTTTTTTCAACTTTAAAAGATGTACGTTCAGCAAATTGACTTCTAAACCTCTATATATTACATGATATAATTTGTCTGTTCATGAATGTTTCAGGTAACGCAAAAACTACTATATAAACCCTAAAATCCATGTAATTTTAACCAATATCACAGGCTAGAGACTTCCTTATTATGAAAATACTTTCATATACATTCTACATCCTTCGTTAGCAAAAAGGTATAGTTTCTTTAAAAATAGGTAAGTTACTTTTTCATCACTTTTATTAACGATTGCGGCATAATATCGCAAAAGACTTTTAGGATGCAGTTGTTTACATCCTACAGCCAAGAGAAGTATTATGATCGGAATAGATTAAAGCAGACTTTTTAACAGAATATATGCAGAATAACTACTTTGCTTCAACTTGATGGAACAAAAATATATACGAGAATGGTATGGTAAATACCTGCGTTAAGTTGCACGTATTTCTCGACATAATACCCTTTAACTCTGTACACTTAGTCCAACGGTCTCTTCATTTAACGTGGACCATTTTTACGTCAAAGCGGCTAGGTTACAGGAGGGCCAATAAGGTGGACGGGTTACCAATTCATCTCGTAACTGGACAAATTTTCCTCTCGCAATTGCCGAGGAGAGGGTCGGTGCGTTATCGCGATGTTAGAATTCTTTTTCTTTTCGGGACCTTTTTCTCTTTCAGTATTATTATGGTACTGCCCCGTGATCGCCCTTTTCTGCTCCAAATAATCAATTAAAATAGTGCAAGTTCGCCGGAAAACTCCATGTTACCGGCCGATCTTTGCTTTTTAGCGTATAATGTATTCATACCTCATTCATACCTCATTAATTGAAATGTTTATTATCACCTCGATATCATCATCTAATCAAAAACGGATGTTTGGCCACGCTTACATTTATTAAACCGGTATCGGATGGACTAGTCATCGAATTGTGTTCAATCTTCCTTTGATTTCTCTACACGTTCTTCCATAACAGAAAAAGAACTCACATCACTGGCCGATAATTGCTGGATGAATTTCTTAGAGATTGTAACAGTTGCCGATTAAACAGTTCTTACAGTCGTTAATGCAGAATGTGATAAGCCTCATTTGTCTTCAAAAGCAGCTACTCATACCGTTCTCGTATGTACATACGTCCGTAACGTGCGTTTAGAACGTAGGAAAAGCCCCGCGAGCAAAAGCTTATTACTTGATGTAATTCCGTATCATCAAAATTAAAGCCTTCTTTTTAGTTAAATAGTGGCGGTAAGAACTGCGGGCTAGTATGGCAAACACTGTGGCACACTGCCCACTTTACAGAATATGTAATTAATTCAGAACGTGTACGTTTCAGGATTTCGTGGATTTTTAATCGTCTGACTGAAATTAAATATCTTTTGTGGTGCGAAGTGTGCCGATATGTTAGTGTTCCTTTTTGGTGTTTAAAAATAATGTTTTCGATAATCGTAATATTAATTAGAGACATTAAAAAATGTATACTAAAAGTCGATACCAACTTACCTATTTTTAGATGAAACACTCTGTATACTATCACATCTTTGAATGCTACATAAAATTTTCCCGTATTCTTTAACGATCTTTCGAAATTTTACAGTATAAACTGTATGTTCTCATAAGTATTCCAAACGAAAAAAATACCTACATTACCTTTTCCTCGCCTATTTTGCTGGGAATACGGTACCCACTTATTGTAATAATGGAATTAAACGATGGAACGTGTTTGCATGTATTACTAAGTGCTTTCCATTTGCGCAGGGGCACATTTCAAAACTCGGAGCGCTCTCGAATATTCCACCGAGAGCTGCATAATTCTGCATGGAATCTACCATAATCAAACGTAATACAAAAAATGCCAAATACAGTAACGACAACTGCATGTGTTTCTTGTGGCGTGCTTGGAACTCATTTCGTTTTCTGCATTGTTTCATCCTCCTATTGAGATGAGATTGCGCAGCTTTATACTGTAGATTCTACGTTGTTTATTGTACATACTGTAATTTTGGTGCAGGTAAAGTACATTGTCGCTTGTCCAGTCATGCTAGGTGTAAACGACAATAAATATCTTTTTTTTTACGAATTTATGTGCAGAGTTTCCCTGTACACATTGCTGTATTGCAAATGTCCTCTATTACATTTTATTATTTAATTATTTGTAACTCTGTAATGGCGCACAATGTTTGTCGTGTCTTTTAAAACGATTGCATTTACAGCAACTTAATTTTATACGTCGGAAAGTTTTTCGGTATAAGAAAAAGGTAAACTATGGATTCGGATATTTGCTATACTCTATTACGTTAAAATAATTGTAATTGTTTACGAATTTTTAAACTTATTTGATTGTTTTAATCAATAGAACATTAAATTTGGATAAACAAGAAGAGTTAACGTTATAAACAAATTTTTCTGTTTGCTACTCTTAAGTGTATTAAATTATATTGGTTGATACCAGGTATGACTTTAAATAAAAACAACTTCAAATTAATCCCGCACGTTTGTATCGGCCGTTTCCTCTACACGCCTTGAATCGCCAAGATTTTCCCATTTTATCTAATTTTCATGTATTCACGAGCTATTGATAGGTAGTTCTCTTAAATACATTTTTTGCTTTATTCATTCGCATTTTGGCTTTCTATTTGGTGACTATTTGACTTTTTCTATTTATTGTATAAAAGATTCGATAAGCTTGCCTCCTTAATTGACCTAAAGCGTATGACGATGTATAATATATATGTCGTTATTCTTGCATCGATCAAAAGCTTTTTTGTGTTTCAAAATGGGTTCATTGATTTAGGGCAGAACCTACCAATCCTAATATAAACTAATGTTATCTATAGAAAGCACAAATTTTAAGTGAATTTTAAATAGCGAATCACTATCACTGATATTTGATTGGTTCTTTTATAAACATTTACTAATCTTGCTTCATTCCCTCACTCACCTTTACATTAATTTCGCGCCTCAATAATAGAAAAGTTATTATCTTATACATTTAATCAAATCTGCTTTTCCTTTCGAAACGTTCTTCCTGATGCTTGTAGAATGAAATGATCGTCATCGTCGTGTCAAGGCTATAAAGATGCACTTGAATTCATTTAAAACTTAATTTTTGCACTTGCATTTAAAACTACAATAACTACTTACATTTTTGTTGCTTTCTGAACGATAGTCACTAGTGTGTTGACATGAGATATCATCGATTATATGATATGTGATACTTTTCGTATAATTCTCTAAATATCGAGTGTCAACCGAAACTGTAATTCAGTATATATTAGCAATACATGCCGTAATAGCTGTAAATGCAATCGCACAAGTTTATTTTGTGGTGGGTGCTGAAAAGGGGTTTGCTAATGTGTTGTGTTATTAAGCAGCACGAAGGGGGTAACCCCACTGAGTCTATGACCAGAGCCCTCATTAGTGACGACTGTATTGCCCGACAAAGCACCCTCGGCCCCGTTCAACTGGGGTACGTATCACATGACTACATTATACCGAACATATATCACGTCAAAAACATGCACATACATACACACCGCATACATTATTCATCAACCTTGAGTCTATTAGTCGATTAGTTTACCTGTTTTATCTTCCATTATTTTTATTGCATGTCGTTTGGTGAAATATTAGTCCAAGCTAAAATTGTTTCGTTACAATAGTAATGTTTAGAAAACGTAACAATCAGCATAGTACGTTTATAGAAATGTTCGGGAAAATAAAAAAAAATGATTAACAGATATAATCAGTACTGGAAGCTAACAATAAATCTTACTAATTTGTGCAATATTACAAGGAACCATTGACTACAATTAATAAATATATCAATGAATACAATCAATTGTTCTAATAATACCCACAGTTAGTCATTTATCGCATGTATGTTGTACACCATGTAGTATTTAAAAAAACATCCAATTTGGGATGTATATCCGAGCATATTTCATGATGCAGCAAATGTGACTGATTTTTTGAATTTTGACCAATTTTAATACTATGCTAATCAGAATTTATTTTTTTTAAGTTCCTATAATTGCACTACAATACTATAATACGGTACAGCCATTGCTGCTGATGCCAAGTGTACAAATGATCGTGTTTAAAGATACGCCTAATCTAACGCATCTAATCTAAATTTCACTTGACAACATACAACAACAAAATACTAATAGATGAAGTTGCAAATGTATGTATCAATAAATGGTTCCGAGTAGTAAAAGGGATTCAGAGATAAACTCCCTTTTAATCTATTAATTGTTGCTTACAAAGCACTCAAAGTTCGGGGAAAATATTTTCCTAAAATACCGCCTTCGATTGATTCTTGTAACACTGTCGTTTAGAAAATTGAACTAAAAACTGTAAAAGGGTACTCCCCATTGTTAGTATATGATCCATTTGATAATTTTTTAATAAAAGGATTTAAGTGAAAACTAATTTCATGTCATTCAGTTAGCTCCGCCTGGTCTCCGATTTTTTGCAGAAATCCCCTTTTAATTAAGAGATAGTTGATAACTAATTAGCATATTTACAAAATAGCGTATATAGGTTGTGTAGAAACTTTAACAATACGCAACGATGATTACGTAAACGGGAGTTCACGAACAACGATTCGATTCGCTCGTGTGTTTCCTTTGCATATTGTGTACGTTGTACTATACAACGGAAATACACGAGGAAATTGAATCGCTGTCCCAGCCCTCCCGTTTACGTCAAGACCCGCTACTGTTCACAACTTACTATTGTCAAATGTATTAGCGCGAAACAATAATGAGATAGTGTTATGGTGGTTTATTATTATTAGTGAATGTATTATTATTAGTGAATTAGTATTAGTGAATGGTTAAAAAGCATCTAACAAAAAACACTTTGTTTATCTTGTCTTAATAACCGGAAGATGCCATTGGATGCAATAGTCTGCTAATAAAATGTACGAAATATGCAATTTCGGTGACTTTGTGTAGCGACATTTTTGTAGTTCATCTCAATCGCAAAGTTTTAATACAAATCTGTTAGCACCTATATATGTAGGCATTTCTACAAATATTGATTAGTTTGAATTCTTAAGTTAAATGGCCGAATTTAATAATTGTTTAGTAATCCAGATCCGCTAAGTATGTATTTATGTCGACGGAAAATTCGGAGTAAATCTGTTTCGTTACGTTCACTCAGTTAAAAAAAAAAACACGGTTTGAACATTTGTACACTTGAATAAATACACTTGTTGACCATTATTTTAATTGCCTAACGATTTTAGCTTGGAAGTGTTTTAAGAAACGTTAAATTTCAGGCAGCACACATTTTAAATACGACCGATCTGCATTCACAGAAAAGTCCTGTTCATTCACATTAGAGTTTTAGGTCATCAAAAAAAAATCATTAATCATAAGCATTCATATATCTTTTAATAATAAGTGGTTTGTATTTTAAGAGTTGCTTTTTATTACTTCGAACAGTTTTCCGGAAAAATCTCACGAACCTGAAGAGTTCTATCCATGGTCAGTAATATTGTATTTATTGTCACAGTATTTATAATATCTTAATATAATAATTATTATATTATTGACAATAACTATTGCACTCGCTATTTAGCAGCCACTTAAATTCAAGATTTAATTAAGCAGTAAATCGGTTACATATCCAATCTTTTTTTTTTTCTTTAAGTTATACAACAACGAATTAAATCTTGGATTTACATATAATTTTGGCAAATGTAGTATTGATATATGGTTGTGATTGTTGCAGTTTTTGATACATAATAATTGTTTCGCTTATTTCGTACAGTATTTTTTTGTATTTCCATTTACACATAGTTGATTTGCCATTGTTGTTTTCTTTTGATTTATCGTGTTTTTGAATATTTTTGTAGCTTCTTAATGTAGTAGTTACATGTATCTCGAAGATAACGTAAAAAGAGTGGTTTGGCAAAAACTTTTGTTATGATGCGACTAAAAAAAAGATTCGACTCAAAATCAAGTGCTGATAAGAACATCATTTTAAATTTAAGATACTGTTAGGAGAATGTACAATGTTGAATGGATTTTTATTAATGAAGCTTAGCAAATAAAAAAAAATGGGTAATTGATGTACTCCTCTTTTTTGGAAAAGTAGGATAGCGTTTATGTAAGTAATGCCCTAATGCCAAATTAAAACCTCGTCTGTACGAATTATTTCTGTCATAAGGAGAAAAAGGACTCTATTCCCCTTTGAATATTATAATTCATTTAGAACATTATTGTTCATTCCAATAAGTAGAAAAACAACGCATTTATTGATAAAAAACATTCTAAGAATACCTTTTAGACAGGTTAGGTGTTTATAAAATACGCTTATCACGTCATATTCGTAATTGTTTCATTACGTTTAATTTACAACAATACCATATTCACGGTCTGGTAAGAGTATTATAATAACGTTGACTATGTGTAATGAAGCAATATATTTTCTGATCTAGTAATAAAGTACGTGCTTGAAAGTATACATACGTTCAATAAAAAAAATCTCAGAAACGTATTAATTCAATCTAGTAATTCACATAAAAAATAAAAGCAATGATTCGTTGTTTCTAAATATAAAAGCAACCAACCATGTTTTCCTAGAAATAAAATTATTGTCTTTGCCTTACATAAGCTAAATATTTTTCTTGATAAGCATATAGGTTAATATGCGTCGGTCTACTACATATGTATATTGCCCCATATAAATATATCGTAAATAAATTAAATTTATTTAAATAAATAACAAACAATTTATATACTCCATCAACATTGTACATCCGAATATAAGCGAAAGAAATATGCTGAAAAAAATATTCCTTGCGTTTACATGCAATGGATATTTTCTCCGCTTTATTGGTTTTCCGATGCGTTTCGTTTATCTAAACTTCAACTCCAATTCTTTTTCTAACAATCGAACAGCTTCGTCGCTGGGGTCATCTTACGTGAGCGGATACCGGCCTTCGAAAGAATGTTATGGAGAGCATGCAGAGGCAACGTCTTCTTGCGTCAAGCTGAAATTGAAACGCCATTGGAAGATCCATCAACTGTAAGTATACGCACCATTTATGGGAGATGTGCGATATGGAAATTCTTTTTCGGTTTTTCGCTCATATTTTTAACTGTTTCAGAGTGATCAAGTTTTCAAATCTGTATTTATAATCTTCTTCCAAGGCGACCAATTGAAGACTAGAGTTAAAAAGATTTGTGAAGGTTTCAGAGCAACTTTGTACCCATGTCCGGAAGCACCAGCTGATCGTCGCGAAATGGCTATGGGTGTTATGACACGCATTGAAGACTTGAATACTGTAAGAGAAAGAATATTAACGTGTAAATACATACTCTCATGATTCGATTCGATAATTAGTTAGAAGCAAATTGTTTTAAAATGTGCAAACAGTTACGTATAATTGTTTGCGAAACACCACAGTATATTCTTATGCATACAATATTTTTAAATAAAACTGCGTTATTGTAGATGTAATACAATTTTTCATTTTTAAGGTTTTGGGTCAAACACAAGACCATAGACATCGTGTGTTAGTTGCAGCAGCGAAGAATATTAAGAATTGGTTCGTAAAGGTTCGCAAAATCAAGGCGATCTATCACACGTTGAATTTATTCAATTTGGATGTAACACAAAAGTGTTTGATTGCCGAATGTTGGGTGCCAGTTTTGGATTTGGAAAATATTCAACTTGCTTTGAGACGTGGAACAGTAAGTATATGTATGTGAAATGGGTAGATCTGGTTTTTCGCGTGTTCCGACAGGACCGTATCCATTGTATCAAACTGTCGAATGGGCGAAGTTAATATTAACAACAACCGCTTGTATACGTGCTAATTGAATATGTATTTCCATCATATATCTTCGATCGAAATTCGGATGTTAGTAATCCCTTCTCCCGCCGACTATTTATTTGGGGGTATGCACATACTAGAATCCTGGCACGATCCGTGGAAATGCCAGGTCTAATAATAAATGGAGAACGAAAAACGACAAAAGAAACTTTTAACCTAGAAAGCGATCATCCCACGTAGCAACTTGTTGTAATAAATATTGGAGCGTAGACATACTTTAGTTGATTCGTTTCTTAACAAAATGGATATTTCGTGGACTTCTTCATACTCGGGATTGATTTCGATTTAAAACCTGTTGAACGGAATCTTTTAGTTCAAGGTTTTCCGATACATATACACGGTATTATTGAAAATATCCAGCGACTTTAGTCGTTTTGTTTGCTAGATCCCTAGAAACCAGTAGAAAAATAGAAAATGGAAATGCAACGGCATAAACTGAAAGGAATGCAGAACTATATTATGCAACAAGTGAAGTAGAGAATAAATTGTGAAGCTACTTCTCACGTGTGTTGCTCTTGAACTTGGATAGTTCCATTTTTGACATTTGTTTTCCAAATCGTTAGTCCATGATTAATTGGTGAAAATTCGTTTTTTGGAAGATTTCCTGTTACAATTTCTTGACACTTTAAAAGCAGAAGTGCAGCGCTTCATTTTTTGGCAGCAAAACGTGTTCCCCAAATCAATTCGAAGAAAGATTCAGAAATGTTCTGAAACAATAATGAATTTTTAATAATTATCTCTTTGTACCCATGAGTAACATCAGTCTTGCATTTTACACTTAAAATTTGCCTATCTACTACTATTTTCAAAAATATCTATCAAATAGATATGGAAGTAAATAGGTAGTAGGTAGGAAGTATAGGTCTACACACAGTATTCAACGAGAATTACTTGTATTTGGATTTTTTATTTGTTTATTTTTTTTTTACACAGTTATTTTATGCTTACGTAAGAATTAATATATTTTTCAAATCTAGGAAAGGAGCGGTAGTTCCGTACCTCCAATCTTAAACAAAATGGAAACTTGCGAAGATCCTCCCACCTACAATAACACTAATAAATTTACCAACGCTTTCCAAAACCTCATAGATTCGTACGGTATCGCTTCTTATAGGGAAATGAATCCGGCTCCTTACACGATTATCACTTTTCCGTTCTTGTTTTCTGTCATGTTCGGGGATTGTGGTCATGGACTGATAATGGGTCTCTTCGGCTTATGGATGGTGCTTAAGGAAAAACAGCTTGCTGCTAAGAAAATTGAAAGCGAGGTAAGACCACAATGGTTGTCTTTTCCATGTGTCTTTACTTTGGATTGGTTATTTAAAAGAAAAAAGAGTGAAAACTTAGTAGTATCGCTTCAAGGACTTTTATTGTGATGTACATATTATAAAATTCACGAATGTTATATGTACAACACAATCTGTTGTATCTTATGTATTAAATGGTATGGCGCATATATGGTAGGTTTGTTATTTTAAATATCAAAAGTGACAGAGATAGTTTTAAGAGAGAATATTGAAACGAAATCGCAGCATTAATGAAAATATTTTAGTTCCACAATTTCAGCAAAAGCAAAAATTAAAAAGATAATACGAGTTAACCGAAATTTTCCTAAAAATACATCTAGGATCATCTACATCTATTTAAAAAATTAAAAGAATCAAGTGTTAGAGAAGTTCCGATACAAATCAACATTAAAAAAGATGTGCAAAAAGACTCAAAACGCTTTTAATGGCAAGAACGTAAACTTTGAGATTTTCCATTTTTAGAGGATTACTAGTTAGTGTACTCACATTTGAAAGCTCGAAAACTATAGTAAATAGAGGGATAATTAAATTAATTCCGTAAACTGAGATACTGCCATATAAGCAGAAGGCGAATTTTTAATGTTCTCTCGCTCGATCTTATCTAAGTTTTGTAAAATGCTTTTTCCGTAAAAAAAAAGAAAAAAATTATTGCAATGTTATACATATAACACGCATATTTTTTATATTTTTAGATTTGGACTATATTCTTCGGCGGACGATATATTATACTTCTGATGGGTATCTTCTCTACCTATACCGGCTTCATATACAATGATATGTTCTCTAAGTCGCTGAACATATTTGGTTCGCATTGGTCCGTCAATATAACAAAGGAACATGTTATGAGTATACAAGAACTGCATATGTTGAATCCGGCAACCGATGATTACTATGGCATTCCTTACCCGTTCGGTGTAGATCCCGTATGGCAATTGTCACAGAACAAGATTATCTTTCTAAACTCGTACAAAATGAAAATTTCTATTATTTTGGGTGTGCTTCACATGCTTTTCGGCGTCATACTGAGTCTTTTGAATCACATGTAAGTTTTATTGTGTAGTTATAATTGCTCATTAAATAATTCACCTTTAAAATAAACCTTTAATTGAGGATTTTTGAATCATTTGCATGGACATTTCTTGAACAACCAGAATTTCTCCTCTAACCAATGTAAATTAAGCAATTGTAAGCAAAAATAAATATGCTGAACGGCTAAGTTATTCAAAGAATAGTAGCAAAGTGAAATAAATCAAAGGATATCTATATATAATATTTTTAAATAGAATATTAAAATGCTAAAATTTGTTATAAAAAAAGGAAAAAAAAAACATGAATTTATTTAGAAATAGTATAATTCCAGCACGAACCCTGTTTAATTTACTTTTGTATATTTCTAGCTACTTCAAGAACCGGCTAAATATCTTCTGTGAATTTATTCCACAAATCATCTTCCTTTGCTTCCTCTTCTTGTACATGGTTTCGCTGATGTTTATCAAATGGATTTTGTTCTTCCCTACGGATGATGGTAAGGAAAGCTAATCTAACCAATATTTATTTACCCATCATCATTTATACGTAATAATAAAACCGATATGATCTTCGACCTGTCGTGTATATCATGCTTAGAATAGAATGCAATAATAATATCTAAGGATACGAAGCAATTGTCTATAAGACATTGGAAAGTGATAAAACGCGATCAAGCAGCTTTTTGCTAAACACTGCACGTATGTTGCTTGATCAGTTGCATTTGGGCAACAGTTAACATCTGGCTCTTTTTTTATCTCATACATTTGAATTCGAATCTCCGTATATGACTATAACGTATAAAGATCCATTGAAATAGCTTTAGATATTCATTCAAATTTTACTTATTTTCAGAAAAGTACATTCTCTTCAGTCCACATTGTGCCCCGTCTATTTTGATTACTTTCATCAACATGGTGTTGTTTAAACCGCCAAAAGAAGACGAAATCTGTAGTCCTGAAATGTTTAGCGGGCAACTGGCTTTGCAGAAAGTGTTGGTAATAATTGCACTTCTCTGCGTACCAGTAATGTTGCTAGCAAAGCCAATCATTATACTGAGGACTCAGAATAAAAGCACGGACTATTCGGTAAGCTATAATATAATAATATATATACAAATTGATCTACTAAAACTTCCTTTCTTCTATTATTTGAAGGAATAAATATTATATTTTCTTAATTAGATCGTTTTGGGGATCAATTTGTAGTGGTGTTGGTGATCTGAAGCTAAAGGCATAACGGGTGTAAGCGAGATTGTTACATATTGCATTGAGGTGTTGGTACTTAGTTCTTGATTTTATTGACATCGTTGCATAATTTTCTACTGCAAGTTTTTACAGGATTGGATATAGAAATGGAAAAATAAAACATTCGTAAACTTTAGAGTCGTCCAAGGAAAGGTGTTTCAACCTAATCTACTCCACAATAAGTACTTGTTAGAGAGGACAAATGCGGGTAGAATTGTTGCTCTTGTGCGGCGACTTGACAGACTCGCGTCTGTTCGTCTCGTGAGAGAGGGTTGTTCGTCTCGTGTGCCTATTGATTTCTCCGAGAGTCGACAAAACACGAGTCTGTCTGATCGCTGCAAAAGAGTCGTGGTTCCACCCGCCTTTGTCCTCTCTAGTATTTGTATTGCGCGGTGGTCCTCGTAATACTGTTGGGAACAGCACTGATTGGATAGCGACCGACTGTGTTACTATGTTCATCCGTGTAGTGTCGTAGCGTATTTGTATTTTCTTAAGGTAGGAATGCAGATGATGCGTAAGGCTCTTCTTTCCGATTTGAGTTATTCTTATGTTTTCAAACACGATAGGATCGTATGATATCGATAATCTGTGTATTTGAGAATATTTCGTGATTGCTAATTTATCGGGATAGCTCAGTCTCTAACGTTTTTCGTTTTCAATTGGTTGAGTCGACAAAATGCGATATATGTAACAAGCCACAACATGAACAACGGTTACTTAAAAGCGACGACCAAACGAGCTGGAAAACGGCATTTGAACTACGACACGTCAAAGAAAGAAACATACATCGCCAGCCAGCGCCATATTTCTGCTATTCATTCTTCGGGTAACAGACCGTATCTTATGGCAACAACTTCCTGAAATGTTACTATTTTCCTTTTTTTTTACTTTCTATAGCTCATTCCACTCGTACTTGTATTTAAGAAAGCGGTACATTCGATCTTGCATTCAAATATTCATTTCTATATTTTTGTTCTGCTTTACTAATTCACGTCACTAACACCTTACTGAACAGCATAAAGCCGCACGCTACTAACATTTAACAGTGACAGTAAAACCATCCACTAACTTAACAGGCATCCCACCAACAGATGCAGCAGGCAACAGAAAATGGTGATGCCGAACAGCCGATGCAGAACAATACGGCTCAAGCTGGAGGCGGCAGCCACGGTGGTGGTGGACATGACGAACATGAGAGCGCCGGAGAATTGTTCATTCACCAAGGCATTCATACCATCGAGTATGTACTGGGATCCGTTTCTCACACGGCCTCTTACCTTCGGTTGTGGGCGTTGTCACTCGCTCACGCCCGTAAGTATTTAATTCTAACTCGTATTGTTTGCAGGAGTGTAATGAAATTTTATGTTGGTACGTCTAAAATAAAATAAATGAGGAGTAGTAGAGGAAGCCAAAATTTAAAATGTTGATAACTATGTGTCAAAAATGAATAACCGTATTTTAGTTGAAACCCCTTCTATATATATCCATGGAATGTCTCTAATTCAATTATAGATTGCTCTTCTGGTCTTACATTAACGTCAGCCACGATTTTGATAAAAAAATACAGGCAAACGAGATATTGTTAACAGTTTCCAATAAAGAAACTTGTATTAATCAAGATACCAGGCCACTTTTAAAGAAGTCCGTAAAATCTTTATAGAACATATTTCCAATGTATCCTAAATTTTCAATGCGCCATTATATCATCCTTCTAACTTTTTAATTACATTTCGTAAAAATATATGGCAAACTGGACGTCACAAGTTCTAATTACATATTTTTTTCTTAGAACTTTCCGAAGTATTATGGAACATGGTGTTAAGTAAAGGCTTAACCATTTTCGATGATTGGAAGGGTGGTATAGCTCTCTACATTATCTTTAGCGCCTGGGCGTGCTTGACAGTTTCGATTCTGGTTCTTATGGAAGGTCTGTCGGCGTTCCTGCATACTTTACGTTTACATTGGTCAGTATTTATACTACGGAAAGTGTAAGCACATATATTATTTACAACGTTTCTTTTCAGGGTGGAGTTCCAAAGTAAATTCTATGCGGGTCTCGGGCATGGCTTCCAACCATTCTCCTTCGAATTGCTTCTTGATTCAGCTTCTGGATCTTCTGAAGCCGACTAATTCAAATATACTCCATAGTGAAATTGCATGCCTATTGCTGAATAGTATTGTTATTTAGATATTTATCTCTTTCATTATTGACTTTTTTAAATTCACAATTTATAGTAGATGTTATTGTACTTAATATTGTTTTCTACGCATATTCGAAAAGAATTTGACAAATTATAGATTTGTCCATATACTGTTAATTTTGTTTTTATACGTATTTAGAAAAAAAGTTTAATAATTTATTGTAAGCAAAAAATATATAACTGCATATATGTATGTAATCCTCCTCTACTCTACTAAATAAAGCATTGAAAAAAATAAGTTTTTGGTATTAACCTAAGGACCACTTGATAGTATAAAGAATTCTATACTGTTTTATATACATGATATATGTACTTTGGCATATATATTTTTAAACAGGACATTAACAACAACAATACTCTCTACAACTCAATTAGAAATACAACAACAAGTTGTATTTCTAATTGAGTTAATTGAATAGAGAAATGCAAGCTATGACCGTTGATGTCGTTACCAAATTAACATGACTGAATAACGAACTAAAATTAATCCACTAGAAAACAATACAGGAAGTTATAGAAAACATTCATCTCACTAGAAACTACAATTTTTAATATCCAAATATGAACGGAAGAGTCTGCAAATTTGATTTGCTAGTCATGGTTTAACTGCCAGCTAAAATACTCTGACATGGTTAAGTTCCTTAATGCCTTTAAAACATCCCAAATTACTCAGATTTCTTGAATCTCAGAAGGTCTGATTTTATATTGTATAAGTTGTGTTTTAATAATTGTCGGAATACTTCGTATTTGTTTGAAAAAATATACGCTCTTTTCTCACCATTGTACAATAATTTATAAGAAAATATTATTGTTTATATTGCAGTGCGTAATTTATTTAAAAAGACTAGATTTCTGAAAAATGCAATTCTACAAAATAATAGTACATTTTACTTTTCAAACGGGATTTTTAATGAATTTATTTCAATGATAATATTCCCCATACGTACGCAACGAAATAAAAATAAATAGGTGCTTATAATTCGAAATTTTAGCTTTGGTACGTGCTGCTGGGGCCCAAGGCGAACCACCCCTGTCGTTTAATCCAGCTAACACGTCTACAGGAAATATCCTTTGTTTAAGATAATGTTGAATTATACTAATCGTGGTTAATATCCCGCTTTAATATTAATAATAATAATAAAAAAAAAACAAGAAAAGCTATTTAATAATGACAATAATCAAGCTGTCTAATATCGCAATTTACAAGTTTGAAATCATTTCATCTTCTTAATTATCAGAGAATAAACGTATTGCTAATTTACTAATCACATTGTAGGCAATGCAGTGAACCACAATATGTTGTACATACGTACATATATTACATGGTACGCACGAGTTTGAAGAAATTATGTACTTCGGTTCGGCCTTGCCTCTGAATACGTTTTACTACATTAGTGTTACGCCGATGGATATTTTTAAACGGTCTAATCAGCTGAATAATTAAATTAACAGCGCTAATGCATGTCCTGTTATTAATCGGCAAATTGTGTTTGCCGATTTTATCTAAGAATAATGGACAGTTACGTTAAAATAAACAGTTTGTATCCTGATTTGTAATGTCGTATGTGTCGTAAAACGTTAATCTACGGTAATTTCTTTTACGTTGAATGGTTGATCTTGAATACGGTCTAGTATTTTAGAGACTAAAGTGAACTATGAAAATTTGCTTAGATTAAAACTGCTTTTAAATAGAAAATCTTAGAATAGTTTCGTTTACAATGTTAATGGTAAATATGAATAAATATTTAAAATAGAATAATTATTTTTGTCATAAGTATAATAGCGATAGCCAGAGATCCCTATTTATTTAATAAGGAGGAATGATTGCGAATCAGCGTACGTATGTGTGGATATATCCTTCGAAATGTTAATCAATTTCCTCAGACAAATCTGAGGAAACGGTACCAACATATCAAATTTGTTTTAGAAAAAAATTTTGTTTTTCGATGATCGGTTTGCCTTGGTTTTAAGTTTCTAATATAATATAATAATATAGTCTCAATAAGTTTCTTCTTACTTAGACGAACAAGACGTGTTTGTAGAATAGTCACGCAAGAAAATAATCTTTGGGAGGGAATTGCCAAACCATTGATAGATAGAAACCTGGACGAGTACAGTGAAGAATAGGGATAGCGGCTCCAACAGCGTAATGAAAAAGTAACGCCAAAGCCGGCACGACCGCTCTCCGATGTTGGATCGTTGTTCTAATAAAACCTTTTACCTGTTTTCTTCTCATCTTATTCTATGATAGAAATAAAACGTTCGGAACCTGTTTGTAATTTTTAATGAAAGCTCATTTTGTGACACTGGGTATAACAAAAATATAAAGTGATTTAAAATTAAAAATGCGAATCTGCTACGGATATTTATTTCGAACTTGATGATAATAGCAATATGAAAATAGGTTATGTAATTACGATATGACCATGATATAAGTTCTCTTGTAACAATAAATAAATAGCTATTCATAATTTACATACGTACGTAAATGTGAAAGTTATTTATCGATATAGAACAGCCTTCGGTTTTTTTCTGTTTTGCTATTTCTGGTTTATAATTCTACGCACTTTCTAATTTAAAATATGCATGCCAATATAGCTCCGGTAGAAAGCAACGTCTTAATTATATTTCTGCTTTTAAATTTTCCCGGCGGACACCGAAATTAGATTTAACGCTTTTAAGAATCTAACATCCATCGCGAACGAATCTATTTAAAAGTTTGACAGTCAATTAAGGAAATGTACACACGAGAAACTATAAAGTACGAAATTCAAACGATCGTTTACGTTCTCCAAACAAAAGTTGATATTTTCATTCCACTGCTTCGATTTATAAACCCCGGTATCTGAAGCACTGCCAAGAGCACGTGTATTTATATATGATATTACTCCTTCGATTTTCTTATAGGTTACATAAGTAATTTTTTGAGGTACTCGGGATTTCAGTTAGTATGATAACACTTTTTATCGTTAAATGTGTCTAGGTGATTTCATATTCTATTATTGTTCAATAAATAGCATTACGCATATACAGGTGAGATTAAAATGTTTATATAACTTTAAACGTAAAATCCGCTCGAGAATTCCGTCGCAATTGAAGATCTTACCTACTGCAAGATAGTTGCATTAAAATTTTACACAATACTATTAAAATTATTTAATAGCATTTGCATGCACAGGATACAACAAGGATAAACAATTCAACATTTGGTAGCCATCGACTATTTTCATAAAGTTAATACTTTTCAAAACGGTAATAATTTTATTTCAGCTTTGCTTTAGAAGAAATTTAATAATTTTACTGAATTATAGGTAGATGTAAGCAATGCTTGCCAAAACGGGGGAAATACTTTTATCTAGTTATTTTGTTTGAAATCATGCGACACTTTCGAACGTTTTTCCCGATTTACGGTTAAACCTGTAAACGATACAACATTGATTTTTTTAAACGACGCTATGTATATTCTTCGTCCCTTTTCGATTTACCATATTTTTTTTCTTTCTATACATATAAAATTTTATTGATGTTGCGTAAAGAATGTTATACGTTAAATGCTACAAAATGATCCCTAAGTGTCCAAAACAGTTATTAAAAAATATATACAGAATGATTTATAGTAGGTGTAGAGAATTTGGATATATTATTCAGGAAGTCGTTTAGACCAAAACATGTTATATGTTTTCTTTCACTTACAGAATTCCGACAGATCTAAATTTTATTGATTTAGTCGTAATTAATACTTTTACTCCATGTGGTGATGTTTGCAGTGTTTCTATTTTTCTTGTATTTCTTCATTTATTGCGTTATGTTTCGCACATGTTAACCACGTGAAAATCACACTGATCTTATTGTTTTGTATCCTCAACGTTTTAAAGTAGATTTGCACTATCGTCTTAACATGGTGTGAAAACAAGTGATTTCATTAAGATCCAAATAGCGATTCCTAATTTTTTTTACCGCAATCTAATTACTGCACATGTATACATATACAGGTATTCCTATCTACCTATATATATATTTCACTGTTATGTTATATCATAAAGATTTGTATAAACAATACAATTATATTAATAGTTTCATTATCCCATGTAATTTACAATATTCATTATCATTTCTTTATATATTGCTCGAAATTATAATATTACTTAAGCTACACTCCAGCGAGAAAAATGATTAAAATGGTCACTATTTGGTTGTATAATAAGTAAGGATCTACTTGAACTTTGGAATGAAGATATAAAAGCATCAATTACAGAGATAACAAACTGGTTTCATGGTGGTTAGCGTGTGCATTAATTATCGCATTAAATGCTAATGCAACGGCAAGTTACAAGTTTCCTAACATTTCCTAGATATACAATGACGTAGAGGTCCCGGTACCGAAGATTCAAATGTTTTCATTTTAATTTATATAGGTAACCATTATATTGTAAACTGGATTTAACTGTATATAAATAATTATGCTTGTACATAAATACCGTATTATATAAAGAGATGTTAATTGTTTGATTTAGTTTTTTATTTATTTAAAAACTTAGATGCTTACTCTACAGTTTCGGAACAGATGTTATTTAAGATCTAATGTTTAGTCAAAATAAAAATGGGCGTTTCAAAATAAAAATGACTTGGTTTTGCATATAGTTAATGAAAAACCTCCAATATAATTAAAATAGGTAAATGTTATTTAGCTACATTACTAGTAGCCATTAAATAGTAAATACAAAACAATAAAAAAAAATAAAGCAGCGTTGGGCGAGATAATGCGAATAGACAGACTCGCGTTTTGTCGATTCTTGAGGAAATCTCTAAGCAATAGGAACTTCTTCTTACGCAACGAATAGACAGTAATCGCTGCAGAAATTTAGTCACTTACCTCAGCTTGTCCATCCCTGGTTTAGGATAATGAAAACAAAGACTAAGGTCCAAATTTAAAAACTCCAACTAACCCTCCACCCGAACTCCCATTCAGATTGGCCTCATTCAAGTGCTTCCTCAACTTAAATTAGAAAGTGATATTCGAAAAGTCTTACTTGAATGAATCCATGCTTACAAAAATTCGTCATCCATTAAAGACCTCATATTAACGGAAATTTTTCAAACTTATTTATATTTTATTTTTGGCGCCCTCTAGTGCCAAAAAAGCAAATGCCTGCCGTTCCAGGAGCAGTGCGCAGAAGCGTTACCAGTGTCGCCATTTCGTTGTTAAGTAGTAGTAGGGATGGTTTGGGGAACAGTATCCGCTTTATGTCGCTGTTTTTTGAACGGCAGGAATGCGATTTTTTGGCACTAGAGGGCGCCAAGAAATATGAGTTTGTCATTTTGAAAGTTGTGGCATTAACTATGAGGCAACAGCGACAAAATGTTAAGATAATTTATTAATATCGAAACGACGCAAATGATGCTAGGGTTGAAGAAAATATGTCTTGGTGCTTCTTTCTACATTTTTTTTTAGTTCTTTTCTTTTTTTTGTTATGTTGTCAGTTATCAAAGCATGTTTATCTCATTTTTTTTTTTATCCACGGAGAAACGAATTTATTTATTAATAACGAATAATATTATTATTGGTTAACGTCTACGTATGTTTGCGATTATTAATCTTTAGTAGCCTGTTTTGTGTAGTACCACAGGTGGTTCAAAAAGTCGTTAGATAATCTAAGAATGGCACTCACTCCTAGTATCGAAAATGTTTGTTTCTACCAAATCCAGTTATATTTATCACGTTGTTTCATTTTTACCGTCGACTTAAGTAAAGAATTTTCGTTTAAATAGAAAATTTGGAAAGAGGTGAGTTTCGAACCGTTGACACTTATTATTAAATTTTTAAATGCTCATATATTTTAGAAGGCTTTTAACGCCAAAAGACATATCAAAGCTATATTGGAAATTCAAAACAAATTAGCTCGTATACTTAGCCAGCAATGACTGAAAAGTATTTATTATGCGTCGTTATTGAATTGAGTGAAAAAATTGATCAAAAATTTCCTTATTTGAAAAAGAAAAAGATCTCCCACAAAACAATTGTACTGATGCACACCCGCGCAGTTTCGATAGGCCAAAATTATGACGAAATTAGTAAATCATTCCCTGTATTCACCAGTAGTAGAAGTCACTAGACCTTTTTTTTTTACTTCCAAATTTTACAACAATTTGGACGTTGCCTCATTCAACGTGATCGTGAATTCGTCGCCCAAACATATGCCTACTTTGAAGACCCTTCGAAATCCTACCTTTTGGAGGGTTCCAAGCTGGAGAAATGCTTGGAAAAGTATAAATGGGCGACGCAATGTTGAAAAATAAATAAAAATATACAGAAAATACTTTGTCTTTTTCCAAGGACTTATTGAACGACCCTTGTATGTTAGATACATGTAAATAGTCTAGTTTGTTTTATAGTTTTGTAACATGCGAAATATTTTCCGTATCTCTACTTTTTGTTTATTGTGTTGTAATTATATTCGATACATCAAAATATTCAAAATGAACGAAAATAAATCAATCATAGTGTAATGATTGCAATGTTTAAAAACGTTTTAAAGCTGCAGTTTTCAAAATGATAATTATCTTGTTGTATAATAATGATTGTTATTGATTAATCTGTTATCAATGAAAAAACATTGTTATATCTTTGGATGTGGCTATATGAAGTTCAGTAAATAACAGTAATACATGATTGTGATAGGCACGATATAATAAAAGGAATTTTTGTATAAAGTTACAGCACATACATACAGCATGATTTAAATTTCGCGGATAATTCAGTTAATTGTTTCCGGTATATTTACCAATTTTTTTTCTATCGTAATATCCCATTATTATTGGGAATATCTACTTAAATTATCCACAAAAATTAAAAAATGCCGGTAATCTCAGGATTATGCTGTTTATTATTTACAACTAAAACACTATCTAATGTAATTAATGTAATGAAATTTATCTGTTTATAAGAAATTTTATGTTGGAAATACTTTGAACTATTAACTTGTGCAGTCAATTAGTTGTGATAAATTATGGAAAACTACCAACTTTCCATGTCGGAAATGTACTAAAAGCCTTATTTAATCAACATCAATAGACTATAACGATGTTGAACTTAAATACCTCGCATCAGCACCCAGTCAATGATAATGCGCTTTTGTTGACACTTTTTATAGACGATACGCACAAGGTTAATTTTCGGTCATCGTAACTTCAACTTAAATGACCTTAGACCCTTACTTACGATTGGCGTATTGAAGGAATTCTATTGGTCGAAGCCTTATCTGCTCCTACATATAGCTAGCAAGCCAATTTTGATATTACAAGCACGAGTCACTTCGCGTGCAGCAGTCAACAAGTTCAGCGTAAAAGTCGTTTTTGTTTTAGGCAGTGTGGCAGACAAAATTCTAGTAATATGTCTCAGAAACTAAAGAAAGTATGCATCATTGGCAGCGGAAATTGGTAAATATTTATATGTTTAGTTTTTTCCTCGTGTCACTGCTTAACAGTGTGTCTTCAGTAAAGCATAACCTACCAAAAAAATTCAAGAATAAAAATTGCCTGATAGTTGGAATGCCGTGTTTACTTTCAAATTGTATGAATTAAAGTGCATTTTATTGTGTTCTAGGGGTTCAGCGATAGCAAAAATTGTTGGGAAAAATGTGCTCCGTTTATCTCATTTTGAAAATCGAGTCACGATGTATGTTTATGAAGAAATCATTAATGGCAAAAAATTAACGGAGATCATTAACGAAACACATGAAAATGTGAAATATTTACCAGGACATAAATTACCAGAAAATGTGGTAAGTGTTTATTATTAAACTGCATAGCGTCTAATAAATTACATAAGTGCAATTAAAATTGTATAAGTAGTAAACAGAATCAATGACAACTTTCTAAATATATCTTACCAAAAACATTAGTTAAAATATTTTCTTGTATTCTTTTTATAAATTAACACACCATAAATTTTGATTCATTCAAGGTTGCTGTTCCTGACGTTGTTGATGCTGCGAGAGAAGCGGACATTTTAATTTTTGTTGTACCACATCAATTTATTCGAACAATCTGCTCAACACTCCTGGGAAAAATTAAACCAACTGCAATTGGTTTATCATTGATCAAGGTAGGTGCTATTTCTCAAATACATGGTACTACGTTGTCATACTGGTTCGTGAACAATCAAATAACAAAAACATGACAATCATAATTATCTTTGCTATTATCGTAAAAACACTGTATTCAACAAAATCAAATTATTTGGTTTTGTTTAACTAGTTACTTATTGCTATCTTCCATTCCAAATACTTCTGCTCAATTTGGTAATTTATATATCAGCCTGAAGCCCATGTTTCACTGAGTTCAAAATTACAATTCTTTAACAATTAAAGAGAAAGTATTTAAAAACTCATATTTGTAGGTTATGTGCGAAATGTTTTTCTTAATGTTTCTAAACAAAATTTCGATTGGTAGTAATCCACGCAAAAGTTACCAGAAATAACCAATAATTTGGACAAAACGAGCGCGATATTTAAAAAAGTAGCAATTTTTTAGGCAACATGAATTATTGTTCATAGATGCATTTAACTACAACATAGGGTCTTCATTTTTTTTTTTTTTATAAAAGTTAGACTGAAATTCACTCCATTATTGCGTGTTCTATACAAATTTTGTCCAAAAAAGTCAAAAAACATGCGAACATAAAACTAGAAATAGTACATTTTTCATTAATTTTCTTTCTTTTCAATTGCTAAAAAAAGTAATGGAAATTTTGGACCCTGCGAACCTTGGGCTTTCTCGTGCATATAAATCGTCAAATTGATGGGTGGTATTAGGAAGTACGGCCAATCTAAATAATACAGACTATTTAGGTGTTTTTTTTTTTCTGACGTTTAACGATTTCGTATTAAAACAGTTGGAGGATAGTTAGAAATTTTAAAAATTGACGACTTTTTATATTTTTTATAAAACTACAGGTGTTTTGTGTGTAAAAAGGATCGATAATACGTAATAATAAACGTAGGTTATGTAACCAGAAAATATAGCTTAGTTTCCACGCTAATGATTCCGGATAGACAGAAACATTTCCGCGTGTTAGAATATTTTTTTCTCTCCTTTTGTTGCGTTTGCCGTGAACCATTCCATCAAAACTATGACGAAGCTATGGTTTCTTAGCATTATATATATATTTGGTTGTTCTTTCTAGGCATCTGATGTGTTCTATAAGTTATATATTTTACATACAAATATCCAATTAAGATACAAGGTTGCTTTTATTTTTAGTTAAATTTATTTATTTAGTTAGTTAAATTGTTTAAATATTTGGTTATACGTAGTTCCACCGCATTCTGTACTATTAATCTAACTGTTTTTTATAGCATTAGTCCTTTCTTTGTGAAGGCCTTTATATCATTGTCTTCTTCATACAAAGAAGCGATTGCTAAAGCAACTAATACGCAGAAAACAGAAAAATTAAAACTGAAAAACTATCAGAAATATAAAAAGCGTAATCATCTTTTATTATGTTTTTTAGAGAGCACTTGCTAATGTTTTCGTTCACAAAGCAATAACATCCAATTACGTAGTAAAAACTAAATGAGTTTTGTAAAACTAAAAAAATAAAACCTATAGTTAAACATATTAAAACTTAATGTTCGATCGGTATACGCCAGAAGCTATTATATTGAAAATTTACGGACTGTAAATTGTATTACAATTGATTAACTTGGCACTAGCTCTATGTTTGATTAAGAATTTGTGTTTTTTAAGGATAGCTCCTAAAATGCGCTTTTATTGCTTTTAGTGAGGTTATTTCATCAGAAAAAAAATGTTTATTTTCATCAAGCGCGCCACCTCAAAAAGAACTCAATTTCTGGTCTAACAAGTGTACAAAAAAAAACAAGCATTTATTAATTTACAATAAAAGTAATTTCTCCATACTTATAACGAGGTATCTCATTTTAATATTGAATCAAAGAATGTTTAACCTGCTTAACTTCTTGGGGAAAGATCGATACGTAATTTTTATGTAGTATTCGTATCAATATTACTAAATCGTGACTACTTATTCCAGAAATAAGAGCATTCAAGATAGCTTCAGTTTAATATAACCACGAATAACTTTTTTTATCTTTTTTGTTTTTATTAATTATTATAAATTCATTTTAGGGTTTCGATCATGCGGAAGGTGGCGGCATTGAACTAATTTCGCATATCATTTCCAAACACCTGAAAATACAATGTGCAGTGCTTATGGGAGCAAACCTTGCTGGCGAGGTTGCGGACGAGAAGTTCTGCGAAACTACCATAGGATGCAGAGATTCGAGGTTGGCGCCACTTTTAAGGGATATCATACAAACGGACTATTTCAGAGTTGTAGTTGTGGACGACGAAGATGCCGTTGAAATATGTGGCGCGCTAAAGGTACGATATTTTCAAATTACATTAATCCACAAAAGTTTGTTCTAACTTTAATTTTCAAATCTGTAGAACATAGTTGCGTGTGGGGCAGGGTTCGTAGACGGCTTAGGTCTCGGTGACAATACGAAAGCAGCTGTGATCCGCTTAGGTCTAATGGAAATGATTAAATTCGTCGATGTGTTTTATCCTGGAAGTAAATTGGCAACTTTCTTTGAAAGCTGTGGTGTTGCGGATTTAATTACGACTTGCTATGGAGGTAGGAATAGGAAGGTTAGCGAGGCATTCGTCAGGAGCAAGAAATCCATCAAACAGTTAGAGGACGAAATGTTGAATGGCCAGAAATTGCAAGGCCCTATTACAGCGGAAGAAGTTAATTACATGCTGAAGACGAAAAGAATGGAAGAAAAGTAAGTTTTATTATATCTTACAATCCTATGGTCAGTTGCACCCAATACAAGTTAAAATTGAGTATGGAATGTGACATATTCAAATGTTCATACCTGAATTTATGAGGAGAAGGATGATTTCATCCAGAATAGCGAAATATACAGGGGCTCCACTGCATTCATCTCGTTCGTCGTAATATTACGGCAATGCCCAACAAACCTGGTTGAATAAAGATATTGGAGAGATAGATTTGTTTAGTTGTGCAGAATATCGGCCGCATATAGTTAACATCGATACTATTAGACATTTACATAGTTGCCGTGAGCTTAAACTACATTCTAAATTTAAAACTTAATTTTTCTTGTTTCAGCTTCCCACTTTTCACTGCTATACATAGAATTTGCACAGGTGACGTTAAACCAGAGGAACTAATTAATTGTATTAAAAATCACCCTGAACACATGTAAGTTTATAGATCGTACAGTAACTAAGCGTGTGTTTCAATTAGTCTTCTTCCACTATGTACAAATTAATGCATGGCATATACCTCTTGATCATACAAGACTAAAGTTGTAACATAAAGATAATAGTTGTTTTTAATTAATGATTTAGAACACGTAAGGTGTGTTATTGTATTTTATCTTTACTCTTGTATGTACTTACAAGTTGTATATATGTTTTATCTTTATGTGCTAGTACCATAATGTGCATTGTTAGAGATTGGTATTAGTACTACTGAATTTGTTGAATTTGCGTTACTTTTTGTTGAAATATTTTATTTAGAACATAATGTGCATTAAGAATAATGCATTTAGAAGTCATTTTGTGCCACCAATATACAGTATAGAATGTTGACAAAGCTAATTTAAACCGTGTTTTTGTTGAATCTCCGCAAATTTATATTATTTTCTCCTATGTTAACATTATAGTCCAATCTTTTAAGGCACATGATCGCCTGCATTGCAATTCGTTTCTTTTTCAACAATAAAAATTCTCTGATTGATATAGATTGAAAAGTGTTTATTTCCTGTTTAGTAAATAGTGACGTATCAATTTAGATTTATCTGTGAAATAAAGATTAAATTATCATCTATTGAATGAGATTTGATACTAAGTTAATACAATTGCATTAGAGTGTTTTCCTTGTCACAAATTAATGTAACCTATTGTGATGGTTAGCGTTCATAATTTACGCGCGTGCTTCCACTAATTCGTTTGTATTAAACGGAATGCGTGTTTATTACAATTAAAGACATCTTATCATCATCATATCAAGAGATCAAAATGTATTAAAATAGAATATAGAAATAATTCAAGTTCTCATCTTCCAAAGGGCGTTCTTAACCTTTCAATTAGTATTTATTAAATTTTCCTCTTTTTTCCTTGATCCCTACTAATTCAAAACATATCTTTGAGTACATATCGGTGAGTTACGATAAAACTAAAACACGGTTTATCTTGTATCCAATACGTACAAAAATATGATCTAATATTTATTTAGTTTGTACTATTTGTATGTAGAATGTGTTTATAGTAGAAATCAGAATATGATTTGTATGCTTTATATTTTTGCATTTACTTTGGTAGATAGCTTTTCAGGTACATGTAGTATATATCTTCTACGTAGTATGTAAGTACCGACATAAAGATCTTTAGGTTGATTGTGTGTGACTATGTATAACTTCTATTACTTGCATTTAATTTCATAGCTTTTTTAACGGTTGAATATTGAGTTTTTTTTTTTTTTTGCTAGTTAACATATTATTTTGTGATTAATAATTGTCGCAATGTATTAAAAATTTTGGTATTTTTTGCGAGTAAACGTTAAAATTTATGTGTAATTAGAAATTATTGCTTCTTTATCTTTCAATTAATAAAAATTTGCTGTATATAGCAGCTTATCCGACTATTTAACACTAATTTATCAAAACTGTTTATATCGATATCTGCCGATATACTTTAATGCAGTACAGTTATTATCATTGACGCTGATCCCGCTTATATGTTCATTTCATTTTCAAAGATAGGGATATATAGCCATTATTACAGAATAGGATCGTTTATAAAAACACTATTTTTTTATTGCAGTCAATTTAAACAAATTTTTGATTTTGAAATGAAAAGATCCACGGTTTTTCTAATACTTCATTGAACAAAATTAAAGATTACTTCCCTGCGTTATTACATTATTATTACATTCATTAAAAAATTTAACTCTTGCTACTATAACATAAAAATTGTAATTGTAATATTGTTCATTACATTCTTAAAATTGGTAGTGTAATTTTATGTATCTAATTTTATAGCTCAATGTATATAGATTTTTTAAGTAAATAACATTCAATGGTATAACTGAAAAGACAACGAAAGCTGAACTTAAAAATAAAACAGAATGGCATTATTTATATGTACATTATCAGATAGATATAATATGGTTTAAAGTGCAATGATTATCAAAACTATCTACTATTAGAACAGGCGCACGTTCGGCTGAAACACTTGGCAATCATTCTCCTTTTACATGTATTTACCCCGATAAACTTTCTACGCGAAAGGTATCGTAGAGAGTTTCGATAATTACTGCGCTCAAAACAGCGACATTAATTCTGTCGGGCAGTGTACATACATAGAAACGTACAAACGATCATTAATTGTAAACGTTTTACTTTTAGCCTCAAGTATGGTAAACAGTATCGTACACTTATTTGAATATGTCATCTTTCATCGGCATTAATCTTGAATTATAGGACTGTAAATCTCAAATAAAGCTTATAATACAATCCTACGAGACTGTATAGGAAAAAACTCAATATTTACTGTCATTATTCTAACGTAATAGAATCCGTTGCTTAATATTTAGATTACAAACTGTTTAACAAACTAGATATCCTTTTATTTTTCAGATATAATCCGAGGAATATATCCTTTTCATAATAATCTTATTTTCGCCTGTATCGTTTGTTAATTTTTAGTTTTATTGTGATATCTATTTTGCGATAATATGCCTTCCGACAGACAACTAAATCAAAAGATCGCGCTGTATGCGGAAAGACTGTTCTGATCGTACAAATATTTTATCGTATGTATGTAAATTCTATTAACAAATGTGTACAATATATTTTTATTCAATTTTAAATTTATACTTTGTAATAGCAAATATACTTTAAGGCAAATTTTAAATTTGACATACATGAGGTAATAAACAACTATGTGTAATAAAGTGAATTTATGCTATACTGCCTTTTTTCCATTATTCCTTCAAAATTACGAATAACTTATTTATTTATAAATTTATGCATTTTAAATAAGACCTGAATCTAAAGTAGGGAAGATGAAATACAATTAACAATATATTTGTTTATATTTTTGATGAACTGCAAAACTGGTGCACCTTTCCCCACATCACCACCACAAAATACACTGGCCACAATTAAAAACTTTACCGGCTAAAACTGGTGCTTCAACACCGTAATACAATCGAATAATTGCGATTAAATCTGTGCGCAATTTCTTGAAAACTAACACCACCTTCATGTAGCTCGATAATCCGGCCACGTCGGAAAGGAGTTAATTGTTCGTAAGGTGTACTTTGTCATCTGCGGCGCATCACTAACGACTCCTTGCAACATACTGCGTGCGTTTTACTAATTTTTGTACGTTTGCTTTGCAACTATCGTATTGCATGTAACAGCTGTTCTTGTAAATGTTGAAAAACAAACTATACCAATCCAATATGATAAACAAGTATTTCACTTGACTTTCATTTTAACGGAATACTCCAACAATTTAGGGATGGTGCATTTTTAATTGCAACCAGTATATTATAGTAGCAAGAATAATTTTTTTTGGGCATATGTAAAATTTGTAAATTGGTCCGGTATTTAATTCAGATGTAATCAAATAAAGTGATCCATTTTGACTTTGTTTTATTTTTTTCTGGAGATAAATTATATGTCGTAGTAAAGCTTCAAGAGTGATTTTTTTTTGAGGTAAACCCTTCTGTTCATGGAGGAACATTCCATTGCATTTCCAGATCTATACTTAAATTTCAATATGACATATTAGTAATTAAATTATTTATTGAACCAGTGATGGAGATAATTACAAAATAATGTATTCTTTGTGGCAGATATACTGAATTTTGACTTAATGATTGCATTTTCTTTATCAAATGAACTAATCTTGAAGAGGTTGCCAGTTAAACGCAAAGGATTGAAATAAAATGATTTTTTTTGTATAATGCAATGAAGAAGTGATTGCATTTTCCGTTGTCTATGAACTGAAAGCAATGTCACCTGTGGTGACGTTATAAAGGTACCTGCTATGAAAGTATACTTGGACAGCTGGCAAGCGACGAAGCGGTATAAGGCTCGCTTTCGTACAGGTTTACTGTGTTAATGATATAAAAATTTTGCCAGAAAAAATAAAATACGAGTCAAATAAATTTTATCGTGAATTAAAATATCAAAGATATGTTTTATTTACATATTAGAAACTAGTTCAACTCATTTGAAGTGGTTTAATTCCTAGAAATAACTACATCATTTCCTTTATTGTAACGTTTAACGTAACGTATGTAGAAATAAAAATGTTGGCAAAACTGGATTATTTCCAGTTATAACAGAAACGAATGTTAACTTGCTTATTTTAAATAGAACATCTTGTATATTTCATTCATTTTCTGAAACGCATATTATCATGCTACTATAAAATCAATCATCTGGATAGGCAACAGGATGTCTCGGTTGACACCTCAAATTTATCCTAATTTATAGCTACATCTTACATTAACACACATAGGCTGCGATTTCGAGATGATGTAATCAAATTGTTTTGTTAAAATTATTAAGCACTATATTTTCTCTAAAATAGTCGCGATACAATTTAGAATAAAGATTTTCGGAAAATTATTTCTTAAATTTTGTTCTAGGGATACTAAAACTGATCTTCAAGTCCAATCCAAACTTTAACATTGCTCGAATGTTCCAATAAAGTAAATACGATTAAGCTGTATCAAGTGTTAATGCTCTTCCTTTATTCTATTCATGTTCATTTGCAATAAGTAGTAGTTTTAAGCGCTACTATTAGTACGTGCCAGTAATTTTCTTGTAACAACAATATTGACGATTATTATTTATTTGCATTTATTTTATATGTTTGTACTTACTTGCATGATTTTGCTGTCTTTTTTACAAAAGAATTGTTATAATTTTGTAAGAACTAATAAAAGGTAATAAGGGAAGAAGTCGTTTGTTTTCTTTTCATTATTGTAAGTATTAAATCCGACAATTTTTGGTAAGTATTATACGTAGTTTTGCTCGTTTTAGAGAGTTGTGAGAATTTTTGTTTTATAAAGGTACCTAAAACGTAGACGAATTGTACAGAATTTACTTGAGAAGAATTCATTGAATTATATGTTATAATCATTATATTTTTAATTCAATAAAATTGTTAATCAGAGCAAGTCTTGTAGTAGCTCCTCATCGAATATTAAAAATATCTGAAAATAACTTAAGTAGGAGTGTATTAGGTCCAATTGAAAAATGTAACTATAGTAAGTAAATATAGTTTTTCTAATTAAGGTAATGCTCAACTAATGTCTGTTGTAAATATTTCTGTTTCCAGGGTGAAAGTGGAAATGAAAGACTTAGAAGTTTGAGGCATCCGTCAAATGCAACTGTTATTTTAAATTATTGTAGTTAAAATGATCTTTCATACATGAAGTTATAAATTTGTTAATTAATAAAGGTATGTTACTCATTTATTGTATTATTTGTGAATATTAGTATTGCCAAAGGCTACTGCTAAATTTAAATGAATCATGAAAAGCAATATACTGTATACATGGTCTCCTACTCCAAATAGGAACACGGGAGCTTTAAAAACGACCTATGGTTCAATGTAAGAACTGTTAGAGAGTTGTTTGAGTAACTGTACCCGTTATTTATTTATTTATTTGAACGGTAGGTGCATATATCTTCTGACACTAGAGAGGGGTGGGTGATACCACCAATATCATGAGATGCTATATTGGCAGCACTATTTTAGTTATTACTTCTCTAGACAATCTTTATATTGAGGTAATATTTCGCGTATGAAGGGAACTAAAGTAGTAAGCTAACGATAACGATGTGAAAAAAAAAAAGATCTATTATAAGCTATTGCCATGTATTACGAAAAATTAAAAAAAATAATTTTAGTTAGCAACATTTATATACAGGGTTACCTGTAAATAACACGTAAGCTACCGAAATCTGAAGACTACCAATCAATGTGTTACTGAAAATTTAAAAAGAAATTTATTTGTAACATATACATTTTCTTCAAATTTTACGGCCCAAAATGCAGGTAAAGCCGGTCCATATCTTTGTTTCTCCTATATTATACAAATACCGCTGATGAATCAAAGTTAACCCAGATGCCAATAAAAAACGATAAAGCATTGTAGATGCTATGAATAGTGAATAGTCTATTGAAATGCATTAGTCTGTCGTACAGCTGATGTCGAAGTGTTTATGTGTTTACATTGAATATGCCGATAACCATATGATTTGCGTTCTTAATGTTTAAAGTTAATGCATCCGAAATGTCGGGTTTTGAGTTATTTGTAGTTATACATTCTTTTTCTTTTTATGAAATTTGTGGTGGTCCTAACAAGGATCGATCTAGGCGAAACAGGACAAAATAATTTATTAATGTAAAAAATGTTCGAAATGTCCACCGTGAGCTCTAATACAGGCATCAATTCGGCGACGAAAGTTATTATGCACACGAGTAAAATTTACCATGTCTTCGCGAATGCGTTGAGCTGCAACATAAATGCGATTTCGCAGATCTTCGACATTTTCAATATCAGGGCGACGATCATATACCAAGCTTTTCATGTATCCCCACAGAAAAAAGTCTAATGGATTTAGATCGGGACTAGAGAGGTGGCCATGGAGTACGACTTCCATGTCCAATCCATTGTGGAAATCTTTGGTTCAAAAATGCTTGAATTACTCGACTACTATGCGCGGGTGCTCCGTCATGCATAAACCACAATTGTTGCCGTATCGCTAGTGGTATCTCATCCAAATACTCGGGTAATTCATCTCGGAGGAACTGTAAATAGGATTCTGTATTTAATCGTTGTGGGAGCACATGTGGTCCAAGTAGGTAATCGCCTACTAAACCCGCCCAAACATTGACAGATATCCTAACTTGCGAGGCGCCTTGGTGTATCTCGTGTGGGTTTTCGTCTGCCCAGTGGTGAATATTATGGTAATTCAAAATACCATCTCTTGTAAACGTGGATTCGTCGGTAAAGAGAATTACTGACGCAAGACGTGGTTGACGAACTTCGGTGCGTTGAAACCACTCGCAGAAGGCAAGACGGCGAGGATAATCTAATTCTGTTAATCTTTGCACGCGCTGGATGTGATACGGATGAAGTAAATTATTTTTCAAAATTCGATGCACCGTCGTTTGGGACACATTTACTTGCTGGGCTAAAGTTGTAGTACTTATGCCTGCTTCCGCCTCAACGATGTTTAAAATATGCTCTTCTGCTTGCTGAACTCTACGTGATATATGACGGCCACGACCTTCGAAACGTGGATATCCGAACGCTGCTTCAGCGACTGCCGGTAATTCCCATACGTTAACTAAGACAGAGTCGGACTCGAATAAAGAAAAATCATTTTCTCGTTACTACGTGCACATAGAACCATAATATTTTGTATTTAGGCATTACTCATGTGTTTCTTTCACCTAATTTTTTTTTCGTACTATATCCGAATAAGACTGTATATACATATATATATATATATATATATATATATATATATATATATATATATATGTATATACATATATATAAATATATATACATATACAGGGTTAGTAAAAAGTCCCGGAACGGTCGAATAACTTTGTTATTTGAAAATAATGATTTCTGAAATTTGGTATGGGGGTATAGTTAATATAATTAATATATAATTATTATTTATATTATTAATATACATAAAATGCATTTATATATGTATATATATATTTTTTTTTTTTTTGTATATTGCACTGAAGATTCTTGGCAATTTTCATGCACCCAACGAAATTATCAGAAACTACACAGAATCGTGTTTATTCGTCTCATCAATGGGTTCGTGTTGCCCGCTCATTTCCACAAGAGTCGACAAAACAGGAGTCTGTCTAGTCTCTGCTAAAGAGGAATAACCAAAATAGACAGTGTCGTTGTTTATAAATTGTCCTAGAAATAAAAGAAAACATACAGAATCCTCTGACTTCTTTTTGGAAGAGACTAAGCCAACTTATAAATTCAAACGAAATTCATACTAACGAACAAATACCGTAGATTATACAACACCCACTCGTGCAGCATGTTACGTAGGTTGCCTCTATTTCCATAGCCGGTTGCGCTCGACTACTTCATCGGTGCTCTATCTTTCTCGTTTTATTGATGATACTCCGACCCTAGGACGCTTGACTTCTATCCTATGTCCCAAACATTTTCCACCGCCAGTTTGGTGTACGCTACCGTAAGAAATGTATTAACGCGTCAGGTGCTTCTGTGTTTTTGTGTTCTTTTTCGTTAGCTTCGTAAACACTTTGTGGGACACTTTAATTTGATTATGACCTTCTTTTAAAATTGTAAGTGTTGCTAAGATGGTAAATAATGTGCGATTTTTTTTCATTTCTTCTTTCTTTCTAAAGTAATTACATATTACGTGCGATATTTTAACGTCATAAACTTTATAATTTCAAAACACGCGACGCTAAAATTTGAATAGAAATAACACGAAAACATGGTTTTATTCTGTTTAAGTATGTGTACGCTCAACGGGCAATTCTTAAGAGAGTATAAATCTATATAATACCTACGAACTGTACATTTTAGAGCAGGATGTAGTTCATCAGTGGTTTTTAATTGGAAAAAATGTCTTTTGTCTTTGTAATTGTTAAATGAAACGGATAAACACCATGGACGCTGCTATACTATAATATTAATCCGTAATTGAATTAAGCGGAACTAAACGTTCTATTAGTAATAGTATCATTACAAATACGTTATGTATATATAAGGTATAAGCTGTTCCACTTGCGACATTTCCATAGGCTACGTCGGAAACTATAATAGATATTAAAAAAATGGGATGGGAATGCTTGAGGCCATTTTTTGGAAAAGATAATAATGTAGCTATTGGTAACGTGTTGGTTACTGGATGATATTTGGTTCTTGGATAATTTAAAAAATTGCTATACCTCAGTTGTTATTAATAATCATGAAAATAGCATTATCATTGGTTCTCGTTTTTGGCATTGGCATTTCAATGTTTCACGATTCCTGAAAGTATTTCTTCCATTTATCTATGACAATTTCTTTCTTTTTCTCCTCGTTTTTTTTTTATGAATTTGTCTTGTTCCTGATGGATTTAAGTACTTTGTAAAAAAGTGATTGGTTATCTCTGCTAAGTTCTCCTATGCATCTTCTATTTCGCATCGGTTAGTAAGATCTGGGCTCCTTCTTCTTTCTTTATAAACTTCATATTTTTCCGAAGCTTTATTAGAATGCGCATTTCTTGCTTTTAACCCGTTGTTTTATCTAACTCCTTTTAGTTATTGTGTTTGGTTTATTAACTTCTTGGGCAACCACTACAAGTCATTAAATTCGTTCCAAAATTGTTCTTATCTTAAGCCATATTTTCGGTTTTTCGTATTCTTTAAACTAGCTGAGATAATTCTAAATTTGGAAAAATGGTGACAAAAACACATTCAAGGAGCATCTGTCTTATATTTTCAACAATTTCTGGAGCATATGCAACCATATTGTCGTTCTTCAATTTTTAGCAAAACTCTAAGAGAACGTCATTACCTAACTAATAAATGTGGTTTATTATTGTTTATTTCTGTTTACATCACGAGAATTTTCAGAAAATACTTTATTACTATGTATATGGTTGCTGTTGTAGTATTATTATCATCATTAACGTTTCATTGGTCTAGTTATAAGAGGACCTACATCTAATCGGGCAGAGTTAAGCGCTGTGTGCTTGAGTTCGGTTATAAATAAATTATATTAATTGGTCCAGTATATTGTTCGCAGTTTCACCCTTTACATCGAGAGGGTAATAATAACAAAGCCATGAAACACTTTATATGGTAAAGCTCCCTGAGGTTATGACAACCTTTAATAAGCCTATATACCCCGTTGGGCCGTCACTACACTTTAACGACGATCTTATTGGCTAAATCTGAATTCCTGCATTCACTATTGTGAATATTAAATTAGCTGCAGTGATGCAATAGTTGTACAACGTTACCCGCATCAACAATATCGTTCTTGTGTAGTAGGTGGTGGTTAATGCAATGAATGCAATATCATCCAATAAAGTACCAATAGAATGCATAATCTAAGATAATATTTGGAATTTTTTAGATAGCATAAGATTATGCTTTCGGGCACTATAAGCAATAGCGATATTATAAAAGGATTAATCTGTTTCAGGTTTCAGACTACTCGGCCTTATATTATTTCTTATGAAGCAGTAAGCACTCAACAGCGCAAAATAAATACATGCTTAAATATAGTGCAGGTACATTTTCACAAAGAAAGTCGGACGCATTTATTATTAAATAACCATTTCAATTAACATTTCCATAAAACAAGAGAAAGGCCCTAATCATTTTGTGATTAGTGGAGCACGCCACTTATGTAAAGCTTTGAAAGCAAAACATTCCTTCCGTTATGCTGGTATAAATACGAAAATGACATTATTCCGTCTCAGTACAGAAGTACGTACAGATAACATCTTTTTAATATTAGTTGAATTGAGATTAGACGTCTGCGTGTAATTGTTATTCACTTATCCTAAGTAAAGAAATTACTTTGGGGTACTTGTACGGATTATCCCATCGGCATCTGTAACGGCACTTCTAATTGATCCATCTTTTCACCATCGTAGTGTTCACGTCTCTACGTAAATGAAAAGGAAAAATATTCGCTTCATATATGGTACGGTTAACGGAATTCGTTGATATTAGAAAGCATTTCGTGATTCGAAATTTCGTAAGTGGAATCACATTTGAATGCAATTTATGCACATCGTTGCGATATGATTTATTTACTTTTTATTGCGAGGCAAAGCAGTGTTAATGACTTTTTCCTTCCAATTTCCCGCCGATAAAATAACATTTCGTTAAAAAAAGTCGAGTAAACAACTTCAGGTGCGAGAAACAAAAATTACCAACATAAATCACAATTATACCTGTTTATTTCAAAATTATGCTATCATTTCGTATAAAATAAAAACTTTTTTTCATGGTAAGCAGCCTATTACTAATGTGCCTGACACTACCGTACCTCTACCTCAACGTGTTAACCATGGAAGCGAAAGATACTTTAATGGCTTCTAAGCAGTTAAGCGTGTTATTTGAAGTAGTAAACTATTGATCCAAGACTTTTAAAATATTCGAAAAGGACAAACAAATTTTTCGGCGATAGTTTTTTAAATTTCTCGATTAAAGTTAAAAAATTTAAATATCATCAATCTGGTTAAGAAAGTATTTCTTTTTGGACTTCGTAACAAAAAAATTGCCACCGACGGAACAGTATATCCTTCGTTTGGGTCACATTTCGATTATTAAAGAAAAAAAAATTGTTTTGCGTAAGCATCAATATTGATGCTTATAAAAAAAAAAAAAACAGGAGTCAGAGCAACATATAAGAAGTAATGTTAAAGGGAAATCCACAGGAAATGTTTGACGTAAGGAAGACGGCGAAGGTGAGGCGGCAATGACAATTTTAACAACGCGAGAAGTAAGAAATTGGTTGATTATTAATTGTGGAACTTCTGTCAATTGAAAAAATTTTACGTAAAGATAAAAGGATATTTTAATTAAGTAAATAATAGTAACTATGCATTAAGCGAAGCGGTGGAATAGTGGGAAAAATAGGAGGCTAATAAACCACGTGAACATTGCGGCGCCGGGTGATGACGTAAATGGGAGGTCAATTATAATACTTCATCTTTCGGTTCGTAAAATGTACATTTCACTATATAACGGACGTACACGAGAAAGTAATGCAGCTCGACAACTACAGAGCCCCAGTACATCACTATCTCATTCTAACATTTACACCGAGAGCACCTTTGCATTTTGAAACAAACATTCATCCCAATTTTCTTTCGTAACCCGAAAATTCCCCAACAAGGGTATTGTACACCTCTGAGGTATTTACATAGCGACTTAAGCAGTACGATGCATACTTACCTTTAAAATTTTTCTAAAATAAATTTCATATTGGAATTTTGATAAGAAAGCAAACTGTCGCCATTTTTATTGAGAAACTCAACGATTTGAGTACTTAAGCACTTACGATCGTTTCTCTGATGTTTTCTTGTCCAAACCTAAAAAATGTTTATACGAACACATACAGAAATAAGAATACTGTTCAATTTTGAGACAAATCGTCTGAATTGCTCTCTCAAAAAATTGGCAATGACGTCACAGACTGAGTCGATAATGTTGATAATAATAATGAAAAGTACCTAATAGTTGCAAATAACTAGTTCATTAGCCTTTGTTCGCATATTTTATATATAATTATCACATTCCTTTTGAGTTCTGGTAAATAGATAAGATCTTTAACCGAAAATTTTCTATTTTCCTGATAATAAACTTTTATAGCGAAATCAAAAGTAGTTCGTAACAAACTAGTTACACTAACACTGCATGTAATTAATTTGATCTGCTTGATCGAATTACGTAATTACAAGGACGGCGACTTAGTATGATGTGAAAGTGTTTATTACATTATCTTCAGTATGATGCATCGTAGCGTGGACTGGATTTCATTTCAAAATCTCTTTAATAAATGATGCATTTATTTATACAGGCGCTCTACAAGAACTAGGTTTTATTTAAAGCAAGAAATACAAAAAGATTAACTCGGTAGGTTAGATCGGAAACAGGCGTCAATCTTATCATTTGATCTTATCAATAGACCATCTTGTTTATTTTAACATGATGCATTAAAACTAAAAGTAGGTTATACTCGCTGCACGCTTTCAATAAACTCTATCAACCCTGAAGTGTTTATTTATTCTCTTAAAAGCGAGCAGTGATGTAAAAAATCACTTTGAGAAGATGCTAGGTTATCCTTCGGAGTCTTACTCAGAGATGGTTTGTAAAATGAAGCAAAAATATTTTATTAATACAAAATCAAATTTATACAAAATTCAATTATTGAGAAGACCGGTTTGTGCACATATACAATATTTCAGGAAGAAGCGAAAATTCTTCAAGTATTTTGTTGAAAAAATCAAAAAGGAACATTTTCGAAGCGCTGCAATACCCAATTAGATTGTTAACGATGTAGCTACTAAAAGAATAATTTATGTAAAAAATATGCTACCATTAATTATGAAATTATACATGAAAAATCTTGAAAACTACTATTATAAGGTTGAGAAGCGGTCTTTTTTTTTAACCCGCCCGAGCGACACTGAACAGTTTTACACAAAACCTTGGCTTCGAAAGCCTAAAACATTGGGATGTTGTTCCTAAAGATTTGCTTTCTATTGTTCAATTAATAACTATCACCTATTAAGCGAGCGTTTGTTTGGATCTAGTGGCCAACTTACACCAATACGCTCGCTGTCTTCAAATTTCGAATTCAATGGTCACCGAACGTAATACATCCGATACAGGAACAGTATAAGATGCGAGAAAATATGCGTACATGGTATAATATTTACGTTACGATTCGGCTCCTAACCTCTCTGCGCGTTTATATGATGGTGAATATACATGTACGCGTACCTTAAAGAAAGATATGTAAACCTATAGCTATATTTCTTTTCTTACGTTAAAAAAATTTGGTCGCGCTAGAAAATGGAATTTTTTTAAAGAATAGTAATTCTCGTATCTGGTATTTCACTGTGGATATCTTACTAAGACGAACGAAACTTCGTATTAATGATAAGTCTAAATCTCGTTACTCGATTATGATTCGCGAAGGTGTGATTCATCGCACACGCACTGCAGGGAACGTCCATGTGATAAGCGTTAATCCGTCTATAAGCGTCTCATTTCTAATGTTTAAAGCCTAATATGTAAATAAATGGTTTACAAAAGCTATACTAACGAGTGTATTGTTTGGTTATATATAATCTTGAGTAATTAATATCTGAGAAAAGATCGCTTGAAACATAAGAAATTCATCTTGAATTGCATAAAAATAAAAAGATCGAGTTACAGTAAATATAATTTTTAAAATTTTAAACTTTACCTACCATATCATATCATCACTTATCATCAATTTATTGAATTTTGCTTTTTTTTGGATAGCTCCCTTTTCGCATAGTGTTAAAGAAGAACTGTTTCTTTCTTATTTCATTTATATAGTTATTAGATTTTAATAAACTACAATTCCAAATATTTCGGAAGAACGATACAACAATAAATACACATAACACAACTGCTGCAGATGTCATTCCAGCAGCCAAAACGGTTTTAGCCAACTTTTCAAGTCAAATACTTTTTTCTATGTGACGCTTGCGTGATACTCTCCAGAGGTATGGGCGACACGAATCATAACGACCCCTAAAACAACCGCATAATACGATTCGTACCGAAAGAACGTAACGATACACGACTCTTTGCACTAAAAAAAAATGGAAGATTCGTATCGAACCGATTTTAGACAAAGTAGATATTAAAGGATATAATTATTCTTTGCATTTTACTCTAGATGTTGCAAAAATAAAATAAAATAAGTCATACTACGGTACGACACCGGGCATCTATAAAATAAAATGATTTGCGTAAGTTGCACATAAATAGTGATGATTCGTACCGTACGAATAACATATGGGAATCGAATGAATTGTAAATCCAACCCATCGCTAATGTTTACCATTTTATTATATTATTAAATTTATTTCTGAACACGCTGCGTATAAGGTACAGTTGGGGAACGAACCCCATCCAATAAGTAGACTATTACGTTACTCCCCCGTCTTCTTTTGTTTGTGTTGAACGTACTACCGCCTAATTTGATATTTTGTAAAACTCGGGATGTTTTGATTTGTTTGTAATCTAAAAGGTTGTCCATTTACGATATACGCAATTTCTAATAACGTTACATACGAATTAACCCGGTGTTTTATCCCAATTTGTGGTTGAGGTTAAAATATTCAAGATGGCTGGTGGATTTTGAGTCTGTGAATGTTAATACCGAGACTTTTTTACATTGCACTGGTTACTAAAGCTATCAAAGTTAAACGAAAAGCCACGCAGGGAAATATGCAAAATATAAATATACTTGGCACCAAATAATTAAATACAAGACGTTGTTTATCTAGGCCCGCCAATTGCCGTCGTAGATATGCACGACGAAGGCTTTTGTTAGTAATTACCGTTCAAATATTACGAAAAGTAGAAAAATTCCTTAAGATACGCTTAAGCTTTTTGTTTAGAGACAAATGGGAAAACACTTAACCTCTTTTCTTACGCTTGTATATAGTAACTACTTTAAACATAATACCCGTTTTTTTTTTTTTTTTTTTAAGCATTCATTTGTGGGTTTATAATGCAGTGCAAGATAGTAAATTTAATAAACCACAAGATAATATATAAGTTAACGCCAACATCAATTTATTTGTATAACGAAGAAAAAAAAACTAGGACGATACATAATAAATTAATTGTGCGAAAAAGGTATTCATACACCAAAAAAAGATAGTAGCTAGGTAGGGTTAGTAGATGTTCATTAGTAAAGATGACAAAGGCAAGTGGAATTATTCCTTCTTTGCAGCGACTAGATAGACTCGTGTCTATTCGCCTCATGAGAATACTGGTGTGCCCGAAAGTCGATAGAACACGAGTCTGTCTAGTCTCTGCAAAAAAAGTAATAATTTTATCCGCCTTTGTTCTCTCTAGTAATTACGCTAACAGGCTGATTTGGGCGAGGATCATCTTCCAGCGCTCCGTTAAGAACTTTATAATCGAGTTTGTTCATTTTGATATAGGTAGATTTAGAACTAACGCTGCTGCAAAGATAAAAAACAATGTAACGAAGCACCGAAGAAAACTGTCTGATCCGAGAATATGAAAACGATCCCTAAAGATTTTGTAACCATATCATCTTATGTAGTTGTACACTTTTTTTTTAACAAGTCGTACAAATAAATATAATTTTCGGTACTTGGATGTTTGCCACTGTGTATTTATATTTGAACTTAACATAAATATTTGAGTTTTATATACGAATATCCAGTACTAAAACACATTTTCGAAGCGTTGTACCAATTTACACATCTTTCTAAGTAAATACTCGAAAAGATTATTTGTAATCAAATTAATGTAGAAGCTCTCCTTGTAGGATGCTGTGATTGTATAAAAGCAGTAAGCGTTTTGTGTTTGAGATCGATATTTTTTTGTGAAAAAGAAAAAATGCGAGCTCCTTTAAGCATGTTTTTCATAACATTCTCGCAGACTTCTTTTAGTCCGAATGTTGTACTTAAACATAGGGATTGTGATTAAGTTGCTTGTGTACATCTTTGTAATGGTCATGTTGAATATGGGTATGTTCATATCTAACGCTTATTTGCTGTTATATTTTTATAAATGACAATAACGCTGATACGCATTGCAATTGCGGAATCATATTAAAACGAAAAATATTTGAACTATAAAAACGTGTATTTTCATTTTAACATCTGTTTTCTTTGCAACACCTAATGCGGCCTGGGTTCTCTCTCTCCGTACAACTTGCAAATCTGTTAAACAATACGTATGACTATGATTTCATTGTTTCATTGTCGGCAATTTACTCCCAAGTGTTTCCATGTAAATGACGAAATGGCGGGCTTGCGTATATGCGTATACATATGTTTATTTCCAAGGATAAAGAGGCTAGGAAGAACGTTGATTCAAACTTCCGCACATGAGTAGATATTTTTGTTGGATATAATTCCGCTCTAATTGCCGATTAAGAAAGTAAATAAATACGTGTGGAAATGATGACACGTTTTGTTTTTTTGAGTAATAGATAAAACTTATGTATGTCGCCTTTATTTAATTTTCATTATACGTTCCTGGAACATTAAGAAATGTTGATTAGGAACTTTGTGTTTATACACTGAATTATTACTAAATATTATAATCAGGGATTAATCAATAATGAAAAATGAAGGGTAGTTTGAGGTAAATTGTAAATTTTTATTTTCGCAGATGTAAAACGGGAGCTCTTTCTTTTTGTCCGTATGTATATATTGTACAAGATCACGGAATTAATTTCCGAACGAAACAATGAGTGCCCATATGTTCTCTTTTGCTCGCCTCATCTCGTTTCGTTCGAAAATTATTTTTCCCTGAACGTACGTATGTATTCCAGCGAATCATTTACTTCCACGTTAGACGTTACAGTTAATAGAATTGGACCCTCAAATTCAAGTTTTAAAACACGTCAGAAGTAATAAAACAGGTATTATGAACATAAAGAGCTTCATAAACAAAAAACGTATATATTTATTAGATGATAACATACGTATTCCAAAGCTAAAGGTGATCTCACTAGCTGGTACCAAAAAACTAAACGATCTCATTAAAGAACAAGAAAATGAAAATTTTCGGACGGATTTCCTAAACTACATAAAAATAATGATCTCGTATTTGGAGGCTTTTTTATGTTTTTAGTCAATTCCCAAGCCAAGAATGTGCTAAGCTATGAATTAATGAAAAAACCGTTTCCTAATAACAATCCCTTCATACATAAATAGTCTAGTTGATCTAGTCAAACAAACAGTCAAATAGAATTAAGATGTTTGTGTGCGAGAAAATCTGTGCGATGCGCCGACAATGTCTGTGCGTTAGGTACCTATATGCAGTGGTTTATTAGTTTTCCATTTATCTCCATCCATCACGTTAAGAGTGATTGCAATGTTTAACGTACAAATTGGAACAGATCAAAATGGGCGAATTGTGAGCCCATGCTTTGCTATACTCCCTGCCATACAAACTCGATATGGGTAATATGTAAATGTCTGCATCAGCGATAAAGAATTTTATTGTCGTCTGTATACGAAATAACGATCAAGGGTCATTTTATTGTTTTTGCTATTCATAACAGTTAATATATCAGTACTCAGCAGAATTGTAACAAAGAATAAGAAGAATTGGTTAGGTAATCATTGTTTGGCGTTTCTCTTTAAACATAATAATGTTGAAACTAAGCGTTATCGCTTCTAATCTGGTATGTGTAGTCGTACCGTAAACCAAATGCACTTGTTTCATATCTCCTTACATCAACAATAGTTCTATGTTTGATACCGATGTTTATACTAGAAATACCATTTAGAATACTATAAGTTCATATCTTCATCGGCACTTTTTCAGTTGCCCTATCTAAAATTTTGCCTTAACATCGTACAGATTTCTGCGTTGCTACTGACCGTAAGAAACAATGAAGTTTTAGGCGATTGCGTAGAACGTGACAACGTGACAAATGCAGCATTTTCCAAAATCGAACGGATCTCACTGATTCTAATGTGTTGCGCAAATAATCCCGGCACATCAAAAAAAAAAAGAAACACTGCGTTTCTCACGGTCGTCTATTTTTATTCTTACAGCAACAAAAACATCGTACTTACGTACGAGAATAGCCTCCGACGTTTTTATAGAGGACGACTAAATGGCGATATTGATATTTGGCATTATTTTCGCGAAATTTCACATTAGAGAGGACAAAAGCGAGTGAAATCGTACCTGTTTTGCAGCAACTAGACAGATTCGTGTTTTGTCGACTCTCGACGACACCGATAGGCAACAAGGGACCCTTTCTTATGAGACGAATACACATGGGTCTGTCTACGGGTCGCTGCAAAAAAGGTATGATTTCACTCGCTTTTGTCCTCTCTAGTTATAATTTGTTGGAGCTAATCCAGTGATGCAGAAGAAAGATTATTTCGTTGGAGATTTCATCAGAAATAAAATGGAGCGCCCCGCATATATTTCCGATTGCGGGAGGTTCCGGTGATATATTAACTTCAGAATAATCACGGTATACCCGCAAAGTATGCCATCCCAGGAAGAGAAAACGTAAGTAGAAGAAAATTTTAGAGCTATAGAGGCATAGCACTGCTCAATGTTGCATACAAAATCTTAGACAAATATATCAAAGACGTGGCAAAAATGGAGTGTTATGGGAGAAATCGATGTAGACTTAAGAAAGGAAAAAGCACGATGGATCAGATTTGCATGTGACAAAAAGTACAAGCGGATAGCTACTAATCTGAATATGGACATCGGTAATATTCACAGATTTTCGACAGGCCAAACAGAAATAATAATAATAATAATATTTTAATGGTTATGGATCTCAAAAATTCTTGTGCTTGAAAAGCTGTCACTACAACAAAATGCCATAAGACATTACTCTGTGAAAAAATGAAGAATAAGCCGTTTTCAAATCCGATTCGTACCCAAGTTCTGGTTCTCGGAACCAGACTTGACCAGACTCGGAACCACGGACTGGCTGTGTGCCAGTGACTCGTTTCAGTTTTGATGTTTAAAAACAGCTTGTTTGAGGAAAACTAAGTTCATCGCACCATACGCTAAACTGCTCTCTACGCACCATTTTTGCGGTTTATTCATTTAATTAACGCAGTAGTACATAATCCGCGAAAAAACTACGTTAACTGGCATTGTTTGCGACGTGCATTCCAAGACCAACAACAATGATTAATTGATTTGTCATATGTCATTCCTAAAAATCCGAGTTGTTCTTACTTATTACTTAATTCTACTTTTATTATTGTTTACTACTTTTGCATTCGTTATTATTAGAGAGGACAAAGGCGGGTAGAATTGTTGATCTTTTGCGGCGACAGATTCCTGTCTGTTCGTCTTATGAGAAAGAGTTCGTGTGCCTAACGGTTTCCCCGAGAGTTGACAAAACATGAGTCTGTCTGGTCGTTGTAAAAGAGTAGTGGTTCCACCCACCTTTGTCCTCTCTAGCTATTATACTTGTTTATTTTTACCTGATTTGTCTTGATAGAATATCAAATTTGTCAGCTTACTTGTCTTTGGTAAGAATTTTAATATTCGGTAAATCTGGCAACAATTATCACTTTGTTTGCTGTAATTGCATAAATTATCCGGTAATTTGATTCTTATTATAGATTTTTCATAAGCACCTTGCCATTTATACATTATTATTTATTTATTTGAAAGCTCTTGTTTTCCTTTTTTCTTGCATACTCGGGGATTTATTAAATTCCGTAATACACGATAAGAAATTATATAAGTAATTTAATGAATTTACAGCAAATTAATCTAATTCACTAAGATAAATTGCAGATAACAAAAATAGCTGATAAGTGAGCAGGGTATTCACCGCGCTATACGAAATCAAATACTACTTACTTTAGGTTTGTCCTTAAATTGAGAACGTCGAATCAGTTGTTTATTCGGTATTAGGGTCTGAGACTACCGTGCGTTCGTAGAAATCCTGCGGACAATCGTGAAACAATGGAGATCTTAAAAGGTAACAAATATCTTACGAGTACTGTTAGTTATTTATTATATTAACTTCTCTCAAACTAGTAACTTCGCGAATGAAAGCATTTATTATATTTACAAATGCGAAATTTTTGCTTTATGCCTTTGTTCATAATTATTGTATTTATAACGGATTTTTCCCTTTTGATACGCTTATTTGTAGATATACGTAGCATAACTTTCATTTCATGTATGTACATAACCTACAGACATATTTCGCCAAATCTATGAATATCACTCATAATAATACAATTAGAAAGCGCATAAACAGTGTATGTATGGAATGGTACGGTTTAAATGAATAAATATCTTACTCGTGACGTGGCTCTTGGTTGCTAAGTGAACAGTCAAGTAACAATAAAAACGAAAAGCACAATAGGTATCTAATTAAAGAATTTACAATGTTTCTGGTAATTTACGTTATTCATCCCCAGCATGTTTATTTAAATAATTAAAAGATACAAATACAAACATTAATTTTAATAAGAGCAAATCTAAAATTAATGAATATTAATTTTCTTGAAATTAAATTGAAATCTAATTTTTGTTTGTTTTAGAACCGTACTTTTCAACATTAATTGAATATTGCTCGACTTTTGTAAATTTTATCAATTTCCAAATTTGTTTCCGCAAATTTGAACACGCCATAGTAGTATTTTTAATCTATTAACGCAGCTGTTAATAATACGGGCTTTCTACATTAATTTAATCAAACAACTCTCTCACAATTGACATAGTTAGGTAACCTCCGCACCAAACAAGTTTAATTTATTATATAGCATATATAATAATATGATAATTAGTCAGGGACGGCCGTTTCGAGGGCACGAATGGTCCTCATCTTCAACCCGTCACCGAATTATGAGGACTGATGCTCCTCATCATTCTTTGAAATGGCCCTGCCTGACTAATTATTATATTTGCAATGCTTATGTGTTGCTTACCATACTCCGCCACAGTCCTTGCTATCACTATTGACGTAGTTTATATTAAACAAGTTCGCAAAATTCTAACTTTTTATTCTACTTACCTCTTGAAATATTTTTACCCTGGTATATAGATTGTACTGCTCAAGCTGGTACATGGCTATATGAAACGGAGGATACGACGGAGAACATCCTGTGTATATCTAAATTTAGATTTCATTCAATTGCCGTGTTAGTGATTTTTTTTGCAAAAGTAATACTATATCTGTGTATATTGCTTATTTTTTATTCAAAACTGTGAGTCAAATAAACCAGATGTATCGATTTTTGAATTCAGAATCTTAAAAAAAAAAATTACTTTGGAGTCAACATGTGCTGTATAGAAAGAATTTTACGTCACGTTCGTGAAATTCATATCCACATATTGTTTACCCAAAATGTTCTATCGAGTCGGAAAAATTAGCATATATTACCAAGGCTACCGTATTCTTTGCTAAACTTCATTGAAATATAATTGCTTAATATTTCAATTTTAAAGAAGTAACATTGCAAGTAAATGGAACGAGTCGCTGTGATGCTTTTAATAAGCTTAATTTTAGAAAATTTCATCCAAGGAACTAATTTTCAAATTTCGATCATTTTTTTCCTTTTTTTTTTCGTCCAAGTTCCATGCTGACCATAGGTACTAGAAGGATTTTTTAAACTTCCAACCACGAATTGTTTTTCAGTATTTGTAATGATTATCGTCGTTTTGTTGTTTCGCGAACTTATGATAAACCGGAGGATTTATGATAACAACGCGCGGAATTGTTTTCATACTTTAGAAGTTTTGTTACGGAGCTCGGAAGAGATTCCCTGTATTGATGAAAGATAAATAGCCAAAGTTTTCTATCATTTTCAAAAATATCTGTGTAATTAGCATTCGTTTAATGGGCGCCTAACATGGACATATAGTTCGTACAAATTACCCTTACAATGTCCCGATGACGGTTTTCGGCGTCGATCCCGGGCGTCCAACGAATATCACAATGTTTTATTGTATGTATTTGCCAAGAACCTTGTTTGGGTAAAACTGACTAAAAGCTGTAAGACATCAAATTTTGAACCATACATAATTCCAGTTGATAATTTCCAAGTATTATTGGTATTTACATTAAAATCAACATAGATGTTTTATCACCGGTATCCCATCCCTACTTCCGGTAAAATCTCGTACAATTTATCATTATACATATATTCAAAAAAAAAATACCGAATTGTTTGCTTATCGTAATGTTCCCGACGACATGTATATTTCACCATATAATGTATTTGAAAACTTTTATAACCTATTGTTAGTTACAAAGCCTTGAGTAGTTTCTTTAGTATTAATACGGGAATCTACAAGTATCACGCACCTTGTTCATTTCATAAAGCAAAAAGCATTCTAAGCTTTTGAACTTAACCAAAATAACGAACTTCACACACATAGATATTGTGAATTTCGCCTACACACATCACAGACGATATGACGTTTTTATTTCAAGAGCATAAAATTTGAACCACTAAGATCAGAGTTGCAGATAGAGCTACGCGTCTGTTTAAATTGTAACTACACTATCAAGTGACTTGTAAATAATGATAATGTTAGTATTATTATGTACAATGTATTAAGACGATTTTAATTTCATTTATTTTATATGTAGTAGACATACATAAACATGCAGGCCTATAGGTTCATACTAGCTCTATTAATTTTTTACTTCTTTATCTTTTTGAATTCATATAATGCATGTTATTAATGTCCATCGAAACGTTTAGATATGAGCTTAATACGCGACGTATTGCTAAAAAGATCTTCTATACAACGAAACATTTTTCTTACGATACAGGGCTGTACCTCAGCTCTCTTCTTAATTAACCGGTAAATATAATGGCAACCCAAGAGGTACTGACTGTTTTTCTCCGGAACTCCATGCAAGGGTCAAATCACTTTAATAACCCCCTTACGTAACCAATTGTAATTTTAAACTGTAATTGTTTGAGAACTCGTACTCGTTTTTTTGAAGCACTTGTAAACATGTAATTTAGCAAGAGGAACGAGATGAATAAAGTCGAAATTAAATATTTGGCCTTTGTTTTATGGTTATTGTTTCTCGATAGTGCTCTCTAATTTTAAGAAATGTCTTTAGGGTCCCATAAAATAGAAAGCTCTTTATATTTCTCTACGAACGAAACAGTTTTTTTCTTTATCCCTCTTTCATTTCTGTCGAGGTAAATACAAGTAACATTCAAATGAGCTCGTCAAAAAATCGATAACTGGACGGAGCGTTCAATGCAGCTGGCTAGCTATGCTGACTGCTGCAATGCTCACTTTGTAACATGTTACATTACTGCAAGCTAATCGCCACCTTTAATGCAGTAATTTAAAAGTACGTACAAGATCTAAACATTTTAAGGGTAAGTTTTCAATTTTTTGACCTATTTGTATTTTGCCCTAAAAAATAGGGTGAACTTGTATGAGATTCCCTATATGTAACCAAGCATTTTTTTTTCAGTCAATTTTTTTCAACTATTTTAAATTGGCGTTTCTGAAGATGATTAAATATTTTGAGACTTTTGTTTTTTTAAAGTTAATAAGTGTAAGTTAGCGTTTCCTCTTGTTTCGTAGGTATACTCGGATTCATACTACTTAAATCCATTATTTTTATATTTGTTTTACATTTGTTTTAATTTATAATCTTCGCCAGGTTAAAATTAGAGTACGTAGCCTTTGTATTGAGAAGTGCTTGAACAACTCGTAGCATTCCAATTGGTTTTCTTAGTGTATCGCCTGAGATGTTTCAATTTTGTTGGAGAATAATCCAAAGTTGTTCCTTGGAAGTAGGACCAACAACTCGGATTCTTCTATCGAACTTATCCCACAAAGGCGTCGTAATTTGTAAATTTCAGTTTACTCGTTCAGATATTCGGACTGTATACTTTCGAACAGTGAAATTCTTTCTATTACTGGCAGCCCAAAAGGAACAACATGGGATTCTAATATTTCGCGGTAGTACTCTTTGTATATTATTCCTTCGATTCGGGGTAACCTTCCGGAGTAAGAAGAACAACCCCAAACTGTAACTGAACCGCCGCAGTGTTTTACTGTTAGTGCAACGCATTCCACCATTGGTGGACCGTCACACAAACTAACCGAACATTTTAAGTGTTGATCCATTGATCCATAACACATTTTCCTGATCTACCGTTCATTTCCAATGTTCTCGAGGATCCTCCGTAGCCTTTTCAATCGGTTAGCCCGGCATAGCAATAATTTATGAGGTGTTACGCTACGCAACAGTACAAGTTTCCGGCGTTTAACTGTGGTAACAAGATCCAATGCTGGCGTCCGTAATTGAATTCACTTCGATTTCTAGTATTTATTAATTGTGGTAGACGGTCATCTTCTTAAGTGCTGATTCGTGACGATGCTGGACGATTACGGTGGACTATTTGTTGGTTTGTTTTATGGTGGGCGCGAATAGATTTAATTTTCCACAAATTTGTCTGCTGGAATTAATTCCTTCTTGCAAAGTTATTATGTAATAAGTGCAAAATGTAATATTTTTATTTAATAGCAACGGAGACTTTTTAATCACGTTAACGTTTTGGTTTTCATAAATTCTAATAACGCGAACGTATCTACGTTTCCTTTTAGAAATTTTCCATGTGCGTTTATATTGTACAAGACAATAGAAGAATAAAATCAATGTAAAATTATATTTTTAAAACATACGAATGATCCAAATGGACATAAATACGGCGCAATTTTAATTTTTTTTACACATTAATAAAATAAGTCATACCAAACAATACAAACGTATCGGCAACCTTCCCGTCACACAAGTTCAATTAATTAATCCGGGACGGCCGTTTCAAGGATACAAATGATCCACATTGAGAATGGGGATGAATTAATTAAGCTTGTGTGGCGCGGAGGTTGCCTATACTTTTGTGTTGTTTACGCAGTACGATGTATCGTATTGTTAAAAATAACGTATTGTTGCTGGTATAGTAAAATTTGCTAAATAATACTTACCTATAATGAATAATGATAGCAAGGACATTCGATTACCGGTTGATGATGAGGAAAATCTTTGTCCTCGAAACGGCCGTTCAAGATTATTATATATATATATATATATTAATAATGCTTGTGTGGTGCTTGCCGCAGGTTGCCGATACTTACACGTTGTTTACAATACTTCCCCGTTTTATTATTTCGTACTTTATGCAAACTTCTTAATATAGTCCTATTACAAATAACGCATTTAAACCGCTGTTTATATCAGATACCATATCTAACCACCTCGAGAGTTCGGCACGAAATGCAGTAAAACCAAGTACACAGCCACAGTAGCTAGCGAGCATTGAAAACAGCATTTGATAGGCTGGATTTGCTGACGCACAAACACCAGTGTTTTGACTTTTGGATTTCGTTAACAACTTTTGATCGCTCCCGTTTGACCCAATCAACAGGAAGGTGTTTCGTGTGCGGATCGAGGCATTTCATCCCAAAAATCAAAAATATTAAGACGTCAATGTGTCTTTGGACGTTTTTCGTTCTAAAATATTCCACCGACAACAATATTTTTTTAATGAGCTTTTGTAGAAGCTACGACTATCGTTACAATTCGCATCTTGGAGCATCTTTATTCGTGCCGTGAATGCTAGAAGACTCTAGAGCTACAACATTGTAAAACGCAATGTGCTAATTTGTATTTTTAAGAAATTACCGCTCGTATTCACGCATAAAATTCGGGTACAATACAAAAGCGGTATATTAGCATTAAATATACCCTCACGTTAACAACATATGTTTTGTGCCAGCAAAATAACGGTTTATCACAAATTTTAGACACTGTTTTTGCACCATCGTATTACTGATCTGAAAATATGCGACATACTAAACAAGCTAACGCAAAACGCTGGATACTGGATACGGTCTCGTCGATATACACCTTGGCTCACTCTAGTAATAAGCTTTACTAAATTGTCTATTTTTATAAAGCGAAGTCGTTAGGTGAACGAGACGTTGTCTTCATACTCTATTAGCAAGTACGTGTCGTAATTATGCATACAAAATGCATATATTTCTTGTTTATTCCTTTAGCATAAAAATTCAATTGGCATTACGTTATTAGTACTAAAATTATCAATAACTGTTATTAGATCTTCTTTACAGTACGCTATCTACTATTTATTTTTATATTACGTTCAATATAACCGTTGTACGTACTCAATGGAATCGTTTATTTCCACGTAATATGTTAAACAAAATATGAGGGAAATTATTAAACCACACATGAAGCGTTTAAACACTTTAATAACAACATTTAACCGACGTACATACGTCGGAATTACGTCAATAATAACAATTCGTAATTAAATACGTAAATACCCACAAAAATAGTCGATAATGATGAAGAAGCATCTTCTTTAAAGCACCAACCGAAACGTGCTGGACATAGCTTGTAAGGTCACATTCCGCCTGAATGTGGGTACCGAGTTTAACGACCCGTATGGGGACCGAGAGAACCACTTGACTACATGCAGAACAATAAAGAAAAAACTTTCGTGCGTTGCTCAGTTTCTAAATTGGGCCGCAGATATCATAATACACGGTCAATGTTTCAAATCTTATTCAAAACATTAATGATCACTACATTGCGCGTAATCTCGTTGCTGCTTTCGGTGCTAAAAAATACAATAATAGATATCGTGTGTAATGTAATAACGTACATCGACGTGTTGGTACCATCCGAGTATTTCTAAACCAAAACATCCGTACATTGTTTAGAGTATTTAAGGCACTTAAATGAAATATGGTAATTGTAAAACAGGTAATATGGAAATTCAGAATCATATGACAATTTCGAGGTCATTGTTATGCGTCTTTATTGCTGACGTTTATTGTGTACCCGTACGCGTACTTATTTTGTGTTTTTTACTCGGAGCTCCGTTATCGTGTTTACTTTATTGCTACAAAAAAAAATATACACTTCAAATGTTGTTTTGTTACCTTAATGTAGCATAAAATAAGGAAAGTTAGGAAATAATTGACTACTTGTACATACCCACTTATTTTAACTTATTTATTAATTAATAATGTCTTTATAGCAAGATTGTGATCGATAACTTTATTGCAAACAATTTCGCAATAAAGTTACATCTATTAAATATTTGAACTGGTGTCTTCCCCGTTAAGAAAAAGTTTCTGGTAGAAAAAAGAAGAAAATGCTATAATTTTCGTCAAAAATAGTTGGTTGCACAAAACCAATATTGTCCGTATAAATATTGAACGTACCAGATCGAGTCGAGTATTTATAGTCTTAGGACACGAACCTTACGAAAGCTATAACTACCAAAAGGTATAACATTAGGGAGGGAGCAATAGCTTTAGCTACGCGTCCCAAGCCTAGTTTCTGCTAGTTCTAGTATACCTGCGTTACGCAAACATTTATATATGTATGTAAACCGCCGATCATAAACGGTTGGAAGCTTATTAACAATTCCGGAGGCATAGCGATGATGTGTGTACACATTATACACACAGATATTTTATTAGGTATTTTATGCAAATATACCCTTGTACATAGCATAGTTTTATGTTGAATCGGACAAAACATATTGAATAATAGGAACCATTATTTACTATCTACAATAATCTATTCAGCACTGAGTTATGGTTAATCAATGGTATTTAACAAGGATGAAAAAGAAAGGTAGTAGTTGTTAGGATGCAAGGATGTAATCTCTAGATTAGTGCGGTTAAAACTTGCGACAAATAAAAATGACTAAACGGAAGCAATTTCCAACTTCAAAGTTTTACATGAGAATCCAGTTACTCGGCATATGGCGAACAGTTGCGACGAATTATTCGCGAATCGTTTACTGAAAAAAATAAATAAAATTTCAACATAAACAAAGCGTGATTCATGCGCTAAAGCATTTTGTTTTTGTTTTTTTAACTTTGTCACGTTTTCACATTGCAATTATATAAATAATGAATAATACGTGGTGTATAATATTGCTGTAACAGCAGCAACTATAACGTCCGCACAAACCTTGAACTGTAATACTGAATAATACTTAAAACAGACCCTCTAATGAATGTTAGAGTTGGTGGAAATCAAAAGATATTAAAATTCGAATTTCATAGCAAGCAATACGCCATGTATAGAGTGCCATCTTAAAATAACGTGAACGGAAGAAAAACAAATAATTTCAAAACTGTTTAAATAAAATATCAAGTGTGTTACATCATTCTAAAGGTAAATTTATATGCTTTTCAAAAGTGTAAAAATATACAGGGTGTTCCATATAAAAAAACACAAGTCTTGAAAATATCTCAAAAAATATGAGTTTTAAAAATGAAAAAATTGGAGCATAGGATTTTACGTCAAAAAGCGCCCCAATATAGTTTGTATGTAAATCGAGCATTTTCACAAATAAAAAAATTACAAGGGTTTTTAAAAATTGCACATTTTAAGAAAACGCTCTGTATCTCTTATATTAAGGAAGATATAAAAAATAGGAATTTCGCCAATCGATTTCTCTTTAAAATCGAGCTCCAGAAGCTTGGGTTAGTTTTCTTCTAATTCCTTTAAAAATATGTTTCCTATTAAAAGTATCGAATTTGGCCCACCCTGTACACTTGATAAAATTTTAGTTTCAAATTTATTATCTTCAAACATCTTTTTTTATTTGCCAAAAAAATCTGGTAACTCATAAAGCAATATACAAAGTATTTCTTTTAATTAAAATTTGCTATAACCTATAAAGTTACCATTACAAAAACACAAATTTTTGCAATAAAAACCAAATATCTCCGAATAATAAAAATAGGCAATTTTAACGCACCTCTTTTACTTATTTTTAGATATATTTGAGAATTCGCTCTGCGGTTTAATGTTAATAGTTTTTTTTTTGCTAATAATAATAAAGGCAATATTGGAGAATTTCACACTTAGTCTTGCAGTATTTCGATTTGTATTATTTGGTGGTTAACGATGTTTTTAACAAAAATTTTCGGGGTATTTTGGACCGATAATGAGTTTTATTATTTTTGAGTGATGTAAGTAATTTTAATAAACTCAAAGAAATAATATTTCGACTCTTCAGAGAGGAAATTTAAGGAAATTAATTATTTAATGGGTCTATTCAGACAGCGTTTAAGGAATTTAGTCGTTAGAATCATGGCATAAAATTACACTTATTTTTAATTTTTTTCCTTGATCGTCATGGTACGACATTATAATTTTTTGTTGAAATGAAATGGCTGCAAATTCCCTACAAGGAAAATAGATACAGATATCGCGATGATAGCTGACACAAGCATATGTAGGTGAATCAAATAAAATATGGAATCTAATTCTGATATTATTAGATATTATGCACTATAATAATAACAATTTAACGTTGCTTCTTCGTATGTAGCAGTATTCGTGCAAATGTAGCAGTTTGCACGAAAGTTATTCATTCGGACCCGGGGTGCAGCTGGAGCTCGAAGAAGAATAGAAAATAAATGGAACTGCTAAACGCAAATAAACTAAACCTGTGAAGCCACTAAGAGCGCGAGATCAAAATTATATCGAATAAAATAATAATTCCCGTAATAAATAAGCTGACGTCACTTTTTTGGTTAACCAATATTTTATCAAACGACGCGGTTTTATATGAGTAGAATGATTTCCGACTAAAGAAAAAAAGACCATCGAATTATTTTTGGAACAATGATACGTCATGTGTAATTAATGGTAATCAAATAGCATTAAAGAATATTCCATATTGTTATTGCAGTTAAAGATAAATTTGAGAATACGCATGGAAAACAAATATGCGCAACGTCATCTGTTAAAAATCGAACAAACGTTTACAAGCAACCTTCATGAAAAATTAAATATGAGAAAGCTACCGGCGGGATGGGTTAAAGACGTGTGTCGTGTGGTAACTTCAAAGCAATGTTTGGACATATTTAATCGTAACAAGAATGAGTTTTTGCGGCGTTATGAGACACGGATTCTTGAAACGTGCACCAAAGAAGGTGAAGACGATTTCATCAACCGGAAAAGTTATGGCGATGAGATGTACAAATCGTCAGAATTTCACCAAAATAATATTGTTTGCGTACTGTTAAACACGGGGGGCGGTTCCGTTCTTGAAATTTATTCACGGCATAATGGATAAAATTAAGTATCTTGAGATACTCGAGATAAATCTCAAAATGTTTTCTTTAAAACTTGAGATGCCACGGGTTCATTCATTCATTTCCAGCAAGATAATGATTCCTACCGTATAGGTAGTCGAGTAGTGGTTATGCCGCATTTCAAGCTTATTACAAACCTAACCTCAATCACTGGATTTAAATCCGATTGGGCATTTGCGGGCTGAAGTAAGCCTTCAGAAACGAATGGAGGATTTAGGACTAGCGTACGGCTCGGTTACTGTCGATGATAAAAAAAATGTATGCAATTACTTACCGTTTCAGTTTGAATGTGCTGTTGATGTAAACTAACGCAAAAATTCGCTGTAGTATTCTATCTTTGTAACATTGTTTGCATTGATGACTTAAGACTTCCTCCTTCGGCGAGGTGGCAACATGGGCCTTCTAAATTTAATGATGTGACGATCAATCCAAAATCGTCATTCATACATACGCGTATAAATTCCGACTTCGGGTATGTCCGGCCGTTTTCGAAATATATCGTCGCCGCCGATGAGGGCGCACTCGTTTCTCAAGGATTAGACTTAAGTAAAACAAGGGATGAAGAATTTGAATCGTAGCAACAAACGGGAACTGAAGAGCGATATCTTAAAAGTTTGGGAAAATATATCATAGAATATCTCTATTTTCAGTTTTATATCACAGTAACATAAATATCATTGTATTTCGTTATTGTGTATTGGAGCTATTGTGTTGAACATTCGTATTATATAAATATTTATTGAAGCTTTTTATTTTCTTATCTGCACGTTCAATTTTACGGGTAACCGTAAGTTCACAAATTACCTCGTAATGGTTTCCCAATCAGACTTTTTTTTTTCTTTTCGGAATTATATACCTCAATCTCGTAGTTGGTACCACAAAACCTAATTTCATTTTAACTATTGCAATAGACGACGACATTTTTTTAATTATAGATGTAGAATAGTTACATCTTTAAAAAATTTAAGGACTATCTCTAAACCGTTTCCGATGCAATACAGAATATTAATATCTTTCCTACCTACGCAAAAATTTCTCGGTAGCTTGAGTCATATTACCATCTCCATAAGAATATTGTGTTTTTGGAATGTTCAACCTTTTTATAACAATGACTTGTTTTCTACGTTGTACGTCTTAATTGAGTTTATTGTAGAATATGTTTGTTTATGAACGAAACGACAGTATTGTGTTCAGAAAAGCGCGGAAATATTAAAATGCGTAGGAACGAGCTATTGAATGTGATATAAGTTACAAAGAAGATATGCGATGGGAAAAAATATTTCAAGCATTATCTATACGGCGTGTCTACCTAGTAGGCGGAAGATAATTTCTTTTCTGAGTTATTTTGCGAAAACCTTTTCAAATGACTGCTTAGAAACTGCAGCATAAGAGAGAGTATAATTATATTGAAATGTACAAGATCAAATAGATGCTTGGGTTGTATTAGAAGAGATAACATTCACACATCCTCTAACGAATATCTTCACGAAAACAAAAATGGATAGTATTTCGTGCCAGCACTGTTTTTAAAAGAAAAACTGCATATTTAATTTACCAAAGAAGGCCGCAGTTTAGATTGTATAACGATTATTTGTTGACCATAGGGTCGCTTGTAGTAGTCGGCAGTGTTGGGATATGGGAAAGAGGAGGCAGGTGCACGCTGGGCGAGCTCATAGCCTGATTGGTTATCATCGACTAACTATAGGGTGCTCGTACGTATTGGATGGGTAAATGTACATTCCAGACGAGCTTCTGGCAAGATGTGAGGATATTTTACTTAAAAATAGTTGATAAAAATATTTCTTCGTTATATTGCGGAAAACTCTAAGAATTGGTTAATCGAATAAAAACAGCTCTCTGGTTTGTATCGTACATATCCTCTTTTAAAGAAACGACCGTATTTCGCAAAAATTTCAAATTATTTCCATTATCTCAAAAGCTAAGGTACATCGGCATAAGGAATATTGAAGAAAGAGAAGCATCCAAAAACGTATTAATATACAGGATGTTTCGTTGGAAACACTCAACATATTTTGGAATATTTGTTATTTCAAAATTATTTCTCTAAATTACTCAGGAAAGGAATTACCTTCCGCTAACGCACCAGATGGATGGACGCTATATAAGTAGCAAGGTAATGTATAGAAAATTACGCAGCAGCGTCGATGCAAGATAAAATAAAAGTAGAACTAATGAAGGTCGTGAGTATTAAGGTACAGTACGCCTAACTGTAGATTCAAACAAAGTAAATAAATAAAAACAACAACAATTTTTGTTATTTTTACCGTTGTTTTTATTCAGAACAGCAGAACTCCGGGAATAATTTGCTTTTATGGTAATGCGTCTCATGACGTCTGTTTGCTCACAATTGGAAGATGTAAGCGTAGCGTGTATTCATAATATTAGTAGTTGGAATGGTTGTTCAGTTGGTACTGTTAATTAGTAAAATGCTAATCAAAAATTACTTAACGGATAATGTTTAATAGAATTCTGTGGAGAATACGCATCCAACACTTTTGAAACAACAAAATAAATACTGTTAAATTTATGTTATCTAGACTAGATTTGAGCAATAACTTGTTTAAATTAATGTTTGAATCTAACAACGCGGCTTCTCAATCTTGTATAAGAACCTAAATTAAATCGGAAACAATCAAGCCTTACCGTAAGGTTAAGGTTAATTTTGAAAACTGATAAGCACTGGTGCGTATATGATTACGTACATTAAAAAAAAAAAAATTTGAAACTGGTTATTTTCTCCTTTTTTGAACCTTCAAGGACGTTTGTTACGACATCTGCTTTGTATTTTAGCATCGTCTTGCATCTCACACCTAATTTAACATTTATACATCTTACGTTCGGTAAACCTTTCCTGATAAATACTACTTTCATACTCGTTGCCTTGGAAATGAATTCTTTAGAAATAACGGCCTTGCATGTAATAAACGTTATGCAATCAGTTCCCAAACGTTTCCGGTTTAATTGTTTCTTAGCAGATCTTCATGCTTCATGATTAAGTAAATAATAAGAATGAATATGGAAATAATAACAAAAATTCGAATTATATTCGTAATGCTTTATGCATATTCTTTGCGATATTTAAAAAGAAATTTTTTTGTACAATTTACACGTACACGTACTGACATTATAAGAAAATTTGTGACTATAGTATCTTCAACTGCGAGCTTGAAGATACTAATTAAATCACAATTGATACATCACGCGCACATGCATTTAAAACCCGTTCAAAATAAGAATATTTAATTGTGAAAATTAAGAGCAATAATGGCTCCAACAATTGTTAATGCTTTCATTTATTTATCTTACTGTTTATTTCAGTATTTTTGCTTTGATGTTGCTTAAAAAAAACAGTAATTCGAGCAATCTCGAAACGGAAATTTTTATATGGAATTATTCAATAGACGGTTATATCTGGTGGATTTTTAACAGATAAAGGAGACACGGAAACTGAGTTTTCTATCTGTTTTAAATGAATAGCACGTCCAAGTAGCGAATATGATGGTATATGTATTTACACAGAGATAATTATGCATTTCATATATAAAATGGAGATTTCGAGACTCTAGAGATTGAAAAAATACTCTGGTACTCATCGAAATTTGCATTTTCGGGTTGCCGGCGTTGTCTCGTAAGTGAGAAGAAGTAATTGAAGAGCAATATTTTTACTTGTTTCACTCGTAAATATAATTTGAAAAAAAAAAACAAAATAGATTAAAATACAAGAGGAAGGAGCTTATTTTATAGGTATATGCGTACATTCCATAAAAATATCACTTCTACTTTTAATAAAGGGTAACTTGCAATTGTCGCATTCTGCCAGTTACGTTCGCAAAGGTTTCGGTGATACACTACCGTCCAAAAGTTTTACAAAAAATCAGGAATATAACTGAATTTTAATTGATTATTACTGAATTTATACCTATACGATATAAGTTAGTATCGTCAAATAAAAGTAGATAAATTAAAGCAATGGATGTTCATATATTATTTAGTTCGTAAGTTTGTTTTCGTCTATAGGACCTCCTTTTGCGTTAACAACCGCTGCGCATATTTTAGGCATTCTTCCCAGCAATTTTTGGAGGCAGTCCGCGTCAATTTGTTAATTTGTCAATTTGTCCGCGTCTCAAGAATAGCTGTTGAGGATTCTGGGGTTGCCGCTGTCTGGCCTTCCGATCAAGTTCATCCCATAAGAGCTCAATAGGAGACAAATAAAGACTCTGAAGGGGCCAAACTATTAATTTTACCTTACCTCGTTTGTAGCTGCTTTCTATCCAGAAGGTTTTCACATATTCGAGCCGTATGTTTGGAGTCACTGTCTTGCTGGAACACAAATGGCCTACCAACAAGACAGCTTCCACATTGAATGGCCGTTTCTACTCGTGCACACGTTTTAAAAACGTTTTTTTTACGGCCAATACATCACCTTAAACAGGCTGCCAATAATCGCCTTTTCGCGGTCGTAACAGAAACACCATCAAAATCAATAACACAAATATACCATTTAATGCAGTAGCAGTAGTGATAGGAGTATCATACCGTATGGAAAGTAAAAGATTTATCATTGACGTCGTTATAGTCAACAATGTATGATGCATATGTATTTATTTCTGTGATTCCCAGATCTTTACAAAAAGTACAAATATCAGGGAATTAATTTTGATAGCTCTTTCTGACTATCGCATTAAAAATGACAAGAACTTATCTCACCATTTTATATTTGTATTCTAACAAAAAAAAAAAAACAGATAGATTATGGAATATCGGAACTAGATTGGAAACGTTTATTCTATATTAGTACATTGCTATTAGTAATCAATCCTTAGCATTATTTATAATAATACTGTTATATGTAGAATGAGTTTTATAGTCTTGGGAGATTATTACTATTATTCACTATACGAGAAACCTGCTTGAAAATGTATATTTTCACCTACATCGAAACTAGAACAGAGAGAGTGTATAAAATAGAGGGTCAACTGAGACACGCAGACCGTTATATCACGCTTAACTATGTGCGACGAGTACTCTTCCGGTTCTCTTTAATAAATATAATTAGGCGACAAAATAGATGGTATGATTCATTCTATAATATTTTTCTTCTTTTTTTTCAGATGCTTTGGTTACCGCTAAGAACAACTAGTGCTGCGCTTAAAGCAACATCTTACACAGCTTCTAGATAAATAGGGATGACATTAACCAACGTTCGCTCATTCTGGATTCGTATCGTTTTCATTAAGGACGTATTCAATTAGCATCTTAAGATATGTGCTCGATTATAGTTAGTTTTATTATATTTGTACTGACACTGACGACCGTTCGTTCGCTTCAAGGACCGAACGTCTGCACAAGGCAGGAAGTGTAAGTAATTACTCTTTTTTATGGTGTTGCTTGGATGACAAATTCAAACGAATGAAAAGCAGATGATGTTCGCAAAGTTATTTGCAGTACTTGAAATATACGTTCTCACATATGTACATTGGAGTTTTGAAATAAGTACATAGTGATTCATGCTCTACATAAGTAATAAGTAAATACGTTTTAAAGCAAAAAGCTCGTCAGGTGTGATAGATGATTTCGAAGCTCCTTCTATCTTATTATATTATTATACTTGGCTCAGAACACAGCTGTCTTTGGTCACTGCGTTGTAGTTGAAGGTTTTCAAAAAATCTTAGTGCTGCTCTAGGATCTCCTTCCTTCATTTCAGTAGGTGCAAGAAATTATCTTCTGAAATGTGCGACTGATGGCAATACTTTTACATGCATAGCTCTATTTTTTGGCGTCAATGGCGAATCAAATATGAACAGTTTCTATTGATTACCTTCTCATGTCTTTACGTGGTTTCTTTGGAAGCCCCAAAAAAGGGATTTGGACCAATAAAAGGTATCTTCGCTGCTTTGTCTGTTTTTTCATTTTCTTCGATCCCTTGGTGGATTTGGCTTGGTCTAAGCACATATGTTTGGGCTCTTTGAATCCTGGTCAGACGAGCCCTAGATCAGGATATTAAGCGAAATATGAAATACGAATAAGAAATTTATATTGCAAAAGCTAGCAAACAACAGGGTCTTTAATCTTCACTCTTTCATATAATAAGATTTAAGCTATTTATTAAGGCCAAGGTTTAAGCCTTAATAACTTAAGCTCTTGTAATGCACAGACCCTAACATAACGTCTATACCATCATTTCGAAATAAATGGTTACAATCGAAGCAGGTACACAAAAATGTATAAAATCTGTAGTACGATTGTATGATCTGGGTATTTTCCGATAGCGCTAAATAGCGCTATCTACTTATAGACTTTGTAAAGACTAGTGGCAGAATTCCACACTAAAGGTTCCTCAAAAATAGCCATCTGTTTTCTACTCCATTGTTAACTTAGAATCGTCGCACGTCAATATAATAAGTAAACAAAAATTGTTTAACATGATGTAACATATGTTATCTAGACTGAAGAACTAATGTTAATTAACGCGCATTAAACATACTAAATCTAGCTATAGAAGAGTTCCTATTGTCATCGTTTCTCTCGATTTCCAGTACAAAATACTGATTTTACCAACGTAACGTGACCGTGAAGACATTTTATGGCAGTTGCATCAGAAATCAATCTTTTACGTAGTAGTACTCTACTGCCTTGTATGGCTTCGTTAATCGTTACTCGTAAGTCTTATTCGTCCCATGATCGCTCGTGACATGAACCGTCTGCAAAGTTTGGTTACAATGAATGGTAACAATGAACTGTTGAGTGTATGGTTTGCAATGTCAATAATTGAGTATACATTAGACATTATACCATTTACTATTTACTTAAATTACAATGATCAACGGACGAACGTTATCTTAAGACAAAGGTACATATAAGAATGCAGTGCAATGTACCATTATCTTTGCATGTCCGTTTTTTTTTTTTTTTTTTTTTTTTTTTTTAGGTAAACATTTTATAATAAAATTGATAAATTACACATTTATCAACATGCAATACATGTTTTTTTTGTCATGAAATGCAATACGTAATTTTTGACTGTACAATAAGCCGCTGTTGATCAAACGCTTTAAAAATACTATGTAAACCACAACAAAGAACTTTATTTACTAAATGTATCAACGATATGATCTTGGGAAATAAAATTATGTTTCCCACAAAAATTCCTAAACCAACATCATTATCATATTGAGCAATTATAATTAACCACATATCAACTGTAGGTTATGGTATATACAGGTTGGCAACCAAAATTGATTTAATAACTATGTATCTAGCAGACAAAAGAATAGTGTAGTGGAGACGATATATGATATATTTCTTTCTCTATTAGATTTGATTGTCAATCTGTACGTATCTATGATATGAATGTAATTAATCTAACATGATATTAATAATAATGAACAACACAAATGATTATACAATTTCCATTGCTTTTAATTCTTTTTCCCTTTAAAAATGGTACTTATGTCCCTGAGACTTATCAGAGACTAAAATCTCATTGTCGAGGAAAACTGAGAAAAATACGTTGAATATGAAGCATTTTATGAATTTTGTAGCAATTTAGTTTCTGTTGCAAGTAAAAGAAGGAGTGTTCAATATCATTAAAAAAAGCAACTCATTTTCTAGAACACAAAACTATAAAAAACGCATCGAAACTTACTTTGTATTCCTTTTTCTCTAAATGAAAAAGGCAACTTAATTTAAGTCCTAACAATTTTTTCATAGCCTACATTTATCGTTGGATAGATAGTCAGGTTTACCGTCGAAATAATCAGTTAATTTCGCTCGTATTCATTTATTAATCGTAACAAATACCACAACTGGAACAATAAAATTGAGAAACAAAAGATAAATGACAAAGCGAAATATATGTATGCTAACAATATCTTTTATTTATATTTTCATTAATATCTATTGCGTATTTTACCAGAAGCTTTATGTGTCAAGCGCACTGTACCCTGCTGAATGTGGTCGCGATTAACACTATCATACCGATTAATATTGCTACTCGATGTAGATAAATTTAATTTGTTCGATATATAATCACTAGTTGAAGATAGATAAGAACGTACTGTTACTCTGACTGTGATCTACGAAAAGTGAAATATTGGGTGGATAAATACAAGAAACTGAAGTTGAAACAACCTTAAGTTAAAACTATGTCTACAAGCAAAAAATACGCTGTAGGCGTTAATTGTCTTTTGCTATCTTTCATTATCTGTATTTAATTGCTGCTATCTTGAAGTTCGGTCAATCAAAAGGAACATGGTTGCGATATTTACGATAAAAACAAAAAGTTAAGATCTCTTAATGTTCCACATTTCTCTTTGTTTAGATAACGAGTGTCATAGATAACGATCAATATGGGAAAATCCCTTGGTTGCGCTAATAAACCAAACGAAATTAGTGACCTAAAAGATGGCATCGTTGATGTTATTGATGAAAACAAAAACGATGGCGTACAGAACAATCGATAGTTAGTCTCTGCTAATTTCGTGAAGCGCACGGAGAGTGGCGAATTTTAATTATATTATTACATGTTTATAATAAAAAAAAAAAGTTTCCAATAATTTATAGCCTTCGTATATTTTTTGTAAAGTCTCGCAACGCACGCTGTTTGGAATCCAGTCAAAATTCACTATGTCAATCCACAACATCGGAAGCGATCGTTGTTCCACCGAGCATTAAATGTGCCGAAAGGAAACCACCAGAAAGGATTTGAGATTTGGAATATTAACGAAAAATGATAGGAAGATGAGATTTGAAGAAGCACTTAGGAAGAAACATAAATGCAACGCTCCTACTTGCAAGTCGTTCTGTAAAAATCATTGGAAATAAATAGAGGGATTCGATTGCCCATTTATAAGACCGTATTAATATATACCAGTTATTTACTTTCTAATAATTGAATTCTAAAGCTGACGGTATTCAAAATACAGAGCAATTAAGTGTTTCACAATGATAGGCGGTTTGCAAGAAAGAGGAAAATCACGTAATAACACATTGTACCTGTTATTCATTGTGCGTGAATGTTTCCATTGTACTATTTCAACAATCTCTCAACTACTCTAGAAGTATAATATTTTTTAATTAAGATTTAGCTAAAACTCATAATGAGAATGAAAATAAATAAATGAAATTAAACGCAATTCGTTAGACATTGATCTTCCTTTTTACACGCAAAAAATGCTACCTCAAAAAAATGTAATAAAACGGAAATTTTCTTCTTGTTCTAATCATAATTTGCAATAAAACATAAACCTTACTAATATAAAAAACAACAATCGACTCCGCTTTTAAATAGATACGTAGAAATGTTTATATTTAAATTGAAGGTAGGCGAATTGAATTACTCGAACATTAAGTTTTTTGCGGTACAATGTTTTATAAATACTTGATTAGCAATTAAATTTAATTATACGGTACCATGAAGTTTCTCAATAGCTCGTGAGATCATTGTGAGAGGATATTTATCTGGATGCGTTTTGTATTGAGATACAAACTTGTCTATACCGAATGTTGAGCGGAACATAAAAAAAATTTGCTAAACCCAACAACGTTCACATTTCAGATCCGCGACGTTTGACCAAATTGACATTCTTCGATCATGACGAACAACAGCGAACAGGTTTCTTTTTTTGCACTTAACACCTCGTTTCATACATACCAATCATCATTTCTGCTAAAATCAAAGGAAAGAAAAGAATACATTTTTCTTTAGATTTTTGAGTAAGCGCCGTTAGAAAGATGGAAAAAATAAAAAAAATTGCGATTAATATCATTAATCGCAATTTTTAATTGATTAATATTAATTAACAGTAATTGATTGATTAATATTAGTAATTATTAATATTAAATTGAGATTAATATCCCGTGAACATAGAGGATATGGAAAACAAGCGAATTTGCGAGTTTTATTTCAAGCCAACAGACATGAATTGTGAATAAAAACTGAAAATTTGCATGCCAGAACTATCAACTTAGATCGCCCCGAGATTTAAAATCTTTACCGGGTAATGATTCAGAAGTATGTATGAAGTATTATCCGGAAGCATTGCTATACGGAGAGCTTTTTCTTGAGTCACAGGGATTGATTAAGAAAATAACTTTCTTCCGGATTTTTTTAGCGGACCAAGTTTCCTTTCTTCACGTTATCATAACATGGCCTTGAATGTGTGCAGGAATGTATAAAGCATGCTTTGATGTATAAAACTAAATAAACATGTTGCAGTAAATATTTTTGCCGTGCTTGACGAAATTTTGGTTGGCCCACGTTTCGTTTAAAAAAAAAAACGATTCAGAAACGCGGCATTTTGGTAATAAAAATAGGTGTTTGAAATAATACTTTCTTTGTATCGTAAGCTATGCAATTTCCTGCTTTATTTGTACATTGCTACAAATAAACTAGGGGCATTGGTATTGATGTTGGTAAGGTACACAATTAAAATTTTTTATTATCTGTTCTACATATTTGGCATATTTGGCTGAATGCTTCATGGCTTTTAATCCAATAAAATTTGACATTTACTTCAGTTCCAACTAGATAGGTTTGAAAACATGCTGATACCCTTCTACAATCGTTCATGATCACTGAATCTCCCATATTTTTCCTGCAGCATACATTAGAACGTGTTTAATTGCTATTATTAATTGCTAATTATTTAAATAATCATATTTGAACATTATAACTTATAACGGCAAGCACCTATACAATAGAGTCCAAGTCCGTTACACCAGAAGCTTACCATGCAAAAATATTAATTTTAGACGTAACGTGTTAATTTTCTTTACTGATTTGCATAACTGATACCATATCCATATTTCTACTTCCAGATATACGATAACAGTAACAGTATCCGACAAACAACCTTACCAGGTCAGGGAATATGTTTGGTGTGTCAGTGTACCGCCTCGATGCTCAAAGTACACCATTAAACATAAAGTGGTGAATAGAACGCAGACGCTATACAAAACGCGACCGGTGGAAGAATGCTGTCCTGGATACGCAAAAATCGACATCGAGGATAGGTGTATTCCGCTTTGCAGAGACGAATGTCTCCACGGAACTTGCGTGGCGCCAGATCATTGCCAGTGCACGGAAGGTTATGGAGGACGGAGATGTGATATTAGTAAGTGCTTACTAAGATCTTCTCCTTTATTCGAAACAATTAAAAAAAAATGTGCATTTCTAAAAACAATGAGCGTTTGCTCGAATTTTATATGAAAGCTCTGTTTGGGAATATACTTGCTTACAATGAAATATATTAAGCAGCGGAAATGTAATAAATATGTCATTCTTCAAATAGATGAAATGATTAATAAAACGAATATGAAAAAATAAGACAACAGGTTATAGTTGTACATTGAAATAACTAAATTTATTCTTGTTAAAATTTACTTGAGTAACTATTTATTTTGTTAATCCAGCTGTCAACATGATATTTGCCCGCATTCAAGCAAAGATATTAATTAGATCAACTTGCTTTATTCGATTAAAAGGGTTCTTTAATCTGGTAGGAAAACTTCTATAGTCCTTTGTTTGTGTTTTTTTTTTTTTGTCTTAAACGTATAAACCAAACACTAATTGCATTATTGAACACTAGCCAGTAACTTTAAGCGATTAAAATTAATTAATCGAATTTCTAGCGTGCCCGCCTGGATTATATGGCGTAGACTGCCAGAATAAATGCATGTGTGAAAATAACGCCACCTGCGAACCTTACGATGGAAAATGTAAGTGCGCGAGAGGCTACGAGGGTGAATACTGCGAAGATAAATGCGAGGAAGGCACTTACGGCCAAGATTGTATGGAAAAATGTCGATGTGTTAACGGAGATTGCGACCATGTGTCAGGGGAATGTCACTGTCACGCCGGATGGGTCGGACCATTGTAAGTTAAAATCTTATGCGTATATATTCTATCATATTTTGTGGATTATTTTAAGATAAAATTTTATTTTTATCTGTGTATCCAGTTATGTAACGGTAATAACGTCCTAAAATTGTATTTAATGATATTGATTCTCAAATAGAATTGCGCGCCTATGTTATTAGAAAGACATACAAAATATTTACAGTTAGGCACACCTTGTATATTGGCTTATCTTTTGTAATCTGTTAGTTTAACTTTCTGCGCAATTTTTATTCGAAACAAATTCGTATCAATTTTTAACCGTAAAATTGAATTTGATTGGGTTGCAAATGTTTTTGTAAACTTTGACCATTTCGTAAATTAGCTATTGACTTACCGCTAGTACGTAACATTTTTAACCTTTCCGTATTATAAAAATATACACTGTGAGACATAGAAATTATTGACGCATCAAAGTATGCACTGAAATAAGTGTTCAGCGACTTCTTGCAGTATCATGTTCGAAAGCGTCTAGCATTTAGGATTCTAACCAATGTCCTTATCTCTTTTAACAGCGAATTTAATTTAATTTTTTAAGTAACACTGAGAGATCAGTGATCACTAGAAACAATTTACTCCCAACTTCAATAATTTCCGAAGCAAACCTTCTAATAAAAGATTGGAGATTGCGCCATCCTCCAAGTTTCCATCTAACCAACGGATGCTCGTCACACACGATATTCCACTGAAGCTTTTACCTGCATCTGTTTAGCATTAAATGTTCTGACCGGTAAAACTTCAGGTCGAAAGATATTATTCTGTGATAAGTTGCCTCAATAATACCTGTTAGTTGAAAGCACTATAATATATTAACGCAAATTCTACAAACATTTAACTGAAAATATAATAAATAACCCGAAGTAATTTTTTTTTGTTTTTTTATTTTTTATAAAATTTACATTTACTTATTCTTTTGCTGCAATCTTGCTTGATTTGAGACAATCTATACGTGTTACAATTGCTATCACCGAATACATCTGTAGATCTGTAATAGAAAATTTCATTCATATTAGTTCTACAACCGAGAAAGGCTCTATGACTAGATATATTAATAACAATTTAACTTTATTAACTCTCCAGTTGTTAAAACAAGCTATGCTCTCAATTGACCCGCTTTAAAACTTCTACTTGTTCGTCAATTATATAAGATTAATTGCTACTTGCATTATTTGTTTACTTTTTAAAATTTTCGCTATTGTTTATTCTCTCAAGTTAATTTTTAACAGAGAACATTAGATTTTCATACAAATTCATAACAGACATGTCAATATTCCTAGTATTTACTACTTACATTGATGGCCAGCCTGTTTTAAACAATGTTATGTTTAAAATTTGACTTAATACTACAAATATTATTGTTTTATGTTTTTATTTAATTCTTCGTAAGTTCATTATTCATTACACACTGTATATTAAAACAATATTATTTATTATGACATGTGTTTTATTAATAACTCTCAAGTTACAACTCTGATTGTCCGTCTATAAACTACCAACTTTAGTAACTTTACCAACCAAAAATTTGTGTTACCAACCTCACGATTATAATGAACATAGCCGTATACCACAATTATAATCTAAAATATTTCGCGAACGTAGTTTTGCGTATCACTTGACAAAGCAGTACTTAACATTTAAACAGATAATGAAATCAAACATGACAGCGTAAATATTTATAAAAAGTATCAGTCTATTTACTTGTGTACAGAATAATAAAAGTAATGCGCAATACTTGAGAGGAATTGAGTACTTTTCCTCTCTCATCATGTCGCGATTTAGTCATCATGACGGGATTAGTTGGGCGGGCAGTTTAGACGTACCTTACCTTGGGCATTTGCCTTAGGGAGAAATGCGCGTCACTTTCGTGGCGACGATGGTGGGTGTTTGAATTGAAGCTCCGTCCTGGGAGGAGGAGGGCAACAATAACGGAGTCTGCGGATTTCACCAACTCGAAAGAACCTATTAGCGGTCTAGTACGGGGATTTTTTGACAGTTATGGATGTCAGAGATGAAAATCTTTTCATGGAAGAGAACTTTTTGGAGAAATAATTTACAACCAGTTCCTTAGAGATCAGAGACAAATACAGGCTGATAAGTACCTCTGCGAGTCCGTTTGCAATCTCTGGGATGTGAGGTTTCCAGGCGACGGTGTCGCTCCATTCGCCATGACAATGTCGGGGACCACGGGACGTGGATTAGACCAGGCTATCATCAGTGCAGAGGGCCAAGTGGATGTTTGAAGAGCGAGGGAGGCCATAGATGAAAGTCATCAGTCATGACTTGACATTACCCGTCCGAGGAAATCTGTCTGTGTTTTCAGTTAAAAGAAATTCGCTTGGCTTGTGAATGAAAAGCATAAAACACTGTTTTATTCAAAAAATCAATTTAAATTTGAAAATTTGCACCCATTTGAGACAATAATAATTACCTACGAGGCAACATAATTAAATATTTTTGTTTAGTTACTGTTTGGCGCTTTAAACTTAGCATTCTAAGCATTGTGATGGTAGTATAAAATAAAGCCTTAAAGGTTTACGTATTTAGAATTTAATTATACGATACTCTAATAATATAAGCGATGGTTTCATTTTTGGAGAAAACATTAAATTAATATGAAACCATCATTACATTCGGATTTTTTTTTGTTTCGGTCCTGGGTCAGGAACGTAACTAGTTGCTCGCTAATCTCTACATACATATTTTATTATGTGCAAGCGTACGTTAAGAACCAGTTGTTCCTACAAAATTTAAAAAACACAAGTCGACGACCACATCGGATAATGATCTGGTTCCGCATAAAGAAATTCCAGGTTTTAATTGCTGTTATTCCATGTTCAAAACACTAATTTAACAGTAACCGAGTTTAACAATGCGGATAATACGTGTGCTACACTCGTGAGTATAGCAAGTCATTGTGGAATTAGAATCATGCAACAACCTTGTTTTTTTCAATTAATATTACCTAGAATTTTTATATGGTTAGCGCGATAAGTATTCGCTATGTATCAAATTCATTATGGAGTATCTTGTAATTGTCTTATCTAGTTTTCTCGCTTTCAACATCGCATTTCCGAAAACTTTTGATTGCTAATTTCCCGTAAGTTGTTTGGCGTCAGAGATAAGCATTAGCTTCTTCAATTCGGAAAAAAAATTTTGTGAAACTCCTGTGAGGATTGGTAAATTAATCAGGTGACGCTAATACCAAAGAAGTAATATCGAAAAAATGCAGAGTTTTTTGTCATACATGAACGAAAAGGGTAACATAATCTTGTATGAGGTGTAATAAATCATCATTAATTTCTCGTTTGTCATGACTCATGACATAAGGACCAAACAACTGAAATAAGGTAAACAGAGAACATGCGAGTTAAACATTAGAGAAAAATATGAAGAACACAAAAAAATTAAAAACAAACGCGCAAAAATTGAAATATTCCTAGATTGCTTAATTGGGTATAGAAGCTTAGTAAAACAATCTGCGTGTTCCCCGGATTGAACTATCTGTAAGAGGTTCTTGTAGGGATGTGTGAAAGATTATTACAATATTTTATTTATTCGGTCTTTTTACGACAAACTAGAAATTAACAATAACATGTTGCATCTAATACAAGATATTTTCTTAAAAGTTTTCATTAATGCACACGCCTGTTATGTAACTTTATATAAAGAAAACTCTTTAAACTAAATAATGGGCGTAATGTGCTGGCGCGAATTTTTTGTGCAACATACAAAGTTTCTATAATTTTGCGTACATGTGGCTTGTTATTTCTGTGGATATATTCATAACGTTCGAAACTATTTGTAGATGTGATGATGAATGCCCAATCGGAACTCACGGGATCGAATGTAAAAGTGAATGCCGTTGCCAGAATGGAGGTACGTGCGATCCAAAAACGGGAATTTGCTACTGCCAACCAGGTTGGACTGGAAGTGTTTGTGCAAACCGTTGCCCGATTGGATATTGGGGGCATAAGTGTGAGAAAGCTTGCGATTGTTACAACGGCGCCACTTGTAACCATATTACCGGACAATGCGAATGTTCATCTGGATTCATTGGAGAAAACGTAAGAAATCTCGTCAGTTGCGTTATCTGCAGGTAATAGTTGAGTTTTTAGTGTTTAGACGCATGCCCCGAAGGTACCTACGGATTAAATTGCGCCGCAAATTGCACATGCCAAAACGATGCAAAATGTTCTAATATAGATGGAAAATGTATTTGCGAGAAGGGATGGAAAGGCGAAAATTGTACGATTAGGTTGTGTGCAGATGGCTTGTACGGCGCGGAATGTGATAAACAGTGCATATGCAGTAAAGAAAATACAGAATCGTAAGTTCCTCCCTTCGTTACAAATATTCGATCTGATACCAGCTGCTGTATCGTTTTATTTCTATAATTTTAGATGTCATCCATGGACGGGCAAGTGCGATTGCAAGCCGGGATGGACAACGGCGGATTGTACAAGGCAATGCTCGTTATTGACTTTCGGAAAGAAGTGTCGCGGCGTATGCAATTGCAAGAATAACGCCCAATGTTCTCCCACCAATGGTACCTGTTTATGTACTCCTGGCTTCAGAGGAGTAGATTGTAACGAAACATGCCCGGTTGGTACATTTGGAGAGGAATGTGCTAATAAATGTAATTGTAAGTAATTAACGATTACCTATTTCGAACAATTTATTTAATCCTCATTCGTAATTGTACACGGCATTAAGAGTTACGCTGCGCAGAAGTTAATTACTCGTCCATTTTCGAGACTTTTCACAACCGCGTTTTTGTTACGAGTTCCGGCCGGGAACATGTTTTAAAGTTATATTGAAGCATGCAGGATGTCTCATTAAATCGTAGCCCTCCAAGTTGTTTTTTATTTAAGAGAACATGCTATACATGTATATATTTGGAATTCTCATTAAATTCTCCGACAAAAAATAATCGGGTAATATGGTTCTAAAACTAAGGGGGCTCAGAGTTATTACGGTTTCTTTGAAAAAGGCGACACTTACAAAAGTCGTTATTTCTCTAAACGTACGCCTTACAAGGAAAGGTACCCAAACTGTACTTTTAGAATTTAACGAAACTTGGGTGGTTTGATGACGTCTCGTTTTTGCTGAAAAGCTGTTTTGAAGGTGAAATCGGGTTTTGAAAATCGGGGCTATCTGCGATTTTTCTATTAGATGTTCATAAAAATAAAAGGAAAATCAATGAGATTGTCGGGTCTATTTTTCAAGTAGCTATTGTTAAACCAATCGTATGCAAATAGATTTCGATATCTAAGTGCAAATAACTGAGAATGCATCTAGCTATAGCTTGATAATGTGATTCTATTATCGAAGTATTTCAAGGTCGTAAAATTTTCTACAGGGATTCTTATTATATATATGTGCTTACTGATATGAACAAATTCCTGTAATTTCAAGAATCTATTAGTAAAAGTCAAGTCAAGTAAAAGTAAAAAAATTGTTGACGTCATTTTCACCTTCTAACATCGGACTCAAAAAGAGAAAAAATAGACTGCAGTGCAGTGGTTAGTAATAGAAATAACATGGAATAGGAGAATAAGTATTTCAGGCGGCATTAAATGTAAAATTTAGAGATTTCGAAAAACATGCATAACAATTTTGTGAAGGAGTCTACTCTAAAACAAAAGAACAAGCATTACACATCAATTCTCAGTTTTTAGATGAGAAGTGTATTCGAACTAGGTTGAAAATATATGACAGCTGACTGCTACTTATTTATTAACAAAATACACTAAACTATTTAATACTACAAACTCAATCCTTTACGCGTTTTTAGTGTCTTGCCATTTCTATCACGAGTAAAATCTACTCAGTTACGTTTTAACTGTCGATGGGAAAAAACTGTCGGCGTTGCCAACTGCTGGGTTGCCTAGTACCTAACATCAGACTAATATACCTGTGCGGTACTGGTGTAATCACATTTGAATTAAAATTTAAGTAATAAAATAAAAAATCAAAGATCCTAGTTGTTTGACGAGAACTCAAAATCATCATCAGATGAATCATATCCAGTATTAATGATAAATTGATTACGGTATTCATCCAAAATGTGTTCCTTCTGTATATATTCTTGTTCATTTCTCACGACACAATCACACACCTTTGCCCATTCTTCAGCACCTATCCTTCCAAATTATTCTCGAGTTAGCACGTTAGCCCATATTTTCTCAATAAGATTGAGCTCCGAATGGCAGGGCCTACATATCATATTGCCTTGTTTTGCAAGCAAAGCATCGAGTATGTATTCTGTACAGTTTGGTTTGTACCGTCTTATTGTACGATAAACCTTTGCCTTGGTTGCATTGTTTTTATAAAGAATTCCACATACATTCAACCATTACAACATTTCATCTTTTCTGCTATTGGAATTTGGATGTTTTGTTGCAAGAACATTTTGATAACTTGCACTGTCCATAACTATTTCGGTTCTGACATTCTAAGCGTTCCTAACCTATAATTTAGATACACGTTAATTTATTATAAATTTTAATGCGTACTGACTAACTTACCTTCAAGTAAATGAAATAAATGTACATAGTTAAAAAAAAACTGTTAATAAAATAATGAGAATGATAGAAAAATAAACGCGAACAACCAAGCAAATTAAGCAACTACGAGGCAATATTTTCCTGCGAAAGTTCACGTGTAATAAGCTTTGGTTATCTTGAGGCCTAACTTTCCTCCGATTCTAAAACTATAAATGACGATATGCTGGCTTTCTGCTAATGCCTGTGGAAAAAAAGGTTTTCATTGTCTTAAACATGTTTCTTATCATCACAAAAAATTAAATAATTGTTAATGTTGTAGGTAAAAACGGAGCAACGTGTTCCACCGAAACTGGTCAGTGCCACTGCAGTCCCGGTTGGGTGGGCCAGAATTGCGATCGTCCATGCAACGGTCAGTCTTATGGCGCGAATTGTCTACAGAATTGTAATTGTAGAAATGGTGCCGCTTGTAACCCACAAAACGGTTAGGAACCTTGTTCTGCTTAATCAGCGCATTTTCTATTTTTAACGCACGGCTTTTTGACTCTAGAACGCATTTTTTTTTTGCACACCTTTCATGAGTTAAAATTTTGTACGTGGCGTCTACATTTTTGCATGTTTGTTGTATTGTGTTGTCGATAGGTACGTGCACTTGTGGTCCGGGTTTCAATGGCGAGTTCTGCGAGGAGAAGTGCGAACTGGGTTATTTTGGACACAATTGCAAACAGGTTTGTCAGTGTGTGGAAGGACATCACAATGGGTGCGATCCGATTTCAGGAAAATGCTTGTGCAAACCCGAATGGCAAGGTACATACATACACAATTCGCGAATTGATTTTACAATAGAATATTCAATACGTACAAAAATTTACTAATAAGGCCTTTTGAAAATTTGGAGCTTTCTTTGAACCTCACTCTCTAGAAGGCAAAAATATAAAATGAATTTAATTTTTGGGTAAAAAACGTAAAAGGCATTTCCTTCATACACATTGAAATTCTACCAATTCTTGATAATTACAACAAAGACTGATAGAAATTTTAACCCTGTATATAATGATAAAAGTTTACTTTAAACGCACAATAAAGAATATTGGAATAAAACATCTTTCGCAGGATGTTGCATTTACGGAATATTTTAGTTGGCCCAACTTTGGGTCCTACCAACGAATCATTAAAATGATACATTTTTAGAGAGTAAAATAAAAGATGATCTTCTCAGCTGACACAAAAAATATTTTAATTGGTTTCACACCGTTATCGTATTAAAGTTATCACTACTCTTAGGCCTTCTCGGGCTTTTGTACTACAAGAAACGTTTTGGTTGGAGCTGCTTATTCATTTTGTACATAAAACCCTCTAGTTTTAAGTATTACGTTACAACGTTGCATATAACGGGGATAACGAGAATTTATCAGCAGAGTTTATTCACGTTTTTAACACTAATAAAAAATAGAAAATAACAATGGAAATTAATATACAAAATTTCAACGTCAATTACCCATCTTTATCATTACGTCATGGTGATTTTGTATGTCACACTTAGCGGCACAATCGAGTGCCAAATTTGGCTCAACTGTAGCATATTATAACTGCTATGTGTAGAATTTTTGTGGAACCTGGCAAGGAATTATCAATTTTTTTCTTTAAAATAATAATTTTAATTAATAATCCTCTAACTACGTATCTTATTTACCAAATTACCAAAAAATTTTAGGCACATGTAAACAATGTAGATAAAGGTGTCACTGCAAAAATTTCTTTAAGCTTGGTGTAGTGGTTATGAGTTAGTTACCCTTATTGTATTACCTAATGTTGCTAGTAGTTTTATTTATTAGGTAAGCACATTTTCGGCTTAAGCAAACGTAAATTTCGCTGTTTAGTAGTTTTATTAATTTGTACTTAACATAGCATGTTTTTTCTTTTTTTTTTCGTTATTTAAACTAACAGTTTTACTTATTAATTAACATTGGTATATCTACTACTTTGATAACTAACGAATTGTTTTTAATTCGTGTAAGATTAAATATTATATAATTCGATATTTTAAAAGGTTCTTTTTATTTATCATCTGAATTATAAATCAGGATGTAGCTAGCATCAATTTAACACAATTATCGAACTTTTTTAATAAGGAAAACACACATTATAATACATTTTTCTTTTAAAATATACGTAAGTAAAAATAAATTTTATTTTATAGGAATAGAATGTGAAACGAAGTGTCCTGATGGGAAATTTGGTGAAAATTGCAGCCAAGAATGCAATTGCGTCAATAACAGCTCATGCGACCCTAATACTGGGAAATGCATTTGCGCTCGTGGATGGCAAGGTGATAACTGCACAGAGCCATGCGAGGAAGGATACTTCGGAATAGGTTGTAAAGAAATCTGCCAGCCTAATACATCAAGTAAGTCGTATTTATTTCACGAGTGGACCGCAATTGAGCAAAGTCTTCTTTGATTTACAGGTAATAAAACCTGTGATCATATAACCGGTGAATACACATGCAGGCCTGGTTATATTGGTTTGACATGTGAACATCCTTGCCCTTTGGGGACATATGGCAAACATTGCAGGGAAACATGTCAATGCAAAAACGGAGCCGACTGCCATCATGTTACAGGTACGAACGCGATGTTTATGAACAGCATAAGTTCTCCATTACGTTATTTTGACCATTCATATTTAAATATATATACATGCAGGTGTCTCAACTTTGTGTAACTGATACATAATAAACAGCATATATTTACATACTTTGTCTGCATAGGAAATGTATATGTCTAATGTTGAAAGGATAAGAGATATTGAGAGTATGTTTTGTTTATTGTTATCATCGTAACCAAACAATACTAACACCTTTGACTGCAAATATCTAAATTTCTTCCATTTACAGGAGAGTGTCAGTGTCTACCAGGTTGGTTAGGTCGAAATTGTGCGACACCGTGCCCACCCGGCGTGTACGGAATGAACTGCACCCAACATTGTAAATGCTCTAACAATGGCAAATGCAGAGGTAGTGATGGAGTTTGTAAATGCATTCCTGGTTGGACCGGTACTCAATGTACAGAAAGTAAGAGAACTTGATTAATTAAGAACTTCTTAATTACTTATGCTCGTCTCTCTTTGCAGTTTGCCCAGAGGGATACTATGGAGATCATTGCATGAACCCTTGTGAATGTTTGAACGATAATTTCATGTGCCATCCAGCGCAAGGTTGCGTTTGTAGGCAAGGTTATACTGGCGCAACATGCGAGGATACCTTAGCTAAAGCAAAAGTAATGCCAGCTGACGAAAATAGTTACGGTGCTGTTGTTGCATATGTAGTAGTTATATTTACAATATTGCTGGCTATGCTTATTGGATTATGGTACTATTATAAAAAGAGAGTAAACAATCTGAAAAACGAAATTGCACACGTGCAGTACATTGCCGATCAGCAAACCTTGTCCTCTGGTAAAGATATGAAACTTGAGGTATAGAAAGTAACGTAATTGCTATATTTTTTTTAGATCGTAATCACGTAGACAATCCTATGTACAATTATCAAAGCAACTCTCGAAAAGACGATGATTTAAGATTGTTGAATAATTCGCCACAAATTCGAAATAATTTAATTAAGCAAACAAATACCAACATGGAAAGGCAAAGGCTCGGAATCGCAAGTTGTTCATCAGATATGGATGGCAAAGGTAGGAAGACTACTATTCGATTTTAGTACATTTTTTTAAATAACTTAATCTAACCGCACAAAGATGATCTATTAGTCTAGTTACCTTTGTCTAATGCTGATATGGGAAAAGAAACACAGTTTGTGTTCATCCTGTAGGTAGAGACATAAAGAGCTACTAGTTAAAGTAATAGGCACTGATGTAGCATTACTTTTACTTCGATTTATGTTTCTTGTCCCGGCTGAATAGTTTATTACGGAGAAAAATGTATGTGTTGGTTCGATGTTTTTCAACCGTTTTCAGTGGAAAGTTTAAAGCAATTCATTTGGTAAGGTCAGAACAGTCAGATTTTCAATTCACGAAGTCCAGTTAGTCTGCTCTAATAGATCTTACCATATTTTTTGATCTCTAGCCGAACTTTTCAAATTGCTGTAGGCACCAGTCTATTATTTAATTGATTAAACGCTCCCCTTCTTAATACGATATACATTGGCCTTCGTCGCAATGAAATGTAAAAAAAATCTGTTTCCCTTAATTTTCCAATGTAACTATAAAATGTAAATTTCGTCTGCGGTAGGACTAGCCAAACAGACTTTTAGGTTCTTTTGCCACAAACAAGTACAATTTTTAACAAGCTCTCAGCAAGACATTGAGAAATTGAAATGATAACATTATAATTAATAATAATGTTTATAATCACATTAATTATATATACGGTCTATTTTTTAGATACTTTAAATGCCGAATTACAATCGTTGAAGAACAAGGACGCAGATGCAACTAATCCTAATTTATATCACAGTATTGAGAAGTTAGATCATGTTTACGATGAAATTAAACAGAAAGATAAAGAACTTGGTAAGTACTTGTATACGTTGATTTCTCATTATATAATAAATCTTTAACTTTCTAGATTTGTATGATCATTTAGATTATACTAGGCCACAAAGTACTTGGAAACCACATTACCAACGAATGCCAAATGTGTACGGATCTCGAGAATTGGAGAAGTCTGAAAACTCTGAAAATAACGATGCCGATGTCTAAAACACTTTCTTGCTGTTTTTCTAGAATCTATAGAAAAGCAGTATTGGAACAACTTGAGAACAGCAACATCGACTAAATGCAATATAAAATTCAAGTGCCAAAATAATGACAATCATTTCGAAATCCTTATAATATTCCGAAGTTATGTATATGGTTTTTATTCAAATGTAACAAAATTGCATACGCGTTTAAATTTTAATTGATGGTAGTTTCCATGTAAGAAAGCAATGAATTTGCTTGTGAATTATGTGTTCATCGTGAAGCAATTGTTTCCTAAACACAGAAAAAATGATGTATTGTTAGTAGATTTTATATATTTTAATTGTGTATATTATTTAATTTTTTTGTACATATACTACATAGGTTTATGTTACTTCTGTGATAAATGGAACGGAATAATTGCGTTTGAGTGATCGAATAAAATTTTATTAATAACAGACTTTATTTATTTTTATAAAATTGCGCGCGTGTCATTGTATGCGCATAATTTCCGACTAGGATAACTTCTACAGTTAAATACAGAATACGGCACTTTATCTTTAGCAATGTTATCAGAAACACTAGAAGAAGAATTGGAAAATTAAATATGAATCTCCTAAATTTACGGTACTGTAGTAGCGGTATGTGAACATGCAGATGTACAGTGACACTTTTATGTTTTGTCTCCCCGTGATACAATGTATGCGCTGGGAGATTATTGTGAGCTTCGGAAGTCAATTTTCTTATTCTCAATAAATGCATTTATTTACTGAACTTGAAAATAGTTTTCATAACGCATTAACATCTGTAGGTACCCGCAAAAAGAGTGTACATCATTAAAAAGGATAGGAAGGATATGTAATATTAACGCATGTATTATTAATATTACAACATAACAAATCATTTGTTATGAAGATTTAATGAATGCTGATCTTTAATGTTACTTTCTTTTAATATGACGTTTCATTGGATACGTCTCACCAAACATTGTGGTATTAAATGAAGAAAGCATTAATTAATTAGCATTATTTAAATTGAATAGCTAATTGAATCTCAACTAAAGTTATTTGCACGGCAATCTTGGTTAAAAACACTTTTGATAATATTAATTTGAATAATCATTTATATTTATTTATTTAAAATTCAAAAGCCGCGCGTTACTTCTAGTTCCGGTACAGTTACGGTAGTGTCCGAATATGGTTAATCCCAACCATAGAATTACCATTATAGCTATGGCAAAAATCTACAAAATTCCCCACCATACTTGATGGATAAATTAAGCTTGCATATGGTGTGAACATTTGATAATAGTTAGTAGTATACTTATAAGATGTCAGTAAACAATTTCTAGCCAAACATTTGAAGCCAGCACTCCCTATGCAAGATGTAGTGAAAAGCCGGTTCTACTTAAACTATTAAAAAAGTACAGAATATGTCTGTATCAACAAGTCCATTATCTGTAGCTGGAACTCGCATGTCCGATCAATCCGTTCGAACGCAAAATGGTAAGAAAAGTGTTAAAAACATTAAATGTGGTGACAGCCGCATAACTTGCCAATGTCATATGTTTTTTAAAAATCGCATAACATACATAATATCGAAAAAAGTCTATACTATACGTTGTATATTTATTTTACACTAACGATAAATAGATGATAGCAAATATATTCGGTTCTAGCTATATACATAAAAGCTATTATTAGTTTTACAACCTATAATACATTGGGTGTTATTTAATTTCTCTTGTTTCTTTTGCAATTATTTTAGTAATGTACTTTTTGTAGTAATGGCTGAAGCTACAATAGCAAATATTGTAAAATCCTCACTAGGGCCAGTGGGACTAGATAAGATGCTAGTTGATGATATAGGAGATGTAACAGTAACTAATGATGGTGCTACAATCTTGAGGCTGCTTGAGGTTGAACATCCAGTAGCTAGAGTTTTGGTAGAATTAGCACAATTGCAAGATGAAGAAGTTGGAGATGGTACTACATCTGTAGTTATTATTGCAGCAGAACTATTAAAGGTATTCAAAAACTAATTTATATGATATTAATATATCCTTAAAATGAATTCACTTCATATCACCATCATCAACCAAAAAGTGAAATCATATTCATATCACTTTTTGGTTATTGAAATAAAATTGATATATTATAGTTAATTTAAAATGTCAATAGGCAAAGTGAGACAAATACGTACAATCCGCAATCTTTATAATTCTTATATTCAATTAATTCAAAAATTAATAGAGATCAAACCATAAAATCACAAAAAAGGAAAAAAAGGGAAAAGAAAAAGACACAGGTTGGTATGTGCACTAACAAACAAAGCGCTATTCGTTCAGCATATTCCAATGTCTTTCCATCAAAGCGATTTTTTTCCTTTTATAAGATGAAAGTAAATTTAAATCATTTTCTACACAGTATCTTAAAATTTCTTGTTTACCATTTGCATCTAGTGGCAACATGGCAAACAAAACCATATTATTTGTATACGACGATATAAGAAGCAATCCTCTGCTTGTAATCTTTGTCCCATAATTATAGTTATGAATAAAGTTCACCACTTTCCGTGCGCTTCACGAAATTGGTAGGGACTAGACAGACTCCTGTTTAATCGTCTCATGAGAATCGGTTGATGTTGCTTATCGGTTTCCTTAAGCGTTTCCACGAGCCTGTTTAATCTCCGCTCTGCATAATTTTTTCATATTGGGAAGGGAGGTGTAATAGTGAAGTCACAAACATGTCAACTTATCTTAAAAAGCAAGATTTTCTGTGTAACTTAAATTTTCCTGGTAATTACTTACACATACATATTTTTTGCAGAACGCTGACGAGTTAGTAGAACAAAAGATTCATCCAACATCAATCATCAGTGGTTACAGGTTAGCTTGTGAAGAGGCCTGCAAATATATTCAAGAACATCTAACAATACCTGTAGCTGAATTGGGTCGTGAAAGTATAATTAACGTTGCCAAAACGTCGATGAGTTCCAAAATAATTGGAGCGTATCCTTTTACTTTTTATTACGAAAGTATCAAAAAGTTTGCGCATGTAATAGTTAGAATGTCAACTATAGTTTCGTTAATTATTTACCAGTGATGCGGAACTATTTTCAACAATGGTGGTGGATGCCACAAATGCAATAAAGATAACCGATCCAAGAGGCAAACCTCTATATCCTATAAAGGCAGTTAATGTCTTAAAGGCCAACGGTCGTAGCGCGAGGGAAAGCGTATTAATCCAAGGTTATGCACTGAACTGCACAGTTGCTGATCAAGCGATGCCTAAAAGAATAAATAACGCAAAAATTGCATGTCTTGATTTTTCGTTACAAAAAGTTAAAATGAAATTAGGAGTACAGGTAAGTATTGTATTTATAAAGTAAGAGTTACACAAGTAGATGATTCCATGATCGGTTGGAAAGTGTATGTATTAATAGCATTAATAAACCAACACAACAGTTCATTTTTGTTGGTTTTATGTGTGCTTTCTTCTCTCATAAAATTATCAAGCCGTTATCGTTTACTGGTACGATTCGAAGCAACAGACGCAGTGACGTCATCGCAACGAAGAGTTTTCGTTGAGATGACTTCAATTATGTTAGTAAATCATCACAAATGTTCAAATTTAGTCATTTATTTCCAGATACTTTTAGCTTCAATTCTATATGAAGTATATGTAGAAAACGTTGGAAGTAAGTATTTAGATATATAAAGTAGATTCAATTTGCTTTAAGAGAGTTATTTTTTTTTATTAAAATAAGTCATTTTCCCTCTGTATCTATTCACAGGTTTTAATTGAAGATCCGGAAAAGTTAGAAGCTGTACGTGCTCGCGAATTAGATATCACAAAAGAGCGCATACAAAAGATTCTCGCGGCAGGAGTTAATGTTATTCTGTGCACAGGCGGGATTGACGATCTCTGTTTGAAGTATTTTGTGGAAAATGGCACTATGGCTGTACGTAGAGTAACGAAAGCTGATTTAAAACGTATTGCCAAAGCTACAGGCGCGGCATACTTGACTTCCCTTACCAATATGGACGGAGAAGAAAGTTTTGACTCAAGCATGGTCGGCGAAGCGGTCGAAGTGGTACAAAAACGAATGTCCGATGACGAACTAATAGTAATCAAAGGGTATGATTTTTTTGTGTAAGATAACTTAAATATACCAGTGCACATATACTATTGTGTAAATATAACTCAACATACTTGTTACGACTTTCATTTATTAAAATATAAGGCACAATAAAAATCAAAGGAGGATAGGGTACATTTTTAATTAATATATTTACTTTGTTGTTCCTATCATAGGTTGGAGTTTTATTTTACTATCCATGCGTTACTTATTCTAAATCACTTGTAATATCATCATTATCTATCTCCTATTTTTTAGGCCTAAGGCGCGTACAGCTGCATCTATCATTCTTCGAGGCCCAAATGATTTTTACTGTGATGAAATGGAGAGGTCTATACACGACGCCCTCTGTGTAGTAAAGCGTGTGCTAGAGTCGGAGAGCGCCGTAGCAGGTGGTGGTTCCGTAGAAGCTGCTCTTTCTATATATTTGGAAAATTTCGCCACGTCATTACCATCAAGGGAACAATTAGCGATTGCAGAGTTTGCTAGAAGTTTATTGATTATTCCCAAAATACTTGCCGTTAATGCAGCACAGGATGCAACGGATTTAGTAGCGAAATTACGAGCGTATCAAAATTCTAGCCAAACGAAAGTCGATCACGCGCACCTTAAATGGGTCGGTTTGGATCTTGTAGACGGCACTGTAAGGGACAATAAAAAGGCAGGCGTGTTGGAGCCAACGATTTCTAAGATTAAATCGTTGAAATTCGCGACAGAAGCCGCGATTACAATTCTGCGAATCGACGACATGATTAAGTTAGACCCAGAACAGAAAGAAGGTAGAGGGTATAAGAAAGCAATGGAAAGTGGAGAATTGTATGATTAAGATTAAATAATAGCATTGTGCACGGCTTTTCCTAGATCTAGCTTTTTTTAATTTAATATTTGTAATATTTGTGTCCATCGCAAATTAAAAAGAGTTTATCCTTCACTTTTTAATTTTAATTATTTAATTGTTTACTAATCACTATTTTCATCGTTTATACGTTTTTTTTTTTTTTTGATAAATTAATTTCTTTCATAAAACTTGCACAGAATATTAAGATTATGAATAATGACCTGTCCCAATGATGAACCAACATTTTCCTAAACGGGTACCGTTCGTCCCATTACTTTTATTGCAATAGGTACTGTACAGTTAGGGAAACTATTTACGAACAATAATCCAACTTGCATTCATAAAAAAGTCCGTTGAGAGAGGTCCTGGTATAAAGAGTACGCATTTCGCTTTATTAAAAAAGAATGACAGATATGCAGTGTGATAAGCAAACAATCAGCAATTTGGACTTGAAGATTTTTGTAATTAAAGACTTAAACATACTAAAGGGATTGAAAACAATGGCATTTTATTAACTATATAAACTACAAGAAACAATATAATCAATAGAAGTAATCTCGTCTCAGTGCAAGGATGCACTTAGATGCTTTTTCATACTAAGAAAAAAGTTACTCAATAAAGTAAGGAATTGACAATTCCACTTTTTCTATAACTTGTTTTTGAAATTAATTTAATAAATACAGGTAGTGTGTAGAAAGTGTGCTTTTTGGGAAGAAAGGTTTCCCAAAGAAGAATTTATTTTTCTTTAATAACTACTGCAATACTTTGAAAAATAATAAATTGAAAACGATTCATCAGGAACTTTTTTTTTGCAATTCTCTTCATAACTTTTCAATTTAAATATTTTTTTACTTGAAACTTAATTTTTTATAGAAACCAACATTTTTTGCCTCCTAATGCACACATATAATGGGTGTACATCCATTTGGGCAGAGGTATGCTTGATACCAGCTATCTCATTGGAGTATACTATTTCAAGCTCTTTTCAACTAGTTTTCTCAAATTCACAATGATTCACAATGATATAACAAAAATACAGTTTACTGTGAGATTGTACAAAGTATATTTTATAAAAGGTAAAAATATATATCACAGACTTATTTGGGTAGTTAGTGCTAGGTAATAATACACAGAATTAATATATCTAGTAGTATCATATAAACATTTACTACAAATTAACGTTATAAATATCCACTCTACACATATTTAATGGAACATTAGGTGGGAAAATTTTGTATGGAAGCTGAGTATATAGATAAATGCTTCAATACATAATATATAGTATATCATATTTTTAATTACCGTAGAAATATTATTTAACGATAAAAATAAAAGATACAAACATGAAGCATATAATTATGTTAAAAACAAAATTGAAAATGCCATCCCTAAACAGAAAACTGCTACATATGGAGATTTTCTCTCGCCAATCCTTGCACATTTCCAAAATGTTCCAGACACCCTACAAGACATGCTGTGAATATGTGGATACTTCCGTAAACATTTTATATGCTTACCCAACTTTATTTCTATCCATGATGCTAGGAAAGAGAGACCTTAAATATGTGCAGGTGCATATTAGTAGTAGAACTACACTTAACAAACTTTGAAAATTGAATAAAGCTGACTGTAAAGAAAAATTATATTACCAAAGCATACTAAAAGAAAGACATTATATACCATATCTGTTGTAATTAAAATTGGCAATCGTCAATTTCTTAACCATACAGCCGTAGGCGTTTATTTGACAGTTCTAATTCTAGTTCTAGTTTTAGTTTTACAGTTGTCCGTTGGTTAAAAATATAATTTTCTGAGGTTTGTCATGCTGAAGCGTCGTCGATTCATGCGTAGTTACGTATTTCCGCTATATTTATCGTTACATCCGGAATGCTAACAATTGGTATGCCTGTTTCAAAATAGATGTCAATGAGTGTGTGCGTGTAATATGGCTACGAATAATTATTTCGGTTTTGCACATGGTGGAACGCAATACAGGTATGTATGATGATTATAGAAATCACCATTAGTTTTACCTCGATATTCCAATATTAAATAATATAGATTCTACCATGATTTTATCGCGTATTTATAAATGATTATATATTGGCACCGGCGTCCTTGAACGGCTGGAGCCGGCATATTGCCCGATCAATAAAACGTCCACATTGAGCTAGGTGGATAGCATTTTTTGTCGACGCGGATTTTTCGCTAGATACGTGATTATTAGTTGTTTGTGAGTACTTTTTGGGTGATTTATGACACTTTTCACGTACACGGCATCTGTTTGTGTGATATTTTGAATGTTTTCGATGTATTTCAGTGCGGCGGCAGCAACCGGAGCGGCGTATCAAGCAGGTCAAGCTGGTTATGCAGTAGCTACGCCTGCTACAGCCGCCGCAGCAGCCACATACGGCACACAAAGACCAGCGGGCTACGAAACTGCTTATCAAGCAGCCACCACACCAGGTATTGTTAATACCTTTTCTGTATAATTACAAAAATAATCTTGTTCTGCCCTCATGCAGCCATATTCTATTGCTATAGTTAACTAGTGTTGTATCGTTTCAAATTGCTTGAATGTGATGTCTTTTTAGAAAAACTTAAACCGATTAAAGTACAGTGTCTATGCGGACCAGTCAAATGAATCCTATCCCATGATCGTTGCATATAATACATTGTATTGTTTACTACTCTTAAGTATATCAATGGAGTATAGGACCTATATAAGCACGTTTCTTTTTACCTTTGACATATTTAAGTCAAATATTTGCTCAGCTGTTTTTTTAATCTATGTAGCTATCGACTGTGATTAAACTACTTATGACCTTCATGCTTTTTTTGATAAAAACTTTATAATTACTCGTTCTAGGCAATTTTAATTAATTGATTTTGAAACTTAGTTTGTAATTAAATGTATATATGAGGCAAAATTGTCTAACTATCAGTAAGATTTTGTATGCAATGCGCGTTTATACTTTACTAAGTAAATAATGCATAATTGTGAGGAGAGATGGTAATAATGATTGTGTTTTATTGAGCACGTGCACCATACTATAAACGAATATCTAGAAGTCTATGGACTCGAGTTCTTCAAAGTAGGTGGTACATTTATACAATGATGTATTTCACATAAGAAAGAGAAAACTTCCTAAGTCAAAACTAAAGAAACAGCTACTCTGGTTCATTTCATTCTTAATTGGATGTTTTTGTGTTGACCCGAAGTTATATGTAATAAAAGTTATACAAACATGGTTAGGAAATGAATTTGATTTGCAATTATAAAATAGGAAGAAATAAATTAGCTAAGCTTTTGTAAAGTATCCTTTTAGAGCAATTACATGACATCCCTCGCTCAGCATTGGTTAAATTGATGTTCAGTTCCATTTGAAGTAACAGTGTCTATCTTACAACCTAAATTTGTCGTTTATTAAACCAAACATTATTTAGAGAAATTCAGGAATAATACGTTGATTTTTTATTTGTGGGTCTTTTTCGTTACTTTTGTTTAAGACACCATCATTGTTTTTGGTTAGTGTATACAGGCTCATTCGCAATATTTAAAGAATCGATATTATGGGTAATATTGTATTTCCCAAAAATATCTTCAAATTCATGGCACTCTTGATAATACTGGAAATGGATATCAACTTTGTTATTTCAAATGGTGTAGTCTGTATATTATGCATCCTTTAGACAAGTTCAACAATAACGTTTTAGGTTTAAGACGTACCATCGTTGATATGTAAAATTTTTTTGTGAGACATTTTACAAATCTGGAGTTTAATTTAAACATGAATACCTTCTACTCAGTATTAACCGTGAAAACTAGTTTTGAAATGTCTATTGGCAACATAAAATACTATTTAGTGCAGTCAGTAAATGGATGACAAAAATGTTGTATAGAGTGTTACTAAAATTTAGATTGTAAATTTATAGCATCGTAAGTGTAAAACTTTGGTTATCGAAATTATTAAATTTCTATTCGGTTTGTAGGATAGCAACAGCATCAGTTTACTGTACTGTTTTAAAATAAAATCTTCCGAAATCATGTGACAGTGGAAATGTTACTCTGCAAGATTTTTCTCTTAAAATATACCTCGCATGTGAAAAGTTATATAAATGCTTTGGTACTTTTGAAGAGATCAAAATATTTTCAGGATTTTATTCACTAGATCTTCAGAAATGTTTGTTAAATCTTTCAAATATATAAGTACTTCCATAAGTTACACTTTATTAATTTTCTTAAATCCGTAATTTAAATATTTTAAACTGATACAGAAATTTGATAGATTAACAAGGAACTATAAATGTTAAAGATTAATACGAAATAGGAAAAATACTCAGCGCAATTGGGCTATTAAAAATGTCCTTCTAATTTTCCTGTGAGATCTAGATACTGGATATCTACAAATTGATGATGAATTTTCTATTTCCTTGGCTAAGCGTTTATAAAGTAAATCTTTTTCTAAGAAGCTATCTTCTTTGGAAACAAAACAAGTGGCAACGAGAAAGGTTTATTCCATCCAATTCTATATGAATGTGTTCCTGAGTTGTCCTCAGCATTCGTCTCTTAGTCTTATTTCGATTTCTTTTAATCTCGAAGTTTGTATTGTTTTCAAGTTTAATATTTTACATCATATTGCTAGCATAAAATTGTGTGTACTTGTCACGTCTCTCGTTATACAGTCCCTCCGCGTAATCAACAACTTTAACGTTTTCGGTGCTTACACTTAGGTACTTATGCTGCTGTCGGTACGGGAACCACTCCTGCCTACGAATACGGATACGGTAGACCTGCAGCCGCCACAACTGGTTATCCGGACGCAAGCAAAACTTATTACCAACAAGCTGCGACTGGACAAGCTGCTGCGGGTTATACGGCAGGTTATGATCAAACTGCTGCCGCAGCTAAACCTACCACCTACGCTACTACCTACACGCAAAGAGCAGCTGCTCAACCTCAAGCCCAAGCGGCGGTAAGCAAAAGAACGAAGCTCTTGCATATCGTTTCGATTAATTTAATTTAGTTTCCATTATGTCGTTGTGGGTTGCTTGTTTGGAGCAAGTAGATACACCTGATCTTGCAATGTTTTCTGGGAGATGCTAGCATCACCTTCCTCTATAATAAAGAATCAGTCCCATCATATGTAAATACAGGATGTAAATCGTAATAACACAGAAATACACTTAGGCACAAAATTGAATGAAAAAGTTTATCTTCAACGGTAAACCGTCATCATCGTTGTTTTCAGGATATAAATATAGTATGTAAATGTGTAAACCTGCTAAATGACTGTACCTAAGCCATTTCGTGTTTTTAGGGAGAATTAAATAAGAATAATAATTGATCATCAACTCAACAGTCATTCTATGTTTCTTACATATTTCTTTAAGATAAAGTAAAAATTGCCCTTGAAATGCTTTATTGTCGTTCTACTTCGCAGTCTAAAGGTTTTTCGCTATTGGGTTAATGTACCATTCTTCGGAGCAAATATACCCGATACTATTTTATTACTAATCAGATACATTCTATAAAACAGAACTTAGTCCTTCACGTTTTTATAAGTATTTCAAATGCTACATTATCTTTTGCTTCTGACATGTAAATGGTGTCGTTGTGTCTAAATGTATTTACAACTGTGGTGATCAAAAATAGTGTTTAGTCCATATTAAGATGAAAATTGTTATCTATTCTCTGAGCAAGCAGCACCATAAATCTAAATTGTTATTCGATCCAAATTAGTCTAAAATAAAAGCAAATTAAATTATTATGAACTGTTAGGCAAGTAGTTACTACTAATATCAAAGAAATAGTTTGAACTGTTATGTTTAGACGTATCAATATTGATTTACAGACAGTAGCTGCTAAGCCTGCCCAATATACTGGAACTTACCAAGCGAACGCAACTGGTTATCAAGCGACTTACGCTCAACCCGCTGCGCAAACTACAATCGCAGCGCAACCAACTACACAGGCTAAGCGTAAGTACATCTAAGTCAAATTGGTTGCCAGACATTCGAAAAATAAAATTGTTGCCCATTTTGCTTGACAGTGTATGATTAGTTAATTCATTTTTCTGTTTTCGAATGGGCTATATTATACTTTTTTTACGGAACTTTTCGCAGAGTTGTTCCTTTTTTATAGGCAACTTTGCAGCCCAGTTTCTGTACATTTTCAAAGCGCGTTACAAATGTTACTACATTAATATGATTTGCTAAACCTGACAGTCCTTTATCCCCTTCTCGATTGTAACTTAAATGCTGTTGAGTTTAATATTTTAGATGAGACTGCTGCTTTATTATAGAGTGTTATCTTTATAACATATTAAAAAGAGTATATAACTAAATACTTTAAAAATGCTCTTTAAACGAAGCAAAATAAATATTTCGGATGCATGAGGGCTGGCTTTCTCGAACAGTAACATTAAATACTGAATAAGACTGATAGTTTTCTTTTCAGAAGCAAACTCTACCACCACGTATTCCGGATACGACGCAGCCCTGTACTCTGCTGCCACTATGTACGTGGCACAGCAGTCCAGTGGCGCAAATCAACAGAAGACTGGCGGTTGGCAAGGGTACAAGAAAGGTGGAGGGGGAGCCAAGAATATGAGAACAAAGGCCCCTCCAAAACCTCAGCAATTACATTACTGCGATGTTTGTAAAATCAGGTAACACTGCTAATGATTTTGGTTTGGAGCGTAATTTATAAGTAAGTAACTGTTTGTATTAAACATGCTTCACTGTTTTCGTGTTTAGTTGTGCCGGACCTCAAACGTACAGGGAGCACTTAGAAGGACAAAAGCACAAGAAGCGGGAAGCGGCAACTAAAATGACTGCCTCGGTTGCGGTTACTAACCAGAACAGAGCTGGAAATTCACTTCGATGTCAATTGTGCGACGTCACTTGTACAGGTGTGTAAACCAACTTCAAATTGTAGAAACATCGATCGTTTTACCAGATTAATAAAGTATCTTTACATTGTACAAAGATATTTTGATATATTAGCAGACATTTCACACGCAAGGAGAATTTCAATAACAGTCATTTTATCTGTTAATTGTTCAGACACCTTGCTATAGAAACTAGTTGCATTTTTCCCTATGTTGCAATATTATGCTTCATTAATATTGTATTTGATTTGATGTAATACATATATAGTTTACATTGATCAAAATTCACTATTAATTAATTTGAGATTTGACGTATTTATAATTTTTAGGAAATGATGCCTATGCCGCCCACATTCGCGGAGCAAAGCATTCCAAAGTGGTGATGTTACACACGAAACTGGGCAAACCGATTCCTCCTCAGGAACCAGAAATTATAGGTGGTCCACGTAAGTCGGTCAGCTCTACTCCTAAAATAAACTTTGTGCAGTCTGGTGGTTTGGGCATTTCTACAGGCAACGGTGACACTAAGGATGATGACGCCGAGGAAACGCCCGAACCGGATATTCAACCCGTTGGCCAAGACTACATCGAAGAAATAAAAAGCGATGATGGCAAGGTATGGAATTAATGAACAATTCAAATGTTTTTGTTAATAATTTTTTATTTACGTCTGCGTATATGGTGTGTCCATGGATTTACTATAAAGTATACATGCACACATCAAAGTAAATGCGTTTTTTATGTTTTTTTGCGGTATATTTGCTTTATTTTACGCTATTGCTAAATATATCACTCATTCTTCGCTGAAATTCAAGTCCCAACCTGACAATTTTATAATAGTACAACGAGTAATGGTTACATATACAAGTTTTTATGTGTAACAGATATACGTACGAAAATGTAAGGAATAAGAAATCCTCTTTTGTAGTAAATCCATAGTATAGGGTTATTTATATAACTCCTACATATTTAGAAAGCACCGGTTACCTGAATAATAGAAAGTTTGTGAGAAAGATTTTATCTGCAAAAGTTTTAATAGTTTTCTTGAAATTAAATTTTCAGGTAATAAGTTTCAACTGTAAGCTGTGTGAATGCCGTTTCAATGACCCTAATGCCAAGGAGATGCATATGAAGGGTAGAAGACATCGCTTGCAGTATAAGAAAAAAGTAAATCCTGACTTAGTGGTCGATGTTAAACCCTCCCTTCGGCAGCGTAAAATACAAGAGGAAAAAATGAGGCGAGCTGTAAGATTTATCTCCTTTCACGTAGAAATAAACTATCGTCCGTAATTTTAATTGTTTATACTTTAGGCGCTAAGAGAAGAATATTGGCAAAGACGACATATGGCTGCAGAAGACGAAGAAGAGCGCATGTATTGGGAAGAAAGGCGACGATATGAAGAAGATTATATGGAATGGTGCCGAAGAGGAAACATGGGACCTTTTCCAAGGGGTCGGCCTCCGTTCCCTGGTAGTGGACCACCACCAGTAATTAGAATATCAACATTCTAATTACCAAAATTCTTAATAGCTTTATTTATGTTCTAGTTCTACCAAGGTCAGCAAATGGCACGGCGAATTGAATCTAGTGATGATCGTCATGTGATGGCTCGTCATTCAGAAATATATCCAAAAGAAGAGGAATTACAGGCCATCCAGCGTATTGTTTCACATACGGAAAGGGCCTTGAAGATCGTCTCCGACCAAATGGCTGACACTGGCAAAAAGGAGGATCAACAAGGACAGACAAATACCATTAATGCAGACGACTCAAAGGCTGATGAAAACAAGAACTCAAATGAACTGAAAGAAGACGGCAGGGATAATCAATTGTAAGTATCTTCTATAGTAGTTCTCTGTGTTTGATATATGTACATACATATATATTCGTAAAATGTCCGATTTTTGTTAAAATGTGTAAAAGTTACCCTTCGTGAGACAAATAGGTGTTTTTTACTTTTAATATAAAAAAAATAAATCACAGTGTATGGTATGTTTTGCTGCTTCTCCTCTTAGTACACTACAGGATACTAGAAAAGTTCAATAAAGATACTTACTAACTAAAATTAGGAGATAAGTACAGTCGGAGCAGTATAAACTATATATGAACGAACGTCGTTGATATTAAACATGAACGACGTTTTTAAAAATATACTGCACTGTTATATGATTTGTTATTTATCATTGAATATAAACATTAAGTTGCATTATTTATTGTGGATAGTATATTATCGGACGCAAATGTTTTTCTGCTGTAGCTATGTATTAAAAAGTTGGAAAGAAATGGGAAAGATGTATCAAACATGGAAAACCCCCGACAATCGAAAATCATCTTTTTCAGGAACCGAGTATTCAGCACACAAACTGGTTCTAGATATAGATCTAGGTGTTCATCTATCTAACGCTTCTGGAACCGTTTTCGGATACCCGAAACCGAGTATTCGAGTACGTACTCGTTTGTAGGACCGTATATACGTATACGTGTATTTGAACTGTCGAAAACCGTCTCTTATATTCGGGTAATCTGAACTAGACGATCGCACTATACACCAATTAAATTTATTAGTCTCCTTGTTAAATCGAAATACACCTTCGTTGATAGACGTACATCGGTAACGTACTTTACTACCAATAAAAAAGCTAAATTGCTTATTACTGGTAGCCGCTTAAAAATAATAATTATGGTAAGGAATAATATATGAAGAGGTACACTAACAACATGCAGTTTTAATTATGTTTTGTGATCTTGGCAAATTCAAGAAGCATCGATAGATATCCTATCGGTCTTTTAGAAATAGACATATGTTCCTTTTGATGTGCGCAGTTGGTAATATCAAAATTTTAGGTATGTCTTATATTAAATCTGTGAAAGGCTTCACACCTGCTTTGCTTGCAATATGCATTTCAGGCTTTGATCTTTCATACAATATTATATGATACGTGGAAGCTTGTGTTATCTTTAAGTACTTTTGTTCTGTTTCACTTATTCTCATGTAACATTTTCGTAATATATCTTCTCATAAATGATATGCCTCAGACTAAATGAGGGTTCTTACGCTGAAAAATATGGTGGTCATGGCTAGACTACTAGTACGTTCCCAGATTTATTTGTAGAAAATTTCATGCTCTACAAGAAAGGTCCCTGGAGCTAGCAAATAAATGTATTTTTGATTTTTTTTTTTTTTTTTTTTTTTTCGATGGTGGCCGTCGTCTAGTTTGACTGTTGGCGTGGGTAGTACGCTATTACCCATAGCTAGGACCACGACCGGTCCTAACTGATATTTTCAGTATTTGCACATCATAACAAGAATTATCTTGCGTAAACCTCGACGAATTCTAGCAATGTAGATGGTATTGATTATTTTGCGTAAACTATGGTATTTTTTAACTCGTTTTCTGCAAAACAAGAAGTAACCTTAAGAGAAGAGTTTTGGGTAGAAGAAGCTGTTGTTTTATCTGTTATATTTTTCTGTTTGCCACTTTTACATGATTGGAGTTGTATTTATAATAAGTTGTATTAAAATATGTAATTTCGTCAATATTTTGTTATAGATTTTCGTTCCAACAAGAAAGAGATGCAAATAGAACTTTAAAAGGAGTCATGCGTGTTGGCCATTTAGCTAAAGGATTGTTATTGCGTGGAGATACGAACGTTGAATTGGTGGTATTGTGCGCCGATAAGCCAACACTGACGCTCCTTCGAAAAGTTGTCGAGATGCTGCCTACGGCTCTTAAACAGGTGTCCACGGAGCACAGTTATGCCGTCACGATAAACGCAGCTGAAGCGGGCTTTACTGTCGCAGAGGACTCGCTGACAGTGCTGGTGCAACTTACCAGTCCCGTTATGCGAGAACAAGGTTAGATATGTGATGGTGTTGAAGTATGAATGTCAAACGTACAGTACTTTTAAGTAGGCAGGGTTTAAGCTAAAAATACGATGTGGAGTATACTTTGAGTTTTGTTGTGTTTAATTTAGATCACAAACCATGCAAAATCTAAAAAGAAACAAACTAGTAGGTGAAAAAAACGTCTTTTGGGATTCTAATTGACACCAAAATAGCTTTGAAAGTAACGTATTTTTGTTGCTTGGTATGTCATTGGTTGTTTTTACGGCTAGAACGTTTAGAGTTATATAAATATCGAATATAAAAATTAAAAATGATATGTTTTTTTACAAATTATTACTCAATGACATAGATCAGTTCTCTATTTAATGCTAGACATGTTGCCCTAATGGATTGAATATACCTTAATGTCCTGAAGAAACAAAAGGATAGACCGTTACAAATGTAAGTCTTCTAATAAGGGAGTTTTATTGTTCGACAATTTCAGTTCAACAGCGGAGTTGATGTGATAATGGGTCACCCTTAGAATATTGATGTACTGGAATACTAGGAGGCACTATCTAAGCAAGCTCGAGAAAATTTGTTGTTTCTAAATAATTTATATATCATAAAGCTTTCACTTATTTATTCTTTTCTCACCAGAATAATTTAATGCAGTATAACACACGAGTATATAAATAAGAGAAATCTATAACTGCTTGGAAGCGATAAGAACGCCGTAGATTGCTACACTGCCAGATTGCCGCACACGTAGGTTATGAAAAGAAGGATTAATTGGGAGATGTTATTAATTTTTGAAAGATATTGTTAGTGTTTGTACCCGCAAAGTTATGTATGCCAAGTATTGCTTGTTTATTGAAGATGAAAATCGTAGTTTATTAGCGCTGCTGTAATTTGTCTTCTTTTTCGGGGGACTAATTGTAAAGTAATTGCCCATACAAGCCTTTGTTTCCATGCAGTAGCTAATATAACTTCCGTTTGTTTGAGGCACTGATGTATTCTTCATTTGACATTTTCCACGGTTAAACGATATCAAAAACTTGTGGTTTAATTTTTAAAATGATTTGAATAGTGCGCGTCATAATATTTCATTATATTAATAGTTTAAATCTCTAAAGATATCGTACTGGTGTAAAACACTGTAAATTGCTTGCTTTCGTTGCCTTATATTTTCTCGTGTCTATTGCATTGAATTGATGAATATGCAATAATTGTTTTCTTTGAAAAGCTTTTTCATTATAATTTTAATTTAACATAAATTATCCAACGCGTTTCTATTGCCATTTAACAAAATAATATCGTTTTATGTTTCTCTTTTGGGTTTATGTTAACAAAAATACGTACTTAGATGTTGCTTTGGCATGTTTCGTGTGTAATTATCTTGAAATTGTTTTTTGTCGTATCTAACACGTAAAACTTGTACAAATACGAAATATAAATAAGCAGCTGTAATAAATTAAAAAGTCTAGATTATAGATTATATTCTAGATAGCGCTATAACAATGAGGATGTGGGTTTGATATGACATGTTAAGTGAAGTCTGTTTCATTTAATTTAAAAAAATATTTCCTCCAAATGAAGTTTTCGGTTATTAGAAAATATAACAATTTATGATCGCATATTAAAAAGTATATTTCGAAATATTAGTTGCATGGTTTGTCTTAGTAAAAATCAAAAGCGTTTAGAAAGTGTACTTTCTGCTTAGTTAGACAATGTTTCGTGTTCTATATGTGGTTTGTTTTGATCAGAGTTCTGAACTTTCACGAACTCCAGCTTAAACCTTGATGATATTTAATAAATATTGGACTTTTTAGATAGATATTTTTTTGAAGATTACCGAAGTCTGGTAATTGTATGTACTTGTAGTATTGAACTAATGTCGAGTGAATTCAATGATTTCCACGTTGTTTCTTTTTCTTTTTAGACTAGCTATATATTAATTCTAAATATTATTTATGTTCGTAGATTTTACTCGTACACGTGTAGTATTTTTCATTCTTGTGTAGATGGTTTTTGCGGTGATTATGTATGTGAAAATTACATTAGATTACTCGGTGCAAATTTTCGTGGCATTTTGATCATTGAACGGTAATTGAAATGTTGGTGCTTTGTTAGATAACTCGACTTTCCCAATTTTAGTGATTAGTTTTTTTAATCTCTTTAACGTTCTACCGTCCTGAACTAATCGATTAAAGAAGTACATATTGCGTTATTATCTACACGAACAAATCTTGTCAATGGCACAGATAATTTGAACAGTATGGTGAGTTCAAAAATACAAAAATCTATACAAAAATAAACACCTGTAACCCTTTTGGAAATAGTAACGGTAAACTATCAAAGTACGGTCGATCCCTCGACGAGAGATAATTAGCTTAACTAATATTACTGTACCTATCAATTTTACGTTTTTTATTTCCATTATTTTACGAATAATTGAAGAATTTCTCTTAATAATAATATCTAACTGGCGTTTGGGATATTATATTCGCTTTTCAGCGATTTGATTGAAGTATAGTTGAGTGTAGGCTTTCACGACCGTAATCCATAGTAGGAATTTCTGTCGTGTGTGTAATTAATATTTTATTTGACGTTTCGCTGATCATGCTGTCATCTTCAGAAGATTTCTAAAGACAGTCTTAATATTAATTACGCGACAACGCGAAATGATACGGTCCGTGATTAATTGCGGTTAATTTTTACGGATACATCTTATTCGGTCTTTTATGTTGAACCGTACAACAGAAAAGAAACTACGAACTGAAATAATGCAATTTTCATTTATTGCTGCAAAAATATCTACACAAAGTTGGTGTACTCGTGTGCTTTTCTCGAGGTTGTATATTCTGTGGTGTGTATACTGCTGCGACACACAATCAAAACTAAAAGTGATAAAATGGTATGTCCAAGTAATCAAGAACAGAGCAGCAGCCACGTCGACAATACACGTATATATATGTGGTCCAATACTTATGTCTATCTGTACTGTGCTGATTGCCAGATTTAGAGCTGATTTTAGGTGGTGTGGGATAAGGATTTTTGATCAACTACCACACCGTGGCTGCAGCATGCCACCTGCTGCAGCTGTGGTGTGCACGATGGTCAAACACCCTTTCTGATGTCTAGAAGCTGCGAGCGGCGGGTCGGACCGGGATGTTCTCGCACGCGGCAAGTGTCTCCAGGCGCTGGCAGCCCTCAGACATACCAAATGGTTCCAGGTTTGTGTCTATCTCTCACACCGCGCACAGCGTCCATACGCTTAGATTGTAATATACTGTATCATATACTATATTCAAAGTATCTCTCTATATTGATGTTATATATAAAACCTTACTCTTATTTAAAAAATATTTTCCTCTATGTATTTTAACTTTAATCTGATGATGTGAGCTTTATGCCATCGCTGCAACTTTTTCGAGCCTTTAAAAGCAGAACATATTGGGAATAGTCGCTTTAGAAATTCTACCGCTTCAAGAATATTTTATTTTTCCTTACGCGATTTTATGTTTATTACCTATTTTTTCAACATTTTCATCAAATAGATATGTGCTCCTATTCCCATGCCATAATATCGCGATTTGTTTGGTTTTTTTGTATTATAATTTTATATTAATCGTAAACAAATTCATACTATTTTGTTTGTATAAGAGTGGAAAAAGTCACATCTGAGTCAGATTGTTTATTTTAAAATACCAAAAAAAGAAAATTGTAGAAAAGGGGTCCTGCTCACTACTTTCACTTTAGTTATTATTCGTGATAAATAGCAATTTATTTCAATATCACTAATTCATATTTAGATTTACGTATTAGTATGTGCTCGTTTATTATTTTGGTGACATTGCACCGAAATTCTAGCAAGACCCCTCTGTGCTTTTTTTTTGGTTTCACGCATGCTGGAATCATATTTTTAATTTTGTCGTATGTTTTAGGCCAGGGCGTTAGGATTACATTCTTGTGTAGTAATCATTCGTATATTGAGAGATTTATGTCAACGCGTACCTACATGGTCTCCTCTCAGTTCCTGGGTAAGTAAACCTGCTTTTTGTTTGAAGCTACGTGGAATCTAAACAATATTACTGTTAAAATAACGAAAATGTACAATTCAGTTGTTCTATAGTAATTTAATTGTTAACTCAATACTCAATACTCAATTGGTTAAAATACATTTAATTTATAGGCGATGGAACTGCTGGTAGAAAAAGTAATTTCGTCAGTACCTGGACAAATACAACTCTCTCCTGGCGATGCGCTTCGCAGAGTAATGGAAGCTGTTGCTGGAGGAATTCTGCTTCCTGGCGGCCCCGGTCTTGGAGATCCTTGCGAAAAGGATAATCCAGATGCGGCAGCAGCTCTGAAAACTCAACAACGTGAAGATCTAACATGTTCCGCGCAATATGCGCTCCGTCTTATTGCATATAGGCAGATACATAAGGTAATTACTTCTGCCTTGAAGATTTTCGTGTTTTTCGGCGACTAAACTAATATATTCCCAGGTACTTGGTATGGATCCATTACCGGCCCAACAGAAAGTATTCCGTCGCGACAGATCTGCAAGAAAGCGCAGACGATCAGGTGGTGAACAAGCAGATTCAGAGAGTAAGATACCAACGATATATTCTTGTGTTTGGATATACTAATGTTATTTTATTTAATAGGTGATAGTGGGAAAATGGTGAAAACGGAAGGTGGTGAAACAACGACGGAAACGTCGGCAAAAGCTTGAGTTAAAACCATAAATAGTTGTATTATTCCTATTGTATTCAGTTAGCAAGTGTATCTTGTTTTTCCTTACTACATACTAGGAGTTTGTTCACTGAATTTCACTTTAATTTTGATCTTTAATGTTTATAGAAGGAGAGTCCATGAGTATATCTGAATGTATGTGTGATTTTCTTGAATACATATTTATGTATTTTTAAGTGTTTCATTTTATTTAACTTTATATATTTATGAGTCGAAGTTAGATTTCGTTATTACAGTTTTAAAATAAGTATTGTAATGTGATTTCTTTTAGTTTAGATTTTGAAAAAAAGCATTTTGTATTAACACTATTATTTTATGGAAAAACAATAAATACTAGTTTAGTGTTATTTTACTGCCGTTTCGTTATTTTTGCCTATTGACCTGATTTTTTCTTTCCTTTCGTTTATGCACTCTCATTTTTCATTAATGCACATTTTAACATCTATTTTGCTTGTTTTTAAAATGCACGTGCAAAAATCGTTTGCTCACGTTCTTGAAGCGAAGTCTGTCTTCTGCAATAGTCAATTTTTTTGTTGGTTACGTAAGGTATGCGACAAATACAATACTAAAATTCGCGAATGCTTGCCAACTTAACGGAACATTCTGCAGATTTTTCCAGTACTGTAAAGGATGTATTGTGCAATTACCATCGGATGAGTCTCTCGACGTAGGAAAACAGGGGTTGTGTTTAATATTAAGCAGTTCGTAACACTCTTGACTCGAGAATGTTGTGAAATTTAAAATATTTTTAGCTCAAAAAGGCGCTGTCATTGCTTCGAGAGATAATGTTTTACTGAACATTTGTTTGTCAACGTCAGCGGAAGAAATAATTATGGTACATATCTGGTAAAAAGATCTGATTCTTTTAGCGTCTTTTTCTAACTCAAGAATTATTGTGTACAAGATACTTTATACAACACAAAATCAAAGCCAGTAGTATTCAATATAGTGCTTTTATTGATACATTTTAAAAGTAAAATATGGAATATTTTACAAAACAATATAACTTTTTTTGGTCAACTATATCTCTTCGTTTTTCTACTATCTAAATTTATATAGAGACACTTTTAAAACGCTGGCACGACTTTAGCATCGCATAGAATTTTGTCAGATGTTCCGAAAATGAGTATCTATCCACCTTTAATGTAGAACATCGTTTTTCTTTCATATTTTAATATAACACCCCATTTTAAGAACATCCGCCGGTAATTTCCGTTTTTCTTTTTTTTATATCTCAATTTGTTGCCATATCCACTTATGCATATATTCCATTAAATTTTCATAAGGTGGGTACTAGAATGTTAATAGGTCAGCTTTTTTATTTCACTAGATATAAATATCACAATGGCTGTTTGTGAATGCCTTGCAAAGCTTCCTAAGTAGGTATCTTTGCTTTTTTTTTTTCGTTAAAATAAAATATGTATGTTCTACAAAAAAAGTACGGCAAAGTTAAGACAAACAGCCAGCCAACAACAATAGTGTTAATTGCAATCGTCTCTCCGGTTTCGGTTTTAAACGCGATAAATGTGTAGAGATTGATCGAATTATTAAAGCAAGTTTGCCTCAAAAATGTTCAAGTTTAATGTTTAAAGTTGCTATCTAAGATATTTTGTTTTTAACTGCTTCCTTGTCTAATATATGTATATTATTCAAAATATGTTTGCCAGAGAAAAATCGTCAAATGAAATTGGAAGGCGAAAACTATTTGCTAGCAATCGATACGATTCTGAATTCAATTTACGTCTTAAGTTTCTTGTAAATCGCCAATCGAGTTTTCGTTTTCAATTCAAAGTAGATTTATTATGTATTGAAAACCTAATCTTTATAGAAGAATGTTGGGTGTGTCGTCTAAACAAAAGTCTACCATGCAATTCGTTTAACTTAAATCGATGTTATTACTTCTATTATTAAACAATTCAAAAATATAAACGAGAAATTTAAATAATTAATTCATTTTCAAATTAATATCATAACTATTATTAAGGCACGTAAGAAAGTATTCGAAAAACAAATTCTCTTTTGTGCAGTTTGACTACACAGAACTATCTACTTAAAGTGTTTAACGTTTAACGAAAATTACATTTCCTAAAACCGCGCACAACGTTAATGGACTTCCTCAGTTAATTTGGAGATGCTTTTGCTATAATAAAAGATACTTAATCGTTTCTTCGAATGGAAGACGTTAAATTTTGAATGATTCCAAAATGAACCCTTGATTCTTACGATTTGGAAGACATTCTCTTATTGAAATATTAATTTTTTAGTAGCAAATTTCACTCAGAATCGTATTAACGTAGCGAAAAGGACATCTTTCGCGCGGTACTAATCAAATAGTAATATTATGTAATTAGTAAAGCTGCGATGTGCGTAAGCAGCCGAAATCAAGAACAGTGATGCTGCTAGGAGACGATCTTTAAGAAGCGTCCGTCCCTCCGCCTTGGCCATCGCCGTTCATCTCATGCGGTCTGAGAATGGCTCGAACTGTCTGAAAGTTTTTTTTGAAACCGAGCTTAGTATAGAGGCTCTTAGAGGCGTCGTTTTCTGGACGGATGACGACGAACGGTAGATAACCGCGTTCAGTGACTACCTTCGTCAAATACTTCGCCAAATGGATGCCGTACCCTTTTCTCCGATATTCTGGTTTGGTTTGCATCGAGAACATCGCCCCGTAATAGGATTGGACCATCCAAGCCGCGAGATCGCCGTTTGCCGCGAAGACTCCGTAGCAGGGTAGTTTGTCGATGAGTTTTTCGAATATCTCCACCGATTCCATGTGATTCGCCGGGTATAGATCGTGAATGGTTTGAGCATGCTCAGGAGTTAGTTGAAGCATTTCCGCTTCTTCTGTGATTACTGTACTGTAATAATAACAAAAAAAAAGATTTTAAAAATATATAACTAACGATTGCAAAAGTTAATAAAAACAGAAAAAAGAAGATAATTAATAACGAATATGAGTTAGATCTGTAAGAAATACTTTCATATGTTGTAGTAGGTAATTGTTCAATTCGTTAACATTGTCGGTACTGTAGTTTTTCTGTATCTCGAATTTTTGTTCCTTAGATACAAAGCGTTTAGCATGATTGTAGAATTATACTAATGGTGTAAAAATAGGATAAATTGTTGTACTATTAGTAGATTTATTGCTAATTAAAGTTCCAACGTGTTTCGCTTTAGTCACGATCTTAGTAGCCTATCTAGAGTTAGTCAATTTAGAATTCGAAATAGTTGCGCGTACTTACATACATTCACATGCACAGTCAGTGAGCATAGGTAACCATAGACAATGCGACGCCTACAACATTTAACCACAAGTCCGCTTCGGCTCCTAAGATGATCAAATCTGCATATCATAAATTAAAACGGATATTGTACTTTTTGAATGCACGGAAATCATCACCGTGATCATCATGATGATCATGATTTTTGAAAAGGATCACTCTAAAGGCTAGGCCTAGAGACGACCCCCAATAAATATATTATATATTGCCTTCTTCAAAATTCAGTAAAAACGTCGAAAAGAACATTATGTATGTAACTTAATTTTTATTTTATTCCAATAATTTTTGCAAGTGATGATACTATAGCGCGCTCGCACCTTAGAAATCAGTACGGCTCTTATGGGAATGAAGAAATGACACATGGAACATTACCATTTATTTTTCATATTTGTTCATGTTTGTTAAAGTTTCAAATAAGAGACAAATTACAACGGAAGCACGAAATTGAATGACTAGTACAAAGATCGCGCAACTGGTCGAGTTGGAACGAGATGTACATACACAAGCTCCATGACAAAGGAAAGAGAGGGTAATACTCTATAAGACCCATTACTGATTCTTAAGGCGCGAACGGATTATAAAACCGGGTAAAAAAAATAATCTGCAATATACAGAGTGTTCGATTTACATAAGAAAGCTGAGGATGTTTCTGGTTATGGTAACAACAAAAAATTCGAAATCAGGTGCGTTATGCATCATCGTTTCCGTTTTAAAGATATTTAATTGGTTCCATACTTTATCCTAATCCTGTATAAGGAAACAATCATTTTAGGAATATTTTTTTTTAAGATTTTTTTTAAGGAAAAAATGTGAGCAACTGAAAACTGTTTTGGGGCAAATATGATTAAATATAGTTTAAATGAATACTTAATAAATAGAACTGATGATAATTAATTTCATTGCATTTCTACACATATTTATGGGAAATATGTCACATAAATGAACGAATTTCATGGTACATTATTCCTCTTTATACGGATGCAAAGCTGTTAGTATATATGTATGAGTATCTTACCCGTCTAAACTATCGTTATTCTTTGGCGTATCCGTGAGCACATAAATATCTCCCAACAACGTCTCCGCAGTGCCTTTATCTGCATAGAATTCCTCAATGCGTGCCATGATCTTGCCGTGTGTAAAATTTAGGTAAATCGGTTGCGTCCAATCTATCAGTACGTCTTCGGTGAACAACAGATTCAGGTCGTTTAAATGATCGCAGGGGCAGAATACGCTAAAGCTCTCGTACAATTTACCGTTGGGCTGTAACATCAAAAAGAATACTTTTTCATCCCTTCCCTTATTCAGATATTTTGCATCTTTTCAATGCGATCGGTAGATACCGCAAAAAAAGCTTTCGCCAGACAAGGAATAGTTATAGGCGCAATCATAAACTTAGAATAATTGGCTCAATGCCAACTAGGTCGGAAGGATTGTTGTAGGACCAATGTAGCATGTTTAACTTGTCTTATTGTTGCAGTGGCGGTTTGGTCGCGAGGAATATTCGTGCAAATGTTAATTTGTATACACAGAAATATTAAGCCGTTCAAATTATGCATTATGTAAAGCCAACGTCGTGCGTCGTATGAAAGGGGATTTACCGTTTTCGAATTGAAATTGGACAGTTTGGCAATTGTTAATGGCTTTGTTCGAATAGAAATCGCGAACTAGTCAGAACCAATCATATACTTCGAAATCACCCAGAAAATAGCTTCGGATTTTTTTTTTTTAGAAAATCTAACGGAGCTGCTTAAATCGATCCAACGTCACAGGGGGCCATTTGGCGTTCCTTTCTAGGCTTAACTTCGCACTTCTTCGATTACCTTTCCAAAAACAGAAAAATATATAGACTGTTCCATTTAATGACGTCATTTCTGGTGAGACCGGAAATGTGCCGATAATGCCAAAAATTAGTTCACAAGAAATAGAAATCGTCCTATTTTTTTTTTATACACATCTTCTGTCTTTCAAAAGTTAGTGCTTTAGAACCTCATTGATATGTCTTCACCTAATTAAAACACTGTTATACCATTATATGCAGACTCTGTTTTAGTAACGAAGAATAATCTATGTTTCAACGACCCCAAAATTTTGAAACAAGACACATCTTGCCTTTCTGGGCGATGAACGATGCTTCCGCGTCTTTAGAAGTTCCACGAAAAAGCGTTGGAGTATTCCCTGGTATGTAATAAATTTCCGTAATGCTCTAATACAAGTTTCCGTATTCAAATCAAGGACTAATTCTAGATGTACTGTGCGAATGATAGCATATGTTAGTATCATTATGTATACCTTTCTCATATTTTTGTAAAACAACTCGAGATGTTTCGAATAAATATACCGCTTGATTTTCTGGCTTATTTTTTAGCTTCTTGTATTTTACATATTGTCCAAGAATACTTTTGAGACGTTGCCATCCATGGATGACCTAATCCTTACTCCTAATAGCAGCCAACAGTGCATTCTTCTCTATATCAAGCTTTCTCGTACTCGATATTTGTATATCTTATTTCTAAACATCGATATTTTGGGTAATATTAACACATCCCATTTGATACGTTAATTTTACATCCTGCTAATCTCTTGACACTTACCTCAATTTCTTTGAATTATCTTGAAGGTTGATCGCAGTATTGCGTTCTCGATTTAGAAAGACGTTTTCTGCACCATGTAGTCAGTATAAAGAGTTGCTCTTGTAGCTTTCGAAGAGTAAGCTTGTAGCTTCCAGTTTCCCAAATTAGGAATATCCTATTTCGCCATTAAATATGTTTCATATTACTTGGTTCAAGAAGTTCCTGGCACCATTTGTCTCTGTAAATTTCTCCTTCAAGAGAGGGAGTAGCAATATTTTTTGCCTTCGCCGTAATCTACGGCAACTCATCTTTTGATAGGATACTTTCTTGTAATGATACTCTGTTCTCTTGATTTAAGGATATTGGAAGAAATGCTACTTCCGCTTGGACAATTTAATAAATCGTTTAGAGAATGGAAGTCTGGTGCTTGCCGAAACACACTATACGCACTTTTATCGACTCCTTATCGTGATAGACCGCTTTATGCGGTAAATAGTGTTTTATCCGTACGTTTGTTGTTAATTGAATTCCTCAAAATTTATTCAAAAATCTCGACGTTAACAGTTTTGGACGAGTCAAAACACATTGATGATTTCAATCGATCTTGTCACTTTTTCAAGGTACCGGCATTTGATAGAATAACGTTCGTTTTTGAACGCAACATGAACATTTTTCATAAGTCATCATTTATCAAATCCTCGGTAAAGTTGTTTACATGTCTTTTTCATCGGGTTTACTTCAAATGAATTGAATTGAATTGAACTTGTGCACTTGTAACTACATACATCTAGGTTAGTCATACTTATGTTCCCAGTCTAATTTAATACGTACGACCATTAAGTCTTCGGTAATTCGTTCAATTTCGCCGGTCACTGGTTCCTAATAATGATCCGCACCTAACAACAGCGAAATTCTATCGAATGCACTTATGTTAGCATCACTAGATAAGTTCGCGAATTGCAGGATTTTTTGGTTATGGTGTCTACGATCTCCAATACTTCTGCAGCACTGAATTTAATAACTCCATTATTGTATCGACTTCTCAAGTAAAATTCAATACGTAATATAATTTGACGATAACGCAAGAATAATTAAATTATGGAAAACTTACCGTTTGCGTCATTCCAGGAAAATGTAAAACAACACGCTGATCCGGCCAATTTTTCGTAACGTAAAAATGAAACTCCCAAACACGATCCTTCAGATAAGTTTGTAGCGTTTGATGAAACTGAAAAAGATAATACAGGTACACAAGTTAGCAATCGCCTTACAGCTTATCTAACAAACTTTTATCGCTATATATGCAAATATAACGAAAAAAATGAATATTGGGAGAGCCAAAAAATAAAACAATCACTCAATTGTTCAGATTTTGAAGAATTTCTCTTGATTTTACCACCTTTTGGAACGTTGTCTGGTTCCCTGTGCATTTAGCGACATTCTAGTTTCCAACTTTCATATATAATCTTCCTATCCAATTATTTGCGTAATCTTATTGCCGGGCTCTTTACACTTATCTAAATATCCAAAGCCTCCTTTTCTCTTCGATTTAATTTTTTTTTTATTGTGTTCAACTAAATTTGTAAAAAGACGTAATATTAATATATAACCCTTTGCTAACCTAACTTCAAGCATGTGTTTTCATTCAATATTCTTTAATTCCGTTCTTTGCAATAAGTTAACCATCACATCACTATCACATCAATGAATATCGTTCTAGCTTGAATTAATTAAATACCTTCTTTCGCTTTATAACCAAGGATTTATTGAAACCACTTGGAAGAATGTGCTCGTATATAGCAGTCATTAATAAAATTATGTAATCTTCCAATAGGTTTTTGTCAATTACATGTTGTATAATAGGTAATATTTCAAAGTTGTGGTTAAGTTTTCAACGTTTGCGCCGAGACATGCAGGATAAGATTGCGCCAATTTTTGACACAAACCTTCCCAATTTTGGACACAAACTTCCCAATTTTTGACACAAACCTTCCCAATTTTTGACACAAAACTTCACAATTTTTTTCAATATTATTTCTTGGCATTTTCTGATGTTTTCGGTATAATTTCAGCATATACTGGAAGTAATTATTATTTCCATGTATGTCTAGCAAATTAATAAACACGTACAAATAACCAAAATATGACCAAATGTTGTTTTTAGCAGTAAACAATATAATAAGAACATATTGAACTATGAAAGATATTTTTTAATGTATATATAAAAAAAAACAAAAACAAAACAAAAAAAAAAAACAAAAAACAAAAGTATGTAATATTACGCCGCTTCACTTACATACAATAGCTTCATATTCGACTTATTATTTAATTTACTAAATTTCTTCCAATCTACGAAAAAGCTTTCGCAAATGCCAATCTGACATTCATAAATATCAAAGGAGAAATAAATAAATCCGTTAGAATCCCCCGACCGCACATTAGTCGGTATTTATACAGCAGTCTGCAAAATACCAAACTGCAAAGCTTTTTTAATACGCTGCTATCCGCTACCACTGCGAACGTTTAAATCAAAAGTAAAAAACGTTTACTAGATAATGCCTCGTATACGAGGTATGAATTTATAAAATTCGTTTCTATTTAAAACGTGTTACAGCATGTTAATTCTGAAGGGACGTTTCATCGCCAGGCAACATTCATCTTCGTACTTGTTGCACCGCTCGTTTGTTAGGGCAAAGTACATTCGTATGCAGTAGTAGATTTAATTGGAACTTACTATCTCTAGAAGCCAATATGAATAACTCCCTCTATAAATAATTGAAGTATAATTGCCTTCGTTACATTTGCACGCCGCAAGTATGCGTAAGTTATGCAAACAATTTCACTAAAGCTTTCAGATGTGGAGATAACACGGTTTAAAGATACACTTGCCGCAATTAAAAATGCACCACAAAAAAAATCTTTTGCAAAATGATGCCTATTAATACCAAACATGTTTATATTATTTTTGTATATGTGGATTGTAACTACTGGATTTTTGACGGGTGTTCCTGTAAAAAAATGTGAGGAACGTCTTGCTCTTGTAAATGCTGAGAAACAAACTAGACCCGTGCAGTATGACAAATAATCGTTTATAACATTTTAACGAAATACTCCAAGAATTTAAGCGTGGTGCACTTTTAATTGCAGCCGGTGTATGATACTATTAATTCAAAGAGAGTTGCATATTTAAAATGTTTAAATTGCTTTAGACTGCCATTGTGAATTTGTGTTTAGTGTTGCGTTCTTTTATTGAGCAGTTCAAAACCTGTATAAATATATGTTATAACAAGCACGACGACGCCATATCTTGGCGAGCTATTTTTATGCCGAATATTGCGTGCAGATTTACCATACCGGCTCGCCGATCGTTCTCGTTTATATTATCGGTAAAAAATTCGCAACAATTTCAGTCATGAAACGGGAAACTAAACTATTACGGTCACCGCGCAGGGAATATTCTCCGAAATTGAAAATAGCCTAATAAATACCTACATACGTTAACTTTATAACTATGGGCGGCAAACTAATTTGATCTGGTTAAAATAACAGCGAGTGGGAGGGAGATACTTGGCTTGTTAGGCTTCTTTCAAACTAATGTGGCATTTTATGGTTTCACGATTAATTATATAAGTTGATTTTGAAAAAAGATTAGCATCGACAAAACGCACTGTAACTAAGTTCAAGCGCACTAACCGCATAAACTGTAATGAATACCGACGTTGTAGAATTTTTCTCCTGCGCGTGCCTTTCGAATTCCACGCAAAAAAAGTTCATAGCTATATCAACGGATTGTGTGAAGCTAGAGACCCTCAACGGTAATTTAGTAAGAGCTGTATAATTTCGAGCACGCAAAGTAAACTTAATTTCACGAGGAAAAACTTTTGAACTTCGATCCGTTTATTCTTTCCCAATTCTTTTAAGTATAAAAGTAAGGCGGCATGATAATTCTTCAGAAAGCAAAATGGAAAGGATAGAACTTTAGAACAACAAAAAGTGTTTTTAGGAAAAGATTATTTTTGTAAATTAGTATTATCGAACATTTCTGATGGCACGGAAAGTGTTTGTGTATTTTTTTTTTTTTTTTTATTTTGAATAGAATATTCCGTATATTTTTGCGTTTTTGGAAAGACAAATAACGAATACAACGACAAGTATGCAAGGCGTTCAGCTTTAGCTGCGCACCACTACAAGTGTGGTATTTTTAAATGGAACAGACTGTATATTATTACGATTTTGAATGCTTCTCTTCAATTTATCTCCCTTTATCAATCGGTGTTATTCAATTAATAATCGTTTAAGTTGACCTTCAGAAATACGTTTATAAAATTTTAAGGAAATATCCCAATTTAGAGGTGGTGCTTCTCTAATTGCAGCCAGTGTATATCCGTATGTATAACGTATAAATACAACACTAATATTTCAAAATGGAAAAAATTTTCAATCAATACTAGTAACTAGTAGTATGGTTAATGTTGTTGATTTCCACTATTAATAAAACTTAACATCCCTAACGGCAGTTATTACAAATCATTTATGCAGAACCAATAACTACATTAACTAGTAAAAGGAGAACAAATTGATTGATTACTTCTTCCCAAGTGAATTATTAACATTTCTCTAGAATTTTACACTGTCTTTATTTAATGATTAATTTTAATTTAGTGCAATAAGAAATAAATGGTAATCTAGTGGAACTGGAATTATTAAAATAAATAATGAGCAGGATTGTTTGGATAAGTAGAAGTCCGCATAATTGTAATCGTGTGCAACAAAAAAAAATGTAAAAAGAATGAAGTATCTGCTGCAATGCGTAATGCATATCCCATTATCGTTATCTAATTTCAGGATATCACAAAAAAAATTAGGATCATTTATATTTTTGTTTATATACGTGGGTGGGTTTATATATGTATACCAAGCAAGGTTACCAATATTTTAAAAAAATCTAAATAAAATGTCGCAAAAAAGATTTTCTGCAAAATAAGCATCTTGTCCGGTTATGGATGCTAAACAGGTTCTTTAACAAATTCCAAAATAACTGTTCTAAATTCATTGGTCTCCTTTGTTAAGATATTTTTATACTTTAGTTATAAGCAAATATTTTTCGCAAAGAAAAAGGATTCATTATTGTCCTAAACTACTAAACCTCCTATTTTATTTTTTCGTTATATAAAGTCAAAAATCATTACGTCAATCGTTGTACAATAGCCCAATGTCCCGTGGCCCACAACACTAAAGTTGTTCTTTCTTTTTAACTATAAATTTTTAATTTGAGTTTTCACAAGTAATAAAGCACTCCTGTTTCGAAAACATAAGAAGTCGCAATTCGGAAAGGATACGCATAATTTAAACTTTATTTCCCGTCAATTCTAAATATACATAAATGTACATTTATTAAAACTTACCTTGATGGAGTCCGGTAAATATTGTCCTAAAATCTCTAAGATCTCTGGAAGTTCCGCTTCTTTAACCAATTTAAAATTTTTGCCTTCGGACAATACTTCTTCCATTGCTATGTAATAAAGCAAGTTAAATTTGAATTCGATCACTTTTTAAGTTTATCCAAATAAAAATAAGAACATTAACATCCTTTAAAAAAACATCTATGCGGTACTTGTACTCTTGCTTCTTATTAACTATATCACTAAACAAACGAAATAAGTCTAAGCACAAATAGCATCGCCCAATTATCTAAGGTAATGTATGGAAATTTAATTTAATTTAAACTTCCACTTGCAAACAGATACATTTAAAATAGCTGTCTCAACGAGAACTATAACTATATATATCTCGATATTTGGAAAAGTATGATTTAGCAAGCGACTTCCGGACAATTGTAAGTGTTAAATATCATCATCACGATGATCATAAATATCATCCAGACCATCTATTGAATCCTGTTGTGAGGAGCGCAAGGTATTTAGCAACATAATCAAAATGAAGATGCTTATATTCATACGATAAAAACACCAGGCATCGACTAACATTTCAACAAAGCAAGAATTGGGTTCGGACAGTACCACAAAATACTAAGAACGACGTGGGCTCTCTTCCAGAGTAATGATGTGGATCTGTGATGCGTTGATGGCTCAACGTACACGGTTCCGGCCAAATTGACTAATACCGATATAAATAATTGGTAGCAGTCCGTCACAAGTTCGTTAAAATTTACACCTGTAGATTTGTCTGTCGAATACGCCTTAACCATTACACCGGCAAAGATGTAAAGAAAGTCGTACGGTCTGAAGGCAGACACCTATTCATTCGTTTATATTGTTATGAAATTGAGCACGTTTAAAAGTGTATTCTTTTGACATTTTGATTACATTTACTTCCATCTATTGCGAGGCGATGCAGTGCTATTGTGTGACCTCTCCCTCACAAATTTCTTCAGATCTATACATATACGACTTTCGCTTTACACATGAATTTTTGATAAAAAAGAGTCCAGTAAACAACATCGTAAAATATGTAAAACATAAGAATGTGAATAAACATATATACAATGAGATCATTATTAGAAAAAAAAAAAAAAACGATTTTTATTGCTATCCATAGTTATACGATATGCAGCAGTAAAAGTTTTGACCATGTCATCATTTTGTTGTTATGTAAAGTTGGCTAGGAATAAGAGCCAAATTTTCCTGCCCGCTATGTTCCTAGTCCTGTTCCTATAACTTAACGATTATTGCCAATCGGTCAAATCTTAAATCTAAAATCGTGTTGTTTATTGTTGCTATATAAGCATATTTTTGTTCCTTGTCCTCGGGCTTGTTTTTCCTAACTTTTACCGCGTTTATTAATCGTTGTTATACCTTAACTTCATCGTTTTTTGTACGAATTCGACCGGTTTTACAGCGGTCAATTTGGTGACTCCCACTTCTTAAAATTGATTGTTAAATTGACGAATTCAAATTGATCAAGGAATTGAGGAATTTAGAACCCGTTAATTAATTTTTTTTTTTTGTAACTTTCTGGTGATTTTGTGAATTTTGTTAAAATATCAGTTCGTTTCGCACGTGTTATCGTTATTCTCTTATTTTTGCCTGTTTTGTTACTGCTTATAGAACATTATTGTTTTAACTAACTGTGGTAGGTTCGTTTACATTTGTACTTATTTTTGATTTTACAATGGGCATGTTGTCATCTTAATATGGTAAAAATTATAACGAAATTGAATAAACGCCCACCCGACAAGATTTATGTCAATGGAAATAATTTTTGAATGCTTCAATGTCGTCCTAAAGTAACTTAATCAAATTTGCAAAATAACAAATTGAGACTAACAAAACCATTTTTGCTGCATTTCGTAATATTTGTTAAACTAAAATAGATACTAGCCTTAGGTTTGTCTTTCCAAAACCGTGAAAATAAATAGGATGTTGAATTTAAGGTAAGATGTTAGCTCCAGTGGCGGCGGAAACACCGATAACACCAAAAATGAGTTCACAGGAAATAGAAAACGGTTTTTTTTTTTCTAAAAACATTTGGTTCTGTCGTTCAAAAGCTAGTAGAGGCGAGATACCTTATGACTCCTGTATATAATAATTTTGCTTATATTAGCAGTCGTCCCACAACCGTAAGATATGATCAAACTCGATTGTCAAGATATGTTTAAAACCTTGTTAGCGAATGATTTCTATAAATTCAATCTTCAAGGAAGGGATGACATTAATTTTTTGAGATTTTAATAGATAGAAGAGATAATACTTATAGATAATTATAACATTCAATTAAAGAATAGTAAATCTGCTTCAAAATGGTTCCTTCATTAAGTTGTAATGGCCGTGATGTGTTTGAATCCCCACAGACGACGGCTCAATAGCTCCGATGGACCTTTGTCACATAACAGCGGCACATAACAGCTATATTCTTTGATCAATCATTTGTTTTCAATAATTTGATAGAAATTATGGATAAATATCCAAGTATTCTCATTACAGCTAACTTTTGATTGTAATGAACCTTCCGGAGAAAGAATAGACAAAGGAACTTCGTCGATTCTCGTTGACACAAAATTCAACAGTGAAATTATTAAAATCATTTTTTGTTTAAATTAGCCATTAGAAAACAACAAAGTCCGTTGTTACCTCTCTGCTACACCAAAGATAAAACGGTATTGCATATTTGCACTTGCCATAACTATCAAAACATTTTCGAAAAATTTTTAGATCTACACATGGAGTCACGATTTGGTGCTACAGTAGCTTAAAGATTGAATATAAGACAAAGTTTGGATATATACATTGATGGTTGAGTAAAATAGCCTTAAATTAGTGAAATATTAGAGAGATTGCTAAAGGAAAATTATTTTTACTTTCCAGTATACATAAAGCCAGCTATGTAGTTGTATTTACATGTATTTCGTTACATGTGCACAATAAAATTCGTTCCGTTAATTCAATAGGGGATGCTACATCGTATTACTTTATGCAGTTATATTAATAGAGATAGCGATTTAGATTTTACGCAACCAAATTAATTTATTTATAGCTTCAATTTTGTAACTCCTGAGAATCCAGTAGGGGCTACTATTCTAACAGCTATATTCTTCTCTACGGGGAATTGCAATAGACGTTACATATCGTGGTACCGAGTAAGTATAGAAGTGGAAGGGATAATTGGTAAAATTTATAGAGAAAGAAAACTGTTCATAAAATAAAAATAATTATGGGGTGAAATGCAAATTAATGGGATTTATATTTTCGTGATATCCCATTACAAAATTGCATTACATACACAAAAGTGAAATACTTTTACCGCTTAGATATTTCTCCTTCTAAAAATCTACAAATGCAATTCTACATAAGCTAAAAAAATATATACATTACTTGCAAAAGTATAATAATGAAAATCAACATAAAAGTAAGAAGCTTATACAACATTTATAGCGAAAAAGGTAATTTCTACCTCGTTTTCAACGAGCAAATAAACCGAAAACGTTTCTCCACACGAAATCTATCACTGGAAATGACTCTGTCGACGGTGTTACAGTAAAAAAACGTGGATACAAAACATCGGTTTCGGCAGGACGAGATGCGAGTCTACCAAAACGCTTATACGAAGCACATTGATCGAAATGTAGGGTGCGGAATAGTAACCTGCATCCCCCGACTTATCCCCCTGTACTGCAGCAACCCTGTGTACAGTCAGTTGGAGAGGCCTTCAAATATCAAGCGCATAGTAACACTGCGCAAAAATACACCACCACGTTCCACTACGAAAGGGGAACCACATTTAATCGATTATACCCTGTTCTATGTGCATCACAACTTATTTTAATTTTAACGGTAACGGGTGGCCGCGGCGCATTTTGTCGCAAACGAATTTTATTACACATATCAAAAAAATTAATTGGATATTACAATTGTGATATACATTAGTGCCTTTGAAGTATACGAAAATATTTGACGGTTGCAGATAAGTACATATCGTATTCGTAAATATATTCCGTTGAAAAATAAGATAAATTTATTGATTTTTCAAATTATGTCATTCGAAATGAATACCGGGCACCATCTATCGCAGAGCCTCGATAACTATATACACCAGTTATCTTTTCTACCGACAATGAGTTTACACTCTATCTCAGGTTATTTTTCTTTGTTAATATTGTCAATTTTAACCATTAATAAATTTTGCTTTGCAGATTACTTAGACGATATTAAAATATCAAGGAGGAAAGGTAAAGATTATGATACCGTGGATTACACGAAACTTCCTCCTACAGATAATGGTTTCATAGACGCCCAATTTATTCATCCGCCTCAGAAAATACCATGGCAATCAATCTGTCTAGCTGCGTTTCTCTTAATTATTGGGTCTATTCTGCTGGTAATGGGTACTATGATTGTAACAGGCCATATCGATATGAAATATTCAGATAGAATGTGGCCGATGATCATACTGGGTGTTCTTATGTTTATACCAGGTGCTTACCACGTAAGAATTGCTTATTATGCATATAAGGAGGTACCCGGCTATTCCTTTGATGACATTCCCGAATTTAATTAAATATTAAATTAAAATAAAAAATATATATAGACAACAAAATTCTATGATACATCTATTTACCTCTCTGTAATTAAAATTATTAATTGCGGTTTATTAAAATACTTAATTTGAGTAAAACGGTGGTACTTATTTTAAGACTGCGCATTTCAAGAATTAAGTCGTACAGATATCGAAATCGTAATTACGTACAAATAGAAACGTTTTGTGGTGTAGTAATCGTGACATATTGAAATAATTGAATAATATAATAAAATAATTGAAAGACAAATGCAAGCCCGTAAACGCCTCCCCCCCGTCCGATTTCTTCTCGGCGAAAGAGTAGCCAAGTGGTCTGATGTCACAGCTGGTTTCCCTCCATTGTCTGATCGTGAGCTTTAGTTCCGGCTTTTGGCGGTCTGTTTAGCTAATGATCAATGCAATCGCTGGCTAGCAGTGCGAGAAAAGTACCCCAGAACTTGACGCTTCGCCCAATAAAACAACAACGTTAACGGATTTATAACTTTGAACAACCTGTGTAGCTTATAATGGTTAGCCAATCGATTTTTTTTATTAAATATGATATTGACTACGGGTAAGGGTAAAACGAACACGTTGCTTACTTTTACAAGTCGTTAAAAGTGTGTTAATCTCTGATGTAACATGTTATGTTCGAAAATGTACAAATTTAACAAATGGAATGGAATGAAATCAACAGGAGAGGGTCAATGATACCGTACATCAAACTTTTAAGTAACATTAAAAGCAATAGATGCTATGTAACCAGTTTTACGTAAATAAAAACAACATTCTTAATAATTATGATTTTATTCCAATATAAAAAAAAAGAGTTAGAATTATATAAAATCCACAAAAACAATATTCGATTCATAGAGGAACTATTTCAAATAAAAAAAAAGAAAAAAAACATAACCTATTTACAAACTCTTCAAAATTTGAAAAATATGTACAAAGTCTTTGTTTCTTTCTATTATATACATTACCTGAACTTTGTAATTGACGGTAAACTTGTTCGATATGGTATAAAGAAATGTTTTAAATACTCATAAGGGATTGTGATAAATCCAGAAGTGGTATTTATTTTATCTTTGGAGGGGAAATGATCGAATTTCGCAAAAACATTCAATATCCTTGTAAGCATTTCATGGTTCTCAATTAAACTATTCGTGAATATATGTATTAGATGAGTATATTCATCCGATTCAATTTGTTGCTCCATGCTAATAACAATATTATGTAAGGGGAAGTTGGACTTACATATCTTATGAAAATGAATATGTAGTACAAGTAGTATTTCCTCTGGAAGCAGATTTCTGGGTATCTCTATACTATTATCGAAACCCTTAAAAAGAAAATTATATCAGAAGTTATTCAATTATGTAGACTACATTACTTTATTATTTAATTAAATATAAACAATTAATTGCACCTGCCAGGATGATTACAAAAATGTTGAGTCTTACGCACAAGACAAAGTACATTTGAAAACTTAAAACAAATGATGGATTCTGCTGAAATAATTTATTTGTTTAAGTGAAAATCGTTTGTAATAGTATAGATTTATTTTGAAAATTGGAATAGTCCAATATAACAGCAAATACATAACCAAAGCTCACCATTTTTACCCATAAATGTGTCGCTTATAGATGTTCTGTCCCCGAATGAAAACTTGGAGGGTCCTTAAAAATGTTATAAACCTTATGAATTATGGTGTAAGAAAAGAAAGTGCTAACGTTTATGATTTGTTTAAAATAATAGGATGCCAAAAAGCAAATCAGCCATTTCTATTAGCTATAGTCAAGAAATAAGAGGATTCGATTAAATTAGCGAAAATACAAAGGAAAATTTAGAAAAACAGAAAAACAAAGAAAACCGGTTAGAATATATAGAAAAAGACGAAGAACCTTAATGGAAGAACCAATTGAGACCGATGATGACAACAGTGAAGAAAGGTATGATCACAAAGTTTATGAACGAGACAATTTGAGAAGAAACATAAGATCATCAAAATTCAATGCAAATGCAGAATCTAAGACGTACGATGATGATTTGGCTAGCAATGAGACGCAGATGTGGAAAAAACCAAATGGAATTTGAAATACATTAGAAGAAAGTGAGACATAGAGTAGTGTAGGCGAGTTTTAAGAAAGAAAGGAGACGAAAATATCATTGTTTATCATCTTTATGTATAGCGTCTTTTCAAGTTGGGATACTATAGGTGACGCTTTTATATTACTCCCGAAATTTGCAAAAAAGGGCAGTTGTGTAAACTACGAAACTCTTTATATGTGATATAAAGTTATCTTCGAATATTGAAAGATCTGAATATGAATATTGTAGTTATGTAAAACCTACTAAAAGCGTTAAAATGTTTATCTTAACTTATGCAGATGATGTGCATGATGTGATCAGGTATATGTAAATTAAATACGACCTTTTCCTTTCTTTTAGATCTAGAGTTTCAATAATTTGCTCCTCATACCACTAAATAATTAATTTCCGTTTCCTGGGGCAGTATATGCATTTTCGTATTTTTAGTTTAATATAGAAAAAAGTGTGAGGAATTTACTTACATCGTGTATCCTATATACTCCAACTTCGACACATAAATAGAAAAATTCTAGTACTTTCCGGTCAGGAAGGTCATAGAATGTGTGTATCAATAGTCCCCTCATGACGCTATGTTTCAAATGTTTGAACCATCCATTTACTATATTGTCAATAAGTCCTAGTAAGTCATACTTATAGATAGAATAAGAATTCAACATTTTTGCTAATAATTGGTTTAAAAATTTCCCTAAGTCTGAAAATAAAATGATAAAAGAGGAAAACCACAAATACATTGCGTTCCATACTGATATTTTGTAAGGAATCCATATTTAACATTAAATACAAAACTGATTCTCTTGCGATTTGCAGATCTCCCTGTAAAGCGGTATCTATAAATTCGTTTAAGACTCGCTGCTTGTACTCTAAGTCATTATCCGCAGGTGCGTTTTGAAATAAGGCTAAATCTAAAAACGATTAGAATTAAACGTTTTAGTCGGTTTAGTTGCCGATTATAAGTACTGGAATTTTTTAATAACTTAAGGGCTTCTTTCAGTTTTTTGTCTCGGACGAATATTTTGAATATAAATATATACCGTAATTTGGTGGACGACAACCATTCATAGTGAGCGATACTCTGAAAAAAGATGTTATTACAAATAATATTAATTTCTTATAACGTTCCATTTTGTAGTTATATAGAGCGAATGGGCGAGTTCGGAAGATTGTGTTTTTGCGAAAGGAGATTTTTCTAAACTTTTTTTTACACGCGCAAGTGTAAGTGTCCAATCACATCGTGATATATAGCGTATTGTGAGTGGCATTTCTGTAGATGAGAATTCTCGCGTGGTAACGGCACAGACCATAATTTTAGATCGCCCGATACAAGTTGTTTGACCTTCGACGGTGGTGAAACAATCGTCAAATTTTTAGTTAACGCTTAACATTAAAACGACTGTTGAAATCACATACCTCGGTTTTAATAAATTCCTCCATTTCTTTTGAAAATAGATCTATTATTCGTGTCGCTGCTTCGTACTCTTTTCTCTTATCCAAAAATGGTAAAATATTAAATGCCAACATTTTCATGGTATGCTTCATACTTTGTATTTGAAATACCTGAGGTACTAAAGTCCCTACAAAACCGGAGACTAATGAATATCTCCTTTGGCAAAAATCTTTAGAAGTATACTTAGGTTTTCAAAAATAGCTACGATCAACTGGGTTGCCTTTGCAGGCAGCAAGTTCTTTATCGCAGTTACCATGTGTATAGTAAAAGATCTGCATAGGTTATTATCTGCCGAGTTTTTCATAAGACTAAGTATAGCAGGTAAATCGTTTTTATTAATGGAAGCTACCAATTTAACGATGTCGACATCAGACAATTCCTTATGTGATTCTGCATTGCTTGAAGAAATTGGGCTTTCTGAAAATTACATTATAATTAAAAGGCACGAACATCTAAAAATTTGTAAGATAATCGCACGATATCTTCTTTATGGGTTTTATTTAATTTCAATTTATTATACAGCGTGTCACCAAATGGAGTCGATAAAAAAAAACAAAAATTATTTCTTTTACGATGAAGTTACTCTTTATGAAAGACTGTGTAATGAATGAATTTACTACAAAAAAAAAATCTGAAATTAGATTTTACATACATATGATACAGATGCCAGATATTGTTTTATATTGATTTTAACTATCGACTGTAACGTTATAAACATTTCTAGGTTCCACAGTGACTACAATAACCTGTGCTGTAACCATATTTAATTTAGGTTAATATGGTTCTAATATAAAATCGATCGAATTTTTCGTTATAAATAAAGATTGAGATTTTTTACTGTTCAATATTCAAAGTTAGTAAGAACAAATTAATTTCATTAGTTGTAATAAAAGGAACACTTACCCAAACAAGACCGACTACCAGAGTGCTCACTTTCAACTGACTTGTGGTCCTTTTTGTCGACAATATTGGATTTCTTAATCGATGATTCGTTCGCGGTGTAACAATTTGTTAGTGAATAAAGGTCCCTGTTAACATAATTTAGATAAGTATCTAATTCAGAGTTAGTATAATTATGATTCCTCTGTAAAGAAAGATCAAGCTGTAAAAAGTGAGATTTCTCATGATTGTTAGCTTCTATCCCTTCACTATCTTCATCCTCAGTTTCTCGTTGCCCTTTTTCTTCTTCTTCTTCTACCTCCATCAGCGCCGCGTTATCTTCCGGATCAATATGTTTACTTGAAAAATTACGCGCCTCCTCTATTACTTCAGATGGTTGATGCTTAATTTGGTTTTCTAAGTCAGGGGGTTGCTCAGCTTGTTTTGTTCGTTCTTCTGCATCTTCATAATTTGAACTGTCACTTGAACTACTCGATTCGCTTGTGGTTGTGTAAGAAGCAGTTTCGTCAGATTTTGAAAATTCGCCCGAGTTTATGCGGTTATATATTTCTGGTGCTCTAATAGTTAATTCGTGATCTTTTATTCCATTATTCTGTTTGAGATGTTCAGCGTACTGAATAAAATTGAAATAATATAACAAGTTTATATATTTTATCACCAAACTTCTATCGATTTTGCGTAATTCAATATGACTTTTAATAATCAGATCTTTGTATATGTTTTCGCAAAATTCACGATTCGGAGTGTCAGTGTTGCAACACTTTTGAAATATTTCAGATACTACTCCATAGTCTAATTTATCTTTGCGGAATTTTGTAATTTTATCGATGAAATGCCAATTATTTTCGAGGCAGTCGTCCTCTTCAACAATTATCATTAGCAAAATATCCATTAAGCTTTCAGTCTTCGTACCATGGGTCCACAATATTTCAGATATTGCGTCAACGAAGGTATATCCCATATCCTTCAATGTTTCAATCACCGCCTTTATGAACGGTGTTTTATCAAAATCCAATCTTAATATATGCTCTATCAAGTAAACCAAATCCTGTTGATGATTGTTCTCTTTATAATACATCAATATAAATTCAAAACTTTCCTTAAATAAATACTTATACTTCAAAATTTCCTTCATTACAGAATTAAATTGTTCTTCGTTTAACTCGCGCAAATTATTTTGAAAATCATTTGGCAATTTATGGCTAAATTTACACCTATCACCCCAGGAACATTGTTTGTGTCTAAAATAGAAATTGCACAATCGCTTCATGGAATTTAAAATGTTGTTAGTATTAGCAGCCCATTTTGGGCTTGACGTTGAAGCTACCCAATCACTAATTTTGTTTGTATTGTTGCTTGTTCTCGTATCGAACGTTTGAGAAAAGTCATTATTGGCTATAATTTTGTTTAACAGTGGGAAAGACTCCAGAGGTTCCTTAGGTACAGCTGGTTCACTTATGGCCACATTTTGTTTTGGTAGGAGAGACGCGTACAATACACTACTACTAGTAACAATATCGCTTCCTATTCTATAACCGGCATTTGTGGTATCGTTTCCAACCGAAATTTTTAGAATACCTCTGCTACTCTGCTGGTTATCTTCTGCCTCTGGGTTGGTGCAAATGCTTCTAGAAAAAAAAAAAAAAACATCGTTTAAAAACAATGAAAGATGAGTTTTTCATGAACAAAAACGTAAAAGGTGTTTTCAATTTAACGTGATATTAGTTCCTATTTCTAATTATAGCTAAATTACTTACTCTGCGAAAAGAGAAATCGCATCGGAATTATCTTCTAACGTAACACTTTGGGCGATAGTTTCCCTTGCAAAAGGATTTACCGTGTTGATGGCGGCGTGCGGTTGTATACGTGTTGGCGGTCGTTTAAAAATGGGTAGTTTGGGCGTTTTAAAATCACATCTTTTTTTAAATTGCACAGATTGTTTTGGCGATTTCTTTTGTTTGCAGTTTACGGTAACCGTTAGATCCCGCATAGAGTCATTGCTGAGTCGACGTTTTGGAGAAGATGCTGTACTGGACGTGGGGCTGTTATCGCTCAGTTTCTGTTCAGAGTGATAGCCACTAGAATCACTTTTAACTAGGAAACCATCTTTAGAGGGGCAATCGTACTCATTGAATGAAAGACGGTCTTTAATCGAAGAGCAACATTTTGACAACCTGCAGTGTTGATTCTCATCACTAATATTCAAATTAGTTTCTCTATACGGCCATACGTCGGAGATCGAGATAGTATTCAAACTACTACTACTGACCGTTCGAGATAACGATAAACGTGTACCAGGCAATGCTCTTCCCGCTCTAGGGCTCATTTCTTCTTTCCGTTCTAAGAATGCGTTTCTAAATATAGAGTTTGATGATGTTACATTGCAAAGGCTTCTCAAAATACCTTCCTTAAAGTCGTAATTACGAAAGCACCATCGTCTTTTTCGTGGCGTTGTAACTTTAGCAGTTGTCTTAGAATGTTCATTATTCATACTTACAGTACTTTCGATCGGTAAAGGGATGGCATTGATCTTACGGGAATTGACTTTGTTTAATTGTGCTGTAATTTTAAAGGATTGAATACACTGTGACACGTTGGAATTAGATGGTTTATTACTCCGAACGCATCGAACTGTTTTCATTTTATTTGTATTTGAAATATTAATCTTCTTGTCGTAAGGTTTCATATCATCTCCTGGAAAATATACATAGATAATAACAAGAAATATGATAGGTATGTATGAATGTTAAGCAAACGAAAGTAGTTATCGTATAAATGACAATAACATTCGGATTGTTTTCGAATATAAGCTTAAGAAAAGGGATATTGTTGAAAGTTATTAAGGAGAGGACGAAGTATCCAAACAAGGGGATGGTAACCCTAATGCGGTAACAAAATAAAATAAATTTAGATGTTGTTTTAATATTTTATATAGTAACACTTGCATAGATCAGTTTTTAATTTAAGGTACTTCTAAATAAAATGTTTCTTTTAGACAAACAAAACAACCAGTATATGCTTATATTTTTGAAGTCTGCTTGTTGAGGAGATTGCAACGATCTACGATATCAATAACTTAAATGATCAAATAATTATTTGCAAGGTGGTTAAAATGGGAAAGTCTTTAAGACTCGCAAACAAAACAAGATTCTTTTTCCACAATGCTCCTCGCGCTATTTCAGCAAAAAAGTTTATCGCGCACGCTTCTGCAGGCTTTTTACATTGAAATGAAAATAACCTAGGCAACGAAACGATAGAATAAAGTTAAACGTATCCGTTGGTAATTCTAGAGCACTCGGAGCATGCTCGGGGCGGTACTTGTACGTTCCACTTGTTACGTTGGAGCAATAATTTGTGTTTCATTGGTAAAGTTTTGTCAAGCTCCGTAGGAATAGGTGTCATTATTTTTTTCTCTGATAATCAACTTATTTTATTAAACACCTTGTACATAAATGCATTTTTCAATTAAAATTTTTTTAACAACCATACTGAAATGAGATTTGAAATTCTAGGCAACTTAGTCTACAAATATTAATGTAGTAAAATGTGATAATATATTAAGAAGCACTGACCAATTATTACCTTCAAAAGGAAAAGAAATTACAGTTGTAATTTTCAAATATGTCACCTTCAGCTGCGCGACCTCTTGGGAAGGTTTTTGGGATTTGTTTAGATCGTTTCAAATATCACGCAAAAGTTTTCGTAGCTTTTTACACTATTTAATGACACGTACTAATTTTTGGCAGATACGTTTTTCGTTGTTTTTTTTTATGAAACATTCTGTACATAACCACTTTTCAATCACTAATTTTTTGCATGTATAATATTATTTACATAACTGTCAATTAGCCAGCACAAGAGTATCAATTATTAAAATATAAACATTATAATTCCTTTCGTTTACCTCAAAATTTTTAATAAAGTATGCCGAAAAAGATACTTTACTAATGTATGTTACTTCTTTGAGGACAGATTTTTATAAAGTAAAATTCAAACAATAGAAGAATGCGAATGAATACAAAATTCTCAACAGCACAGGACATTGTGCTATAACATTTAGCTTTGAAATTACTAAATATTCAACGTAATTATGGTACAATCAAGCACGCAAATTGTGCTCTACAATTATCAATACAATACAAATGTCCCAGTTGAAGTGAGCATGTACCATTAGCTTTCCCAAGATATGGACAAATAGGATGCACATACAATGGAGAGCAGCTTATATCTTCAGAAATTCTCGATAGATATGTAGATAAATACGAGGCTTATTTCTTATTCCGTAGGAGCAAAGGAAGAAGCTTTTAAAGAATAATTTTAATTTATTAACTTTCAAATGTACAAGCCTCTTTTTTGTCGTAACACCTTGAAAGCTTTACAAAAAAAAACTTTTTATAGCAATTTTGAAAAAAAATGAGTTATACAATATGCAAATTTACTTAAATATCTTTGTGGACTATGAATAAAAGGTGTATGATGATAACAATAAGAGAATAAGCCTGCATTATTTTGTATATTATAGTTCCTTTACGAATTAAAGTTGCAACATAAGATGTTCTAAAACTACAGTTGCCATATTGCTGATGACAAAATTATTACCTGAAGATACCATTGTTTCTAATAATTTGTGTGGTACTGAACATCTGTCTAGCACTACCACTGGCATTTGAAGTAATTTATCTTTCTGAACAATACCTCTATTTCTTCTTAAGAAATATTGCCTGAATTGTTGCACACTTCTATTCACCTGACCGTTAATTTTTTTGGTTCGGCTTTTTTCCGAGGGAATTTTCGCCGAAGTCTTTTTTGCTTCTAAGTTTGTTCTTCGATTCTGCAAATAAACAATTATATAGGACCATATTTATATGACTGAATGCAATTACCCTCGCCATTGAAAATATTGCTCAGCCGCAATCATGAGATACATTTAAAAAACTTAAAAAAATAAGATAATAAATATAGTTATTAAATTTATTAAATGAGGTATTTATTTATTCTTAATTTAAAATTTTTCCAAATAACTTACAGCATAATCAAGGTTAGCTCAGATTTGTTTATTTGGCATTGCCAACCCTAAAAACACTAAATGTAACCAATATTTAATTATTTAATATTATGTTTATTTCTCGCCCTTCCCTGTTTCTCACTGTCCTTCAAGAAGACACGAATCGAGATAAAGTAAACAAATAGAAATAGAAATACTCTAAAATGATTATATCAAGTTAATTTTCAATTAAACAGAAAACAACGGGGAATTTATTTTTTCAAAAATTAAATCTAGGTCCCCGATTTCCTAGTTTTGAAGCTTTTATGTGTTTTTATGGTTGAAGACTCGCAAGGAAATCTCTGCCTGTTTTTGCATATATATATATGCTGAACAGTCTAACACATACTATATTGTATTTTTGTATAAAAACAATACAAAAATGTCGCAAATAAGTACTAGAGAAAAATTATTGTATATAATTGATGACATTGAGCTCATTTCAAAGTGAGTACTTGCTTCTAAAAAAATATTTCATTGAAAACTTTAAATCTCATTGTAGGGAAATGATAGAAAACGCCATTGCACCTAAACATTTAAAATTATCTGGTCCTGAATATACGCAGTTAACCGATTTATTAGTTGCTAAAGATAATGAACTTAAACACACATTGAAATTAGCAGCTGAACAAGCCCAAATAGATAAAAAGATGGATATTATTAAAGCAGAGGTCGAAAGACAAGATCAAGATATTAACCATTTACAGAAGCAACTTAAAGAAGCAGAACAAATTTTATCTACAGCAATTTATCAAGCCAATCAAAAGTTGCAATCGATTTCAAGGGCAAATAAACGACCCGTGCCCTCAGAAGAATTGATAAAATTTGCTCATAGGATCAGCGCATCAAATGCAGTATGTGCCCCAATAACATGGCAACAAGGTGACCCGAGAAGACCTTATCCTACCGATATAGAAATGAGGATAGGATTTCTGGGACGATTTACGGACCCAATCAATGGACAACTGCTACAACAACAGAACAGTGTATCCGACGTTCATCGTCAGGGTCACCCTGGAGGTATTTAGGAGTATAATTTTTTTCTATAAAATATCCCACTGCGAACTGCATCGATCAGTATATAAAAAACTATACATTGAAAAATTTTGAAAACTTGCCAGTACACTACGCTAGAAATAGCTGTCAACTTTGTTATTTTAAGTGGAATTCTCAATTAAATTTTGTTAGGTAAAACACCTATGTTATTATTTTCAACCGTATTTAACTTATTTGAATTTTTTGAACATTTTTGACATTTGTTTAACTTGAAATGTTATAGTCCAAATAGATAGATAGATAGATAAAACCATAGGATTTCCCATTAAATTGAGTTAGCTAGCATCTCGCGAACAGCGAGGTAGTGCAGACGTGCATATGGAAAGTGCTTTAACAGTTCTTTAAATCACATTTTGTTCAAGCAGGTTTGATTGATTTTTGTGGTTTCCTTGGTGAAGTAGCGTTGCGGTTGCTTCTACCGAATTTTCGTCAACCCTCCTATGAGACATCTTTAGGGCTGCTGCTGGTGTTACTACTGCGTACCTAATGTATTGTAGTAGCAACAGTGATACCAGCGGCACAAGCTCTAAAGGTGTTCCATAGCAGTATGAACGAAACGTCGATAGAACGCCGTTCCAGCCCGGAAACCAGATTGAAGGTATAAACCTTGTTTGAAGAAATAATGGTTGAACGACAAGTACAATTAGAAAAGACCAATAATATCATATAGTAAAAAAATTAAAAATAAGGTACATGCGTTACACGCCATTCGCGACTTGAATAAAATGTTTTTATTCTCTTTACTAACCTGCCTCTCCCGCTAACTTTATGTACAACAAATATTTTAGTGAAGATTGACATTTTCGCAAGTGTGTATCAGATTTGTAAAAATATGTTTTCTACTCTCTATTCTTGAGAATATGCTCAAACACGGTACGGGGCAAGGATAGAGTAGAATAGAAGTTCGATAATTATTATGCATTAAACATTCATTAATTTATTTCAGAAATACCCGCTTCTCAACAAAATCAATTTGCTTGGCATCCTTCTGGCGAAATCCATATGAGTGTGGGTCAAGGTAGTGTACCAATGGATACAAGAAATCACAAACAAGAAACTGAAGATGTGGAAGTTATGTCTACAGATTCTAGCAGTAGCTCATCTAGTGACTCACAATAGACACTCCTCTCTTTTGTGAAATGCCAGTGAGAGGCTGGTGTGTCTGCAGTAAATCCTATCTCCTAATACTTACTCATCTCAGTATTGTTTGTAGTTAAGTGGCAGAACAGAATACTTATGTTTATTTGTTTTTCTTTGTAATTGAAGTAAATAAATTTTGTAATCGTAGAGAGGGCATCGTTAATTTTGAAAAATGCCCCTAGCTATACCAAAGGTGGTGTCTCCATAAGGCCATGCATCCTTCCCGAATTCGTAAACAAAATTATTCAAATTTATATTATATATTTATTGTGAAAATAAAATTTTAGTGTATCGCGGTTTCTTTTTACTCAATGGTCAATATATTGCGAAATAAATAGTAATTTATACAACAAATTACTTGACTTAAGAATCAACCACATTAGCTTTGTTCCAACAGGTGTTGGAATTAGTTTCGTATCGTAAAGGAAATTGACGTTCCAACAATCGTATTATTTAGATGAGAGACTGACCACGCAGCAAAATTCGAATTTAGCGTCAATTTTGGGCCAATGGCTGCAAATGCTGCTCTCAGTAATTGATCCAACTTATCGGCAGTGTGCGTTTAGTTACCAGTGGAGATAACAGAGGTCGCACCAATAGTAAATGGAGCATGTTAGAGTCCCTAGGTCCTGGCATAGACGTTCTCTTTGAACTTGACGATGGTTGCCGTTTTAAAGGCATTATTCGTTCAAACATTTCCCTGTATTGCAAAGTAAACGTCATTTCGTCTCAACGCCATCAGAATTCTATTCGTGAAATACTGTGTAAAGAACAGCGCTCATAGCGATAAAAGTTGAAACTATATTGCTGAAGGGCGAGATACGTTAAGAGTGTCTAATTCTCAATTGGTGCGATCTTCCCATTTGGTCGCATTATAGAAATGTCACTTGTCATTTGCTGTCAAACTATGAAATTAAATCTTTGAATTAAAAATAAATCTAAGCAGTACATAGAATCCGAATCTAACCCAGGCCCAAACAAATAAGTTGATTAAAGAATGGTTTATAGATATTTTCTTCATATTAGTTTTTAAGCTGGTATTAATTTTAACATCTTAAGAGGAAAATGGAACCATATGATGGTTTTATGCAAAATTCAAAATCCAGTTCACTGACTTCTAAATTGGATGCTGTATGTTAAATTACGTTTATAATGCTTGTATCTAGTGAAATTATTTTGTAGGGGAGTTGGGGAAAAACATCACCAAGTAAAAGTTATTGTTCCTCCAGCTCAACATCTACAGAAAATGTGGTTTCAACATTAGAACGTAGAAAAAATACAAAAGTAATGTAAAAAGAGACTATGTTTTACAAAACGACGTTTAAAAAAATGTTTTTAGAGTAACGTCGAATCAGGGTTTTCTTTAAGACCTGATGAAATTCCATTATTGCCCGGAGAAAAGATTTGCGAACAAGCACGCGATGTTACATATTTATGCCCTTATAATGGGCCTGCGAGAGGTGTTTTAACAATAACAAACTACAAACTTTACTTTCGCTCAGTTGACAAAGATGGAAATAAAGTGATCGATGTGCCTTTAGGTGTAGTAAGTAATGAAGTATTGAAAAAGAAAGTATAATTTGAATGTAATACTTTATTGAAGGTTTCGCGTATCGAGAAAGTTGGTGGTGCTTCGTCAAAAGGAGAAAATGCTTATGGAATTGAGATTTTTTGTAAAGATATGCGAAATTTAAGATTTGCCCATAAACAAGAAAATCATTCAAGAAGAGATGTCTTTGAAAAGTTACATCAACATGCATTCCCTTTATCAAATAAGCTCAAATTATTCGCATTCGATTATACAGAAAATTTCCCAGAAAATGGCTGGACTGTATATGAACCCATTGCAGAATTAAAAAGAATGGTAATATTACATTTATGTTGACCTTCTTTAAATTTATAACAATATACGAGAATATTGCATATTTTATTGGATTTCTAGAATTCAATCAAACAACAATCTTGTAAAAGTTGGACCATATAGTCGTCTCTGGAAATGACAAATGCAGGTGGAGTTATTCCTTTTTGGAAGCGGCTAGATAGACTCGTGTCTATTCGCTTTGTAAGAATGGGTTCGTGTTGCTTACTGGTGTCCCTGAGAATCGACAAAACACGAGTCTCTCTAGTCACTGCATAAGAGTAATAATTCCATCCGCCTTTGTCCTCTCTAGTTATGATGAATTTTGTCTGCTTGTTTTCGTTATTTGTTCGTTGCACATGCTACCTTTGTTATCTTGTGTTGACCTGCTAGATAATGCATGAAGGAATTCGAGATTATAAAATTCCTCAAAAAAGATGCTAGTTTTAATGACATTGAAATAAAAGTTTATAGTATTTGGAGGTAGGACACTGTATTTTTAAACAAAAAAACTTGTGTAGTTTCTTATTTAATTAGTAAAAAACGAGGTTTTTTAGGTATAAGGTTTATGAGAAAAATTATAGAGTAACTTCTCAATTATATTCTGCAAAATATATAAGCGCTCCGTTTAACAAAATTGAATTAACATTAATGGCTGCGATGTGCGTGGAGTTGAAATGAAAAATTATTCGCTGTGCCTATTATTATAAAATTTCAAAATTCCAAAGCCTTGATAGAATAATGATGTTCCATTAAAAAAGGAATTTGTATCCTTTGCAACGGAAACTGGACATCCTGTATACTAGGATATAAAAGGATACAAAACTTGCCTCAATTTTATTTGAGAACTTTTACTGTAAATTGCTCAGGAAACAAATTATCTTCCGCTAGTCAGACACGCTGTATATAGGAAAATGATAGTAAATAATTGGGCGGTTCAGAGAAGAAACATTTACGTTTTTGTTATTCAAATAGTAACATTGATATTTATTCATGGGCGTTACATTATTGCAAATATTGCTCTAACATTAAATAAGAAGTTTCCTTAAAGGAATTTTGATCACTTATACCAACACAAGTAGTGTAAAAAAATACTTATGTGTGTAAAATATAAAGTTTGCTTCAGACACAAAGTAGAAGCGAGCGAGCACATATTGATTATTTTTTGTTTTTAGGGAATCAATAATGATATGTGGAAAATAACTAAAATCAATGAAAACTACGATATATGCGATAGTTATCCTGCTGTATGGGCTGTACCACAACATGTTCATGACGACGAAATAAAGGCAGTTGCGAATTTCCGTAGTAGAGGTAGGATACCCGTTTTGAGTTGGATACATTCAGAATCGCAAGCAACTATAACACGATGTTCTCAACCATTAGTAGGAGTAAGTGACAGTATTTAATTCAATTAAAATCGCTCTAGCAGTGAGCGCGCTCATCGATAAGGAAAACCTTACGTATCAATGGCAACACTATATTACAAAAAATGTATAATTCACTTCTAATATTACCTTTCTCAAATACGTGCTGGCTATTTTTTTCAGTAACTTTAAATATATTATATTAAATATAATATATTTAAATATATTATATGTAGAATAATTAGCATTTTGCTTTATTTATGTTGGCCAAGCTGTATTTAATGCAGACAGATGTTAAACTTTGACTTTGAAACAAATTTTCCAACTGAAATAGTCTTAATTGTTCTAAGAAAAAAACTAGCTCCGAGCCAAAATAAAGTGGTTCAGAGTTTTATTTAAATTGGTTTTTTTTTGTATTCAAAGCACACGAATTAGGATCTAAAATAAACTCTCTTGTTTAAATTTATAGCGCTCTGGGGAATGTTTCATCTACTAAGGCGGGTGTCAACTGTAATCTAATCTTACCTTTATTATTAATAGAAACGTAATAACAAGACGCGCGCAAACTTTTGCAAATAATAATTTTCATGCTGTTGCTTGTTACTTTAGAAAAGTTTTATCTTTCTTGTTAACTCTACACGTTACTTTTTTTTACATTGGTGAAGCTTTCTCCCAGTTTTGTACACAGCATCTTTAGCGCGAACATTAGAGAGAGTGTTGCAGATTCCAAAAATCGAATAAAAAGTATTCCGTTTAAAAACATTTTGTTAGGCAGCACCACCATAGTGCTGACGCATTTAATTAAAACGTTTTTATCACAAAATATGTGCACCTATCTCGCAATTTTCATAATTTTAAAATCTTAATTCCTGCCCGAGATACCGCGTTGTTCCTGTCTGCACTGAACACGCTGTATAACCATATACTCGAAATAATATAAAGGTGTACACTATTTCAGGTAGGTGGCAAAAAATGTCGTGAAGATGAAAAATATATATCGTTAATTATGGATGCCAACGCACAATCTGATAAGATGTTTCTCATGGACGCAAGGCCGACAGCGAATGCGGTTGCAAATAAAGCTAAAGGAGGAGGGTTAGTATCCAATTTTACAAGATATTTCAATCGGAAAAGAATCATTCACTCATTCTTTTTCTGCGCTCTTCGCTATTTCTCTACAACCTGCATAATAAATAAGTTCCCTTCAGTACATGTGCAGGTGATTGCAATTAGTGATGTGCTAATGTGAGTTAGCAGTTAAAAAATAGCTGCTAGTTTTAATGGTTTCTATCACGTATGGAAATACTATTAGAGCTCAAGTGTAGAATTAGTCTAACTTACCTATAAACAGGTGATTTTAAACATATGCGACATACTTTAAGGGCCGATTTCTTGGGTTATTTTGATGATAATAATTCATATGAACATATGTCCAATACGACAGATATCAAAAAAGAGAATGTTTAGAAGGAAATCAATGATACAATAAATATCTAGTTGGCCCTATCAAATTTGTATGTATGTCTGTATTTTAATTTACTTATGTACTGCGAGTTGCTAAAGATGATTAAAATGTTGATCATTTATTCAAAGATGATTGAAAGTTATCTGCTAACGCTTTTTTCATCTCATTATTATTTGCAAATACTGTTTGCTTGTCAACTTTAACTTATATTTTAAAATTGATTTAAAAGTCAGTAATTTTTTTTATTACTTCTTTGGCGTGGTTATGATAATTACATTTCATTGAAACATATCCAAGCTAATTCTATAAACTATATATATATCGATAAACAATATTGTATAGGTGTTTAAAATAAGGATAGTACGGTAGTTTTTATTTTCTAGATACGAATCTGAAGATTCTTACAAAAACGCTGAGTTAGTTTTTCTGGATATTCACAATATACACGTTATGAGAGAGTCCCTAAGAAAATTGAAGGAACTCTGTTTTCCAAATATTGAAGAAAGTAAATGGCTAAGTGGATTAGAATCAACTTATTGGTTGAAACACATTAAATGCATACTAGCTGGTGCTGTCAGGATAGTTGATAAAGTATTGTGGCAATCATATTGTATACATTGTTGGTAGATTTAGTTTTTTTTTTTTTTTGTTATTAGGTGGAAAATCACAAGACTTCAGTATTAGTTCATTGCTCGGATGGTTGGGATCGTACAGCACAATTGACTGCACTTGCGATGCTAATGTTAGACCCTTATTATAGGACTATTAAAGGTTTCGAAGTTCTCATTGAGAAAGAATGGTTATCGTTTGGGCATAAGTTTCAACAGGTAACTATCTAGAGCCACACTAAACCGTATTTTTACAATTCAAGTGCTTTTTAATTTAAATAGATGCAGCCACTTATTTATATTTATTGTTTAAGCGCATAGGACATGGCGATGATCATCATTCAGATGCGGATCGTTCACCTGTTTTTCTTCAGTTTATCGACTGTGTCTGGCAAATTACTCAACAATTTCCAAACGCTTTCGAATTTAATGAATACTTTCTAATTACTATATTAGATCACCTGTACTCTTGCAGATTTGGTACTTTCTTATTTAATACTGAAAGGGAACGTGTTCAAGAACGTAAGTATGATATTATTTTGTCATTATCATTATATCATTATATTTAAATATATGCAAAAATAAATCCAGCACTGCCCATACAAAACCGTATTTTCATTTAATATTTGTATCCCGAGTTCGAATTCTGATTGTTAGATATTCTGTGGTATGGAACAATTATAACGTGTAAGAGATTACATCGTTTCACAATGCGATACCAAAACATGCATCCTCTATTTAAAAAATTCCACTTGATTTGTTTAATTTTTAAGCTAGCTGAATTTTTATCTATTTAGTGTGGATAGCTCCAATTATTTTACACCCTGTACCTTTTTTATAAATTCATTAATAAGCATACTAATGAGAAAAGAAGAAAGTTGAAAACTTCGGAATATATTGAGTTAAAACAATCACTACTATAACATTGTGTTTGTATTAAATTAATTTTATTTACGTAAAAATATGCTGTTTCCAACGAATAGCCTCCTTATTGTATTAAAACTATATTATGCAAAAAATGTGTTAAATACTAACCACTTTTATTGAATACTAGGTGTAAAGGAGTTAACCGTATCGCTCTGGTCATACACAAACAGCCAAATTGATCTATATCGCAATCCATTATACTGGGCCAACACCCACCAACAGCAGGTAATCATCCCCATCGCCAGCCTACGTCATATTAAATTGTGGAAAACCTACTATTGTCGATGGAATCCTAGCATGAGAATTCAAGTATGTGAAATACAGATATATTGTACTTGTTAAATATAACTAAAAATTATCTATTTTTTTTTGTAGGATCCTGTCTATCAAAGAATACGGGAGCTCTTGCGCTTAAAAGAACAGCTTGTGAAACAAATTGAAGAGTGCCGGAAAGAACAGCAGTCGCGACTATCGAAAGCCAATGCATCTCCACCTTAATTATTTTCTGTATTACCATAAAGTCAGATGAGACGTTAGATGTATTTATAAATACTTCATTGTATTATGTTTTGTATTACATGTTGCTCGATCTATTCACGCATTATATTTTCTTTGTTTAAGCTGTGTTAAAAATGCTGCAATTATAATTTCTGTTATTTATTATATTGTAATTATTCTAACTATGCTTTTTAAGTTTAAAAATGATATAAAATAACAAATGTCTAAAATTTTGAAGTTGTCAGCCTATACGTTTTGGCAATATTGTTTCCTTGCACTTTATCCAAATGTTTAGACATGACTTTTCTACCAAATATATTTCTAATTTAATTTCCTCGCATTGTTTTTTTTTTATTTAACGATTTATTGCGAAAATTAAACCCATGGGCTCCACTATTAACATAAGACACCCATAAAAATCATTATTATTATCTATATTATATATAGAGTAACAGTATGAATGGAGGAGAATGTGTCTAAAAATGTAGAAATTCTGCACGTTTAGAAATAATTTGTTCAACTTCTTGAGTACACTCACAGGTATACCCAACGTCCCCACGACAATATTCTTTTACAGTCAGGGCCTATCAATTGTCGTGGAATCCGCCAAAAATTAGTATCGCATTTTTTTAGACAATCAAATCGCGTTTGAAGAGATTACGCTTTCGAACCGTGCTGTTTTTGGAATTACAAACCTTCAGAATTGTCGTGTTCACATAGAGTAGTCCGAAATTGTTATGAGAATTAAAAACTACGTAACAGTTTGCGAAGCCGTTATTTTTTTAGCACAGTTACACAATTCCCTATCAAATGCCTTTGTCGTCTATAGTGATAAGAAAATATCAATTGTAGTTCCACGATATATCGATAGTGAAAAATTAATTTTCATAGTGGTAAAGGTATCTGAATTGTTACGCGGTTCTATAAGTTCTATAAGTAAATGATCAGATACTTATCCGAAAATACCCAAAGTAGTTTTGAGGATGCGTATAAAGACGAAGATGTGATTTCTAAAATTGACCCTACAGAGGCTGCTGATTTACTAAAGGATGAATCTATATCTTTTTTTTTCTTTGAATATATATTGTAGCTATTTTAATTTTATTTTTACATTTTTTTTGCGGTTATAAGCAGCCGTTATTTTGATGTTCCCGCGCTCATGCGATGAGTACAACGTAAAAAGACCTCTCGTGAGGCTTTGTGACACATCGAAAAGTTATTAAATTATTTATACATCATTTTTTGTTTCCGCAATCATTATGAAATAGTAAAAATAAATTTTATTCCGTCTCTGTGTGGAAATCATTTTTTTTCTTCCGCAGTTATAGTTCACCGTCGATAGATGGTACCACTCCGAAGGTATTGTGACATCATATATTGATCAAATCTGCCGTAGTCGGCGTGCGCCATTTTGGTTTAAGTGGAAAAAGTTTGTGTAGTGATAAAGTTGTAGCGAAATCTGTGATCATCCGTCCTAATTTAGGTTCCATCGGATTAATTTATTGTTGTATACAGTTTACCCATCTGGACGGACCAAGGTAAATGGAAATTTAATGTTTCAGAACAATTTTTAATTCTATTTCATAGTTCAATGTTTTCGTTTATTCAAGGTTTTCTTTCTCTTAAACTGTTATGCAAACATATTTTGCGTAGCTTATGCTATCGTGTTTAGGTCAGAAATGATCCCTTCGTTTAAGAAAATGTTCTAACCCAAACATAACATAGCTTCCTTATTTCAATTTTTACTACTTTCGGGGCTGGGCAAATTACCTGCGTTCATGTTATGCTTACGTAGATGCTCTTTGTAATAGCTTATTCACGTTGTTTATTTTTTCCTATGTACAAATTACTTTCTAACAGTTATTTGATATTTATTGATTGCTGATCGAATCGACGTTTGAATAATATTTTTGTTTACTTCTGATAATCTACATGTTTAACAGTTTACTCAGTTACCAATTCTATTACAATCGCGTTCTAAATATCGCTATACAGTTCACCCATTTATTTCAGATGGGATGTATTTAATGTATTGAATATCCCTGAGAAGGAACTTAGGTTATTTAATTTAATGTTATTTTTCTCTCAGTATCTATTTACATTCAAATAATTGATAACGAAATAACATTTTGTGTAAATACTTTGTTTGTAGAAATAGGGTTCGTTCGCTGGGTCCTGGAAATCTAAATGGTTGCGTGCAGACAGCATGTCTACTTTGTCAGGGCCGGCCTCCAAGGGGGAGAAAGGAAAGTTAAAGTACCAATCATTAGATATAAATAATCTCTACCGAGCTAGTCGAGTAAGTACAAACTATTTATTTTTTGTTGAAATCATTCGAAATAATATTTGCATTTACTGGCCGCAGATATGAATATTACTTTTTCAAATATATATATCTATATATAAGCGACAAAATTTAACCTTATCAACTTTCTAACTTATTTTGTGATGTCGAAATGTAATTAACAATAGATACAAGCCATAAAAAAAGATCAATAGATAACCTTGCTGGTTATTTGGCAATGTTTTTCATAGTTGAATTATTTGTTTTAATTACATATTTTTGCAATAAGTAGATGTTAAATATCATTAAGTTTGCTCTATTGTTATTACAGTTAACATTACAGTATGGACTTTTTGTAGGATATTTCAAGGCAATCTTTCTTACAATCCAGGAAATTACAGATAATACTTTAATGACCCTACATTAAAGAAATGCTCATAAATATGCCATAAAATAGCCTTTCAAATGCAATTCAAATGCAGTGAAATAAAACTAATCTATAGTTTTGGCTACCCTCTTACCTGTATATTGCCTAAATGTTTATTGCTAAATTAATATTTTTTTTTAACTAACATACGTACAGGTAGTATTAGTTATTTAGTGAACTGGCTTTTCCTGATTTATTCCTAATATAAACAATTTTCGCGCTCATATAATTCTAGCATTTACTTTGGAGGATATGTTTATTTACAGTTTTAAAAATGGTATCTTTGCCTTGATTTTACGCTAACAGAAGGGATTCCCAGAACAAAATGCAACGTCATTCATTTTAAGTAAATGAGGAAGTACAATTACAAAACGCAGTTTACCACACGTATCCCACATAAAATATAGTTTTGCAAATGCTACCGTCTTGTGAAAGATGGTAGACACAAGTTTTTTTTATTTTTTTGCAATGTGTCTCATCAATTGTGTTGAATTTATCGCTTTTTGAGAAATGCAAGCTGTTAATTATAGAATTGCTGTGATTTGAAGCAATTGAATTGAAGCGATGATTACTTTGTAACTTATTCAAATCTTTTAGATAAGTAAATCAGTAACGGTTTGATCCGTTTAGAAAGCATTAATAATTGAAAGTACGTTTCTTATACTTTGAATATGGGTTTCTTGTAATTACTTTATGCAATCCACAATTCAGTTCAAAAAGTTACTATAACGAATTTTATTATCCACCGTGTCCAAACTTGTTTATTTAACAGTATTAGTTTATGTACTACATGTAAAGTTTTAGTCATATGTAAAGTGCTTTTGTTATACACGTTCCCACAGCAAAGTACCTAGCTTCTACATTTATGAGCTCCAAAAGGAAATAGAAAATTGAGAAATAAACCAATTTAAATGACTTATAGTCGAATCAAACATTTTATCTTCAACAATTTAGGCGATCATCTTAGTAATGCTCTAAATAGGACGATGGACGTTATTCTATATTTGACCAATTCTAAAGCAAGAGGCGTAATATCTACATAAATTATTACAAACAGGCAGTGGAAATTAGCACCACGCTAATTTCTTGTCTATTTAGTTTTGTTTTGTTCATGAATTACCCATATTGTTTCGATCCAAACGAATATTTTACTTTTGCTATACGCATACAAAAAAAAACAAGCATGTACACATTAATCATTTTGAAGAAGAGAAATAGAAATTATGTACTTATCTTATTTTCAGGGCGAAGCGTCTGAGAAACAACAACAGAAAAGTACTCCAGCCTTTAAATATGGCATGCAAAGTCTGGGTAGAGTGCCCAGTGCAAGGCGACCTCCAGCTAATCTTCCTTCAATAAAGTCCGAACATAGTGGGACCGACGCTGCCGTATCTTTAGTACCTTCAGGAGGCCCAGGATGGGGAAAACAAGACTCTGCAATTCCTTCAACTTCAACTCCACCCTCTACGGTAAGAATGCATTATTACATCAATACATTAAAAGGTTATTTATTATCATTATTGTTATAGACATCAACCACAACAAACTGCAATGCGAGCAGTCCTTCTCCAGCGAATATACCATTAACTGCACACCAAGCTGCCATTGCTCTACCAGTAACAACTACAATTCCGCCACCCACCAAACACAGTTCATCATCTGTTACATCTGCCGCCACAGACAAATCATGGAGTTCGGTTATGAGCGGAAACGATATGATACATCCTCCGCCGTATCAAAGTCCACAGTTTCAGCACGAATTCCCAAGCCTGTCCGCTGGAGATGCAGGACAAACACGTTCTGTCACAGACACCCAGTATGGACCAGGTCCAAGCCTGCGTCCTCAGACAGAAGGTTCTTGGATGCAAGGGGGTTCACGTGCAAACTCCGACACAATTCCCAGAAGCAACTCGGCACCCCTGGGTGCCCCACCACAGCTCTCGGCCCAGGTCGGCCTGACACACCAGCCATTACCACCCCAATACCATGGAATCTTACCCAACTTTGTAAGCGTATTTTTAAGTATTTAGAGTCATAGATATTATATTTTAATCCAAAAAAGTTCGAATTCATATTCGTGCAAGTAGAGTTATTTGCAAAGCAACATAATTATTTCAATACTTTTTGTTTCAAAAAAAAAATATCACAAATTAGTAATGATTTTTAGCAATAAACAAAATAACTTATCAAAAAATGTAACAGTAAGTTACATTAATACGAATTAAAATTTAATCTCGCATTAAATTATAAACAGAGTGCTTCTTTAGAATTAGATGTCAGTTTATTTGTTTTATTTTCAATAGTTTTTATTTAATTTCACCTCAGTTGCACCAATTTTGGCTTCATCTATTTCTCCATTTTATGAAAAATGGAGAAATAAGCCAATTGCTGTTTTCTTTTTAAAATCTCATTTACGAACTTATACTTAATACTACACTATGAACAAGTTTACACTTTTAAATAACAATGGCAATAACAAAGAAAGCACCAACAATAATAGGCTTGATTAAAATAAGTAGAGCTTATACAAAAACAGGACACCAAATATACTAAATATTTACTTATTACATATGCTATGTTTATACGTGGCAGGCTTGTAGGAACTTCACAGTGAAATACAAAATGTAACAAACAAAGCAAAGCGATAATGCTTACGACGTACATATTTACTCAATTGCGTTTTCAACATAGATGTTCAGAGGTAATACAGCAGCGAATGGACATGGGACATCAACCGTTGCAAATGCACCTCCGCTTGTCATGAATAATAATCGAAATCGCGTCGAGACTCGACCCGTTCCTGCTCAACGTGCCAGTGATGCACCTGAGGAAGTAGCTCGCAGACCGATCATTAAAGAGGAAGATTTAAGCAGAATGGACGATATGACCAAAGATATGGGTTGGGCGGCACAAGATGAAATTGATTACAAGTACGTAATTTTTCTTTAGTAATAATTATATTAAGTTTTCACTTGGGTTTATTTTTTTATATTTATTGTTCACATGAAGGTTTCTTTTGATCCTATGATGCTTTTGGGGCCGCTATCTCACGCTAAAATATCTTAAACGAAACTAAAATGTTCAACATAAATATGTTTTCCAGTAATTTTTACGCTCACGCACGCAGTTTGCCAGCGTACAAAAATGATCTAAGCCTATACTGGCATATTTTTAATTTTCAGTTATTTTTATGTTTCTCTCTCATTTTTTTTTTTTTTCAATTTGCAACTGTTACCATTGTTCTACTCCGATGCTCTTTTCAGTCAAAAATTGGAATTTAGCGACGACGAAGCGATGACAGATAAAAATATGCCAAGAGGCATAGTGAAGTCAATATCGAAAGAAGTAGACATTAAAGAAAAACAAGACAAGATCGAAGCTTATCAGTCTGAATCGAAAAACTATAGCAGAAGTGGAAGTAGTAGTGGTTCAGTTGCGTTTACTAGAGGTCGTAGCGTCGATGAAGATGAAATTTTGGCTTTAAAACGTAGGCAGCAGCACCAAGTAGTAACAACCGCTGCCGAAAGAGCTAAGCAAAGAAAAGAAGAGGAAGAAAAGAAATATTTAGAAGCGAAATTAAAGAGTAAACGTGAGAAAGATCAAGAAGAAAGTCAGGGTACTATTAGTCCTTCTGTAGTACCTCCGCAACCAATCACTCCGGCTCCAATTCCTGTACCGGATTGGGAGAAAGAAAGGGAACCTGTTCCTAAAAATGAAAATACGGGAGATGAAAATCGCAACGGTGCAGCCAATAAGAGTTCACGAGATATGTCAGGCTCAGATTTTAGACAAATGGCTCAAATTGAAGCCAAGAATTTTATACGAAAAGATAATAGAAATACGGATCGGGGCAATTCAGGATATTCGCGACAAATGCAGAACTTGCCACCTAGACTTCAAAGGAAACAGCAATTAAAAAACAACAGCAGTCCACAGCCTTCTATGTCTTACACGCAGTACGATCCTCGTTGGATAAGTCCCGGGCAAAATTTAACAAAAACATCGCCCACCTCGTTTGAGAGAGAACATTTGGGATCCTGGGCGGAAAGTATAGCTTATGAAGAAAGAAAAAAGGAACCCAAAGAGGATAGGAGACAAGTTCCTGGACCCATAACAAAGGAAAAAATTGAAGCTGACGAGAAACAGAACGAAAAGAGAAATTTAACACAGTTAAAAAAAGGTGGATTAACACCAACTACTGAAAGGAAGAATGATAATCTAAACGAAAAAGCACCGGATAAAGATTCAAACACATGGAGTAATCCCACTAAAGAAACCACTAATGCATATGACAGTGATATTTCAAAGCCATGGGCGGATGATGCATGTACTTCTTCGACGACGCAAGACTTGGCTAAACCAACGGAAGTAGATAATTCTAAGAAAAGCCTTCCGGCACCTGAACCCAATACGCCTGAAGTAAAGGAAGAAATAGATCTTATAAAGTCTGAAGCTTCAGACGTTAGTAAAGAAAAAGATGACAAACGAAGTCATCCTTCTGGTAGGCCTCGTCCTGAAAATACTAGATCTCAAGGTTGGGAAAGGAACAGCGGTACTATGTACCGTAGCTGGTATAAGAAATCTAAAAGCGGTCCTAGATCTGGAAAAACCAATTCCAAAGGCGTTGATTGGCACGGTACTGATTCCGATGGATCTATCGATGACGTATTGTGCTCCAATGACAATGGTAAAGACGATAAAAACTTACGAAACACGCAGAAAAGTCCAAAACCGATAAATAAGAAGAGCGACAAAGATGATAAAAATAAAGAAATTGCAAAATCTGATAGACCCACCGATAAAATAGATAAGATTGAGAAATTTGAAAAACCTACTGAACGTAGAATGGACAAGTATTCCGATACTAGAAGAGATACCTATGAACCTCGCGGTAAGTAACACAATGCAAAATCAGTAGTCGTAATTTATTTCAAAAATAATAACTAACTTCAATTGAATTCATGTTTAACCAACGGATTTTGTACGTTATACACGAATTAAATTATAGATTTCTTAATGTTTGAGCAATAAAACTTATCGTTTATGAATGAACTAGGCTATGATAATCAAATTCGTTGCATGATCAATTAGGTATGTAATACTTTAAGTGATACCGTTACATGCCCAATCCTTTTATTTACGTGCAAAATTGCACGCCTAAGTTTTGTTTCAAAGCGCAGTTTCTTCCTATTTTTATATTAAAATGAAACATTGAAATTTAAATATTAAACATACCAGCTATAGTACGTTAAGAACTTGTTTTAAGTATCGCGTTTCTAAATATGTATACATACTACTATTAAAATACACTACACATGATTTGAGATGAAAACTGTGTTTTCAAATAACGTATAATTTGTAAAGGTAATCTATTATCAGGCAATTGTCCGCATTTTGTGAAGTACGACGTTATCTAAGGAAATACAGTCCAATTATGCGCTAGCATGAACAAGGGACAAACGGAAATACGCAAATAATAAGGATTCTATTGTATACTTTTTTAAACACCGTCACTGTTTTAGACTATTTTACATTATTTTGTAGAATCTTTCAAGGAATAACGTTTTACATTTGTTGATTGGTTTCGGTTGTTAGGTTAGAAGTGCTCATAAACAGTTTGTTCGTGTTTTTATAGATTTAAATGCGAGGGTTAAATTATCGAGGTAGGATATGGTTTCGTTATTAATTAAGTAGCGCACTTTTATTAGCTAATTGTTATAGTAGCGATGGACAAATTTTCATTATTTTAAAGTTTTAGTAAAGAACCCAGCGAGTGATACCAACATATTTGACCCGAATCAAACACGCCGATGAAATCATATACTTCCTAACTATATTGTTCAGACAGATACAAGCAGTTAAATAAAATTCTATAAAACTGATGAATGAATACTCCCACTTGCTATTAAATAATTATTAATATAATTATTTTAGGTGAACCATCACGACTTGGGAGAGGTGGTGGCAATATAAGAGGTAGAGGGTGCGGCCTAAGTAAACGTATCGATGGTTATGGTCCACCCCCTCTAAAGAGTCCTTTTGGGCACTCTGAAGAAAATAATAAGAAATCTAACAGTGAAGATCATCCGGTAGCAGGCAATGCGCAGACTTCAGATTCAGAGAAGCTAAAATCATCTAACAATGCTGGTGTTATTGGTAGTACCAGAAAGGATATCATAGTTAATAACCCACCTCGTATGGAAAAGAAGCATGAAGAAAAATTTGATCGAGGAAAACTAAGACGAAGTTCGGATAATAGGAAACCAAAACCTCTGGGAAAACTTAAGGATGAAAATGATACTTCAGAGATCACCAAAAGCGCAAATAAACCTGATGCTGCCATTAAGTCAGACCGTAAGCCAAAGCCTATGACGTCACAATTATCCCAACAACAGATTGCCAATGTGTCTTCACCGATAGATACTCCTGCGAATTCTTCAGCAATAATACCACCGGGAAAACTTAAAGATGAAAATGACACTTCAGAGATCGCTAAAGGTGCAAGCAAACCTGAAACAGTCATCAAGACAGATCGTAAACCAAAGTCCATGACATCACAATTATCTCAACAGCAGATCGCTAATATTCCTTCACTAATGGATACCCTTGTAAATCCTCCAGCGGTGATACCCCAACCAGCTAACAAAAATACGTACGATAGAAATCGAGCTAATAAATTACCGCCGCGTTTAGCCAAACAACGTGAGCAAGGACGACTTCAAAAAGTGCAGATGCATCAGCATAATATGTGTGATGTGAATGATATTAATAAAGTAAATCAAAATATTGGTTTGTACGGATTAAAAGACAATTCATCGATGCAAATTACAAACGCGTGGGATAAGCCTATTCAATTGAGGGGTAATATGGAACCAGAGTCGGTTCTTTCAATTGGAATTGAAAACTGCAAATCGATGGATCAACCACGTTCGCCTGAACAAAATAATAGCCCGAATACTGAAAAGGTAATACACTACTTCGTTTATGTAGTCTTATGTCCAAATAAAGTCTTTACTATTTCTGATAATTAGTGAAAAATAGAAATGCTTAATGTATTGAATGTATGAACGTAAATGCTAACGCTTTGAAGTAAATGCAATTTCTATTTATAGGTGATTGGAAAAACGGATCGAAATCAGATGCAAGATAAATCTGTATTAGATGGCACCACCCCTCCGGTCAACACAATAATCTTCGAAAATACCAATTACAAATCGACCCCGGGTGTTCGAAATAATCGTAATGAAAAGACGAGGTCGAATAAAATTGAAGATCCAACTTCTAACATTGAAAGTTCTGTTATATCTGGCTTCAATAAACCTATAAGTGATTTATTAAGTAAGAATGAAAAGCCCGATATTCAAATGCAACTATCATTTAATAAAGAAGACAGCGCTGACATGAAACTGGATTTCTTCGAATCCGACATTTCTCACTTGACGGAGGATAAAACCACGAAAAATCTCTCGTTACCTAAATCAATTCATGCTATGACTAGTAGCAACAGTACAATTTCGCCATCTACTGCCGATTTAAATTTCAAGATAGCATCTGTTAAGAAAGTATGGGATAATACAATGATGCCTCCTGTATTAGAACATAATATTGGACAAGAAGACAACAACTCTAGCTTCTCGACGACTTTCGGGCCGGACCCGAATTCCTTAGATGCATCTAGTGCCTTCAGTAAAGCTACTGACACATCTGATGATACGCACGAAGGTTATACTTCGTCACCTAATCAGAATGTTCCTAATAGTACAACAAATGTTTGTAAGGTTCGTTTTTAATTTGATTGTTAGTGCAATAGTGACTGCATAAGTTTTCTCGTTTTTAAGGTTAAGCCTACACAGCAAGTCCCAGGTACAACAGGACAGAACGTGGGAGGCCATCAGCCACATTCAGGAATAATTAGTTCTGGATTAATAGCACCTTTACCATCACCTCCTATTCAACCTGTTATTGGTTCCAGTGTTGGACTGAATCAGGCACCGCAGCAGTATACTACCAATCAACATATTGGATATCAAGTAAGTATGAAAAATGTCAAAACAATTTTTATTGATAGAAACTAACTTAAAAATAAAACTTGTTTGATGCGATCAATTTCACTAATTTAAGAGTTTTTAGTGCATTCGCAGTTCTCACAAACAACATACAACTTCGCAGAAAAAAAAATAGATGTTTGTTTATTTGTGATTTTAGGCTGGTCTTGGTGGCAGCAACCAGTATGGCATACCTGCAATTCCTTCACCTCCAGTAGTCTTTAATTCAACGCAACAATTGCAACCACAAGCAGGTTTATATGGCGGGTTTCCCATAGACCAACTGGGAGGACAACGCACATCGCAGTTCTCACAATATGCTAATCCCTATAATTTAGGTCAGACTGCTTCGAGTCCTTACTCTGCTCAATCGTTGTACCTTCCAACAGCACAACCCCATGCTCCACCCACTGCCCAAGCTCCACCTGACATATACCAAAGTATAAGTAATTATAGAATTCCCAACACTGCCCCTTACGGTCAAAACCAACAATTGAATAACCCTACAACAGTATTGATTTCCTCAACTTCAAATTCATTAATGTCGGCTTCAGTAAAACCGAGCAGTCAACCCATTAGCGCAATAGGTAAGTTCATTATTTGTCTACTTTTGTTTATGTGTTAAGTATTTCTTCTGTAGGTACAAAAACTGGTACCATCAATCAAACATTCCAACAACAATCTCAGCAAGGGCAACAGCCACTTTACATGGCTTATGAACCTGCGATGCAAGCGAATTATCTTCCCAATACAGGTGTAATGCAAAGGGGACCGCCTGGTCCTGTACAAAACAACGTAGTGCCAGCATTACAAGCGTCATCTTCTTTTTATTCCGGATCAACAGGTACAGCAAAAGCTTATAACTCTTCATGGAGACACTAGACACTAACTTTGCTTTTGGGTTTATTCATTTATTGTAGTTTTTTTTTTTTTTGTTGTTCTTGTTGTTGATGTATCCATTATAATTAATGTAATAGATATCTGATTTTCCTGGTGTATGGTGCTATTGTTTTATTCATATGCTTTTAATTTGATTTTTCTTTATTAAAAATGTTAAATATCGTTTATAGCTTTCGAAGCGACGCCTTACTTGCGTTTTTTTTTTTTTTTTTTATTATAATATTAGCAACATTCGCAATATATGTAGTGCACTTCGAGTTATATAGGGCTATTTATTAAATGTACTATATTTTATTTTATAAAAAAGTTTGACTCCAAGCCATCTATTATCGCAACGTAATTTTAATGTACACGTTGCTCGAGTTCCCCTGTGTAAAATATTTTATTCTTTATGTTTTGTGCTTACAAGCAATCTCTTAACGTCCAAGCTGTTAACAAAGTAAAGTACATACGTGGTTAAAAAAAATGCATTAAATATTTTAACTGCGGTTTGACGATACTCTTAACTAGTTCGGTTTTCAAATCTTTCCCTGGGCCCTCTAATTATGCCTTTTTAAAAATATTGATGGTTTGCGTACGTAATTACTTGGATCACAGCTTTGTATTATTTTAACTTTTGGGTTAATTCAAAGCAGAAGAAATTAGGATTATTTGTAGATCGAACGCAAAAATGCTACAAAATTTTATTCAAATAAATCGAAACGTAAAAATATACACGCGAATCCAGCAGCAACTTGTACATTAAAACTTTAAAATACAAGAAAGATTTCTTTGAAAATTTTAGAAATGATTTGTAATGTCCAAGATCTATATGTTTTACAACATTTTCTATTTCGTGATATAAAAAAATATTTCAAAATTCGGCACCGGTTACTAATATACATACACCAGTATGAAACAGACACGTGAGAACTGAACGGTTAATTTAGGTATATTGTGAGATGAACGTACGGAAGCGATTGAATTTGAATTCACATAAATAATAAATCTTGGAATTAAAGTAACATTTATTAGTAGATGACTGTTGAAAAACGAATTCAATCATAATACAAAGGAATAGGTATGTGCAAGTATTACTGATGCATTTACATTTCGATGTAATTTCGTAAATAAATAGCGCGATCACAAAAAAATTTTGATTAAAAGCGAATTACCTAATCTACATTTTTTAATCGAGTACTAAGTTATTAAGGGGTGGTAAGACCTCTTGCATGTGTGCATCCACAACGAAGTGTAAATGTGAGCGATCGATGTCCGTATAAGATTGGTTGTCATAGAGGTCCCAAAATGTCACGCTTTACTTATCATGTAACAAACAAATGTAGCGCGGATTATAGCATGTTGATCGCGAGGGCATTATGTTTTCATTAATGTGTCATATGTACTTGCAAAGTACCTTCCTTTTTATAAGATGTTCTCAATGCATTTACATAAATTGAAAAACGACTATTGCGCCATTATTGAAAGCAAGTTGAAACTAATAGCATTTTTGGAATTGATGGTATAAATATGCAAACGATTTTAATTGTGCCGTAGATTGTTAATGACGTTCGACACATAGTGTTAGTATAGAAAATGTGCACGATACACGATTTTGTATAAAAGATTGTATATATACACATATTAAATTCTAGGTCATGGATAAAAAAATCTTAATGACTTCGTAACGTTCGGCACTTTTGAACAGATCTTTAGGTAGTCTATAAATAAAGAAGAATCTTTTTTTTTTATCTAATATTTAATTCCAATAACTCACATAAACCTCGAATCATCTTTAGTAATTTTTGCAGACAAAAGTTCTAGTAGTATGAACTATAATTTATTTTAGAAATTTTGAGTATTTATTATTAATTTATTTTAAAGCGCGACAACAATTTCAGTAAGACATCAGAGATCAAAATATGCAATAATAACGTAGTTGAACGTTACTAATATATTGATTACTATATGTACGTAGTGAACAGTATTTTTTAAGGAAGTATTTATTCATATCTAATATCTACCCGTTTTTTTCTTTTACTTTTCTCGATATTACGCATATTTACATTTATTTTCCATTTCTTTAATCATTTTCATGTAGATATACTTTACCATAATAACTGTAGAATGCTGCTGTATTTTAATAAAATGTATTTATTGTTTCCTTTTGTGTTTTTATTTCTGCATGCTTTTCTTGCATTATACGTTAGAAAATAATCTTCCAGTTGAAATAGCTTTTGTTTGCAATTCCCGTATTTTCTTTTAACGTAGTCTTACGTTTGAGTAAAATTTTTCGCGCTTATGCAAATTTTTACTTCAATTTATTAAAAAGCGAAGGTAAGGAATATGGAAACGAATGATATCAAAAACGTCTTTTCTGTTTTCACGCATAGGTGGCCAAACTGGTTACTTCCAACAACCAGGCAACTCTACTCTTCAATCGGGACCTTTACAGCAACACCAAGCTAGTTATGGTCTACAAGGCAATGTATTTGGTACACACAACCAGTCGCATACCAGCGCCGGCTTGCAGAATTTGAATTCTCATTTCCTCTCCCAGATGCAGTTTGCGATGAATGTCCAGCAGTATCGGTCTCAAAACTTACAGAATACGTCTTATTTGAAAAATATTAGTAATCAGCAGGTTGGTGATCAGACGGGCAGATCTCAGCAGCTTAAAAGCCCAGGCACGCAACAGGAAGTACTGTCATCAGTGTTCAATTCTGGTGAATATACTCTGTGAATTTCGTAATTAGATTATTATTAGGTATTTGGCAATTTTGTTTAATATGAGTATTGTATAAGCCCAAAAAATTAGTTACAACACTTTTTTGATAAGTTCATTTGTAATTTATAGTTTGATTTAGTGTTTTGCTGTTGTCTCTTTAGTGAAAGTTGTTTGCTTGTACATATACAATGTAAACAGTTAAGACTTTGAAACATTGTAGAGAATAAATCCTTAATTTTTTTTATTTAATAATTTTTGTTTAAACAGTTCCTTCTTGAAATATTATTATATATTTTAAGTAATATATATCGTCAATAGAAGTAAAAAAGTTAAGTACATCTAGAATATTATAAAGTGTCGTTACTAATATTGACTAGTAAGCTTTAGTCGTAATTATGTGCATAAAAGATTCATTGTGCTTTATATCAACCCTGCCATTGATAGATTTAATTTAATACGAAATTTTAGTACAATTTATCGAGTTCATTGTGTTGTGGTACACATAAATGTACATATTTCTTGTTAGTGAATAACACAACAAACAAGCAATGCACAATTATTGCTATTTTATTACATTGAAGTGATAGCAACTTTCTATTCAATTGACATTAAAGAAGTTGCACGAGTACATGAAGTCTGAATAGTTAATTCTACAATTGTGTTTAACGTGCATCTGATCTCGTACATATACTTCAAATAATTGCTCCTAGTAAACAATCGATATATATATATAAGAAAACCAAAACGTTTTAACAAAAAGCGTAGCAATTTTCAAATCATTTTTATATTCTATGAGTAAAAAATTACAGTGAAGATAAACGTGACACGCAAAGAAGTTGAGTAATAGAAGCATTTGTATACATTTACGAGTAATACCAATGTAAAACGAAAATATTTACATCAAATGTTGTTTTTCGACGAGATTGAACTTCGGCGTTTTTAATTGTAACTCGTCGAGAATAATAAGTTTTTTCTTTAACAAGGTATTGAACTACGATACTTTTAGTATCCTATCGCATTTCAATTGTATATTCAGAAAGTATATCTAGAAAATTAGTTTCTTTAATCTATTTGATTATCAAGGTAAAATTTTAGTTCTGTTGTAAGAGAAAACTTTGACGTTTGATTAAAAATACGTAAGCAACAAGTTTCCAAGTATCTAGCTCGTATTAATTTCATTGTTATTATGCGCGCTAGCTTACTATCTGTTCTATCATCTATCATGTATTCTCAATATTTATCTATAATTACATACACATACTGTCTTTGCTTAACCAAGCTATATACGCCTGCAACGGATTAAAAGGAACTAACCTGGATTTCACGAAATGTTTTTGTTAGCAGTAATGTAAAACTGAATAATTTGTTCTGAAATAAACTTTAAGGAAAGGGGTTTATTTCAAATTACCAGAATGAAATAAACCAACACCATAAAAAAATGTAGTTGTAGTTTAAATGTACGTACGAAGAGCAGCACATGTAAAGTGTGAAATTAACAGTATCAAAGTAATACAAAAATTTAATAAACAACAATTTTCTGTTTAAACTTATGAAGTAGTTCCTTAGACAGTATTTCGTTCATGTTTAAAAATTCAAGGCTTTGTATTACAAATAAGCTCATTATTCATTACCTATGTGCATGTTTGTTATTCGAGGAATTACACCCAAACGATCGTTCTCAACATTGGGCGAATTTTTAATTCAAGTTGATCCATTTATTCCGTTGTAGATGTATGTTTATGATCAATATGTAATTATGGTGTTAAGTCATATCCAGCGCGAGTTTCTACAAGAATAAAAACGACGTATGGTACTGTATATTGCTTTTAAATTAACGTACACGGATTTAAGGTTATTCAGAAAATATAAAATAGATGTCGATGCGTTGAATTCTGTAAAAACGCCGTGGAGCGTTAAGAAAATCATTAGTGTTGGAATGTTTATATCTATTTGCTGATAATGCGATTATAAGTTTATTTTTTTTGCAAAATAATACATTTTTGTGACATTTTACACAGTACCAGAAGTTGTGTTTAAATTTGCTAAATCTAATGGTTTTAACTAAGGTATTTTTAATAAAACATATTTGGTATTCGGCTAATTTCGACAGTTTAGTTTGAATCTATTTCGTACATCTCTATATATAATTCTGATTTTGCTTGTTAATAATTATAAAGATGTGTACTTTGGAAAGCCTGCGAAGGATTATAAATTATGGACTTTATTAAATGGTCTTGTTAAATTTGGGGTTTAATGTTGATATAGAAATCATTAAAATACAATAGTTCACGAAATTTACATTTATGGTACTTTGTCAAAATTATTTAATTATTTATTTATTCTATATGCTGCTAGGACCAGGACCACAAATACCGTCGCCAAAATCAAGACAAAATTGTAAACAACCGCCGCCCCAGCCCAGTCCCACCACGCAACATAAATACAATCTCTATCAAAGTGTCGGAAATCAACAATCTTCACAGGTATATATTTAATAAATCTTCAGTAATTCACAAGCCATTTTGTTTGCTTATTCCTTTTATTAGACCCAACGCTATCCTCAACCAATACAAAGACCTTCGGTGAATTTTCAACCTAATCTCAATTCGGTACAGAGCAACGGATCCAATAATCACAAACACCGCACCAATAATACCAATAAAGGACCAGCTCGGCAATATTACTCCGCACAAGGTATTTGCTACCTCATATTTTAGTGTAGTTAGTGATACTTTCAGATGCAATATCTTAGTAGTTGACGTCAGTGTCGCAACACCTGAACATAGCTGTAAGTCTTTAAAATTCACGACCGCTTTTACTATTTTAGTATACAGGAACTTCTAGCTTCTTTGCTACATAGATGTGTTTACTAGAACTTTCTCGTATACATAGGTAACATCAAGTACCTCCTACGCTGAAGCCAGATAGAGAGTCGCGCTAGGTATGCTACGTATTTCATGTTCTCTATGTACACTACGTACGGTAAATGAAGTGGAAGTTGTATATATATGTATGTTGCATATCTGCGATTTTTTTAAGTACCCTTATTAATTCCATTATATTACCCAGCGAATTACTAGCAGTAACCATGACGACGAAGAATTTATTTATTTGCTTTACATAAACCAAGAAGAAATAGACAAAGGATATAAACATAGGAAGCATACAATCTGGTTAGTTATCACTTAATTAAACAATTTGCAATGCACAATGTGTATCAACATACTCGGTTTTTAAATTTACTTAAAAAGTTAAACAGTTTGCAACGTGGCTAAGGTAGCGAATATAGCAAAAAATATATTTCACAACTATAGTGAACATGACGTGCATAACGCTCTATCTGACTTTAGCATAATGCCGTGTTGCAACATTGCTGGTTATGATATAATTTGAAATTTTATTGAAAGTTTAATCTAATTCATTTTCATTTAATTTTAAAAATATCAGAATATTTATCAATTATTTTTTACCGCGATACATCGATTTCTATTTTCATTTTCATTTGTATTTTCATTCGATTATATTCTAACAGTGTAGTTGATCATCATGTATAACCTCGTTGTCAGTAGGTTGTGCGAATGAGAATGTGATAATTGCTCCTAGAGTGCATTGTAACAGTCCACTGGTGGTAAGCATCTTACTATTCACGGTAAATTCAACAGAATGTGAGGATTTGTTTCACTTTTAAAACGAACTACTGTTATATTACTTGATCATAAGACTTATAAGTAACATATACTATCAAGGTAGGTAGAATATAGTTGCTGTTATGTAATTAATCTTGTTATTGCATACACGTGTTCGTTATATGGTATATTTAATATTTTCCTATCTTAAGAAATCTTTGAATCTAAATCATTATTATTGCTAAAAAGATGCTTTGTCAACAATTTTTATCAACAGTAAACTTTTCTTGTCGTAAAATAATAAATGTTTGGTGAAAATCTCAAATATCTGTCATTCTTACCATGGCAAGAAAGAAACACAAAATGATTGATAATAAGCGCAAAAAACCGTGATATCTTGAATGTAACATCGTCGTTTATATTAGCTTCAGTCACACGATGTACTCCAAGTGGTTACTAATTTACAGTGTAGAAATTACAAAATATACAGAAGTAAATATTGAACTTTTTATTTCTGTAGAATTATCGAGTATTATCGAACATTGAAAATTGCTTCAGACTTCTAATTTCGGATGTTTTTTTTTTTTTTTTTTTTTTTTTTTTTATTAGAAACAATGAAAGTACAAAATTTGAATAATGTTAATTACATTTCTATATTTAGGTGGCGGCTTGTCAAATCAAAATGAGAAGACGGACGACGCCAAACTGGTAGATAGCGGAACACCCAATTCGAGCAACACAACCAACTCGAACAATACGAGTATCGTGAACAAAACAGCTGTAATCGGAAGTGTAACAAATACTACAATAAACACAATAAACAAAACGGAAATTGCGAAAGATAAGGATGAATCTAGTGTTATAAAGGACTAATGATTTTAATCAATGCATTCTAATTATAAGTACTAAAACTATTGTGTTAATATGTTTAATATATATACATATATATATATGTCGTAATAATTTATTTAAATTTTCTATATCAGTTGTCTCTATTAATATTATTTATTTTAATTGGCTGTTTATAATGATATATATATATATTTCTCTTTACTTTTTTTCGTTCTCGTGCTCAGACTGATGGAAATCGCAATTCCCAATGTGTATTACGCTACCTTGTCAGATGGACGTGCTATACTGTCTAATGTAAAATAGGAAAACAATAACCTACCCGATCGAAAATAAACGGTGATTTTTCTCTTGTATCACATCGTGAACAACAGTAAATTACACGGTAATGTGTTGCTGTTTTCGTTTCGGTAGTTCACCTACGAAAATAATATTGCAATGATATATTTTGTTGTTTTTTTTTTTCTTTAAAAAATCTTAATTTCTTTCCTCCCAGCCGATTATTGGTTTTTGGGAAATGTTTTCTTAATTCTAGGGGCTCTTCGTCGGGCTTATTAGAGATCTTTTAATACATATTATTTAACGTTTCGTTTTTTTGTTTTTCTCGGAGACAATTTTTTTGTGTGTTATAACAATTATTTTTTTCTAAAATTAGTCACGTCGCACATTGCAATTTTGTTATTTTTTGTGTACAGTCGTTATGTATTCACAGATTGATGTCATTGACTTTAAACGGATAAGAACAAAGTACGTATTGACAAAATGAACCTTTACTATATTATTTGGACTGTACGTAACGTCCAATAAGAAAATTTCAGAGAATTAAATGAATTGTAGCACATGAAATAGACATAATAATTGATTTTGTTGTACTTCTGAAAATTATAGAATGGAAAGTGGATAAAGACCAGACCAAAGATAATTATTGAATGTATGTTGTTTTCATTTTTAAGACGCATTAAAAATACTTGTTTTCATAACCCTTTCACTGCGGACATATTCGTCTTATACGGCGAAATGGTTAAAACCGTAGAAAAAAAAAACAATTCTGTCAGATGAAATGTACCTATAAACAAACATATTATTACCAATAATATTACTCCAAACGGAAAATATGTTTTTGTCTACGTATTCAATGTAATTTCGAAGAGAGTGATATCAGTGACGATAAACACTGGACATATATCACCCAAAGGTCTAACTATTAGAGTGACAAATATAGACAATCAGATTCGGCCATTCGTCGCTCTCTCTTATTATTTATTTACATTTAGGATTCAATATACAGCCCTATCAATAGAATCAGTTTGGGTTTATCCAGTTTTCATTTGAAATTATGCAGTTCCCTGTAATATGTTGAAAGCTGTTCAAAACTTAAAATCGGCGAAAAATTGTTTTCAGTTATTTAAACGTCAACATATTCGTAGAGATTATTTATAGACAAATTGAAGATAGTTGTTCGCTCAATTTGCTAATAAATAATTCTCTCAGAAGTAGTTCACGATTATTTGGATATTTGTGGATCGTTTCTATTCGGAGTATAAAATACATTAAGCTTATTGAAAATTATTGAAAGTATCGGATGTAACTATTCCAATTTATACTCTGTTGTATATATTCTTTTATAATCTACCATACAGTATCAAGTAATGTCAACGATTTTGGATATGTTATATTATTCTTTAATGCTTGTTTTCTGCATATTTTGTTAGCTTTCAATCTGTAGTTCTTTATATAAAACACGTATTTAAAATCGCATTGCTACAGAAATAGGTTTTAAATATACGATAATTGATTGTACAGTTTGGAAGATGATTTTTGTTTTATATAACAAAACATCTTAGCAAAATATATGGAACGAGCATTAAATTGTCTTCTTTATTTTAAGCTTAACATATCTCATGACATCTTTTTTGGACAACAACACTGTATACATTGTGTATTATTTTTTTTACTGTTTTCTGCTGATTGATATATGTACCTATGTATTAAATGTACGACCGTAAACGGTCTACGTGAATGTGTCTGTGACAACACATTCTTTGTGTATGTACACGTTTGTGTGTCTCCATTGTACATATATAAGAAAACTATGTATATACTTGACTGTTCATAAACGCAAAAATTACAAATGTCTGTTTAGCGTAACTGTTTCAAATTTAACGTTGTACAACTAATACGCATATTTCTAACATGCTACACATATACATTGATAATTATCACTTCGCTATATCTTAGAAAAAAAACTGTTCTATATTAATTTAAAACGTTTCTTAGTTATTACGCTGCTGGTAAGCGTTGCTTCGTTAAATACGAAATGTATATTTTAAAAGATAAATCGACGAAATTTGAAACAGTGTCACTATGTAAAATGAGTCGGTTCTATATTTAAACCCAAACACATCTTGCTGCATAGTTAAACGTTGACTTTTGCGATCATAATCAAAGTAATGTGATCATGATCTGATGCAAACGACTCATTTTATATCTAATATGTGTATGTAATTACAGGCACACATCAAGATTAACAGTCACATGATTTTAATTTATAATAAACTAAGTTAGTAAATTTAGCTACTCTAGCGATATTAGTAACAGTTGTAGACGGCATGAAAATAATTGTGTAATATGTCTCTAAAACCAGAAGTGAATATGGATTCGGCAGATTGCACACGCGCATACACACTAATATATTACTATAACAATAATAATATTCACACCTAAAAATGCGGAAAATACTTTAAATAAAAATATGTGAACTGTTGAGCTTTTGTTAAAACTTCAGTGTTATTACGAAAATAAATTAAAAAAAAATTGACCGTTGTGACGTTACATTCTAAGGACGAAATCGTGTAAAGTGCGTGAAAACTCCTGATCATCTTTATTACATCATAATAATTAAAGAACTACTAGTTTTTTGTTCTGTTTTTCGTTTACTTTCGATATTTGGCATCTGTAAATTACTACTCTTCGGGCTATACACATGTAATTATATTGTATACACCTTTGTTCAAGATATTATTTGGAAATTATCAAATTCAGCATTCATTAAATAAATGGTTTAATTACGTCGTTGTGTTTCTATAACCTTTACTCGAGTTAACCGGATATTATATTCTCCTTTTTTAAGGTCCTTGCTAGAGCAATAGGCGATTTAACCAAGAAATCGTACATCTAGTTTTTTTAAACTATCGATTCAATTTTGAAATGACAAATTTGTAATTTAATAGACAATTTTCGAAACTAAATGGATAAAGTAAAATACACTTATTGATATTGAATATACGATGATTGAAATACATACATTTACAAAATAGTATCGAATTGAGCAATTACTAACCCAGCATAAATTCAGCTTTATTTATTTATTTTACAGGCATATTTTAGATTATTTTCCCGTCTTTTCATTTATTATTCGACAATGCAAAGTGAATTTAATTTTACAGAGAAGGCCATAAAAGGGCTAGGTCTATTCTTAGTTAATTAACTTTATGAGGAAAAACAATACGCATATTAAGGCAACATACATTTTATTTTATGGCAAGAAGAACATAATTAAAATTGACCGACAAATCTCGTCTATAAATAGGTGACCACTACGATTGGAGCCAGAAGTGCCTTTCCCATTCTAAATATACACAAAATCGGAAGCCGGTAGGACCTTCTAACAATTCTAATCCCATTTATTTTTGTATTTTACAGAGATTTAACTACAGCGGTCGTTCACATTTAAACGTGTTTAATATCATAAAAACTGTTTAATATAATATGTGAATTTCGCACCTTAACAAAATATGTAATAAAAAAACATGGTGGATAAAAACATGTAGTGTGATTCTTTAATACTTAATATTTGTAGGTCGTATAGGTGTTAGTCTTTAGATAATATAATGCAGATATATTTATTTGTAAGAAATTGGAGTAATAAAGCCGTTTGTTAAAATTCAAAAGTGAAGCATTACATCAAGTTGAAATACAGCCCACGCACAAATAAAAACCATTTTCATTATGTTAATTAAATGCATTGCTCTGTACGTTTCTGACAATTTTATTGTTAATGCACATGACCTTGTTTGGGAATTGGCGTGTCACGTAAGATTCTGTTGCGTCGGACGTTCATGATTGACGTTATTAGTTTAATTTTGTCCAAGATAATTTGAAATGCACTTTTTTTTCCTCGTACGTTCCAAGTAATACCTAACTTCTCTCTTTCATAAAGTTCTTAAAATCTGCAGCCTCGATAATTGATATTGGTTGGAAGTCTGGACATATCATTTCTATTATCATTTTACCTATGTTACTTTTATTTGAAGTATCAAGTTACGCCGATCTAAATCGCAGAGCGCTCCGTATGTACGTTTTTCGTGGTAGTTCAGTATTTCTATTCGAGTTTATGCTTGTTGTCTAAGCTTGCCGAAACGAGTACATTTTCCATGCGCTGCACGAAAGTAGTGGAGACTAGACAGAATCGTGCTTTATCGACTTTCAGGGAAACCATTAGGCAACACGAATCCATTCTGATGAGACGAATAAACACGAATCTGTCTAATCTCTGCTAATTTGATTAGGCGCAACTCTTTTCGGCAGGCTTAGTGATGACGTATGATTAAGTTCTGCGGTTTTCTCCACTTCTTTTTGTGATTGTGCGATTGTTTTAGCTGTAGTAATCGTTGAACGGTACTTTTTTAAATGGTCAGATAAATTTGAAATGAGTTCACTATACCTAAAATCTCGTTTGCATATACTGGTACTGTGCACTTACTTTGCCCTTATTGTCATTGTGAAAAAAAATTTACGTTACGAGCACATGTATATATTTGTCGATTTCGAACGGCAAAAATCTTTCAATCAACAATGCATCACTTTGCGCTCTTAATATACAAATAATTATTACAAATTTATCATGTCAATTCTCCAAATATCCTAAAATCTCATGCATGACCAATTTGTGACAGACAGGATCGAGTTGTGGTACCAACAAGATGGTTGCTCGACTCACAAGAAACGTAGTAAATTATCTATTGGCCAATTTGATTGAAAGGATCTTCCTTAGAAAAGCACAAAATTGGTCGTCTTGATATGATAATTGTAAATCATAAATCAAGCCGACGAATATCAATAATTGTATAAATGTAAAAAAAGAAAATAGCGGTTTGTTATTGCTTTACGCTGGCAGTATATTTAGCAAATATTAAATACATATAAATAAATGTATAAAATTCGTATGCGTTAACAATGAAAAACAGAAACTTGTTACAGTTATACACATAATTTGTAAAATGTAAGCATACCGCAAGAAGTAATTGTCATCTACGTGAATGTTTTGAATGTAGGAGCAAAGTCTTGGACGTGTTTCATCATCTTGTTTACCATCTCTTCAGGTTTAAATTGCGGACTATAAGGGTAATTGTTTACCTTTAATGATTGTGGCTCTCCGTTGGCTTTTTTATTATATATGGATCGTAGTACCAAACCAGGCTTCTCTTGTGGAAATTTATTACCTGCATTTAAAATATAAGTAATTCAGGCAAAAAAAAAGGAAAATGATCACTTCTTACCAATTGAAATATGTACTATAAAATAGAAATTATCTAATTCACATAAGAACCAGCCTGCATTAAACGATATGTTATCATATTCCAAAACCTTTAAACCGTGCAATGATAGTAGAATACTAAAGTATTCCTCTTTTAATTTAAAATGTTCATTGATCTGAGTAATTTTATCATCTATCATTTGGTATATTACTTGAATATATTGCACCATATCGTCATTTTTTTTGTAAGGTGGGATGTGCAAGGTTGTGTAATCGCCAAACACTTTTTCTAATCGTGGGGATAACTGCAGGTAACTGGTAACTCTATTTGTCAGAAAAGATATTTTCAGCGTAGCTGTGTCGGAACCAGGATTTAGGAGTAGAACATCTTCCCCAAAATAAGATCTGCAAATCAACTATATTTTAATATACATGAGGTTGATTCTTGATAATACTTGGTTGAGCAACAGGATAAAGGTAAATTTCTCAGTATGGAGTTTATCATATCATGTTCAACCGTTAATTTAGGAGTGTGTATATATATGGCAATTTACTTGCAGTAGTATTGATTTTATACAGTAATGGAAGCTATTGCTACACAATGCAAGTAATGTGGTATGTGCAATCAATTAAGACCGACTTAGTCTAAAAGAGATGCAAGTAAAACACCTTCGTGTAATGAATGCTACATAAACTAACGTGGAAATATAAAACAAATCAAGCCTATGTAATAATTGCAGCTTAGAATATGAATAAATAATTAGGATAAATTGTTAAAAAAATGTTTAAATATTACTTACTCTTGGATATAAACGGGTAAATTTGAAAAGTCCAATTTTAACGATAATAAGATGTTCAACATATTATTTTCAACAAACAATTCAATATCATCATCAGTCAACTTTAATTCATCTTTAATACGTTTGTACTCCTCTTGGATGCCCATAAACTTTGGTTCATTTTTAAGTTTTTCTAGCTAGCTTGAAATAAACTTATTAATACATTGCCGGACTACACTAGCAATGAATATTTTACATGGTATCTTTTGTATAATACAAGCATTTCCCTCACGACATTAACCAAACATTTTGAATTTTTAACATCCCAATTTGTCAAGGTGGGTAGATGTTTGCTGATCGTATCGATTGCAGGGTCGGTTAGAAAAGTATCATTTATTATGTCAAAATCAGGTGCCAACGTAGGATCCTCGTCATTGAATAATACTTCCCATTGCAAGTTTTTCCCGGCATAGGGTATATTTAATGTAAACGTATTGCCATTGTCTATATCATAGTTGTAATCTAACTTCTTTGGTGGTAAATTTATTTGGATATACATGCAAGAAACTCCTGAAAAGGTAACTTCTGATATTACAGAGTTATCCTATTTCTGATACTTACCAATTTGTCCATTCATCCATAATTCTTGTATATTATCTCTCAAACAGAGGGGATAACGAATTAAAATGTCCTCGTTAGTGAAGTTTTCCATCATAAAAATAAACAACGAAGTGTCGTTTGAAGATGTAATAATCAGTAAAGAATAATTACAAGAATAATAAGCAAATTGTGGTCGTGATGAATTCTGACACATTAAATGATATAAAAGCAAATTTTCAATCCTCTATTTCATTATTTATATTTACTGTGTGCCCACTACTTGTCCCCAGATGGCAGTAAATATTTTAATTGTAATTTATAATTGAATTTAAGGATTTTGTATACTATACTTTGTCCCTATTCCGATGCACATAAATTATACTGCGGATACATGAGGGACACGTGTACCAATTAGTAATTAATTGTAGCAATTTTCGTAAAACGAAATAGTCAAGGGACATCTCTAATAAATGAAATTTCGTTTTGTTTACGTTCCACATATAGAAAAATTAATGTATTTATACTGCTCGAAATTACACGGAACAAGCGATAAGCGAGCAGTTTGGTAAATTAAATATCGATGTTAGTTGGCTGTATCTTATTTTTATTAAAAACTGGTATAACACAAAATCAATAATACATCGTAGTAGGAATAAAAAAATAAGGGTGTTCAAATTTTACAATTGTTTTGGAGTTGTGTATCTTTCTTGTAATCTTTCGCATTGGAAGCTGCAACATAATTTTTTTTTTTAATAACACTGAGATTTGTAATCATTATTAAAAATATTGTGACTAAAGTATTACGAGATTAATAATAAATATGGTTTGAACGATTATTTCATTTACTACAAACATGGGGCGGAGTCAGAAGGGGATAGGAACGGGCCACGCTACCCTCCCAAATTTCTAAAATAATTTCACTTTCGTTTCTTATTTTTTAATTTGCAGCAAAGCATCAGTTATAACAATACCCGAACGACCACCTCCGCATCGATGCCCGTTAAACGCACGGAAAGTGGGGAACTTTATTCATAAATATATCTGCATAGTTGATTCAATAAGTTGAAAGGAAATGTTGAAATTATAAATTTTGTGGCAGTTTATTTTGAACAGGGCGCTAAGAGGTTATAGATAATTTTGCAATAGATTGATGATATTTACGGATTGATATCTGTTTAGTAAATTTATCAAAATAAAATTGTTACACTCAAAAATTATACGTGTAAATTTATGTGATGCGAAGGTTGCCGATATTTATGTGTTGTTTACCATTATAAGACTATAGTTTAACTGATAACTATACTGATGTATGTAGCGCGCTCGTGCCGAACGGTAATAATGGAATGAGAGTAAGGAATGTCTTACAGCAGTGCTAGGACCTTGACAATATTTGGATAATGCGAGCTGTCTGTGTATATCGCTTCTTTCGCTTAGCTTTTTTCGGTATTGTATGTATCAAATGAGACAAATATTTTGAGGGAAAGTAGAAAATTGTCAATTTTTTAAATCAGCAATTTTTCCCGCATTAAAGTTCAAATATTACTTACGGAGGTGATATTAAATATTTTCCAGCTTGTTTTTATTGTTCATTGTGGCAGAGTGTAACAAATGAAACAAAATAATTTTATTAAAAAACGTTCTGTCTGTATTTACAATTTGAACAATCCGTGTGGGAGGTACTTTACACTAGTCTTAAAATATCTGGTAAATGCTAAAAAATATATATAATACGTAAAGGTAGGGTATTCATCAAAAATAGAGAAAATAAATAATAAAGCACCTAAAGTTAATTAATTTTTACATACTATAAATTACAAATTCATCTTAAATTTATACCTTTTTACAATAGCATGAAAAAAATATTTTGCACTTTCTTTTGAGGAAATACAAATTAGATAATCGTCGTTGAAGATAGACTTGGTGTTCAGTCACTCAACCACTCAGTTAGATGTAACTTATTTTGGTTGTATGTGTATTTTATGTATATAGTTATTAACAATTTGAAATATAATGCTAATGTGTCAGTGTATAACTGAGATCCATACTGTCACTACTTGGTACTTTTGAAGGCTCCTGTGATGCTTCCTTAGGTTTATCACATTCCTCTAGATACTTTATTACTTTCTCTGTTGCTTTGATTGCGCTAACACTAGAGGCTTCCGTCTGCAATAAAAAAAAAATGAATTGGTTAAAATAGATTGTCCACATCAGAATGAAAAGTGTATAATACCGATGCTGTCAAATTCATGAAGTTGAAAAACTTCTTTAAGAGGTCGACCATTTTGGAGAAGTTGCTTTCTTTCAGAAATTTTTTAACTTGCTGTTCATAATCCACATTTTCCATAATTAGAAAACCTAAGAGCATAACTATGTACGAGGCTAAAAATGTGAACTCCATATGTGTGCCAGCTTTTTGCAATACTGTAAAAAAAATAATAAAGTAAAAATTAATCAAAATCAAACGGGAATATATTATTTTGTACTATCATCTGCTTAAGCACGACTTGGGGATGGATGTTTGGTGAAAAAAAGGAAGGCGCGAGAGCGCATAGACTTAGTTCTTAGTAAATAGTAAATATGATTCTTTTCTCTAAGCGGTTACTTCCCAAGTTCTTTCTCGAAACATCAATTCACATGTCAAGTTTAAGCAGTTTATATACGTATATTTTTCTAATAAATTAATACAAAATGATTCAATGTCCATCTTTTAAATTTCGAAACATTGCACACCATCAATGTGTAGCAATAGGGAACGATATTAATTTGTATATTTTTTCATGTCGTAATCAACATAAATTGAAAATGTAGAAAGGTACATAATGAATTTTGTTTTTCAATTATCGATGGTTGGAAGACCGGAGTCTTGCACCTCTCTAGGGAAAGAGTCACCGGACCCAGCAACAAAGTTGGCTGGAAAGACTGTATTTCAATTAATAATCTTTGCTATTGCTTCCATTACATGTGATTCAATGCACACTGCAAGTTTTGAATGCTGTGGTTAACAATAATTGGATGCTGTCTGAAAATATATTTCCATAAAAACTTACATTTTGCAACGGTTTCTTCGATAAACTCTTCGCTTGACTTGTGCTGTACTTGACCAGTTTCAGAATCCCCATCCAGTATAGCATCAGTTTTCTGTTCGGCGTGCCTAGCACATTCCTCCCATTGATAAAATTGTACTATCAAAGCTTCAACAGCAGTCTTATCACCTAAAATATTGCAATGTCAGTAAAAATAATGTGACCGAAGTACACGAACAGTATACAATGAAATATACTTTCTCCTTCAGAAGGCGCTTTGGCATTAATGAGAGTTTCCTTATTGGGTATATTATCCTGTATTAAATTAATTAACAACATCAATACCTGCAAGAGTATACCATTGTAAGGAATTATATTTAAAGTATGCACGTTGAATTTTACCAAAACTCCCAATTCGAATTTTTTCTGATCAGGGATATAGTGAGGTATTTGAAGAAGTAAATGAAGGCTTGCATCAACAACACCAGGTCTGGCACCTATTAGGCAGCTGCCTTCCGCTAAAATACAGACAACGATAGGTATCACAATATAGCAATAAATAAATAATAAAAGAAAAAATAAGAAAAACGCTTTAGAGTAACTTACATGATTTGTTAAAGTGATGTGTCAGATTTATTAAAACTTTTAAAGTGACAAGTAGGGTTTCGCGGATTACAGTACCAGTTGACTCCTTATCATTTATGTCGGTAGTTGGGTATAAAGGAATTTCAGAATCACACAGCCTATAGAGCTTTACGAGGGTATCCAATATAAGGCCTTGATTATATTTTAAGAGGTACATTTGATTTGTTTCATTATTGTGAGTTACCTAAAATAACAGACTGTTTATAATGTAGGCTAAGCGCTATGATATATTCATATGAAAACATTTATTAGCAGAATATTATATATTTTCGTATTAGATTGTAAGCCGAAGCAAGATTTTTAAAGTAAAATATTTCTTGGTGCCATCTTAATCATTTAAATGTGCAGAAGTTGGTATCCGCTTTTTGTCGCCTTCTTTCTAGACGGACGTGTATCTTCAGACATGAGATGGGGGTAAATCGTATTTGGTTCGTTGTTTGGAACAAGTGCAGAGGCAAATAGCGATGCGAGGTGGAAAAAAAAAAAACGCTTGGAATAACAATTACATAGTAATTGTTGTTACCATTAGAATTAGAGATTTTACATTTAATAACGTATTCAATAAACTTGTAATTAATTAATAGCAACACTTGGTATACGGCTTAACATACACAGAAGCCGCGGCTTCCAACGGAGAAACAGAGCAATTTAGAAATAATACAACTTTTAAACTATCCCTTCCAGCTGCTGATTTGGAGGGTCAAACAAAAGAAGCTTATACATCGTTAATCTGCAATCCAGCAATCAAAGTAGACATATTGCGACCTAATGACAGGCGTGAGATGTAGACAACATAATTTCATAAAGGCAATGTTGACGCCGTCAGAGCCAATGGTGTCTAAACAGATTGTAGTAGGGATATCATCAATATCTTACATAAAACTGCTTTTAAACTTTCTGAATTCGTCAAATCGGCATCAGGATCAGGATACTAATAAACAAATGGAACGTTAAGGGTCTGTGAGTTTGGTCCTATTTGTGGCAGAAGATAGAGTTGTTGTTTAGAAGTCAGTTGCATTTAAATATGTGAATTTACCGGTTAAAAAAAATATTTCAAAGTGCAATTAACGAATGCAGACTTTATTTAGTCTTCTTGAACTTATTGAATCTTCGCAACACATTTTTAAAATTAATTTATTTAAATTGTCCAAATTCTATTTTATCTAAAATTCCAATTGCAAATGTTACATTAAATATAACCGTTACTTATGAAACATATATTACCATAAATTAATAGGTTCAACTTCGATGTCCACAATAACAAAAATGAAGTTACTGTGCCACTATACTCGAGAGAGTTTTAGTTATTATCAACGAAATTGTCAACGAACAATCAAGAGAAAATTAGAAAAAAATCATTTGCAATATAACTATTACTTACATTTTCCAGTACTCTGAGGCAACGATCTACTTTCCTAAGTTTATCTAATAACGTATCCGTCCAGGAAACAACATAATCTGACACTTGATAGCAGCATTCGCATATAGTTTTAATAATGTGCTCAATTCCTCCCAATTCTCGTAACTCTTCCTTGAACCATTCGCCTGCTCTTTTAGATGTTAAGCTTAACAAAGTTTCCATAGCCAGCTGGCCAACCTACATAGAAAAGCAATAGCGTCACAGTAAGGTTCGCCAAATGAAGGGCGCGCGCGCAGAGAGGCGTTAACGTGTATAATTTATATCTTACTGTAATGTTGTCAAGGTTCAAATGAACAGCATGCCCTTGACTTTGGATTTCCGCACACAGCTCTCGAACTTTCTGTTTGTTCTTTTGTAGCTGCGCTGAAGATAGGCCGCAGACGTCCAAGGCTTGTTGGTAACTAACATCCGATTCGAGTAGATTTAACATGAGTTCTAAACAGTCTCTATCCAAATCCATGTTAAGCCGATCTTGACTTAAAACAAACATCACAGTTGCTGTACAAAGGCCTAAACTCTGAAACAATCGGTGCTTGTAGTTGTTAAAGACTAACCAACGTGCTCAACATTAAGCGGTTAATATGAAGTACCTGATCTTTTGTGGCGTCATGCAGGGCTTTAAAGAACTTTGCAACTGTTCCATGTGCTCTAACATGCATTCTAAAGGCAGGGACCATACATTTACTTGCTAAGGTAATGGCTGACAAACATCTTGTGCTAATCGGATTATTGTCCTGTAAGGCGTCCAATATGTAGTCTACGTCGTCGTTGAATTCTTGAAATTCTCCTATTTCTTGGATCTGGTGAGCTTTCTTTACGTTTCGAACAACTGTATAGTACTAAAAATAAATATGAAATTTAGAATTTATGTATTTTTGAACTTAAGGATTTTCTAATCTGTAGCAGGGTTTTCTATGATTAATTGCATATCGATGGAATGAGCTCTTAATGAGTACTTTTCAACAGTAAATTAGTAACATACAATAAAATGTCACTGATTCATTGATAATATTGATTATCATTTTTATTTTACGTATATAATAGGTAACTCGACATAAATAAATAAATAAAAAAATGATAATTAGTTGCAAACATAAAATCGTTTTGAAGAAATGAATAAATTCTAATTGTATAGTTTCAATATAATGAAATAATTATCAAATTTGATACAAATTGATAAGAACAGATGTGTTTATTGGTTTTCATCGTAGTTTCCTCGCTACTGTTGCCTGCGCTATTACCTGATCGAACACTTACCCCTTTATCATTCTTTGTACATTTTACACTTGTATATCCGGTTTCATTTTCATCGCCATCTTGAGAAATTCTTGTCAGAGGATCATCCTGGAAACCGAATTCATCATACTCTCTCGCGGCCGTATTCACAGAGTTTGAGGTGTTGTCATTATTTTTTTCCTTGTCATCGCTCCATTTGTGTTTATATAATGCTCTTCGTTTCTTTGTTCCATCGGGTACCCTACTTTTGAATATACTACCTTTCTTTTTGGATATCACTATTTTCACTGGAGCGGGAGTATCAGATGGTTTCTCTAAAATCTTGTCCAGTATTTCCTCTTTGTGAACTTCAATAATCGTCTTCATATTGGATTTTTTATCGGATTCCATCGTTTCCGGAGCTGTACTATTACTATCGGAATCAGACGACCAATCATCCTCTAAAGTCTGTTTACTCGATTGACTTGAAGCATTTACAGATGTGGTGTCCATTTTTTCTTGTTCAATGGGAATGTTTGGTATTTCTTCTGCGTTATCGTTCGGTTGAGGTTTATTTTCTTCTTGAATCGAAATGTCTTCTTTTAGATCTGTACATATTTCCATATTCTGGTCCTCGTCGTCTACATCGCTATTTTTAGGAGTCGGCGATCTTGTTTCAGTAGTAATTTCGGTTCGACTATTAAAAGCATCAGTTGCAGATTCTTCGCATTCCATTGCTAAGTTTGGACTTGGACTGGATGTAAAAACTGTAAGAAGAAAGCAACGGTTACGTAATCATTAAAGAAGATTGATGTTGTATAATGGCAGTGTTTTAAGAATTGAATTATTTTTTTTATTCTTCTATCTCAATCCTGCAATATAATATCGCGGGCAAAAGATGTCTTGTTCTTCTTTCGAGTTTCGTCCCGTGTTCGGCGTTGGTTCTCAGAAGAACCAGATACGTCCTGACGTTTCGATGTAATCGCATACATACAAATTTGACGTCATTAGTAGCACAATGTTTGTTTCAATTAAATGATAAAATGCGCGGCGGCGGCGGAAAACGGTCATATGGCGGTTTAGCATGAGGATAGCAGCAGCAACAGCAACTCAAGTTTTGCTTTGACAATTTATCCATGTATTAACTCGTTACTCCAGAGCAGAGACGGCGGGACAATAAGGCCGCAACGCCGTATGCTCTCTACGACGTATCCTTTAAACAATCAAATGAATTCATAAACGAAATTATTCAAATTTATATTACGTAATTATTGGGAAAATATCTCGCGTTCCCATATTTATTCCGTGGTAAACATTGTGAAATTATATATCTTATACAACGTACAATAGGTTGACATTAAGTATTTGGGTTGCAACGAAATCGTGGTCTTGGTTGCTTTGGGAATGATGACCTTTCATATACGCATCATCTTATATTACCTACATCCTATATTACGTTTTGCAGTGTGGCATACAACCACAGCGTTCCGGTTGTTTGTGACTGGCCGGTATTATAAAACGTTTAACATGCTGTATTAAATATTGACGTGCTTTTGAACTGCCCTTCCTCCCTTCGTCAAAAGTTCGCGCATTGCTACTGCTTCCTCCATTGACGATGCAGCCAAATAATGTGCTGTTTGGCAAACTCCAACCGTACTCCAACACGCTACAGTTGGAAAAAGGGCACTTGCTTTGGTCTTATAGAGACTCCCAACTCTGTTAATATATTTAATTAATATATCTCTCTTAATTTATCCGTTTTCCCGTGGTTTTACGACTATCGCCACGATTGCTATCTAATTGCATCTAAATAAATTTTGTATAAATTCATAGCTCTGTTTCTTTTTACGCATTTTTTAAATTCACCGGTTTTCCTGTTCTGTACAATGTTTTGTGAAGCTCATGACAATGAAACGATCAATCTAAAATATGCTTAGTTGTTTGAAATTTATTCAAAAGACTTCAAATATAACAGTTCTACAATTACAATAAACTAAAACCACCCAAATACATTTTTTTTTGTGGTGAAAGCAAACTGTTGTTATTTTATTGCATAAATCAGCAGGCGTTAACCGTGTCTTTAATTATAACATTCGTAGACAAACGAAAAGAAAAAACTTAGTTTGCTAAGTATTTCGTCAAGTACACATCAATCAAATGCAGTTGGTAATACAATAATGTAGTAACTCAATGCCTCTAGCTTGATAAACCATCGTTCGATTCAATAGTTTTTAGTTAGCAATCATTTAGTAAAAGTGTTATATTGTAGTCTATATTCCATTCAATAACTAAAAGCAATACATCAACATCTGGTACTTACCTACACATGTGCTTTCACTATTTGTTGATGAAGTAATGCCTAATAAATTATCATACATTGCCTTTCTTTCAAGTTCATATTTTTCAGCTGGTATATACTGTGGAGATAAAAGTGAATCTTTCTTAGGCGATGTAAAAGAAGAGAAGCTATCGCCAGCAGTATCTCCAGTTGCCGGACTACTGCTTAGATCCTGTTGCATACTTCTCCTTGTTGATCTTGTAATGCGCATATGGCAAGGCGATTTTTGTGTAGTATCTCTTACTGCTCGGGGTGATGTGGAAGTTGATGGTGTGCTAGAAGGGGTGGGCGTGCTTTCGGATTCACCGGAACTACTTATTAATTGCGATTTTCCATGACATATTCGGAGAACGATTGGTGGTTTACTTTCACTGGGTTTGGAATTATTAACATTTGAACTTAGCACTGTCTTTTCTGAATTTTTCGATGAGAAAAATTTTTTGCTACCACTTTTAGAAGATTTATTGCTATCATCACTAAGTGTCTTTTGTTTCTTCTTCACATTTCCATAAGTTAGATCAGGTTTTTCGTAGACCGTTGGTTTGATGTCCGGTGGATCCGCATTGCGGCTTTTGAAGAATTTCTTAGGTTTTGGTGCAGAATTTTCTGGAGGTGCTACGCCAGATTTTAGATTTTCCCCTAAAATAGTTAACCATTATTTAACAAGGAAATGTTAAAATTAATTGATTACCATTAATGGTACGTATGGAGGTAAATGAAGTAATACCCCATTTACCTACGGTTGCAGCTGATCTCGCAGCTGAAGGTCTATTACTATTCTCTTTAAATAAACTATCGAAGTGAAAACTTGGTGTATGATGTGTGTTTCCTCGACGAAATTTCCCATATCCACGAGACATGGTTAATTCCCTTGATGTCTTTAAAACATCCCAATATACTCAGATTCCTTGGATCTCAGAGGGTCTAATTTTATATATTATTAATAAGTCGTGGTTTAATAATTGTATTCAATTCGCGTACTTACTATCTCGTACGATATGTCCGAACATTTCGTATTTGTTTTAAAAAATATACGCTCTTTTCTCGCCATTTTCCAGTAAGTTATAAGAAATATTATTGCTTGTATTACAGTGTGTAATTTATTTAATAAGCCTAGATTTCTAAATTCGCATCTTCTTTTCTAATAATGCATAAATACTTTTCGCTATTGTAAATGTGCAATCCTATAAAATAATAGTACTTTTTACTTGTCAAACGGGATTTTCACGTTATAAACACGCTAGTAAATAATGGCTGCGAACCAACACAAATTCAGTGTAGCCACAATTGGATAAGAAAAGTTAAAGCAGATGCAGTAAAGATCAAAATTAAGAAATCATCAGCTCCCGTATATGCTTAATTTTTTCTTACCGCATAAGCTTTTTGGAGGAAATAAATATGCGAGATGCACTTATTTGAATTAAATATATCTCCGTAGGCTCTGTACCTATTTATATAATCAACAACCTTTTTAATTGTTATTACTACTTATAATTTTATTATAAGTAGTAATTATTATGTTATAATACAATAACCAGAAGATGCTGTTCCATAAACAACCCTCATGGTCCACGGAATATTTTTTGGTATGATCGTTAGCAAAAAAAAATTGTATACCTACCTGACATTACAAAAATCTTATTGTTTTTGTGATGTAATATAGTACGTATTGGAATAGATATTGATCGATTAGCATTTTCGCCGCGTTTACAAAAATTTAGAAGCGCATACAATGAATTTAGTAATTTAAATTTACCGCCATTTCCTCTATCGGTTATTTTTCGACCTAATTTAATTCAAAATTTTGAATCAACGTGTATTTAAACAAAATTCAGCGTTTAAACTTGGAATAAAAATATGGGTTCTTAGAAATCTTACATTTTGCGTAGTTTTGTTTTGTAAATATTAGATAAAGACACATTTTCATGATCTTCAACGGATTTCGCACGGCAATTGTTTTTACTTATAAATACAAGTCGCAAAATAAAAACATTATTTCATTAGCGTCTTGCCTTTTGAACGCGTCCGCGATAACATTCTCTATTTTAACATTTTGTTTTGGTAAATATGTCGTCCCAAATTTCTCTTTTATCTCCCCAATATAAAGGGAAATTTGCTACTGTATGGATAGCTGCTACCCGCGGCGTTGATAAGGTATCCAAAAAACAAATTTTGGATGTTAACATTAACAATTTATGGTAAAACCTATATACAGTAAAAGAAAAAAATTAAAATTATTTTTATGCATAATGCATGCTTTCAGCCAAGAAATTGCTCTCGTGTATATAACACTATCGCACAAACCACAGGAGCGTTTATCGCTTTCTTTAGCTGCTAAACTTGTGAATGGCACTATAAAAATATTTAGGAAACAAGTCGTGCTACTACAAGGCAATATTTTTTAATTTGAAAATATGTTTATTTCATTTTTTGATGTTTCTTTTTTTTAGAAAATGTAATCCAATGTTTGACCATTCCCTCTACCATATACCTGTAAGCATATTAAAATAAAATATTTTTATCTTGTAACATTTCTTTTTTTAGAAAGCCCCCACGACCTGGTAACTTCTTGCGAATATGATTGTGAAACAGTGCAGAAAGCATACTTATTTTCAGCTGGTACAAAAAAGAAGCCGCATAAATCCGGAGCCGTGCATTCCGATGAGATTGTACGTTCCGAAGAAATGGTCCCACTAGTTGAAGGAGCCGCACCAACGAGTATTGAGTATGCACCGGAGCTTAACATCACAGACAGAGATGTTGAAAAGGCATTATCCGAGCAACCAGTAGCTCTTGTTGAGGATATTACTCTTCGTGAAGAAGTGCCATTGCGCTTAACGCAGGATGAACCGGTAAAAACAATCAAAAAATTATTTGAGATGTGTTTAATAATTTGAAGTTTAGATTTTATTTGGAGATGAGGGCTTTATCGAAAGTAAACATTTCTTATTGGAAAATGGTCCCCCGTTCACCGAAGAAGATAGAATTGAATTTGAAGAGAAAGTGTCAAGGTACTTCCATAAAGCTGATCGGATATGAATGTTTTACATTACATCTTGTAATTTTTACTTCAGGGATATTTCGCGCATTGGATCCCAAGTAGAAGTAGAGCAAGGCCGTGTACCGCTTATAGAACGGCAACCGGCAGTAGCGGTAGACTTGGAAAAAATAATGATAGCTGAAAAGGAGAAGCAAGTACAGGAGGAATCGTAAGATATTCTTTAGTACTTACTATCCGAGTTTGAAACACCAAGTAAAAAAAAAAAAAAACTAACGAGTATATAGATTTCGGATTTAAGAAATAAATGGGATGTTTTGCACATATTACGGTAATTCTTTTACTTTTATGAATTGAAAGATTTATACTTAGGCCTCCAGTCGAACCTCCACGAAAGAAAAGATTGAAATCAGATGCAAAGAAACTAGAGATGCCGGCAGAAGACAAAAATCAAAAGCACAGGGAAGAGCTTTTAACGTCTATTGTAGAAGAAATCCCACAAGAACCTGTAACACGTAGAGTAAATCCATGTTGAAATTTTCTAGTTTTCTACAGCATATTTTTACTGAATAGCTCATCTTCCTTTTTTTTCCAGAAAACGATTAATTTAGAGAAAGTTACAGTAAAATTAAATTCTAAGTTTAGAAGTATTAAATTACGATGTGATGTAAGTATTTTGTTACGATCTTTATTTGTTCATCCTTACACTGTATGCAATATTGAACTATAAACTTGGTTCAACTCGCATTAACGTGTAAATAACTAATAAATATTATATCTCGCAATAACCATTGTGAGTTATTTACACGTTTATTAGTTATTTACAAGTTAATGCGAATTGAATTACAATTGTTACGAATAATTGCTCTATTATATAATACAATTTTATAAAGAACAGTTTTTTGTTCATAATTTAATTAGTTCGTTTAAGCGGTTGAAAGTCTTTGAGACATGGAGACCAATATTGCGTTATACGATCCACATCAGCAGCATGGAAGCTTGGCCGGGAATAAAATATTCAGGAATTAAAAAACATAGACTGATTTAAATTAGGAACATCATGGTGAACAAAATCTCTCCATATGCAAAGAAAACTTTTATTTCTATTATACAATAGTATTAATTTTCTCCACCAAGAGAAGAGAATAATCATTTGCTTGCATTACCCTCGACATCAACTTCTGCAATGTAGACCTGTCCCATTTGTTTCGGGATAGAGTTTTTTCAGAGTAGTTCCTCTGAAAAAGTAGACTGATAGTTCCTCTATCAGTCCACAAAATATTCTTCAATTTTCCAGATTTCACAGTTGATTATCATGGTTTGTGAGCAGCTACATGATCCTACCATAGTTGAAATTTCGTTATGGTTTAGTTTGCTTATTAACCATTAAGCCATGTTGGGTTATATTTTTCCCTTCTTGCTTTTCAATATGAATTATTTGAATTTGCATGCTTTATAAAGTTACTATATTTTTGCATGTCTCTTTTCTTTATATTCCAATTTAGGCGGCATGAAGGTTGAGAAGGGATCACCTCAATTTTTAAATTTATGTAAATTCAAATTTAAAATATATAAGTTCAATCAAAAATTGAACATTCTAATACATTTGCCATATATAATCAATTTCTTAGAATTTGTCGCAAGTACGAGCAATTACACATACGTGTACATTAGGTATGAGCAATTAGGTAGCAACTGAATCTTCAAAACAAACCAGAAAGAAAACCATTCCTACATACGTGAACGCGGGTTCTGTTCTAATCCTTTTATAAATTTGGCTTTTTGAATTTGATTATAATCATTACATCTGATTGACGGTTGGAAAGAGAGCCGACGAACGAATAGTATTGCGATAAATTGTATATGTGTTCAATGTCTTGCAGTTAATCAATCCGTCATACCCGAAAAATACTCATATTCAGCTTTACAGGAACAAAAATGCCCTTAAAAATTAATATTATTTGCCCTTTCATCATAAATATGCTTATTTATGAATTTTACATTTTATACCGTTTTTCTTGATTAATATGATTCTCTATTATACCACATATTGAAGCTAATGTTGCCCGCTATCTACTTTTTTTGTCATAGAATGAAGATTTAGAGATTTTCGAGGAACTCGCTTATTCTCCCATTAATTTGAAGAAATTTGAGAATATATTAGATGAATGTCAGGATATGTTGATTTGTCAAAGAATTTCATTCGAAGGTGTCCGAAGACAAGAGTATTATTCCAGATTTTAATTATTAGTACATCTTATTGAAAATCATTATCCGCATAGGGGATCCACCATGTCGCGTGCTACTGGTAGCCGTAGCCGTTTAACAAGACAGTTGCAAGGTACCCCTACTATTGTTACACCAAGTGGAGAACTCGTGGAGGAGCTGAAAGATACTAAAGAACCCATAGAGGCTAGACGAAAATTACCGGAAAGACAGTAATATAGTGTTTTGTATGTCGTTTGTTTAGTTCTACTTATCAATTTACTTTTTCAGAAGTCAAACATCGGTAGAAATTCCGACTATAATAACTCCTGCCAGTCCTTCAAAAACGGCTGATATACGAGAAAGGTATCTGACAAAAAACGTGCAATTCATTTCCAATCTCATGTTTTTAACTTGTAGGGAACCAACGATTTTGTAAGTACCAAACAGAATAGCCCAAAATTGAAAAATAATCTTTTATTTGTAATAAATTAACATTTTTTCAATACTAAAAAACACAGAGAAACGATCGTCGATTTGCCGCCAGTAGTCTCTGCTGAACCAATTGCGTTAGCTGTAACAGATGCAGTACCGTAAGTTGAATCAGATGGTGTTGTATTGTTTATCGTACAGGTTCAGTAAAATTGTCACCTCCTTTTAATGAGTGATAGTACGTGTCGAATTGCTACTGAAAAAAGGCAGTTTCATTTTCTAAATTTGTTTTTTTTTACCTGCTGTGATAGCCCTGGGAAGTGTATGAGCGTTAAAGATGAAATAAAAATGGCAACATTTTTGAATAAGAGTTGTTTATTCTATCCTTGTATAACCGACGCTTCGAAGGAATGAAACTAATATCTTTTTTAAAGTTTAACATATTTTTGAAAAGATGCCTGAAAATGTTGCAATTTTTGTTTCAGCGTTGAATTTCGGAGCACCTACTTTGTTAATTATAATTGCTAAAGTTTGCAATAATCATAGGAGCCTTTTAGCGTGTACTTTGTGCGTGCATGGTTTTGTTACTATCACTAAAGTTTACCACTTTCCATGCGCTTGCCTACTGGTTTTCCCGACATGGCCTCACCCATTTGTCGCATAGTGAGAAGCTATGTTAACTATTCCCGAATATGCGGATGGAGTCCCGAGATTGTACCAAACCCGCTAGATGAATCACAGGATAGTAAAAACACATTTTAAAACCATTCTTAAAAGCACAAGTCTTCCAGTGGCGGCATCACAGTTATCGTAAATTCTGAAAAAACTTCGGTTAATGCGACCGATCCTGCGTTAATAAACGATTATTTGTTTCGTTAATATTTGCATTTATTACCGCTTATTGAAGGAGGTTGTACATAGTGTATACACGTGTACATAGTCTGTATAATTTTTTTTCCCTAGAAAACTCACATCACAAGAACAGAAAAAGAACGTGAATGCAAGGTATGTATAGTAATCTGCTATTTTAAATAGAATAAATTTATATGATTGGATTGAAAATATCAATTTTATAAATCTTCGTAGAAAGCGAAAAATAACACGTCTCGTGACGGATTGGAATTATTCGTCGCATGACTTAACCATAGAAGACGTTGCTGAGAAGCCCTTGAATAGACTTAATATGGCTGTTGCTTTTAATGATCTATTGGGTATTATACAAATTCGAGGATTACTTTATAAAGATTTTTCCCGTAACAAACGTTTACGTTTCTTCTTCAGATCTGCACAGACTTCAATATGTGAGACTTTCAAAGAAAGAAAATTCCCTAGAATTGAACAAGATAGAAAAGGGCGCTAGATTATTGTAAATGCACATGCTTTAAACTCATATATATTTTTTATTATTTTATTGAAATAATGTTATATGAATAAATTTATTTCATATAAACTTGCTTCACACGAAGATAGATGTTTAAGTTCAACATTTAATATTTTTTAATGTTTAATAATATATGTTTTAGATGGTAATAATAAATGTTTTTAAAATGTCACAATTTTTGCGTTTATAATTCAAGAGTAGTATTTCCAATCGGATAGAAAAATACAAGTTATGGCTGCTAACATCGTTATTGAACGAAGTGACTGAATAACAAGCTGAAATTCATCCATTAGAAGACATTACAGAAGGAAATAGTATCCCACGGGGAATTACAGATTTATTTGGTAGTCATTGTTTAGCTATCAGCTAAATCCATTTGACATGTTCGTTGTTTCCGATTATATTTAAAACCGGATGTGAAATGATTGCAATTCTAATATGCTTCCCTTTATTTCTACTCTTATCCAGCTTATCTTTCTGAATGCCGAGAGGGTCTCGGACTGTAAAAAGGAAGTTGGTCGTTAGTTTACAATTAAGAAGTTTTCAAGTGTCGCAGGAAAGTCTGGTGTAGCACATGTGTTAGTGTAAGAAAATCACAAAAATGACGTTTGCGTACCTAAATTTAAAATATTCGATGTCGTTTTTCATATACTTTTTAAATTTACTCGTAGAAAAGTTGGCTATGAAAGATGACTGCAAATTGCCTGTCGTCATATCTTCTAGTTATTCATAATACTTTTTTTTATTACATGTAAAGTGACTTAATCTATTGTATTTAGCAGTTTTGCGATCATCTATGTGACTTAGTTTTAAGAACTCGACCAAATATTCTACGGCTTTTGTGATATTATAATTTCTTCATTTGCTAATTTAATGTTATTTACTTCATTTACTCAGTTTATTTGAAATGTACTTTATTACCTCTACAAGCTGTTGGTGGATATTGCTTTAGCAAAAAATAAACATTTAATACACATGTTAAGTATGGAATTAAAAAGGGACACATAATCTGTATGGATCGGATGGAATACTTTTACCACTGCAAGGTACTAACTTATTTTACTAGCCATTCATTAAAATGACTCAATAAATACTTACTAAGTTTTTTATTTCCAACTTTAAATGTATTATTAGTATGTATAAATAACGAGCTCCACTATGTATTACATTGAAATCATCATAAAAAGGTAAATTCGATTCGGCTACAGTTCGATATGTTTTTGCATTATTTTCGTTTCTAAATCTAAATGGAGTCTATCAACTTTCCTTGCCTGCTTCTTAATGTTTTCTTCTGCCATGTTTAAACCATTTGTTTTGAGTCCTGCCATTTTTTCTTTATCTTTCATATATTCTTCATTTAAAGCTGCTTCTGCCTGCATGTGTCTTAGTTTAAGCAAACGATTTTCATAATGCATTAATTCAATACGTAGAGATTCTAATTCATCTGGAGTAAAATTAGTTTCTAAAGCTATTTTCCAAAGGCCTTGCACTTTCGGCTCCACAAATTCTTTGCTATTGGGACCTTTTGCAGCTAAAATTTGAAGACGATCGTATCCATCTTTGATGTCTCTATGCGTATCTCTAATCATATTGACTTTATCCAGGTAATCCTTTTTGGGTTGCTCTTCGCCTGTTTCCAACATATTGAAACGGTCTAATTTATTATCAATTGCGTCTGTAAGAAAGATAATAATCTTGAGTCATCAAATTGCATTCAGAACGGCGTTTACATAAACAAATTTTATTTTGAAAAAGTTAGATATTTTTGCGTTTTATTTTTTTCTTATAAAAAGCAATTTGAAAATGTGATTCCATGTTTTTCAAGTATTCAAACAAAAATCTAAATCTCCTACACTGACGTATTCACCAAAGTAGGAGTTTATAGGATTGTTAGTATCTTCTTATTGTTATCTTGCATGGATAGATTATTCATGCATGGTAAGTAATTGAAGAGATTCAATCTCATTTTCGCTGCTTACTGTATCAATAAATAGTTCTTTTGTAAGCACTTTTTCATCCAAATTAATGTAATAATTGATGCAATGACTAGAGAGGACCAAAGCGGATGAAATTATTACTTGTTTGTAGAGACTAGACACACTGATGGTTAATATACCATTAAGTCTGAATTTGTTAACCTTCCAATCAGCGAGTGAAGCCTTATGAATTCTGCTAGGGATATGATCCTGTATTAACATTTTTCACCCATTCATTGGAGCATCAAGCTAATCTACATAATACTTACTTTCATGTTCCTGATCTTTGTTAGAATCTTTAATATCAGTTAAAAGGGAGTAATACTGGTCAATTTTATCTTGATGATGCTCGAATTCTTCTTGCAACGCTTTCAATTCTATGCTTGTAAATCCGGCTGTTTCTATTTTCGACCATAATTTGTTTAACTTCTTATCTTTAAACAAACTCTTATTAATATGCTCTTCAGATGCATCGTTAAACATTTTTGGAGGGGAGTAATTAGGAGCCTTTTCAAATTGATCCAAGAGACCGTACATTGACATAATATCTAAAAATTTTTTACGCAGTTCAGCTTCTCTAAGACCATCTTTGTCTTGACCGTCGGTTTTTAATTTTTTCCATATGAGTTCTTCTTTATCATAAAGTTTTAAGGCACCAAATAGAGACTTTAATTTTGGCTCTGTTAGCCGCTATACACATTAATTTAAAAAAATTAATATTAGTTACAAGATTTTATCTACAGTATCTACTTACCAAACGAGCTTTGGACCACAACATATTAACTTTTTGCATTCTGAATGGTTTTTCTAAGTCTTTTAAGGAGCGTGTATCACCACTTGGAATATTTGCTGACGCTGAATATTTATTATGTGGATCTGCACTACCATTACTTACTATAAGAAATGTTAGAAGCAGAAATTCACTTAAAAGTTTCATCTTTGGATACAATATATTTAATAATCGTTTTGCCACGTGGATAGTTTACGTACAGTAATGAACGTGTTTACTAAAAGAGAATAAGGAATAATAACTATGCGCACAGTAAATATTATACATAAATTGAAAATGAGAAATTTCTTTCTGGAGTCGGTATAGTCTAATCTATATTACCGACATTTGAATTACTCATAGATGTCGCCACCATCACTGGAGTGAAAGCGGGAGCATTTAATAGGTGTGACCTGGCGACAACTTTTCTCTGAAGCATGGAGGAGCCATTTCCGAAACGTCTTTAAAATCTGCTCAAAGCTTTTCGGATTGCATGTCTAGTTAATAAAACAACCTATTTAAGTATTGTATTTGCAAAAACATTCTAGCTAGTTATTTTTATACAATTACCTTCCGATTTCACATTTTTTAATTTACCATGTGTTTATTTTTGAATTTTCTATACAGTATAAGCAATAGGGAAAACATAATAATGTCACTCGGCCGATTTTCTAAAACGCATTATGCGCTAACAGTCCAGTGATGAGCGCGGCGCCAAGGAACAATCCTTCATTAGCTTAAAATGAGCATTGCAGATGTTACAGTATCAAGGTGACAGCTTTTATTAATAACTAAGCGAGAAAATGCTACTATTGTACTGTGTTCTCAGCGTACATAACCCGGTATTGGTTACCTGATTTTTACTATGTACAAGGTTGATTCAAAAAGTTCTTAAAAAATTCAAGAGATGACGCTCATAGTATCAAGAATGGTTTGTTTCTAGCTGAATTGGATCAAGTTTATATCTCCTTTGTTTCTGCATTAGCAACTGTTTAAAATTGGGTAAACAAGCAAACTTATTTACCCATTTTTATAATTAAGTCTAAACTTATTTTCCCACTAAACATGGCCGTACATCCACAAGATTAACTTCTTTCTTGGGTGTGAAAAAAAAAAAATATCAACAAGATGGGTGCCGCGTTCGCTTACAGTAGAGAATAAACGCAATCGCGTGGTCTACTCTGAGGCTATTTTGATGTGTTTTCCTCAAAATTCTCAGTTTCTTCGTCGATACACAACTATGGGCGGACATGGATACACTACTACACTCCGGAGACAAAGGACAGTTAAAATAGTAAGTTTTTGCAGACGAGCAGCTTCCGAAGAAGGTGTAATCGGCCGGCGAGGTGATGACCTTGGTTTTTTGGGATGCGTGTGGAATCATCTGCATCGATTACTTGGAAAAAGGACAAACAATAATTGGAAAGTATTATGTATCGTTATAGGAAGAAGAAATCGTTCTCATTTGAAAAAAAATCAAACAATGCATGGGGTACATTATACATTATTTTCGATTTAAGATACATATACTAGATAAAATATATATACGAAGTAATAAATGAATTAATTACAAATTTGGAATAAAAATATATCACATTTCTATCACCATGGGATGTTTGGAACAATTATCATCGTCCCTGGACTCATTTGAAATATTTGAAGATAGAAGGGTTGTTTGAAACTTTCCAATAACATCTAATGTAGCCCGTTTTATATTCGTAGATAAGATATTTTTGATTTGGTTTTGCGGAAGAGGTTCTTCAAATTGGCTAATGATATTTTGATACATTGCATTCATAGAATCTTTGATGGTATTAGATAAAATATTTGCTTTCTGATCTAAGTCTTTGCGATAAGAATTATTCTTAGATTCCAGAAGTCTAATTTTTTTGCTTAGATCTTCGTTATTTTGCTGTAATGTTTCATTTGTTTCCTGTAACGATGAGTTTGTTCTATGAGACAGTTGTAAATCCATTTCTGAATTACTTAGTTTTTCTTCTAGAGTACGTATTTTTTCGTTTAATTCAGCTTCCCTTAAATCTAAATTGGCAACCTTTGCTTGCAAGTCTTGCATGTTTCCTACTACATTTTGCAATTCGTTTACTTTATTTTGTTCAAGTTTCAATTGTTGATCTTTCTGTTTTAATAACGTTTCCAGATCCTTATACTTGCTAGAATTCCTTGCTTCATCTAACTGTATATTCAAATTACTTATGTTCTTCTCTAAATCTACGATTTTTGATTTTAGGAATTCATTTTCCAATTTGTCAGTATTGGGCTCTCGGCTTTTTGATATTTCTTTGAGAACATCATCCAATTTACTTGATATGCAATTTAAATTCATCCTCACTTCACTATTTTGTATTCTATTTTCGGCCATAAACAGATTGAATTCTGTCGATGGAATTGTTGTATTTATTAGGTTAGAATTTAGATGATGTGCTGGATAAACAGAAACATATGGAGCAAGTTGTGAAGGGGAATTAGTAGTGTAATGTGTTGCACTTAAAGCGCCAATTTCGTTAACGTTATTATTTGTTAAGTTCTCTTTTCGTAATTGAGAATTTGCGTTTATAGTATCGGTAAGGTCAGAATCACTAACTTTTCTACTTAAAATTGGCGCAGAGTTTGCTGTATCATCTGCATCAATATTTTTATTTTTAATGTTGCCGGGCAATATTGGCTGTCCCATTTTAGCCATCCTAAGTAAAATATCAGCTTTTGTTTGTGAAACGGATGATTGATCAGACATTTTATCAGTATCTTTTGTAAAGGTATTGTCTGCTTTATTTATAGTGTCATTGCGCTTAGGATTTACTTTCTCTATTGTTTTAATACTTGCTTTTTTTAACTCAGTTAAGAATTCTGATAGGCTTGTTTCTTCTTTGAACTGAACAATCCATTTTCTACTATTTGTATCTTGCAAATGTACATATTCATTTTCAAAGTATATTTCGTTAGTATTTGCAAAAGTTACTCTAGCTAATATGTTCTGATTATCTACATATAAAATTAGTTCTTTAGAAATATCGGAATCTCCTATTAGAGCCAATCCATATGTTCCAACCATTTTGTATGAATTATTGTCACTAAAAAAGAAGTAAACACAATAAATTTTATAATGTGTACAAGTGTACAAGTGTACACTTGTAGTGTGTGTAGTGTAAGTGTAAGAGTGTACAAGTTAGTGGAAAAATACATGTGGCAACAATTTTCCTAAAATCGTTAGTCAAAAATTTTGATATGAAATTATCATACTGCCTGGTATTATATTGAAATGTACAGTCGCTTAAGTCATAAACGTAATTGTTTCTAACTTTTGTTGGTATGGTTAATGATTTTTGTTTGGAAATGCAGCATATTTTGAGAGCTCGTGTATTTTTAGGAATCAATTTTTGGAGGCCTCGTGCATTCTTAGAATCATATGGTAGTTCGTACAAACATGTAAAAATAGACATATAAATTGTACCTTTTATATACAGCAACAGTTTTTGCAAAAATAACAACACTTTGAGGCTTTGATTTTGGCTGCACAGTTTGTGACTTTAAAGGGCGTTTTGGTTGCTTGGGAGGAACGTATGTTAGGTCTGCATTTCCTGGTTTCATTATGGATGCTGCTTCAAATAATCCTGCTAAATTGGAGCTGTAATAAAGATATACAATTTTAGAATAGCTTTCACTGTGGTTTCATATTACAGTTATGTACCTGGAATTTTGCGGGACAAATAAGTCTTCATCGTCATCCGCAGAATTAAACATTTTTTTAGAAATAATCTAATCTAATTATTAATCTGAAATTATTAATTCAAGGCAAATGGTTATACTAAACATATATATTAGCTTTTAGGTACGCTAATTATATTTTGAAAAATATTGTTTTAAAAATGTTAGGTTATCGTTTTTATTTGATTTGTTATTGTAGAAGCTGGGAAGCAGGTAATAGTTAAGAGTGATTTTGATATTACAAAATTGTCGATAGGTGGCGCACATATGGAAGATCTACTTATGAACCTCTGGAGCAACATTTTCCCTATCAAACAAAGGAAAAATAAAAATGGGTCGAAATCTTTTATTAACAAATTTAAATATCGCAACTATGTTCATCAATCTAGAACTAAATCATTTAAAATGATGAGAAATTGTTAACATTCTTCTAATTGTACAATATACGAGGGTCGTCCAATAAGTTCTTAGAAAAAGAACAACATATTGTCTGTGAATTTTAATTTATTCTTCAACATAATCTTCATTTAACTCTATACACTCTTCCAAGGGTTTCTCCGGCTTTTTGAAGTCCTCCAAAATTTCAGAAGGTGCTTAAGATGACTTCCTTGTTCGGTGCGACTTCTTATCCGACGAGCCATTTTTTTTTTTAATTTGGAAACGAAAATAAGTCACTGGCAGCCAAATGCGATGAATGTGGTAGATGCTGTACTCATTTAAACTTTAATTTCATAATTTTGATTATTGAAACTGCGCAGGTGTGCATCTCAAAAAACCGAGGTTTTTTGGAATCACTTTGCCGATCTATTTTGTCGTCTTTGCGTTCTTCGGAGGTCGTCCGCTTTCGAAAATCCACCGTTTTGCCTTCGGAGTGCAGTAATACATCCATGTTTCGAGCGTAGTTTTACATCTTCGGAGAAACTCGTCATGATTGCTACGAAAAAGCGACAAAACAGCTTCAGAGTGGACCACACGATTGCGTTAGCGGTGAGCAAACGCGGCACCCACGTTGCTGAGATTTCAATATATACACTCCGCATTACGAAACCGTGCATAATATTTATTTAGAAAACCTTTTCACGCTACTTCGCCGAGGGAATCAGGCCCTTGCGGTACTATTTACATAAAAACCAATTGCAATTTCATGAATAGAGGTAACGAATCGTTGTAATTCTCAGTTGTTTTGCTACTGAAACCAAGCAGCTGCGTAGAACATTTTCCCGTTCAAAGTTTATAGCATGTTTTGCATTTGATTTCTACTTTCAACGTATTATTATTAGGTTTGAGTGATATAGAACCTTTTGGCATAAATTTTTTCAAATACTCCTCGATATCAGTTATCTCGTATGATTCAACAGGAACTGTTATTACCTTGTTATCGTAATAAAACTTGTTTTCTTCGGTTACATTTGGAATCATATTATAAGTGTGCAAGCTTGTAAGTCCGATGGCATAATCGTCTCGGCAGTCCAATTCAATCTGAGGATACTAATTGGCACAGAGCACATTGCTCGTACCTTTTAGCGAGAAAATATGAGACATGACTAAAAATAATACTAGCACTAGGTACTATTTATTAAAAATCAGTTGAAGTGAATTGAATTGAAAAAATAATGAAAAAATAGATGTCCGCAATTAATTTGATTGAAATCTTGAAATCTGTCGTATTTCTCTATTTCCCGTCGATTTTTTCGTAAATTTTAAACGCCCGTATCTCCGAAGCCCTTAGGGCTACCGGGCCGAAATTTTACGGGGAACATACACTGGTATAGGAGCTTCGATTGGCCTAGTTAGATCTTCGAAAGGGCGAAAATTTCAATTTTTTACTTTTCGAAATCCCATCACCTTCAGCTCGAATTTCTTCGGCTGTCCAGACCTCAGCGGTCGGATGCGCTACGACTGTCAGTTAGGGCTCGTTCGAAAGGTCTCGGCGACCACTTCAAGCGTGCAAAATCTCAACTACCCAGCTTCAACTGTTCGGGAGCTACGGCGACTCGAAGTTTGAGAACTTAAAAATTCGCTTTTTCCCCGAACTAAGAGGTAGAGGTTTGGGATTGGGCGCAATCGATCGAGTCTTCAATTCCCTTTCGAACGAGTACCAACACGGCTCTTACGGTACTATTTACACAAAAACTGATGAATAGAGACAACGAATCCTTGTCGTTGTCAGTTTTTTTTCTTACATCATTCGGTTTACACTTGAAAATGAGTGTCGATGTATCCTTGAAACAGCTGTTTCGGATTGGTTAATTGCAACTGTACGGGGCGGAGTGGGCCCAAGTTTGCCCGTATATTTTCTGGCTCAAAGTAAAGGAAACTAAATGTCGTTGACGTAATGACGTAAATAAAACCCATATTTTACAAAAATTAAAGTATCAATTTGTTTATTACCTATCTTATTACATATCATATTTTAATTAATTAAAAATATATACTGAGTGCTCCATTAAGATAGTTCAAATCGAAGTTTTTTATTAACTGCGTGTGGATTCCCGTTAAAAACACTACTACTTTGTTAATTTAAATTTGTAGCATTAGCAATAGGGTAGACAGCAATGGTTTGAATTTCATTTAGATTAGTCATATATGTAACACAATAGTCACTTTTCGTCGGCGTTTGTACCACTAATATCTATGGCAATAGAGAATTTATTTACCCCTAATCGATTCAACCAATTCTGTATTAAAAATTGCCTAAATATTCCACTATATTTAATACGTTGTAGAGTAATACAAATAACCTATGATGTTATCACATTTGCGGCGACACTGAAAAATCGTGAGGTCTATATTTCAACGACGTCATCTCCAGCCGATTGCACGGGTTCGGAGGTACGCTAACCGAGCAATAATTGAAATTTGGAGGTAGGAATGCGCAGGGTTGATTGCCGAGGGGGTTGGTTAAAGTCGTAGCGTTATTGTAGTAATCCTCCTGTGGGTAGTGCGAATGTGAGAACTTCCAAGGCATAACGTATTGTATATCTGGATTCGGGGAAGATAATAACGGCTGATGAGGATATAGCGGTTGTTCCGTGATATCCGTTCTCGACGGAAAAGCTGATGTTGATTTTGGGTTGGTTTTTGCAGATTGTTGCATCGACAGACTTCGTTCGTTTCGTCTAAATTTCGCTCTTCTATTTTGAAACCAAACCTGAAAATGATAATGAATAAGGGCTTCTATTTTACCAATATTTACGGAGATTGCACGTTGATGGAAATTTGATTTAAAACTACAAAAGTATTCATTGGATTCTTAAAACGGTTATCTTTAATGTTTCTTTCTTCTGATTTCTTCAATGGGCGGACAAAATAAGATTAAGATTAGCATAATCTGATTACAGCGGCAATTAAAAATTGAAAAAGAAAGCTATTTGTCATTATGCAGGCGCATGTATTCAGAACATTTATCAACATTTATTTATATCAATATTTTCTTTGTTTTTTCTCGTATTTCCAAGACAGAGATTTCAATTTGAGCCAGAAGGTGAATTTTTTACATTTTCTAACCGAACGTGTAAAAGTTCACTACTAGACCTGCTGTGCTCAACAGAAGAGGTTCCTAAAATTGAAGTAAAGACTTCATATTGAATATACTAAAGCTTAGCAAGTGTTGAAAATATTATCTTGAGGCCATGCATCAGCGTGAGAGCATCGTTTACGTATAAGATAGAAAAAATTAAAGACAAAAAAAACGGAAAGGGATGATTACTTAATACAGATGAAAATAACACGTGCTATAGAAAATAAATACCAGACAAAATTAAACTTTACAAACTTAAAAAGAAAAGTAACAGCGAGAATTATCATGAAATAGTAACCTAAGAGGAAAAGAGCAAGTGATAGAGGCAGAGGACGATTGTCTCGGAATAAAACAAGTTTTCGAAAATTTCGAGTTTTACATAAACGACCTATATGCGGCGACCAATTTAAATTTTCATAGATTGTTAAATCTAAGATTTTTTCTGATGATCTAGCAATTCATCACGTTCAATTGCAAAACTAATTTAATTTTATTCAGTAAAGACACCTGGTTTTGTATTTCTTTTCAAACATTCTTTTTTCTTCTTCAAACATTAAAAAATATGACGTGTGCCTTATACAGCATTCTAGTTAAACTATAATAATTTACAAATATGCTTAATATTATATTCTTGCACTCAGGATAAGTTTGGTCAATGGAAATAAAACAAAAGATTATAACAAGCGGATTTAAAAATAAAAGCAGTACAGGACCAAATAGAAGAGGAACAGCCAATATGATTCGCTCATACCAGGAGCTAATTGAAGATATAAGCCGCTAGTTATAGTAGTTATGTTTTTTACTTACAATTTGTTAGTTTATAGACACTCTATTTTACCAACGACAGAATTTTTTTCCTTTTTTTTTTAAATACGTATATAGAATAAGACAAGACGACTAATAACTAACCTAATATAACCTAACATATCTAGTTTGTAACGTTTCAATAATATTTTATTAGTAAAGTAAAAATAGAAAAAGTAAAAATGCGGTATCTCTCAACAGTGTGTATGAAACAAGGATAACTTCCACGTTATCCTTACGTAAAAAAGAAATTTCAAATTTGACCTTTATCTTGTCAGTAGCCAGTAGTTAATCTTTTATTGAAGTATGAATTAAAAAGATCCTTTGACGTATTTAAAACAACTCGCTTCCGTGAAATTTGAATAATTTAGTCTAATTAAACAATAACTGTCAAACTTAATAATAACTTTATTTAAATATAACTTTAGTAATAAATTTAACAATATAATATACTCATATAACTTTATATTTGCTTTTTTTACGCTTGTACATACAATTTTTATTAATTGACGAATAGTCAATGATAGCAGCATTTATGGAGTAGAAGATAACCAGTTTTCAAATAATAACATATTTTGCTTACGATATCAATGTAAATTATGCAAGTGTAAATATGGACATGTGTAAGCATCCTTCACGGCCTTACCTGAACTCTGGCTTCACTTAAGCTAACTTTTGTGGCTAAATCTTCTCTAACAAATGCATCGGGATAATGTGTTTTCTCAAATACTCGTTCCAGGGCGGTCAGCTGAGCTGTTGTAAACGTCGTTCTGTTTCGGCGAGGTTTCTTGTGTTTATCTCTGTCTGCACAAGAATCTGGTACAAACAAATAGATGAGATATAATACTATTTACTTGGTACTAAGAAATGTACATGCTTAGAAGTTTATACAAAAAGATGGATCCATTCTAATAAATTGCTGCTTTTTTAATGTTAATTTTAATGAGATATTAGACTTTTAATTTAGGGTAATTCTTTTATTTTAAACGGAACACCTGTATAATTTTCAGGATTATACTATCCATTGCAGGTCCAACTACATCATTATATATACGCTTAGTGGGCGAGGGAATTGAATTTGTCTCTTGAGCTCAATTTATTGGAGTTACTTATGTCGCGGTCTGTTGTTGGTAAATTTGGCGAAGATCTTTATCTTTGCAGATACCAAACAGTTCAAAGGTATTAGTATGTGCTTGATATTACTTTATTGCGTTGTCCATAAATAACAAGCACATTTAAATAATCTTCCTTGATTCACATAATTTAAGCGTGCCGACGTTGGATTCGTTTCCTAAAGGTCCTGACAAACTAGTAAAAGTTGGTTGGAATTTTAAAAAAGTACGTAAGCTATAACGTACATACATTGCTGGTCACTTTTTTATCTTACAATACACATTTTCCTAAAGATTTCGAAAAGTATCAGTTTTAAATGTGCAGTGAATAAGACATTTTTTTTTGCATTCGAAGAAAGAGAAAATTAAGTGACTGTCTTAACAAAAATATTTTGGCACTTTTTCCATTAAAGTTTAAGGATAATTATCCGATACACTGCATTTGCATTCTAATACTACACCATACGGTCAACAGCTTGAAGAATTTCCAATCTATGAATGTTCACATGCACTCGTTTATCTCTCAAAAATTTTCAAAAATTGCAAAGAATTAGTTAGAAATGGGAATATAGTTTTTTCATTAGAGATTGATGGAGATCTTGGGGCGAGACATACTGTATAATGTGCTATTAATAATTACGATCGCATGATTTCCAATACGATGACAATACGGTGTCATTAAAGCAACAAGACAAACAAGATAAACACTTTTTCCTTGTCCAAACAAAAAGAAACATACGCGAAAGCTACCGGGATGCTAATGCATATAACAAAGGGGATAAGGTTTGACTTACAAACGGAAATAAACAGTTTGGATCGTCCGATGTGAGTATGCAGACGGAGTGTTCCAATGCGGTAATAATATTTCAAAACTGGATAGTACAAAAGCGTATCTGTTTGGATATGCGACAGCACTAAAATAATAACATAACCGTATCTCTTCATGTTTTAATTATTATTATGGCTCTCATCACAGCAAGGTGCGGTATTTCTACATTTGATTGACTGTCCTATAATTATACGGCTCGGATCCTTACGCGCTTTACATCGATGTGCACATGCATACGGTATTTACGTCGGTCGCGGTAATATTGTAAATGCGTATTTTTTTCTGAATATATGGCAGAAGCGGGTTATAGGATATCATGTTTCCAAAACACAACCTCTGACAATATATCTCATTGAGGTAGACAGTCCCGTCTTTGATCTACGCCACTCTGATTCAGAATGTTGACATCGGCGACGCCCTTGTGTATTTCGGCTTCGTCGAATAGTCGGCACAGACCTTCGGTTTATCATTTCTAATTACTTGATGTATGTATTGCGTTTTAAAGCATGTGATGTGGAGGAGCGGTGGCGACATACATTTTTTTTCTTGTACTTCCCTGTTTTTCGAGGTTACAAGTTAGAAACGTTATTACATATTGGTTATTTTATTTATTTGTCTTGAGTCACATAAGCGTTTAACAACCTGGTTATAATATCATATTGGGGGGGGTAACAGTTTTATTTTAGGACAGATAACAGATAACAGATACGATTGTAATAAAAATCTTAGAGAATGGTACTTGAAGGCGTATCATTTTCTTACATAGCGAAATTGCACTTAGTCTTTATTTTCTGTATAACTTTTGGTGTGAGAGTTGCTATTCCAGTTAATAATAATAAATTATGGTTCATCAGAGTGACTTTATGGAAGCTAGAAGACAATCGAGCGATTGTCAAATGTGTAAGAAGTACGTAAGAACGATGGATGAAAGTTTTTAATTAAAAAGCGCATAAATGGTTGCGAAACAGCCACTATAGAAATGAACAAGGATTCCCATTGATCATCATCACTATCACGAGGGAAGCAGGGATTGACTAAAAGCTTCGTAAGAATGGACCAATAGCGAATTCAGGCTACCGCTGTCCATCATGCAAGGACGTAGGTTAAATTTCTGGGGTAAGCTTGACTTCCTAAGCATAAGGTTTACCGAAATTAAATTTTACAATAACTAATCGATGATTGATATTTTGATATCTTCTCTTCTGTAAAGAGTTGATTAAATGTTTCGCTTGTTGGGAGCTGAAGCACATCAGTATGAGCTGGAACCATAGAAGGCTTAAGTTATCCTTTTATCCGAAAATATTTTTAAATTTTAAAATTTAAACATATTTAAACAAATATGTTTAAATTGTATGTTTAATATGTTTAAAATTAAACAAATTTTAAACTTTTTAAATTAAATTAAATTAAATTATTATTTTTTTAATTTTTGAAACTTTATTGTACCAATTACGAATTATATTGTTGCTATTTAAATTCTTATTAGAAATCCATACCAGAATATGAAAACAATCATACTTGTGACATCGAGTTGCATTTAATATAATGCCTATAGGGCAAGAGGATCATAGGCAATAAAACTTCACTTTGAGCTAATTCAGAACTTTACATCGTGACAGTTTTATGAGGGACAATAAAATGAAGATGCCTTTAAAATTGTGATATATTATTTTCGTCTCAATCTCTGATGACGTTCTATTTTAGTTGTGGAAATGTACGTCATAAATTATATTCTTAAGTAGAAAAAATTAGAAGAAATTCAACAAACTAATCCTAAGGCACATTAGGTAAAAATAGTGGCAGCAATTAATTTTGTTTTAATTCTTTTTATTTTAATTCCGCCTAGGTTGAATTTTTAAAATTATACATACGAAGAGTATTAACCATTGCATCTTGATTGCGGGTTATTTTAACCAATAGTTATCAAACTAGGACAACAAAGGTAACAAGGGTAACTCAATTGATGAGCAAAGAACACTTGTTTTCTATTCATTGCATAATCTAAATATTTGTAACATGGTCGTTATCTGCAATGTTACGCTACCAAGTTATTATTTATTATAAAACACGTTATGTACAGGGCTATCCGATGGAGAAATTCGAGAACTTGAGGTTTCTAAAAATTCATCTTCGATTTATAAATCAAAGGTGTGTGATAGGGGCTTTTTGTACAGTTACCTAGGTAAAGTTGCAAGAGTGTAAGCCGAGTCTTGAGACAAAACTATCCAGAACTGTTTTCTCATACTTAAGAAATCTCTCAGACCAAACAACGAACGTGAAGTACCCCGGCAGCGATAATGGTGAAGCTGTTCTAATGCTGGTTACATTTTTCTGTAGCGCGGTGACTTTCATCGGGGAAGGAATCCAACTAACATGGATGGAGTACTAAGTGCCGACGTATAATTTTGGAGAACTAATGTTAGGGGAGGACTAATTGGTAATTTTATACATGGACATCTTCCATTACTCCCTGAGTGTATCTCAGCAAATGTACCAAGTTGATGGAGTTCCTGCGCGTCATGTACGTGTTGTTACAGTTTTTTTTTGAATGAAAGGCTTCCAAATCGATGAATCGGACGTAACAGTTCCGTGCACTGGTTGGGTCATTCGTCCGATTTTAAGGGCTCGTCACCAGAAGAGAACTGATTAGAATCGAACAAGTCTTTGATGAAGAGGAAGCATGGAAAATACGGATCGGCAAGGAGAGCTAGGAAGAAGAATTGAACTAGGTGTGGTTATTCGTGATGGAAATGTTGGACAACAATGTTGCGAATCTTCTACTTTATGGCTGGACAACAGTTTAGTTTGTTTCTCAAGTTTCCTTTGTTAATTGCTAGTTTAAGATTAAATGTTAATCAAAAGTAATGTATTTCAAATGTAAATTACTTTAGAAGTCAAGAATATTAGATTTTTGAAAATTCAAGAACAATACTTCTATCGAACCCGATCCATTTAAAAAATGTTATAGCACACTGAGAAAAAGAAAAAAGCGGAAATAGCAATGCATTTTACTTGTTCATATCATATAGCGGCAGCAGTAGGTGAATATAAGAAAAATTTTATAAATGTAAAATATAATAGAATTGCTTAGAGATTTTATTAGTTTTTGGTAAAATATCGTTGCTATGGTGTGGGCTTATTACCGTAAATCTGCTACACACTGGGAAAAATGAATGTCTTGAATCAACTACCGTGTGAACGTCAAATTGCTTCTAGCTGGGTGAACTGATTTTTAGTCATATTAAATGCCCGTAGCATCCTTACCGAACATTGCAAAAATGTCAAAATAATCCAGTTGTTCCAAACAAAAAAAATAAAATGAATTGTTAATTGTGCATTGGTTCAAACATTTGTTTTTCCCAGTGCAGAAATAAGACGTAGCGACCATTACGACGGTCATTTTGTAGATGTCAGTTGACGTATGGTCGAGAGGTCCAAGTCCGCGGAGGATAAGGTTGCGGCAACTTCTGATATAAAATTCCAATATTCTTCAAAATTCTTATCCTTAAGAATCCTTATCTTAACGGTCTTATCCACATACCAGAATGGCAAATTATATCGGTAAAAGCTCACAATACGATAAGTAGGTGCACCTATTAAACATAATTTTGGGTTATTTCGAAATTGGATGGTGGATGAATTTGTTTTCGATGAATTGCAAGAGAAATTACTGGTTGCTTTAGGTAAAATAAGTAATGATAATTTAATGTTCTTTTAACACGTTGACGTACGCTGATACCTATCGACTGTTGTGAAGAATAATTGTCCGTCTTGACCAATTTGTTCGATCATGTGTTAAACTGCAACCAACACACAAAACTTGAATCAGAACACGTAAGAAATACAGCCGATATTAATGCCAGGAAAGACTGCATGAATCATTCATTGAATAGTTGTATGTTTTGTCAAATTACATGAAAATATAGCCATGTTTGGAGTAATGTCGTTGCTTAATAGAATTTGGCTTCTGTTAAGTCGTAAATTATGCCGAAAAAATCAAAGGAAATTGTTTTTTACAACGTGTGCCTAAATTATCGTACCGTTGTAACAGATTGATTAATCTTTACAGCAATCATGTATTTCATAAAAATACAATCTGTTAACTGTAATATCTAGTTTATAGATTGTTAAAAGGGATAGAATTTTTATTATTTATTTATTTCTTTTTATTATGCCACCATGTATCTCGCTGCATGTATATACTTAACAATAATTACGAGAATTTATCGTTGTACTGGAAGTTAGAGAATTGTCCAAAGCCAAACTTAAAAAATATTCCTGAATTAATCAGGCGTTTTATCAATTTCATAGGTCAACAACAAATTTGTTGCTACTGCTTTTCTGTAGGTTTTTTTTTATGTCTTGCTTCTTTAGAGAAGAAAGCGCAGCTTAATTGGCTTTATCTGCAATTATTAATTGAATTGGGCGAGGCGGAAGTTGAATCCGCGTCACTGGGATGCTTCATAATTTATACCTACTTTAATTAAGTAGAAGTTAATCCCATTTAAATGACGTGATAAAAGAAGCATCGGTGCATTGTATTTACACAAAGAAAGCATCTAAAATATGCAACAATTAAAAAAAAAAACGATATCGATGGATTTAATACTTTTTTCAAATTGGTTAATGAGATTGAATACTACAAGTTGGGAATTGCGATAAGATAAGAATTCGCAAATTCTCGATATTTGGAGAATTTTCATGGATTTAATTATAGCATTTTTTTATTTTTGGTTACCAGTTTACGTTAAAAAGAAAGATTTTTGAGCAGTAATAAGTATTGCGTTTAGGCATTACTATCATATTATTACATAAGATACAATCAAAATAATATCTTTCGAAATACCTTCAAGATTTTCACTGTCACAATGCTTATCATGATTCAACCGCAGCAAGTTACTGACACAGAACTGCTTGTTATTGTTCGAGTTTTCCGTATCCTTTCGGGACGTCTCATGGTGTATGTACGCCTTACCGTATCCCATGACGGTTTCCATTGGTAACATTGGATTTGTCGTTCTTTTTTTTTTTTCTTCTGCGAAACGAATTAAAGTCTAAACGAACAAGTCACTGAACGCACACTTTCAAACTAGGATAAATCGAATTAAATCAAGACCCAATGGTATCGTCCCTTTGGAAATGCGAGCGCGTATTTTCAAAACAAACAGTCTCTTCCAATCACCGAAACGGCTCGTTTTAATTTCGAAGCGAGTAAATTGTTAATTTGACGACGTCGCCGCTACTCAAATTGATATTAATGTCTTGTTTGTGGAGGCGCTAATCTAATAATGCACTCCAGATACCAGTAGTAAGTTGCGGCTTACTAAACTGATGGTGAACAGGGATTTCAGGAGTTGAGACATTTCCTTTGGATGACGCGTGGTACGTGTGCCAGAAAGGAACCTGAAAACATCCCCTCCAATCGTTGCTTACAATCGCGGCACTGACTTAAATCGAAAATGTGCGAGTTTTTCGCGCTGGTTTGAGTGATTTATGTGCGAAACTTACGGATAGGATTATATTAATAAAACAAAACATATTTTAGAGACATTTGCGTGCACGTAGATATTTGAATATAATAAATTTTGATGCTGTAAAGGGGCTTATAACTGACAAAATATTTTACTTTGATTACGGAATACATTTCTAAACAATAATTAGTAAAAACGGCGAGTTCTGTTTAACAGAAAGAACAGCCGGATGGAAATGGAATTCAAAGCATTTTTATAGCCTTTGAACACCTAGAATGATTTATCATTATTACCTCTATAATACAACGAAAATCGTATATAGATTTTTTTGCAGTATCGGTTTAATATACATATGTAGCTTGAAAATGTTTACATTTTAAGAGGAATGTATAGGGCATTAACATCCCAACATAGTTATTGAAAAATTACATTTCTTTTGTTACAAAATCCTTTTTATTCTTTATTTATTATTTTAATTGTAACGAATTAACATAAAAACATATTTTATAACACTACAGGTAGGGAAAAATTGAATCAAAGCTCCCAAAAAATACATCTGACATTAATCTCAGGAAAGATCGTGTAAAGTACCAGATATACCACGACATCCATCGCATAAAGATAGTAGAACTCCTAGATCTTCTCACTATAAAACTGCATCATTTTGTTAAACAATAATGTTTGGATTTTGTCATAATAGAGCAAAATTATGTATAATTTGTACGTAATTAACATGTAATTCCTGACATTCCTTATATAGAAATGTAGCAATCTTTGGACTAATATTGTTGCTAATTTTAACAACTTGTTTAGCTAAAACTTGCATATTATTGGGGCAACCATCGCAACAGATCATTCAGAAAGTTTTGCAACAAAAATGTATTTAATAAAAATATGATCTGTTGACCATAATCGGATTGTGGGGATTTACGCAATCTTATATTCACAAACAATTTGAAGAAATTGTTCCGCAATTCCTTGATTCCTTACGACACCATTTTCCGGGTACACCTTACAGATTGTTAAAAGATACGAAAAGGTGGATAAGAAAGGAATGGTGTTGGACCATGAAGATATAAAAAGACGGCGTCATCAGTATTGCGAATTATCAGTCAAAGGTGGAATATTGTATTTACACATGAATCGAGGATAAATGTTCATTTTGTACCAAAATCTTTAGATTGAGAACACTCAAACTATATCTCCGCAAACATCGTTGAACTGTGTAAGTGCTTGTGGAACAGCTTCAAGATCGAGCACAATTATATGCCATTATTTATGCAGATAATGAGGATGATTCGCTATATCATTCCCATTTTGCAAAGAAAGAAATAGAAAATTATGATGAAGTGCGTGCAGAATTACACAATAACTAGTTAACGAGTTTTTAAACAGTTTATTACCAAAGTTAAACGAAAGCGGTTGTTACTGTTTAAACGTGATTTGCTACAAATTGTTCCTGCTAAAAATCAGAATATAACAAATATGTACTCAATGAACATAATATACTATCACTCCAAATGATATGGGCGCAACTTAAACATTATATTCGGTGCAACAATTCAGCAGACATGCCGAAATGGCTTACAACTGGCAAATTTAAATTAATCATGTAATGGATGGTATAAATTGTATTTTATGCTATTACGACTTTTTGTAATTTCTTTGTTTATGAGGAACATATGCGGCGGCGCGATGACTTACATGCAAGGTGATTTAAAGGTATTTATTATTCACATGTCTTCTGGATCGGCAGTTGGCAACACGGGGATGTCTTGCCATGTTTTCATCACATTCCTTATTTTTGGGAATATCAATGTAGAAAAAATATGCAAATACGCAACCAACCATTAGTAAATTAAAGCAGTTGGCGACAAAGTTATCCGGTAGTTGGGGATACTTTGATACCGATATAAAAAATTACGTTTTTAAGGATTTATTGCAAATTATGGCAATATAATCGCAAGCAAAATGTATCATCTTAGGACAACTATTTTTAGGAAAAATACACTTTTTAATTTGATATTTCTTCGATGCGGCTTTAATATCCAAGCGTGTTGTGGAAATCCCCAGCCAGCTACCATTCTCCAAGTCCTTGCGATGTTTGCTTCCTTCTGGTAGTCTGGGGTGCCAACAGGTTCCAAATTTATTTCTTTATTTTTTATTTCTTGCTCATCGGCTTACGATAGGTAATAAGAGAAGTAGTGTAGCTACATAAATATCAAAAGGAAGATATATTTTTCACGACTCATTTTTCAAAATGTTCAAACTGACTTCGTTCATCTCTTAACAATATGCAAACCCGAGGAATCCCTGAGCTACCTTTTCCAAGACTTTTCTACGGATTAATAAACATTCAACAGCTATGTCTCGAAGCAGCAAAGTAATTAGTCACTTAATATGAATACGTAACGACTCCAAAAGAAAAAAATCTAATGGATTAAGTTTTGTAAATCGCTTATCCTAAAAATTTCTAACCCATCTAAGCTAATTGTAATGAATCATAACTGTCCATTGCGTTGAAGTGCTGAAATAATTTGATTATTCAATAGATCCAAATGCATTTTCTCAGATAAGTTTCCGTCCATAAATAAATGGCTCACAGGTTTGTTTCCTACAATTCCCACCATACAACGAGGATTTTTATTTATTATAAATTGAGGAAGTCACGATTTTGTGTAACTTCTATCCTTGCAAATAACCTCAAACATACAATTTAGTAACGAATTGAAAAAGGTCTTTAAATATTCTTGGGCTATGATGTTCCAAGCAGTCTCTATTGCGTTAATTAGTTGTATTGTGTTATAATATTATTAACTATTGACTGTTGGTGTCTCGTATGAATCGCAGCGTGATCATGTTAGAAAATCCATGGTAAACTTTCCGTATTCTTACTTATGATAAATTTTATTCTTAATAGTAAGTCTCTGTACGTTCGAGTATTTCGAATACTATTCAAAATTTATAGGTGTGCCACATCGTTAGAAGAAATAGCTCCCCAATACTATTACCCCGGTTTGCTCGATGATAAGGAGCTGTAAACTTTTCCTATTTTCGTAGGTTATGGAAATGATACAATTAACCTCATCGATCGTTTTTTTATCAGTGAAAATAATATTTTAGCAGTAATCAATCCAGGCCATATGCATTTTGGTGTAATCTGCTCATGTCTTTCCATTAACACCGGCCTTCTTTCTGTAATCAATGTCATTTTACATGTGCACACTTTTCAATTATTTTTTGTACAGTCTTCAAACTGGCTTGTAAATCGTGCTTCTTAATTTTGCGAAACGTGGGTGTAGAGATGTCATACGATAAATAAGAGAATGATAAATAACCAACCCAATCGTCAGCAATAAAACAAAAAAAATGATTGTAAATGTTACTGTCTACAGCAATTGCTTATGTTAGACTCTCTTGGAGATTTTCACATGTTTGGCAAAAATAGCAATTGACCTGTTGTTTTACAAACTACTAGTTATGGGTTCAGTACATATCAGTTCGAATGATGATGTAGAAGCAGTGCTTTTGGTTAATGTTAGAAGGTTTACAATTTTTTCTGGGTTAATTTAATTGTTAAAGGCGTCAATTCCAATGGGAGAGTAATACGAGTTAAATACATGTAGATCCCTCAATTTTGGTTCATGAACGTATAGGGTGATTAACAGCGTAATAAACCCACTATTGAAGTTAGTTACCCTTAATACTTTCATTCGCAGATAGGCTAGAAATGTTTAATTCAACTATTATATCATCATAATGTATACAACCTCTATCATTAGTAATATTATAGAATAAATGATCTTATTACCCTAATTATACTTTTATTAAAATTTAAAATTAATGAAATTTATTTTTTACCAACTAATGCTCATTTACGAAGCTCAAAGTATAATACGCATGAAATACGATATACTCAGTTTTAAGCATCATGTTATTAAAGTTCTGAAGGAAGAATTTTTGACATTTGTTGACAGGCCTGTAAGATGTAGACATAGATGTGCATGCTTCGTTGCGTTTGTGGGATGTTCCGGTGCGCGTCTTCGCATGTGAGTTACGCCCGCCGTGGGCTGGTCTTGGCAGCGATTTAAGACGCCTAAGAAGCGAAACGACTGACTTCCTTTCTCTATTTATAAGGAAAAATGATAAATACATATTGTTAAGTGTTCGTAAGTAAATGATTCATTCATCTGAGGCGTAGAGTTAAGAAGCGGATGTTCGTGTAAATTTCTACAGATAATATTTGATCCACTCGAAATATTCTTTAGTTTGATCAAAAGCGAGGTAATATTACATAGTAACCTCAAAGTAATCTCTGTAATTACTTATTGATCTATCAACAATCAAGATGTTGAATTGGTATAGCTTGCAGAGAATTACTAACGTTAGAATCAACATTATCTTCGAAGTCGTTTATACCATATTTATACACTACGGTGTAATTGATAGATTTTCTTATTTGTAAATGTAGGCAACATTGATTCCGTTGAATACAGCACAAGCTTCGAGATCCTAAGTGTACCAAGACTTACAAAGCTTCCATCAAATGATAATTGGCGTTCCAATCCTCTCGCTAGCTAATTTTCATAAATTTTTCGATCACCTTTTTAATTATGATTGGGCTTTGTTGTGATGAGTATGTAATATCTTCTAAATAATTCAGAATTTCCATATTCGTTTTGTTTGGATATTCGGTATAATCTGAAATTAACAAAAGACACTAGGAAAAAATAGAAAACAACGAAAGATTTCACTTTAATAAAGAAGTACGTGCATTTATATTCCCTAAATCGAAAGTGTTATTAAAGCAGATCTGGTAAATTGGACTTGGTGGAGAGTAGTGATTACTAGAGATGAGCAAGCTAGGAGAAATTATTATTTTTTTGCAGTGATTAGACAGACTCGCGTTCTGTCGACTTTCGGGGAAACCAGTAGGCAGCACGACCCTTTTCTTCTGAGGCGGATAGACACGAGTCTGTCTAGTCTTAACTTCTCTAGTCAAAATTTCTTAAAAAAAGAGAAATAATTGTCGTTATGTTGTTGAAAATTGAAAAACATCCATTATAATACGAGTCTGTACATCTTTTTGCTATTCATATCAATGAAACATACGTCGCTTTACAGTATTAGCCAAAACGAAATGATGATATCTTACTACCACATTTCGTAGTGATTTTATGAAGGTTTTTAATATTGTTAATTCCACGTTTAATAAGTTGTTGAAATAGAGACGTTACTTTGCCAATTTTTGCGATAGCATTTATCTCGTTCTAGTTCACAAGCACGAAGGAAAAGAAAAATAAAGCAAAGTGTTGTATCCCTACTAATTATTTTTTACGGCCGTATTTAAAGATTGCGTGGAAGATCTAACCAGATCGTTTGCACACGTGTTAACACTCGAAGAAAATTGTGTTGTAGACAGATGCTGCCGGCTCTTCGCTGAAGTTTGGTTAATTATTTGGAGACGTGTATATCTTGTTCCTTCCTATGATTTTTATGTATCTGAACGTCAACGAAAATATATATTTATGTTAGTATTAATTTAATAAACGATCCCTAGATTCGTATTAATTTTCCTCGAAACATTTGTTAGAAACACGGCAAAGCCAATATTGGATGGCAACTAAGCTGTTATCGAATAGTTAATTAGGTAATTATATTTTTAATCCACAAAATTAACTTTCAATTATTTTTAAATAATGCACATGTCTGTCGATCATCTTAAATGGATTGTGCATTTATTGCTTTTACAGAGATAAAATACAAAAGCACCTGTAGCATCTCTTATATTTACAATCCTTTTAATTGTCTAATTATATTACTTTTTGTTGTTGTCAATTTTAATTTCATCATTACCGAAATATAATCCTCGATTTTTCTAATTCTTTCTTTTTAGATGTTAGTAAATCTAGTAAAAACGCTACTTATCTCCAGTAGTTAAACTATGCGTTTGATGTGAAACATTTACTTCCTTTTGAAATTTTGCTTTTGAAGAAACCAGTTGTCGAAACCTTTCTTCCAATCTGAAGTGGTTATCTCAGAACATGCTTCCTAAACGCTTCAACGGCCTCTTCCAGTGTCAGTGTTCAGCACGCAATTTGTTTTCGGTAAAAAGGAACTCATAAAGGGAGGAACAACTCATGAAATTGTGTAGAATCCAACTATTGCAAAGCCTTCACTATTAAATGCTCATGTAAAATCGTTTGTTTTTGATTTTTAGCAATATCCAAGAGTGCTTCGATCTCTTGATATGTCGTATGTCGATCCCCTTCAATTATTTCTTGCGCAGCATTGATGCTTGCCGGGACAACAGCAGTTTATGGACGATCTTCACGAAGTTCGTCGTAACTTAGTTATAAGAATTTTGCGAGAAAAGGGTTCTTTTATTTTTTTACCCTTCGATATAATCGCATAAATGCGATTTACGTGTTATTTGCTTGCAATTTCAATTTCGCATTGTACGTGTTTAATGCATTAGCGGTTTTCAGCATTTCGTAAGTTACTTTGCTTTAAAATTGTATTTAATATCTGTATGTTTATGGATTAAATGCAGAGGCATTTGACTTGTCATCGCAAGCAAGTTTATTATATAGAGGTAAACAGATAGTGGGTACGAACACCGGGCCCCGCACGTGTCTAGCTTTATTTTATTATTTATTTCAGTTGTATGCGGGGTCCATCAATAGACCTGTAATTTCCTCGATGTATGTAGGTTCAGTAACGTAGTATGTATATGTATATTGGATATTGTATGAGGCCCCGCAATTTTTGTTTAAAATAAATTTTCAGTTTACGCAATGCTTGTATTGTTTGAGTATGTATACAGGGTGTAGTGTTTAAATCGTCAGCTAACTGAATACTGGAAATTATTCCAGCTAAAAGCTAAAAATTTGTCTTTAAGGATTTTTGATACTGATTCCTCAAATAAAAATATTAGCAACTCTGAATTATTATCAATTTCCTCATTTTAAACGGAACACCTTGTACATATTTTCTGATAGCGTACATTATTCTAATGAGCATTCCTACCTTTGAGTTTTTGTAAAAAAAAAAACGGTTTTGAATAAACGTCGACGTTCTATCAACGGAATAGAACATTCATTTTATCTGTTCCTAATAACTTAAAAAATGAGTTGCTTGAAGAACAACTAAGCCTCTAACATAGGTGAAATGTTGAAACACATCTTTCAACGCATGTGCAATTATATTGTAAAAATTTTTTTTGAACGAGTAACGCCATCTACATGTTGAGACTAGAAACTTTTCAGGCGACTCCTTACTGCGAAACACGAGTTATTCTTCGTTAGTTTTCCAAAGTGAAAACAGAATTACACCGAATATTTGAGAAGGATTATTGATATTAATTCTCTCTAAAACATTTTGTGTCGTGCGCAATGTTCCGACACTCTTAGTGATTGACGTTGGACTATTTTAAAACTATCATTAATAAATTTTGCTTGTTTCCAAGTTGGAAAGGATCACATAATGCTTATAATTATAAATTTAGATATATTATATGTATAATAAAGATAACTAATCACATTACTATATCATAGGACAGCTTTGTAGGTTAATACATAAACACATAAGGAAGCTTAAGTGTTAAAACACGATCTCAAAAAAGTATCCTTAATTAAATAATAAACAGGATAACGCGGCAGGCATTGTCGATATGATATCTTGCATATGATGTACACCTACATGGCAGCGATTAGACCAGTATCGGAGGTGGCTAGAAATACCGTTGTATAATTTTAACCTGTAGACAAAACATTCGCCTTTGCGCCCGTGATGGACTCTGAGGCTGTCATAAACATTCGACCGCGATATGGCTAATCTAATAGCGAAAGCGTTTCCATGATGCCATATTTCAGAGTATTAGAGAGAGGGATTTATGCAATGCTTATTTGGTATGGATTTATAAACACGTTACCCAGAAACGTGCAATTTTCCTAACGAAATTTATGACTTATATACTTGTAGGTTGCTGCATAACGGTACTCGCAGCGTAAATTATTTATGTAGTATTTAAGTAAATAATCCGAGTAAGAGAACATAAAACTCATAATTATCTACTTACAAATCACACTCTTTCCGAATTAAAAGGCATTCGAATTAATTTATTCGATCCTATATTGTTAATTTTATACAAACATACAGTAATATTTATAATTATTTGAATTTATTTCCTTCTATAATGATCTTATTATATACATATAGAAATTCAATAGGCACTTTTGTATACATATTACACCAACATTGTGTTCCCTGGCATTTTTGGATTTATGAAGTATTTTGAACATTTATAGAAATGATCTCCTTTTTGCCGTGTAATTTACGTTGATCGTGTTTTGATGGTAATAGAATTGTAAATAATTTTCTATATTTCGAAATTCGAAATTATTTTCTTTAAGCACATAAAGTACCAAAATTACATTTTTATATTGAAATGGTAATTTTCTTTTAGCCTTCGTGTTCGTAATTCATATATTTATATAAATACGAAAAAAATTTGGGAGGGGGAAAGAATTCGTTTCCAGTTGGTGGCTCGTTTTTGATAGCTGGTTTTCGTCTTTACCTATTAATGTAATAGTTAGAAGTGTTGCATTCTTTTTTCTTTTCTTTACGATTACTTGTGTTGTTATGAATGTCACTTTCTTCACAAGGTCGGGTAAAGCTCTATAATTAACATGTAACATTCCTCTAAATGCTCTTGCTTTTAATAAGCTCTTCAGCTTTTAATTTTGTTATTACCCTGGTGTGTAGTTTGCAGAAATTACATTCAATTTTGTTATAGCTCATGTTCAGGTATTAGCTTTATTTTATGTAATCACTAATCACTTTGGTTCCTATCTTGGTATATCCTTGCTTTGTTTGTAAAAAAATAACATTCATATGGATGGACATCGTAATTACTAAATACATTACGTATATTTGCATAAACGTGTTCCTGTAAAACGTTTTAACGACATTGTTATTATCCTCCTGTCTCCGTAACTAATAAGTCATTCTTATACAACAGGTTTAAACCCAATAATAGGATAACAAACTGAAATTAAGATATTAATGCACAAACTACCAACAACCGTTACGTGCAGATGCGAGTTTGGCTGTATCCCAGATCATCCCTATACGATAGTGGTTGTTGATAGCTTGTCCATTAATACATTAATTACTCTTGGCGTCTTCAACCACTTGCAAAACTCGGGGCATTTCTGCTCATTTCCGTCGAGGTCGATAGCAATTATGTATGTATCATATGTAAACATGGTTGTATAAGTACATACATATGCTCAAATACTAGATATGCTCTAAATATGCATAGTTCCTCCCGATGGAACCATAAAGCTTGAATTATGTGTGGTACTCATGCCAGAAACAATAACCGCTCAAGCAGAGAGGAGCAATCAACGGTGTTCTTCGTAAGTTTACGAAAGAATTTCTTGTAGACAACTTCCCTACGGTTTATCAAGGATCCAAAGTGACCAATCAAATCGAGACAACATATCATCTTGTAATATGACTCTCTCGGAATACATCCCATCACTTTTGAAGGAAAGGAACTTACGCTAAATGCGCTTCAAATTTAAAAACGGGCAACGAATATCAAATCAAGGAACCATATCCCAGCTTATTCAAAACGAAGGTAAAATATGACGATTTAAGGAAGGTCATGTGTTGAAGGTATTTAGATGTTGTCATAATGACAAAACTAGCATCAAACACAAACCTGAGGTCCACAATCTCAGTGTTGAGCATGAGGGCAGCGCCCTCGATGCAGTAAAGTAAAATGAGAGGTACTTGAGTACGAATGTAAGATATTATGCAACAGTTGTTATTTAGTAATTTTATATTTCTTAACACTATTTAGATATGACATTCAAGCACACCTGAGAGTATATCTTGATGTCATCAGCATAACTGAGAAACAATCCACCTGCAACAGTAGGTCGTTAAAAAAAAGGAGGGACGAGAATGGATTTAAGTTCTGAGGAGTTCTGTAGGATCCTAGTGGTTAGCAGAAACTCGTCAGATGCATATCCATTGTAAACCATGTACCATTTACGCTGATGTAAGAATGAGCGCATTAGCTCAGGAAAGGAAGGAACCAACTCAAAGGCTGCTGATTTATGCAATAAGGTTTTATGATCAATTAGATCGAAGGCCCTTTCTGAACGGTAATTGAAAAATTTGACTGTTTGACGTTTCATGGATACCTTTCAATTCGATCTTAAAATGCTTTAATCAATTAAAGCATAATTTCAAAAATCTTCGTCTACACGTTATACATGTTTGGTTGAACAAAGTTGAAGAAATGGAGATTGAAAGTGGTCTTAGCAATGCTATTTTCTTATGCAAGGACAATGAATGTGATAAAAATAGAAGAAAACAAACTTTTTCGCGTGGTATTTCTTAAATCTCGAACGTCATTTGTTACAAGTTAATTTTCTTTTCTTTCAAGTACAAAGCTTAGCAGCTTCATTTATTTGAACAATTGAAATATAAGAGTTGTTCGTTTACAGATAACTAACTATAGCGTTGTATCTTTGTAATTCCATTCTTTCTAGGTAATACACTTCTTTGATATAGATCGAATTTTTTGAAATACCAACGAATTTATGTTTTACTTCTCTGTTCAGAAGTTCTGGTTCTGGCATGGAGATTATGGTATGAACTCAGATTTTCAATAAAGCAACGTTAATACTTACTCCGATATAACCTTTTGAAGTACTCACGTGTACTCGATATGGAAGAATTTATACTTCTATTTATATGCTATACCTAACCGCTTCTGAAAATCTTCGATCTTTAAATAAGCTTAAAAAACATCATCTGCTATATCTTACTCTATTATTATAAATGATGGCCTCCAGTAAGACGATCCGTCTTGTTATATTAGATCTAATTTGTCATACTTTCCGGCTAACCTAGCCTCTTTTCCCAATAATTAATCGATGTAGTAGAAGTGGTGTGTATAAATATCGGCAGATTTAGACAAAATACCCCGTCCGCGGTTCTTTTGATGCTCGCGTCGGTGTTCGAACGACAGGTGTATGTTCATCACCTGTTCCAACACATCACCTCGAATGCGACGCTCGTCGGTACTTTTCTTCTTCGGACAAATCGCGTGATGTGAATTTCCTTGTAATCGACGTTGTCACGCTTAATACAATCGTGCGCGCCCCAAAATGCCCTTCGAAAAAAAACTCTGCGCTGATTTCAATAGAAATAGAACCTATAAAGCACGGAAATTTATTTGCACTGATGGCGTTTAAAAGGGGACTCATTTTTTTTAATGGATCTACAGCGATAAAATAGAAATACTCAATTTTCAGAAAGCCCCATTAAAATGCATACGCCCTATATTCAAATATTTTCGTTCTAATTTATGGTTTGGGTGATAGCGTATGATTTTTAAAAGCACAATCCTCGTATACATCGAGATGATTAATATGTAATTAAATTTTATTATTTTAAAGCAAATATTTTGTAAGAGAAACCGGGAAATATTAAAAAAAATGCTTTTATCTTTTGGAACATAAAGACCGGTTGTATATCTTTGAAATTTTGTAAGGATATGTTTTTATTTAGATTGCTTTCTTTTATAATTTATGTGTTGTCATATTCTACGGACGTTATTTTTGTTCTAGTGGTATTATTAATACTCATAAAGTGAAATTACGTTACTTTGAATAGCTCTGCGAAATTAACTTTTCGGTATTCTTTTGTGACAATTTTCGAGATGTTGAACTCTGAAAGATGTTGAAAACTGAAATGTTGTGCCAACCATGTATATAATTAATACAAATGTAAAAAACAATATGATAGGCCAGGTTAGGTGCGATAGCTACTATATTTGAGTGAAATTAAGTATAAATGCAAAAATTATTGAGAGATCAGCATTGGAATGGCGCCCCTGGTTTAATTTTTTTTTAATTAATCCCGGAACCGGTTAATTAAATTTTCTTAGCATCCCAGAAAATGGAGATCCGGCTGACGGTGGAGCCGGTCATAATCTTCCCAGCTCAGGATTGACGTTTCTTGTTCCGCTGTTAGGCACGGAGTCGCAGTGGTGAAGCCACGTTCCGTTAACTGTAATAAACCGAACATTTTTTTGGAAAACTGTTAAGCAATGACGCATTCGCTTTGAAATGGTGACTATTTTCTTCAAAAAACAGAGATGGCGGCACCTTTTCACATGTTATTCTACCACATCGAAAGCACCGGGTCCAGTTCTTCACTGCTTGATCTGAACAAGCCCTATCGTCGATCATATATTCGTGAATTTGTTATCGCGTTCAGCCTTTTTTCTGCAGGTATTTAGTGATAGCATGAAGTTTATTTTTTCCGCTTTTTAAAATCTTTTTTACTTTAATTTAACACAATTTTTTAGCAAATACAGCTAAGAAACCCAATATTGGGATTTGCTTCGTGGTTATGAGGTGTTTGCAGCATGTTAAGTGAACTTTCAATGATAACAACAATAAAAATAGTAATTCACACATCGTTAATAATGATTTAGGTTTATGAGTTTAGACGAACCAGTTTATAAACTACGACTTGCTACAATTACTAATTTGGTCACAAAGCGATTCAACAAGAAGAATTTTTACGTCCCATTTCTTCGCTACTTTACGGAGGAAATATATTAAAATTAATTTGAGACGAGCACATTTATATCTGTACGTCAGCCTCAAACGCTGCACTAAATTAACCGCGTACAAGTAATCACTCATTAGTTTTATGATTTAATGCGCAAGACGGAGGGTTTTTATTCCCTCTCCGTAATTCTTCTTTTTGCTGCGCTTCGCTTCTCCCTCGATGAGGTGCCGTTTCTCTTCTATCTTCTCTTTCTGTTTCGTTATTCTCTGTTGGTCATAAATGCGTCGACATTCCCGATGACTGATAGTATCTTTGGCTCGTTTACATAATTTGCGCCAATCAGTGAAGCTCTACGTCTTCATATGAGTAACAATTTATCTTGTCTTTTCGGAACAGTTAAATGCCACATCTGTAAATGTCACCGCGGTGTGTGCAGTTGTCTCACCATCCGTTGCTTTATTTATGCGTGTGTATATTTACCTTTAAACGTGGTCTCATGAACATGTACATGCATATACGTTAATATCAAAGAAGTTTCTTGTAGTAGCGGTAAATCTGCGATCATCAGATTTTAGTTGGTCTGGAATTGGTGTGAAATATCTACAACATGTAGTCACTAAAATAACTTAAACAATCGTATGGTTACGTTAACGCCTGTATGGCATTTGCTTTAGTTGGTAACATAAATATTGGGATAGAGCTCCGTTCTGCTTATCGACAACATAACATGGAAATTATGTTGTATTAAACTTTATTGTATTTTTTAACCGGCTCTTAGATATTATGACGTCACTGAAAAATCAGACTATCGTGGTGTAATTAGGGAATTAATCGATTATTAGGGAATATAGGGAATTAATAGAGATAATTAGAGAATTGATCGTGATTATATATAAATATATCTTTAATAGCCGAATTTATGAGCACTTTTGGAGATTTGAACAATTTAAAGAGGAGCGGTGTTAATAATTTTCTCCAATCGCGCCCTCTTATTAAATAGTCATGAATCGCTGCTCGCTGCATAGATAATTATCTTAAAACGTTAAAAGTCTTCTTACTACTGCAAATGTTAATGCTGAATACATTTGTCAAGAAAAAATCCAAGCAGCGCGGCTTTTAGAAAAGCCCTAAAGCGACTTTTTAAGCTTCGCATGAAGTTGAAATAGTTTCTGTATATTTTTAAAGGTCGGAAGCAACTAGAATGTAAACGAAAGATACCAGATTTTGTACAAACTCGTAAAAACGTTATGCCTAGTTAACTTTCCATCACCTGTCCTTTTTTTTTCGTATACATCAAGTATACGTAGATCTCCGTGCGAGCAATCCCTTTTGCTCTTTAGGTGACCCTTGCCTAAAATTCCGCTCCAGATTTCTTCCTGGACTTCATTGTTCACGTATATCTGCCGCAATTTTATTCGGCTTTCAACAGAAAAAGTGACAGAGGTGCTGTGAACCGAATCAATACGCGGTACAATACGAATACGCAAACATACGTTTATATTTAAGGTATAAAACACCTGGCCTGAATTTCGTCTTACGCAACTATACCGTCTACCATCTCCTTCCGTGCAGCTTTTCCATTGTTAGGGCGAGCATAAAAGGATGTATGTACGAATGTGTTCTGCGTTCTCAGATGGCCGAATTGCATTTCTGTTTGCATGCGAATACGGATGATCGTATAGGAAACGACGAAAGAACGTGGAAATTATAATAGCAGCTAAACCACGGCTATCGCGTATCACTTCACGCATGGTTATTATTGAAAGGAGATGCTTAATTACGAATGTTGAATATATAGCAAAATTATGTAAGGCAATTTTTATGTCGAATTGAACGATTTTTTTCAATGCACAACTTTATTAGCCGATTTTTGAAAAATATACTTAAACAATAGATATTGGGTGTTAAATACTAAGTCGTTACACCTGAAAAACGCAGCTTGAACTCGTTAAAACAAACAACTTTCCTTAGTGGCAATTTTTGATTTGGTGTCCTGGTTTGAAATTAGTGAAGTTATTTTGTTTTTTTGAAAAATAGCAGATCACTCTGTTGATTTTTGGAGGCAAAACATTTCTAAAATCCTTAAGCTACCTACAACAACATTTCTCTCTCTAGCTCTAATTCTGTGTTCACTGGTGTCTTATATACAGAGGTCTTCATCCGATCCCAGAAAAGAAGTTGGGACTCCAGCTTGGCCACGCAATAGGAATCTCCACCCAATTCGAATATTTGGATATTCTCGATTTAGGAATGCTGCGACTTCATATGTTGTGTGGCATAAGTAATCAAATTCCTGGGTAACACATTAGCAAGAAAATATCCCCTTTAGTTCGTTTTGATATCTATAGAGGGTTAAAAGTTACAGCGCGTAACTACGTTAGCTTAATATTAAGCTAGCGTTGCCATCGCTTTCTCGGAAATGGTTGGAGCAACAAAATCAATTCTTGAGTAAGAAATTGCTAAAAAAAAAAAAATGTATGACTAGTGGGCTCATGAAGTGGCTACGCCAGCTTAATTGATATTGATATTGGGCCACTTTTCATTGAAAAATTATGATTATTTGCTTTATGAAAATACAGGGACGTGTATGATTTAAGTACAGCGTGAGAATGGGGAGAATCATCGCAATTGAGGCCTGTTTGGCGCTGGCCGTTTCGTCATGGTTGTAATGCATAACCGAAGTTTCGTTCACGTAATTTTTACAAGAAAATGACACGAATCTGCTAAATGTAATTTCATCGTATTAAATATTCTAGTCACTTTCGAAGAAGGTGAAACTTGTAATTACGTTTATGTACGTTTGTACTCATAACATGTTAAGAATTGGCTTACTTTAGTAACCAGTAATTTTTTGTATTAATTTTGTTTTTGAATTTACCATTTTGTATCAATTTCACTATGTAATTAACGTTGACATTGTCAGATGTGCATACATAGAGAGGTACAAGCGTAAATCATGTATATGTTTTCTTCCGCTCTTAAACTCGTAAGTGTGTGCGGTTTAGCAATAAATACAGTCTATGGGAATCACATTGGAACAAGGGGAATTCTCCGATTATCAAGCCGTGTCTTCGTGAGATTCTTAAGCAGCAAAGATATGTAGAAACTAGGAAAGTAACAATTTTTTAAGTTCATACAACAATCTTGCTTTTATACCGTCAGAATAGAGATACTTTTTGAAAAGCTAGCCAATTATGCGATTTATTGGTATTAGGCAGCTTAATTTTGGAAGTCCAATGTTCAAAGTCATTGGCGCACAACTTCATGGAATACACGGAAGAAGATCACCGATACAAGAAGCGTTAATCGACTGGATTATAATTAATGTTTTGATAATTTATACCTGTCGGTTGACTCATCTTTTGTCACAGCGATAAACGATCTTTTTAAAATTTCTATACTTCCTGCCAGTAATTGACCTTCACAGTGACTGAACTTCATATCTCCCTGAAACTAATTTGCCAGTGAGCAGACACTTATGTTGTATGTTATAATCTTATCGTAATAAGCAAATGTGAAACTACCTGCGTCTAATGAGTCACTCTCCCATGAAGGTTTAAATATATTCATGCAGTTCCCTACATGGGATTTAGTAAGTTTAATTATTTGTTATTATATAATGCCTAACGTAATTTCCTAATTGTTTTCTTATATGCCTTATAAAATTGGTATGTATTATACGTACATATGTATGACAACGATCACATTAACTATGATTAATAGTAAATGTTGATTATTTGTCGAAGATATTAGTCAAGAACTTTCACATTAAAGTAGAAAAATACAGAACTCCTCAAATATGCTTTAGGACTAGTCTCGATTGCAATAATTGAAGCTTAAGCTTCGTAGATAAGAAGCCACATTAAATTGTTAAAGTTAATATTAAAGCGAAACGTGCGAAAGATTGATGTTGATAAAAGTAAAGTGATGAGAGTTGGAATTAAAATATTTTAAATGTCTTAATCTTATGATTTTTAACAATATATTAATGTCCATTATGGAAACCATAAGATTAATGTCCCTTTAATAATATGTCTTCCGAGCCAAAGCAAAATGTGACTTCTTATATTATTCTTGAAAACCATCAGGGCATATCTCTAACTCCTACGCGCTTACACGTTTATTTTAGCATGTTTCATCAGCGTTCAAAACAAAAATTAATGTTTTTGTTAAATTGGCTTAAAAACAATAGAACGCTCAACAGACTAAGAATATGTATATAAGTACATAGAAAGTAGATACAAATTGTAATGAAAATATTAGTTTTTCCATCTACTCAGATCGAAACAACTTTTGCTGTTACTTCTCTTAAAACAATCTACTATCTACTGCTTACATCTGTTCTCATCAGATGCGGTCTTGTGAATTTATTTTTCTATTTTCGTGGATTGGTGGTGGAGCGTTACGAGATAAAAGCCAACACATGGGATCCACTAATTCAGAAACAGTAGGGCCACGATATGAAACAATCGGAAGTCGCTGGAAGCATGAATTGTGGTACCAATTGCGGTATTTTCGGGCATATATTAACGTTACAATTAAAAAAATGCCAATGAATGCAATCTTCCTGTTCATGAATCATTAAATATCGTTTCTAATTCGATAATGATACATATTTTAGGAAATCGGAATTTAAAAAACTATTTTGTTCCGATGCCTTTTGATGAACGAATTGGTTTTTGTAGGCCGTGTTTTGTAGAAGGCATCCGAATTACGTTGGTTTACATCAATTTAGGAGGATGCTGTCTTGGAGCAATTTTACGCAATAACATTGGAACTTAAAGATACCACATTACATATCCAGAGATTGTGGTAATATATCAAGCTTTCCAGCAGTGGTACGTAAGTAGAGGGGGTGCAAAGAGTATAGGCAAAGCGGACAACAATAAAAGCGACGAAGACAAGGCGAGACCAGGTAAGCACTCTGTACAGAACCAGGTAAATATTAAAAGTGGCGCGACAGACACTTGCTGGATTGCTTCGCTGCAACACGCTGTCTGCGTTCATGTACGGAGAGTCTTTAAAGCGCCACAAGGGATTAGCGGTTATTCTCGATATTTGTAAATAATAAAGTGTCAAGTGTGATAGTGTTCGCCGGAAGCTCTTCCGTTGAGATATCGAAGTGATTTCGTATAAACTGAAAGCTACGTCACCGTTTCTAGTGAGATACATCTTTCTAGGTGAGTGTTTATCTTACGCATTACAGATCGTAAGTGATAGGTTATGAGATTTTCCCGCACAAAATTGAGATGCGTTTAATTAGGTACCAGTTTGGAACGGTCGTATGCGTTTCGCGGATGTAAAGCTTGCGACAAATAAATTTAGGACATAATTTAAATATGTTGATAATGTCGGAAATGCTGAACTAATTTATATCTTTTCTTAATTATAATCTTGCAAAATACGTATTTTAATTGTATGTAATTTTTTAATTGAACTTTTTCAGAAGATTGTTCGGAGACAAATTGAAATGTTGAACTTCTTATTTGAGATACTGATAAAGATTGTATCTAATTGGTAATTAATAATACAATGTCTAGTTAAATGACGGCGCTCGTAAAAGAATCAATATTTTGAAGTCCTATCTTGCACTAATGTGCAAAACTTGTTAATACCGCTCGCAACTTATCGGGTTTATGGGGTGACTATGGAAGAACAATTTCATCTATTTTATTTGAAACCTACAGAATAGCTAGATATTCAGAGTTTCAATACGCTACAATATGTAGTGATGAATTTCAGGATCACCCGAATAATATATATTTATCTTTACTTAGGTATTGCTTAGTGAGATGAAAAATTATGAAATCATGGAAAGCTATAAAACCATTAAAGTATGATCATTCGTCAATATTCTTTACAACGTCTGTGGACAATTTACTTTATAATTAGTTTTGGCGAATTACCATCGTCTTTGCTTTGAACCTATGATCAACAACATATCACATTGTGGTAATTTACTAAAATCATTAAAAATATTAATCGTACGTTAAAAAAAATGTGGGAAAATTATAATTATTGACGCTGAAAGGTTCGTACCGTTAATGAAAACAATGCAAATTGTAATACTTTAATATATCTTGGTTTTTCTGCCATCTATTTATATTTATTTGTATTTTTAAGAAGATCTTTTTTTAAAGATGTGCAACAGACACCCAAAGAATGATTAAATTTAGAGTTCATCTGATAAGAATATTTATGTGAGATTCGACAAGAGATTATTAAAGAATTATTAGAGGATTAGTTTGATTAGAAAATTAATAGTGAGTACGTTTGTATTGGATCCTATTACGTCTAATCTACATACTAAAAATTACATTTGTCTAATGGGCACTTTTGAAGAAGAAGTGATTCTGAAAAGAAATGATTCTGTAAATATCGATTTTTTTAACAAACGCTATTAACGTGCTTAGTTTTATCAATAACGTCTTATTTCATTTTGCATCAAAAATGCAATAATATCCAGCATTCATTAAAAAAAAAAAAACAAATCTTGGGGTAGATACTTACGAGACGTTTGCATGTTTCAACATAATTTTAAACGTTGTTGTAGACTTCCGCGGTCATCGTTTTCTCCTAAGAATTTACGTTCCCGGATTGGAACCGCGTCGTAATTGCAACTTCATGGAGCTTCCTCTGAGTTGCTGTATGTTGCGTCGCCGCTGTACGCTACTTCGTACAAATTCGTTCGTTTTATTGCCTTTCAAAGTTCGGTATCAAGATTTATATATTTTTGCATGCAATTGAGTTAATTTTTTTTCCACTCCTTTAAAATTGTTTTCGAAGCTTTCAACAGTTTCTTGAGCGGTATCTATGCATTTTTTTTTTTTGTGTTTAACATTCAGTAACGAAGTCATTAGAAGATAGATCAGGTGAATACCAGAAAGAGACGTTACCTTGACGTTTTTCTTCAGATAATCAATTGTTTGATTTGCAAATTTCAGCAGTCCAGTTTTTTTGAGCATTTCCTTGCACCAATTTATACGAACCTCTTTTTGTATTTGGATCTCGGGGTAAGTTACATGCCTTTCATCTCGGGGTAAGTTACGTGCCTCTCTTCTTCGATCATCGCGCAACATTGATATCTTTCGGAATAACAATTGATTTCGGTTGATCTTCACGAAATTGACGATGAAATATTGCTAATTTATTGTAAACAGTGTTTTGTGATGGTGTCTCAGTACCGAAAGTTGAGCGCAGCAATTCGGGTCGTTGTTGTAGGGTTTTTCACAAATTTATTTGTTTTTTTTTTTTAATGTTCACTGTGCTGTTCCTGAATCGGCTAAGAATATATAAATGAACCGTTGAAGTTGAAGCACTCTTTTAAAGCGATTAAGCGATCTATTACTTACGATTTACTATTATTTTAGTATCGCTGCACATGGCTTGATAACGTCCAATTTTTTCAAGAAGTTAATGTTGATGTACTTTTATTTTACAAGATTAAAAAGATATGCACAGCTTAAATTTTATGCGTTCGTAATTATTATTACCTTTCTCTTTCTTTTCTTAAATTAATATTAATGTATAAATAATAAGCCGATTTAAAAGATATATTTCAACGATTTCTTTGCTGTGTCGTATTAAGTGAAAATGTATTTCTAAATTCAGAGAGCAAAATATACGTATCCCACAAAATCACCCTCTTCAAAAATATCCAGTTTAAAATGAGGTAGTTGACCCCCAATTTGCAGTTTAACCAGAAATACGGAAACACCAAAAAAAAAAAAAAGGAGGAATACGTGGCAAATTATGCAAACGTATGTCTTCAACGGCTTATTTCTAGTTAGCGTTTCCTCAAATCCATGCGTGCGTAATCGGATCTTAAGAGTGATTTGGAATGCGCAATCGACAAATTCAAAATCGGATCCTATCCCGCATATCACTTAAGTTCGATTAACGGAATATAAAAACTTTCTCACAATTTCTTAACTAGAATCAAGTTCTGTTGTTCCCGTTCGGAACCAGAATATCCCGTGAGGGAATGCGTCTCGCCATAAATCAGAAGGTGAGAAAGCGAGAGGGTAAACGCTCCAGTTTTCGTGGATTTCGTACATTGTGAACTGTTAGTTGATTGCTCCCTTCGTTAATAAGCGTATCCAGTTTTGTGTCCGTCGATGATATAATAACGAAAGTGCTTTTTCATTTAGGGTAGGTAGAATAAGTACACTCGATATACGGTCAGGGGTGTAAATAAAAGCGTGATTTTCGAAACTCCATTCAATTAGGCGCATGTGTTACCGAATATTCATTCACCATTATGGTAGAAGTGTGCGGCGCAATTAGGATACATTGTTTTGACATTGTTATGCTGGATGGCTGTTGGCTACAATGGTGGAATAGGTCTTGTTTTCAGCTATACTTGTAGACCATTATAATCCTATTTGAATTTCATCATAAGTTTAATGATTCGGAGGGCGCAAATGTTAATTAATTTTGTAAATAAATCGCTTCAGAAAAAAGTAAATAAAGAAAGATAATACCATGATGTAAGTAGATAAAAAAATGATTTTAGTAGCTTTACGACGAAGGTGCATAGTTAACCTATCAGGTTAACTAACCCTAGTAACTCTTGCACCTTGCTACTTTTTTTTTAATTACAATAATAACAATAATAGTAATAAATGATTTATTTTGCTTAAATTAATATTTTGCCAATTATAACATTAAAACTACGTACTAGATATGAAAATGAAAAACATGCTTCTAATAAAGCTTTTGTTGTGTTAAACGTTTTTTTTTTGTTACTTAAGCTTTATTATCTATTGTTTGTATGTTTCGAGAAGGGGGCCGCGATTGCAAAAAAAAAAAAATAGATAATATCTTAGCTTTAGGTTACAATAATTCTTGAAAAGAAGAAGGAATTGCAGGTTATTAAAAAATGCGTACACAAGGATATTTAATTTTAATGCCTGAACGCCGCCCGCCCCAAATGGTTCATTGAATTGGAATGTTATAACTTTCAAGACATTTCTAATTTTTTTTTGTCTGATTTGAATAAAGACTGGATGAGATGAGAACTGGATCGCTAATGTTGTTTTTTGTATTTAGGCATTAGCTACGTCATTTTTAAAGGATATATCAAACAAGAGGGAGAGCATGCGGCCACACCGTCCTTGGCAGGAAGAACAATTTAAGTACTTTCATACATTTTACAGCTTTACATCACGTAGAGATAAGATGTGTTTCAAAGGAATATACCGGTTTCACTATAAATCGCGCGGTTTCCGAAAGAAAATAAAATTAGTTAAAATATGAAACCATTTAATTGATATGTTTTTTAATTTAACAGTTAACAATGTTTATCGGAGCTTCAGAACATTGAAGACGGTTTTTAAAATTTCTCAAATAAATATTGCACTAAACTGGATCGGTTAGATGTGAATGAATTTGAATGAAATTCTTCATCAAACTACCAAATTGGAGATTTCATTTATTACGAAAAATCCGGAGGAAGTTACGTCGATTTTGCAGCAAGGAAGGACGAGAAGAACTTTCGTTTTGTATTTTTGAAAGTAAGCTTGTGCGTAAAGATTGCTCGTTTTAATCAATCCTCTAACATTTCAAAAGTTGTCAATAATGTTAATAATACCTACCAATAGCTAGATTGGTGGGAATTATTTCGGGCGGAAGCTCGAAACTGGAGCGATTGGTTGTAATCAATTTTTACTTTCGTTGGTAGTTTGTTTCAGTTTCTTTTGATTTTTAATTGTATTCTTTTCTGTACTTCTGTAATTCTACAAATTTTTATGTAGAATTTTTTTATTGTTCAATTTCTTCCCTGAAAGAGAGAGAGAGTGAATACTGGCACGTGAATGTTTCATTAAAGTAATTGACCAGCTACTAAACATCTTCTTTCGTTCGTTTTCAGCGCAGCCCACGTTAAGATATAAATCTATCAGAAAGATGAACGTTTTTGTATGTAGAGAAATTAATTTAAAAAATCCTCACAATTCAGGGGAGAACGTGTCACCCTTTTAGAAATGTATTGCTCCAGAAACGATCCCAATAAAAGGAAGGAATACGGTGAAGGAGAAAACGTCAGAAGAACAGTTGCAAAAACTTTGTAAGCTATTGTTAGCTTAAAGAAGTGAAAAGTATTTCCGTTACGTATATAATGCAAGACTTACCTTTTCCTACCTGGTTGCGTACTGTACGTGACATTGTGGGAATTTTTTATATTCCGTCTAAGGCTGCAATGAAGATAATGTTTTTCATTTTCGCTTAATGGCTAAACGTTTTTGTTATACTTATTGCATACGTTCGCTTCGCGTTATTGGTGAATGTTATAGATTCACTAGATGTAACTTGCGAACTCTTGATTTTAATTATTGTAACCGCCTTTGATAAATGAATTAAAAAAGGTCAGATAGATACTTCGCTTTGTTGTGTATACGAGTTAATCTGAAACAAATTTGGGCGCCATCGTTATATATACAAAAGCATGTATTTGTACGAATAGGTAGATACGCGTACTTGAGCGGTAAAGGATACTTCAAACAAGAGCGCTTGGTTTTCGCTTTTACCGCATTCATTTTCACCGAACAACTGTCAGTCTCGATACGATCAAAATTTGCATGGCACCGCCGGAGCAGTAACTACTGGAATTAATTTTCATTAATACGAGCCTTACACAGACGTACACTTTACCGCCAATTGCCGTATACTTACTTACCCGACATTCATACATATGTTTAGATAGGCAATGATTCTGGAAGTGGTTTTTCCGCTCTAGAAGTTTCATTAACTTCTACATGTTACATCAATTACATTCATGTAGTTCGCCTTTACTTTTGTTGTAGATAATTTTTTCTTTTTAAGGTTGATTATATCAAACGATTTGCCGATGTAAATTTGAAAAGATGGTTTTTCATGTTGAAGAATGACGAGAAATGATCTGTCTGAAAAGGACATGTACGTCGTATCTGTTGTTGCTTTCCTTAGATTGTTTAATATACGTATAATTTATTTTATCGGCGTTTACCGTTATAATTATGAGCCATGTAAAGGACAGGTGTCTTTTCGAAAACTATTTTAAAATAGAGACACCTGTATCTATTAGACAATTAAATATACAATAATGTCGGTTCTACTATACTAATTTTAACTAAACGATACAATCATTTCACTTTGCCAGTCGTAAATATAAACCAACATAAATTTCAAATGTCTGCAAGTTGTAGGAAAGTAATTACATCGGCTTGTAGGAGATACACGACGAAATATCAATTTCGTATATTCAGACAAAATACTTACGAATGTAGACATGAGTAAAGAATTCTACGGTAAAGTAATATATGTAAATTTAAGCGAAATACTGCCAATACGACATGTGGGAGACGATAATAAGGGAATTTATGCGACTGAAACCCTTAAATGACAACAGTTTAATGTTGAAATAAATTACAAACCTTGGAGACTAGATACGGTGTTCTGAGATGTCGTAAATTTAAATGTCCTGCGGTAATTCTTTAACGGGCAACGGCCACTATTTTATTGGATTTCGAACGCTCTAGAAAGGAACAAGTATCCACGTTAATAGCATTTCTAGCATCATTTTATGAATAAACGTCCTTATAGCGCGTTACATATAGATGTGGTTGACACTACAAAGTTGTTTGTGATAATTTTCTCAAATATCTACTATGTCTTGTGCTTTATTCGAAGCAATAATGCTTCAGTTCATTTCATAGGATGTTGCACTTTTTTACAAACAGATAATTAATAATGTAAGTACGGGATAAATAGCGTGGTGGTGTCGATAGGCGCAGCTTCCCGAAAGCTCCCCAAACCAAATCACTAGTTCCGTTCCGATGTCACTGCTTAAACGGTGCTTTATACTTCTCTCAATTTTTCGATGCTCCATGAATAAAATGTATCACACTAGGTGCCCGCACAATAGGTACGTACCATTCTCAAACTAAAGTTCTTCGCCTTCGGTGGCTGCCAATCCCAACGAAGATGTGCATCCTTGTGAATATCGCTCCGAAACACACTTCCGTAGAGGCTGCTAGGTCGACGAGCAAGCTTGAAATTGTTGCTGCCTACATAACTGTAACGAACCGTTTTATGTTACAAAAGCTCGGACACCTCGACAACAGTAACATACTGACTACATAATTTCACCGTTAATGCGCTTCTTATTCACGTATACGCTTGAGAGTTTTAAATAAAAAAAATGCTTGTATCTTTTTTTGTTTTATAGTTTAATTCAAGCTTCGCTTAACAGGTTTACACGTAATATATACGTTTTCTTCTAAATTAGTTAGAATTTTGAAGGAAAGATTGTGAGTGTCGGGTCACAGATTAGAATTGCCAGATTTTTTAATAGACGTACTAGATATTAAAAGGTAATAAAGCTTGTTAACGTGATAATGATTATGTTAACAACAATCATGTAATAACATTATTTCAGTTTTGTATGGTACTATTACCTTTTTGTGTTTATTTACACGCTGTATTGTTGTATACGCCATTTAATTGTTAAAATGATATATTTTAGATTAAATTATTATAAGGAATTTCGAAGAAAAGGGAAGTTCTGGATAACTAATAATTAGTATTAGTTTCTTGATAGTTTACTCACCATTTCTTCTATTACAATAAATATAATGATACATCATTGCAGATATCAATATGACGAGAGAAGCATTACGATTAGAGAGGACATAGCTGGATGGAATTATCACTTGTTTGCAGAGATTAGACAGACTCGTGTTTTATCGACTCTCGGGGCACCAGTAGGCAACACGAATCCATTCTCATGAGGCGAATAGATACGAGTCTATCTAGTCGCTGCAAAAAAGGAATAATTCTACTTGCCTTTGTCATCTTTAATTATGATCATGGATAGGAATTAAAGAAAATCTGATTCAAAAACATTTTGCCCAGTATTAAAGAATGTATTTCGAAAAGTCCATGAATTTCTGGAACATATGTTTTTAATTAATTAAGAATAGTAAATTCATAATAACAATAAAGAAGTATTTCCTTTTGCCCAGACCTATGCTTACAAGATTTTTATATTTTACTTTGTTCTATACTTATTTCTGTAATAATGTAACAAAATAGTAAAAAAGAGTTATATGTGTACTGGGAACTATAAAGTTGCATGCAACATTTAAGTTTATTCGATGCAAGAAGTAATGTCCGAGGACATAGTAATTACAGTATTTACCAAATAAAGGGGAAACGTTTCTTGTTGGATTTAACACAGTTGGGTTTATCTCAACACAATTGTACGCTAATTATTGTGGTACGACACATTTAACTTTTCTTATTGTAAGCTCATTGCGCAATGTTAAAAAATGAAGCATAAAAAATGTAATATTTACATTCATATTTTCTGCTCTTAACTGCAACCCTATTGTTGATTGCTTGTTGAGTGAACAAACACTTATTGTAAGCGCCATATTTAAGCTTACATATATCTTTTAGAGATGCATAAGTTACAATGAAGGTTCGTGAAAGTTACTACTGTTCGTTTAAAATTCAACTAAGGCTTTTAATCTCTTAATTTCTTAATGCAATAGCTCTTTATTTGCTGTGGTTTCTGAAAATTGCAATTTCAAACTACGTCTATTATTGCCAAGATAAGAATATAGTTGCACATATACATATACATATGCTTCTATGTACCGCTAGACCCGCAATTTTACCGTTATAAATATTTAAATAAACCAAAAATGTGAATTTCGTTGTACGCAGCCCCTGCCGTGGGCAGTCTCGTACCAGTTACGTAGATTTAATTAGCGTTACATATGTGTTTGTAGCAATCACATCCGAAATAGGAAGCATATGGTCACTGCTACTACCCTTTTGATGATTTACACATTTCGCTCCGGCCATATGTTGTTTTTTAAATGATAATGTGCAGTAATTTATGCACCTATAGCATTTATTTTAAATTGGTCATTATACTGATGTCGACATAGTACTTTTGATTGGCGTATTTTCTCACAATAAGCTATTACAAGGGTAAAATTGAACGTTCAAATCGTAAAGCTATTACTAGAGTGCAAACGCATATTTCTTTTGCGAAGATAATCTTTCAAAAAGCTCTTCCTTAATGAATCTATTTTACCATCACAAACTATCGGCGAAAGCTTTCGCCAGTTGTAATTGATACAATGATGTCGACGAAATTATTTTGGATGTACTTGATGTAGCTCAAAAGTTCGAGAACATCAACTTGAAATGCTTTGAATGTTTATATTTTGATTAAGCGCGATTAAAATGCCGATAGATGCCTAGTTCACATTGACCGCTTTAATTAGGGACAAGGTACAATGAATACATATTTTTGTGTTTTCAAGACACTTTATTTGCAATTTCTTGAAAATGACTATTAATAATTTGTAATTTTCTAAAAGCCATTAACATTAATGTTTTCTTCATTCATTTCAGGAAGTGCACGAGGATGTTGAAATGGACCGTCGTCAACAAAAGACAATCAGGAAGCGGAGAACTATGCGCAAGACGATATTCGACGAACGTACTTAATAATCTACAAGACAATCCAATTCGAAAGCCAAAGCGGCGAAGATCTTCAGGTTCGCGGTTGTCGGGCGGCGGTCATCGAAGAAACCAAAACCGTCGCAGTTTAAACCCTAACGATGAAAATAAAGAGAACCATTTCACATCGACACCTATAAAATCGCCGGACGAATGCTTTCATACGGAAGCATTACGCGACGTTAGCAATATCACGCCGAAAGACGTTAAAATACCGGTAAAAATTTTAACTCCGAATCAAAAGAAGCACTTTTCGCCCAAGTACGTTAAGCATAAAAAGAAAAAACGATGTTTAGATCCCACTCACGGTAATTCAAAATTAACTTTCGGAATTCCGAGTTATCTAAACGTAGCAGAAGATTTAGAACAAAGATGTAATATAGTAGATAGTTATGGATGTAAGATATTTGGCGAGAAATCATCCACGCCGAAGCAGAATATTGAAACGTACGCACCTACTTTACCAACATTTGGCGTCGAATATTCACCTTGCGGCATAAGACCAACCCCAAATCTCTTGACGTTGAGAAATAACGATGCGAACAGGGTTCTCTCACAGATAGCTTCTAAGGAATTCGATCCGCCTTACAAAAAGCCAAAGGTCGATCATGTCAACGATTTCTTACATCAAATTTCTTATATCACGTCACCTGAGGATAAGAAAGTAGATAATTATAATAATATGGCGTTAAAAATGTCTCCTTTAGTACAGCAGTTAGTTGGTTTACGTTTTACTCCGATTCAAAGCACAGAAAAAGCAAACGATTCGTCGTTTATTAATAATTTATCGTTAAACGAATTAGTAAATGCGATATTAGATAGTTCAGCTGAAAATAATAATAAGAATCCTGTTACAAATGCGAATCAAGCACAACGTAACAGAAGAGATTACGAAAGTTTCTCCGATAAGAATTCGACGGATTCTGGGTTCAGATCTAACACCGACTCACAAAACATCGACTCGAATTTTTTATGCAAATGTCAAGATCATAAACTCCAAACTGAAGTTCCTGCATCAAGCTGTGATAAGACTATAATAAATATAGACGAAACCTTTAACGAAAGATGCGTCGACGACGATTCTTCAACACGGAAAAGGTGTTCGCGCGCCGTCAGCAACGATTGGCAGAGCGAGGGCTTCACTTTGAAACGGCAAAAATGTATACGACGAAGAAGGCTAATAGACGAAGTGAGGAAAACCAACGACGACAACCATCTTCTTCTTCGGAATTCTATTTACTGGGGATTAGATAATAATTGGAACGACAATTCGTTCGAATCGAGTTGTTGCGGACGAAGCGACGGCACGAAAAGTTCGAGCAGGAATACCGAGCATGAGAACTACATGTCCGACGATGGCGAGAATCTTCGAAGAACGAGGAGATGTCTTACGTTTGACTCACCTCCTAGTGATACCTCAAGTATATCGTCAAATAAGCAGCCCGTTTCTGGATCGATGGAATTGGAAATCGAATACTACCCCAACGAATTGATGGTAAAAAGTAAGTTAAAGCTTTTTAATTCCGTTAAGGTTTACTAATGTTTGGTTGTGTATCACCGTTAGCTTACATACCGTTTACGTATTTAATTAAAGATACTGTAATCACCGAAAATGCCAAAATTATATCGATTTCTCAAGTTAGCAATGTCTCATCATATATACGACGATTTCAATTACAGCTACCACCTTTCACGAAAATGCACTGATGAGTCGTATTACGGCGAAGGTCGCGTCTGCACATAGCGGATGTTTGTAGCTCAATTCATTGCTGTTAATTAATCTTGGTGGTATGCTCACTTCTGTCGAGGTCGATCTAGCTACTAATTTTGACATTTACTTAAATACTTTCGTCTTCAAATATTAAAGTACTATTCTTGGACCTTCAGGCGCAATATCACTTTCATTCGTACGTTTGTAACTAGGGACCTGAAGCTTGTAGCTAGCTGTGCCAGCCATTTGTTGCGTTCATGGCTATGGACGTAGAAGCGTATTTTAACGTCTTTAGCGGATAAATCGGAGCATTGCCAGTAGAAATTTGGCAAATATTCGCCAAACTTGCGGATGAGGATAATTTTTATAGTTGTGGATGCTGATATACTGTTCATTTGATTGAAAGGACGATAAGAAAAAATATATCCGCGCAGGATTGTATCTGTTTCTTTTAATTCCTGCCAAATTCTGCATTTAATACAAAAAATAGAGAACAAAAAGCAAATTCTGGTTTGTATATATGATTATTATCGGAATTTAAGCCTAGATATCAGAGTATTTGCAAGTCCTACGTTATAATGAGTTAAAGCGAAAGTATATATAACCTTTGTATATGTGCCTATACAAAGCAAAAAAAATATTTTTAATTAAGATAATTTATAAATACATGGCAGGCCCCGATTTTGTCATATACTTTTTTCTCTAGAAACGTATTTATGGATATCTGTATCTCCATTTTGGCAGAACTTCATATATTGTACCGATTGCGGAGTAAAGTGTACCTCTTTTAAATTTTTTGGTTTATTATTGGTATTTTATTGGTCCGGCAGTGATTCATCATCAGATTTTATCATCCCTTTTTTAAAAAGCGTAGAAGCGCCAGATTCATTCAAACTGTTTCTGGGTTCAAATTAACCATTTTATAGCTAAAGAAATCAGATCCTTTTATGTCCGTATTTGTTTCAGTATTGGGCTGCCACGATCTTGCACGGTCCAAAGTCAACGCTTATATTAAGGTAAGTCAATATGAATATTGCTAAAACATTTGTAACGGGTAGATTTGCGATTAAATTAGCTTTTATAGTGTATAAGGAAGAGTACCCAACCCATATTTTCAATTTTAAATTTAATTAAACGTGAACGGTTTTAAGATCTGTAAAATACTGATTTTTGTTTTTGTTGAGCAACGGTTTTGGAGGGTGACAAACTTCCTATGCGGTGGATATAGCGAAAATATGTGGGGCTATTAGAAAATATGTTTCTGGTGTTTGAATCTTGCAAATCTTGTGTTCCCTATTCAACACCTTGTACATATGGAAGGCAGTTCAGTACCATGTTTAGATAAATCTAAATATGTAATTTAGTCTCGTAAAAATTTACGCTAAAATATACCAGGTGATTGAAAAAGGTAACAAAATTGTTAATCAAGCTTAATGTGGTGTTAAAGGTTATTAACATCTATTGTTATTATTACTATTTTTTTGAATGGTGTATATTATTGGAATCAGCAAGCTATGCTCTTCTTGACATAATTATAAGTTTATAGTTTTCATTTAAAATAAAGAAGAGAAGAAACGCAAAATATGTAAAGTTATATAGGTTTCGCCTAAAGAAAATTAATGAAAGCAGCATCGTATAGCAGACGCCAAGCGCACATTCACAAGGTTAATTTTGTAAAAACATCCGATGTTTTCTCTATAACTCAGCGACGTATCATTTCGCTCGTTTTTGGCCAATGGCGGAATGTTCGTTTGGTTATTTTCACCTCTTCATTTAAGTCTTAAACTTATTCAACGATCACTAACAATTCGTATCGTTAAAATATTACGGTGCGGATACTAGAGGTGCATGCAAAAGTTTATATTCTTCCATCCCAATTTTCAAGTCCATGGGATGCATCGGCCCAGAAAGCCGCTAGATTCGATGGATCAGCGCTGAACTCATCGATGAAAATATGTGATTTCCGCCTGAGGGTTTAAGCGCTAAATTTAAGAACTAATAGATGAACTTCCGTTTAAAATACACGAGCCGTCGATGAATAAAAGGACCCATCTTATTACTACTTACGTTCTTCGGAACGTAAAATTCACTACTTACTCGCTGCAATGTGCAACAAATGTAAGTCCCACTGATTGAAGTCACGTAGACTTTAATCAGGGCAGTAATAAGCGTCTTCGCTGGGAGCAGGAAAAGGAATTTTTGCGTTAGCTAGTGTCTTTATAAAAAAAAAATTAATGTGTTTTAGCGCTTTAAAGAACTATAACAAAGTCATGTGCGTTACTTTAAATTGCTGCCTTCTTTACAAACAAAAACAAAGTGATGTCTTTTCGAAAATGTTATTCAGTTTATGAAAAAAGGAATTTATAAAAGAAAAAAAATTAACTTTTAAGCCGGCAAGTGTAATAACAAGACCACTTTTCATTTCGTCTTGTAGCCTATTCAGAATCATATCGCCTTTTGTTTATAGATTGCTTTATGTATGTAAAGAAACCCACATAGGAGAACATAAAAGAAAATCGTTTCCTAACCATACCACATATCATTCATACGAATATCGTCCGACAACGGGATCGTTTCAATCATATTCAAAAGCGATTAGTGGAACTCGACCATGAAATAAACATGTTTGCGCAGAAGGGTGAACTCGTGTTGCATCTTGAAGTGCAGGAACAGCTGAAGATATTTCTCCTTTTTTTTTCATTCATCTTTTGGTTCGGAATTTTTTTTTTTGCTTGTACTGTCACCGCCCGGCATTCTCGAACGAACCGAAACGCATCCACAACAAGAAGACGACGACGACGGCGAAGGAGAAGCGGACACAAGAAGAAGGAAATGGATGAGCGGTGGCGAAGATGAAGAAGAAACATAGCGTGAATTGCGCGTTCAGTTGCTTCGGTCCGTCTGCGCTGGCAAAGTAATTGCCGCTGACAGTAGCGTATCAGTTACCGTCATGCAAGTTTAAATGCCAGAATGAAAAACATTTCCTCTGTTGAGGTCCGCGGTATCAATTTATATGTTATTGCGAGAGCATTTATTTATCCGAACTCCTCATATTATACGCATGTGTATGTTATGTGTATGTATGTAGATGCGTGTATAATTAAGTGGAGCAGATGGCACAGATTTTTCTGTTACACTAGAATTATGAATTTATACTTTGCGTTGAACGGGAAAAAATAATCGTCATAATTTGATTCTCTTTGAAGAAGTACGGCGGACCATATTTTTGGCAATTTTTTGACGATTCTTCCTAAAAAGAAATAATCAAAATGCATCTATTTGCAATAAATATAGGAGTCTTTTAAGTAAGAGTTATTTAGTATCACGTACTTTGTGAAAATGTGAAAATATCCAATGTTTTGTGCCTTAAAGGCTTTCAAGAGAAGGCTTATAAATTCTATATGGTAATGTTAGCTCTGTTCTCCTCTAAAGGTCATGCATTTGTTCATATTGATAACATATTGTCGGAATTCCATCATCTGAGGGCATTTGGGCAACAATTCATAACTATCGACATCTTCGATTTTACGAAAAAGTTGTAAATTCGTTACTTTAAATGAAATGTCGTGTGTATCATTGTTTGAATTCCTCCAAGCAACATGTAAATATCCAGAAATTAAGCAACTTTTGTTGTATTGAACTTAAAAAAAAAGAATTATTGACATAGTTGACATAGTACCACATCATTCATTCTCAACAATTCGAATCGTTGCCATAATGCTTCAAATTATATAATTTAATAACACACGTCTTTAGTTGCAGTGCGCAAGTATATTTTTATACTACTTGACACAGTTCTAAAAACCTTCAAATATATTTAGTATAAAAAGTGAATGGTAACGTTGCGTACAATCTTGAAACATTGGGTCGCATTCAGCTACTCTACGCTGGTTGCGCTACAAATAACGCTGTACGTTACCTGAACGGTCATCGGCTAACGCGAACAGCGTTTAGATTAAAATTTAGGTTCCCTTAGTTGTTGAACGGTGTCTTTTGAGTTTTAGCACATCATTTAACAGTCGCTCTATTGAAATAATAACGTAGGCATCTACGGCCAGAGTGAGTTAAAACCAAACGTGCTCCGGATTCGCCTACAATCATATTGGCTTCTTTCATGATAAGTGGTACCACTTACAAAACCAAAAAATCTTTCTAAACTACGTCACGAAATTGCCAAACTTCTTTGCATCCTAACCTTTTCGCTGTCGTGACTACATCGTCCCAAACTTCCTAAAACTTAAACATCACAGCGCCATCACTACGTTAGTCAACTTACTTAACCGTTAACCAAAACTGAAGCATTGGCTACTCAGCAGGAGAAAAGTAAAAGTCTTTTAAGATGAAAAGCAATAGTGTTCCGTTAATGTGTTTGCAGCCTCCTATGTCCGTTGTTAAATATACACTGATGTGAAATCTCCTGCTTTTGTCGTTTGAAAGATACCTAATAGCTTTTCGCCATCCGATGAAAAACAGCTTTCTGCATTTCATCATAAGTCCACGTTTGTTTTACGTATTTCAATTATTTGAAAACATGATAAATCTTGGCAGCGCAGCTTATTCTATCAAATGTATAATTCTAATATGCAATGTAGTTTAGATTTATAGAGAAACACGACGTTTAGATAAGTTTTACAAAACTAGATATTTAGTTTGGTAACGTATCGTCTCAAAGTTTTTGGTAAATTTTCAAATGAATTTCTATTGTGTAGTAAATAGCGTTTAATTAAGTTATTACGTTAATTTTCGATTCTATGTGGATACATCTTCTTTTAATAAATAAAAAAAAAAAAAACAGTGACTAATTAAGAGGAACATTTTGCTGCTGTTCGGATATTTAAAAATCTACTGCGACAGAGTATTTTCGTTAGTGCAGCGCCACATACAAGTCTCGCATCGGATGAGATTTTTATATTAATTAATATATGTAAACTTTTGGCAACAATAACAAGTTCTGGCTTGAGAAATGATGTCAAGTAACGTGCGCACGACCAACATATGACCCTTTTAATGCTAAATTTACACAGAAACAATGTAGATTTTGTAGTTTATATAAATCAAACCAATTTTGCACGAAGTTAATGAAGTACTTACATTGATATGTTCAAAACAACATTATGTAACAAAAATATATTTGAAAGATGACTTTTGTAGAATTAAATAATTTTATGTAAATTTGGTTTAATTTGAAAAATTTGAAAGTTGTGATATGATAGTGATAATGATAGTGTAATTATTGAATCGATATATAAAAAAACAATACCGTTTATTATGTAGCAAGTATTTGTTCTTCAGCGTATGACGCAGTGTGCGTTTAAGTTCTTTAATGTGCTAAACACTTCGTTCTACGCCAAATATTTTCGCAACCATATAATTTTTTTACTTATACATAATTTATTTCAATTGAAAAGATTACATTGTTTAGCTCTTCGTTATTAGTTGAAACGCTTCAAGAACACCACGTGTTACTAATAGCTAAGTATTTATTTTACGGAACTCCCTCGGAGGAAGGTGAAAATTATAAATTATGGGTTAGGTCCACACGCGATGTCGTAATTTTGAGCCACGTTGGGTGTTTCCTACTAATTTCGAACTTAATAGTTTCGACATATTTTCATTAAATCGTCACTTACAGTTTAGTCGACACGTTATTATCAGGAAATGATTACCATTCTTGTTTTATTTATGAAACAGTTTGATGGTGTAAACGTAACTTACTTACATCCTTATGATGATCATGTACAGTTTTGTGGCGAAAAATAATAAACGTAGCAGAAGAAAGCTTTAGCAGGTGAATAAACTAAATTCATTATTTTACTATAGTAGGGAAATTTTTTCAGGTATGTTTGAGTGATGGACGTAGGAAGCAACAGGGAACGTTACAACGGACTCCTGTGCAAGCTGAATCCTGTAAGCCCACATTCAACCACACCTTTCGCCTCCCTTTGGTAAAGGCGGACCTTCAAAAGAGATTGTTTGTCGAGGTTTGGCATCGGGACAGGATATGCAGGTAGTAATAAATTTATGTTAATGAATTTTTTTTTGTAATTTATAAACGCGTTGCATACGTAACAGAATAGATAAGGCAAAGGTTTCGCTCTTGTTACATGAGAAAATTATCTAGAACGGTTACTAAGAAAATCTAGCTTACCTGTTCGAATCGGCTGTTCTCTTTGTAATTTTTCACGTATGTACATATGTAGTATAGATTTTGAGAGGGAACGTGCAATCGTGATTTGCGAGCGGTAAAGCCTACCAAGAAAAAACTTATTTCTCAACTCTTGACTATTTTTGCGTAATTTTTCATTGTCAAAGTAATTTATGTTAATAGTTATGCTTGGTTGCTTTTTCTATTGTTTATATTCAACTGTAACTGATATCTAATCAGAATATCAGGGGATATCTTGGAATGTTTATAAGAAGAGTTTTCTAGAGGGCGACCCAAACTTAGATAGCTATCGCTTCCAAGATGGGTTGCTATAGCTTTCCAAATGTTTTGATCATTTTGTACCGTCGTGACGGAGTTTAGTGAGAATTCGTCATTGAAAATTCATTATTTACAGTTGCGATATGTGATTACCAAATAAAAGCAGTCTCTGATATCCGTGTTGAACATTACAATTCATATTTAGTTAAGTGCAGCAATGTCGCGAATTGGCAGTGTTCAAATTAATTTTCGGACCATTCATACAATCAATACCAAATTAATTTGGTATTGCTTGAATTATATAAAACATATATACATATATATTTAAAATCGAATAAGCACGCATATGTTCAGTTATTAACGTAATAGGTACATGTTAAATTTTTTTAAAAAGTAAAAAAGAAATTGAAGCTTAGTTTATTCACGTAATTCTTATCGCTGCACGAAAGTAAAATTTGTTATGAAATTAGATTAATGTTCGTAGATTGTGCTTGAATTATATATTCTATATAAAAGAAAAAAAAATTCGAACCACATCTAGGTGATTGTTATATATGTAGTTACTACTAGTAACACTTGGTCATTTTACAGCTTAAAATAACGTCGTGTGTCTGATATGAGCCGCAATTTTGTGTAATTCAAGCGTATATGACGTCGTAAATAACCTTTTGCTAAAGTAATTAGCCTTAAATCATTTTTACTACTTACAAGGGAAGGTTTCCAAGCCGAAAATTTAGAAAAAAATTGAAACTTTGTTGTGAGTAATCCACCTTACAATACGCTCAAAACTGTTCATTTGTTAGTGCGGAAAAACATATTAATGCCATATATTAAATTACTTGTTTTTTTATGAGAACGTGGAAATCGCTCTACACCGTTTACTTTAAAATCAAAAACTTAAAAGCATTCTAAAATTGCGATTACATAACTCGAAGTACCATTTAAAAATGGCAATAAATAGATACAAAATTTATTTAAAGCAAATAAATTAATATTGACCGCATCATGTAAAGTAATGCTGTATTTGTTTTAACGTATGTGTATGTTTTTTTTTTTCTTTTATCACGTAGTGTCTCCATGGTTAATTCTAGAATTTTCGAAAAACTTTTAGTCATGTCGCCGGTGATCTAAAGTTCAAACATCTTACCTTACCCTCTTGTCAAAAGCCACAATTATAGGTAACGGTCCTAACATGGACCCGAGAATATTTAGAAAAATTCGACAGAAAATGCCAAAGTTGCCATAATCAATAATAACATTTCAAAACAAATACAAGAACGGCTAACAAAGAAATCACATTGTCTTATCGAGAGTCAACCTGATTTAAAAACAGTTAACAACGTTAATGCAGAATCGTCGGCTATGGTGATTCGCATTAATTACGGAATACAAGCATACCGTGTTTTTCAAAAACTTGTCAGAAAAGACGAAGAAACAACAATACTCAGAAGAACAATATTTTTTTATATGTAAAGACGCAGATAGAAAATTCTTGAAAAAAAATGCATAAAACAAAGCCGCCACAATCAAGAACAAAATACCCAAATAAATACAACAGCGGCTAAGGAAGAAATTACATTATGTCATGGTAAACCTGAATTAAATCTTCGAGATTGTCCAGTCGAAAGCTTTGCTCAAGTCCCATAAAAGTCGCACGAATCTATATCAAGGTTGTAGATATAATGATCCTCGTTTATATATTCCTCGTTTATAATTCTTAAGAACAATAGAACACGTAAGAGCGATGGATAGCGTGGAAACATACATTGTTTTATTAGACGTGTTATAAGTTTAAAAATAACGTGTTTGTGTTATTGGAACTGATATATTGTTCGGAATAAGGGGGCCTTCGTGTTTAATCTAGTAAATAGTGTCATAAGTTCCGACTCATTGCCAGTAAAAATGAAGATATTCAGTACATTTGCCGGTTTTAATACCATTATGTTATTCACCTCTGGGTCGACGTTCTGTTGTTCTTTGTTTTATTACTTAATTTATTTCCATTTCAAAGGCTTCAAGTTCACGTGGCCACTTACCTAATGAAGATTTCATATTTGCGTTTATATTAGAGGAAGTAATAAATTCCTTCTGCAATCGCTCTAATCTGTTAATGTAGATATTATACTATAAGCAAAGGATAAAGTCTATACGGCGAACTGTTTCATCAGAAGATTTAAAGTAATGGACAAATTGTTATGTAACCACCGCAAACAAGGTGATCCAGCAATTTTGCATGGTTGGTAACAAAGTCGTCTTAGCAGGAACTCATAGGATGGCTGAAAAAGAAATGTATTATTTACCCCTAAACTGAATACCCCTAAATTTAAGCGAACTGTCTGTGACTGATGAGAATACATTTACATAGAATTACATAGAATGTGTTATATTTTCCTTTTGCAGATGGCGGAATTAACGTTTGTGTAAGTGATATTCTAGGACAGCATGACTTATCTCTGACGCACCTGAAATGAACGTTTTCATATGATTTTTGTCTTGGTATGTTCTGTTAGTACAAGATATTTCGATATTCTTCTTATTTTCTAAAACGTCAATTATAGATTAAACGATATGCAACTCGTCCATTAAAACCCAAATTTACTGTATTACATTTACTCGAAGCTCCAAAAAAGTTATCGCAAACATTACCGCAATACTTTATTCTAACCGGCATATACATATGTCCCCATACACCCGCTACTGAGTCTAGTATAACAGTGCCGCACTCACCTAGATTACAACGTCACAATTCTTGCGCGCAAAATCCCGAACACCACGCTACACGCGGATCGATGATCGCTCCTTACCAACCTTCAACTCTTTCCACAAACTTTTCCGAACGAATTTTCGCGCGGTGCTCTCTCTTCCGTCTTCTTCTGCACCGTTACCCGTTGTCGCTTCGCGAGCAGGACCGGTTGGTCGGTGGTAGGTCCGTGAGATTTTCCGTAGGGTTTCCTACGTTATTCTTGCGTTGTTCCCTAGTACCCACCGATGATATCTGTGCGACTTCCGTCGACGTGCACCTTGAAAATCATACACTTCTTTTTTCCTCAGTGGAAACACGCTTCGCAAGCGTAGGTGTACGGTTCCCGGGAAATAAAGTGAAAAATCGTTCGCTTTGTAATTATATTGTGATATTACGTCATTTAATTAACTTGTATAAAATTAAATGTGAATAAACGATTAATGATATATTTGTAATGTACGAGTTCTAATTTAATAAAGTATATTGGGTACTTCGTTTTTACCTACGAGATTAAATTAGTTAATCGTTTCTTGGATAAGAATCGACATTTCTCGAACGCCACTCGTTAACTAAATTAGTTAAAATAATACTTCGACGTTCGATTAAAACAATTTGTTGTAAACTTTGTGAAATCGATTTCCTCCTGTAATTGTAAATATAACCTGTAATCGTAAATATTTAAAATTTTTCGTGCGCGACGCTCCATTACAAGCTCCAAATTCTCTGTGTTACTGGGCTAATGGTACTCGTTTATTGCATCTGCGGATGTATTAAGAAATTTTCCGCTAGAAGTAAGTTGAACATTTTTATACCATCAGTTAGCTTCCTATAAATGTAACATTCCATTCCTCAAGTCTTTCTGATTTAATTAACCTTTTCTTATTTCGGTAAATTCATATAACGCCATTTTGTTGGATATTATGAACTAGTGACGGTTTCGTATATAACATTTTACAAATACGTCGTATATATGATGGAAATCGCTCGTACATATATACGCATGGAACATATCATTATTATATGTATTCCAAAGAAAGTTGTAGATGTCTTGATTTAGAATTTTTTTCAAATTCTTCACGTGTTCTCATTTTTCTCTGTAAGCGATGTTCTCAGTTTTGTTGAAACGAAAACATGTTTTCGTTTTTTGCGAAGGCAAGATCTGGAATCGTTAATTTTGTATTTTAATGATTTAATTCTGACGTTCATAGTGACGATATTAATTCTTCAATTTCTTAATGCGCATGTTACTATCGGATAATTGATATCATCATACAGAAACGTGTTCTTGTGGAGCGTAGTAATAGAAACGTGTTTCAACGAAAACATAAAAAAAGATATAATTCGGGAGTTAGCACGTTACATAAACTTAGGTACGTTGCTAAACAAAAGGTAGCTTGGAGCAGTTCAACATGTACCTTATCAGAAACGATTTTTCATAAAAATGAAACCGTAAATAAGGTAACCAACACATGAATAAATTACTCAGCGTACATGTTAGAGAACTTTGTAGATTTTTATCGTAGGACGTAACATTGAGCCGAAATGAATGTTATTTTGACATTCACCTTGTTACAGGTTAGCTTTTCACTATCGATATTTATCGACTGAAATAGGAATCCAAGGTTGTTTAAAGAAGGAGCGTTTTGTAGTTTCATTTTAATCACATTTTAGAAGTAATATAACGCACGGAACTAAAACTGGATTATAAAAATACTATTTTAGGACGTTCGTATTCTTTTGGAAATCACATCAACGTTTGGCTATTTAATAATTTGTTGCTTAGAGAAATTGTCGGAATTTCGCTTATTATTGGAAATTAAAGGTACAGTTAAATTTGGCAAAATTGCGAAATTTTGAACTCGAAAAGGAGGTAACGTTCGATATAACGAACCTAATTTTCTTCTTTTACCAGCTTTGTAGTGAAAACTAAAAACACATTCTTACTATTAAGAATGTGCTTCCTTTTAGTTACCGAAACGTCACATATCTGACGTTTCTGTTCTTTTTGGCCATCATTTACTTTCTTGCATCGTATTGACGCCATATTACATTTTGGAGTATTCTGTTCTAGTAAATAAAGCAGCCATGAAATTTAAAACTTAAAATTCTGGGATTTCTAACAAAAAATACGCACGGGCTGTACGGAACTTGTAGCAAAGCAGAGCAGGTAAACGACATCATATTAGATAAGCGCTTGGATGGGTATTCGGGGAAATCTGGTAGAACCAGATGGAAATTTAAAATACGGAAAGATACTTAAAGCTTGTTCGTGCATACGTATCTAACTTCTTCGATAACAATATTCCATTATTTTTGTGGTGATAAGATAAATCCATCGGCTCACAATGCGTCCATTATGAGGAACTACTTAAATACAATTTTTTCCAAACCGTTGATCTCCCTAGTTGAGTCCTTCGGATTATTTGTGATTGGGGAATGGTTAATAATATAAAAATATGACATAATATTTGTAAAGTTGGCAGCTCATTGAAAATCCTGGCGGTCATAAATCCGAAGTTCTTTCAAAAAAAAATGACCGTGTAAAAAATATGGACCTAAACATATAAACAACTCAGGGTAACGCAATGAAATTTTAGAAAGCGAATACACCTCCTTCGAAAATTATTTATTGGGTGACATAGATACATCTGTCCCTTTTTTCCTTTAACGAACAAGGAGAGACTTGTTTATGATGATTCCATCTTTCCCTTCCAGTAAATCGATGTCATCGGAATTCTGAATAAAATAACCATCAAATCAAATGTTCCAATTTTAACGAAATAGCTTCAACTGCCTGTTAAGATTCAAATTGTTTTATTCGCGAGATTTGTACAAAAACTTTTTCGACCATAAAGTAGTTCAATGAAGCTCTACACCTTGTTAGTGTTGTCTCTGAGCAACTGTTAAAAGAGGCTTGATGAATGCGTTTTGGCAATTCTTACAATCTCGCTATTCATATAATTTGGTTATTCGTATATAACAAATTAAAATATTGTATATGGCATTGTGGAAACAACTTCTTTCTATGCGTAGACTAGCTACTCAGCTCTGTAATTGTCCGCATAGAAATACGTTCGTAGTTGCTTGTTCTGGAATATTTTCTTATTCGCTAGTCGAGAATATTTTGGACTAATTCAAGATAATAATCATGCCATGTTGTAGAAGATTTTGAATGATAGAATAAAAAAAATGAACCATACGACCTAGTGATTATCCAAATATTAACAATATTCAGAAGAGAAGCAAGAATAATAATGGTAAGACCTATGAAGAAAAAAGGAATTTTAAAAAGAATTTGTTCATATGATTACTTTAGCAAAAACTTATGTACCTTAGTGTGACCAATGGTTTTACGCCAACATTGAAAGATACCTCAGAACTTTCAAAGCAGACGTCTATGTTCGAATTTAGCAATGGTAAATAAGTATATTATATTATTTTGGTTGGAGTTGCTGTTAGATTATTTCGTTCTAACTTGGAATAAAATTTTAACGTTTAATCTAATACAAAATCTTGATACATCAAGAAGGTTGGAATAGTTTGCAAGAACTAAGGAAGTCCGTTCTGTTTGTCTTTGTATTTAGATGATTTTTCTTATTGCGATGTTTTTAATGTTTTAAAATTACGTGTTGAAGAGGTATGCAATAATAAAAGCAGATCTATAATTATCATCAAACGCAAAAGTAGTATCTTCGCTTTTTTAACTTTTTATATTTATGAACTTAATTGGTTTAAGCATTGGTCGCCTCAATTTTGTTAGTAGACTGTGGAATTTCTTGTGACTGATGTAAATGTAATCACTTAAGTATACGTTTCCTAATTGGAATCATTTTCTTTTAATGTATCTTTGGTGATAAAACAATTTGGGCCGGAGAGGATAAATACAAACAAGAAATAAACAACGCGGAGAAAGTTCCTACACTTGGTTGGTAAAAACCTTTTGTGAAAAGTTTAAATAATCGCTTGAACCTACCTAAATGACTATGGATTAATATGAAAAATTAATAATCTTTTTCTATTGAGTCGATTCTATTCAGTAAAAGATGATGGACTCGATAAGAAAGATAAATAAGCTCCAAAAACTATTCGAAGTACTTTCATGGCAAAAACAAATTCTTATGCTTCTTTGCTATGCATACTTACCTCATCAACTCTTATTACAATATCTAGCTAACAGTCATAAATCTCGATATTATGTCTGACATTCGTTAATAGTTTTCCGAAGTTGTTTAACAGAAGTCGGAAAGTGGTTACATAGCAATTTCTCATATGATTGTTATAAAAGGGGGAGGGTTAATTAAGGCCATCCATCTCCGAACATATTTCAGGTAAATCTATTACAAAGTACACAATAGACAAGCAAACATATGTACCCGCATTTCTGAACTGCAACAAACATAGGTGATGTTGTGGGCGACAATTTGTTTTGCAGAGATGAGGGCTTAATGCCTTGTTGTACACAGCAAAATAGTGTTTGTATTTCGAACAGATGGCTATCTAAAGTGATGGCGTTATTTATAAAACTATTTTATACTGATCACAGAATGCAGTGCATTACTAAACATTTATTGCCTTTTAAAAGAATTATATGTTTATCTGTAAGTGAAAAATTATTTGCAACGTGTATTGAGTGCGGCAAGTCTCAGTATGCCATGAATTACAGGTTATTTGATCATTTAATGGGAAGATGTTTCGAACAAAATTTATTTAGAATCAAATGATGTTTTTACGTTGCAAGTGGTCAATGATGAGATTCTTTAACATTTCTTTCTTATTAAATGCTGTTTCCTGACTTTTGTAGGAATGAAAAGAAAGGTCATGCGTACTGCGCCCTATCCTTACCTTACACAGGATGTTGATAAACTTAAAAAGCTCTAAAAGTCTTGTAGAATCACATGTTCTTCAAATCAATTTCATTTACATTCCGATACAAATGATCTAATAACATCAGTCAGTAGCGCTCATTATTTTCTACCTCGTTTTCGAAGAAATATGGTCCGATGATGCCACTACGGAATCGCACCATATCTTCTGCGAATATAAGTGCTTTCGGTCCATTTTTTATGGGTTATTTTTCATACAAAAAACTACAATCTTGCTTGTGAAGGTATCCACTCAATCAAAAATAACGTTAATCTAAGAAGATATATCTTTGCCCAAAAGCATGATCCGTTTCAAGTTACTCTAAAGTCCCAGCGACAAAGTCTGTCGTTAGTTAGTTAGTTCTTTGTCCAACTTTACCGTTGCAATACCTTTAATATTTTGTCAAATCATTCTTCCAAAACAAGACCACTCATTTCTTGGCGGTAATCAGCTTCTTACCCCAACTTTTGTGCCTTTAATTTTTCTTAATCTTAATCTTAATTGATCACTAGTTTTTATCATAAAAACTTTGGGACGTTGAATATAATGCTCAAATTTGCGATAAAACATGCAGGGCATTATAAAAGAACGAAAAAAAGAATTTAAACTCTTCTTAAGAAGGTGGCTCTTATGAATTTGTATTTGTAATATTTGATCTTAATGCTACGAAAAGCTTAACAACTAAGTTTAACTTGTCAAAAGAAAATAATTCCTCGATAGAAATACATAAACTTTTGATAAACAAGAGATAACTTATATTATTAGCTCTTGATATCAAGTTATGTCTTAATTTTCAAGATAAAAATCGTCTTAAATCACGTTTTTAATTGTAACTGATATTTTCGACAAAAATGAAATTAACAACGGTAAGGGTCCATTCTACATTTTTTTAAATTTTGATAACGCCCTGTATGTGTCTGCGGGTTATGCCATTTCAGGGCACATTGTACATTTTTGTGCGAATTACTGTTATCGTCAAGCAAAATAGTTACTGTTAGATTGATTTTGGTTTTACGATTGTTAAAAAAAAAATGTTAACTAGGTATGTGTTACATGCGATTCATTTATTTTTGTGAAAATACGTGTATAAACATGTACCTATGTGTATACGATATCGCATTGATCGATTGATATATCTAACCTTGCTATTCTCTTAATTTTGCAGGAGTAGCAAGTTTCTAGGATGCATGTCGTTCAGTATAAAGAATATAATCAAAAAGGTAAGTATGAGAGTAAGAGTGCTTTATAATGTGTGAGAGATAAATGTTAGTGCTTTGTCGTTCCTAAAGTAACCTTCTCGCGGATCTTTAAGAGAAATCGATGGAATTAACCGAGTCGTGCGACTAAGTATGGTTTCTAACTAAATTGGATTCATATACTGAATGGTAATATTGGATTGATGACGTGATAACCTTGCACGAGATTAGTATAATAACACTTGTTTGTTTGGTTATTGACAAAGAAGGTGCAATTATGTGTAAATTTTTTTTTTCGATTTAATCATGGTTTTTTAATCAAAATACTCTTGCGTAGAGTCTTCAAAGCTTCCTGATCAAAAATCAAATTTTTCGATTTTAGCTTCCTTCATCGAAATTATTAAAAAAAAATGGAAAAGTTCATTTCAATTCAATCTATAATCGTTCTTTTTTTATGTAAATACAAAATACTCCGTGAGTATCAATAAAAGCCAATTTCTAGAATCTCGTAGAGTCGTATTATTTTTCCTACTTTTCTTCTATTAAAGCAAGAGCAAAGGCATCAGTTGCTCCACTAAAAGCTACGTGGCCTTATATCAAACTTTATTTTTCTAGCCATGTTTTAGAATTTTCGGGATATTCAGGGAAGTTGCTGTTATGTAATTTTAGTCTTAACGAATAAAATAGTTATTGCAGCACCCTCGACCGTAAAACAGCATTTACGTCCGTTGTGGCATAAATAACTTTAAATAACTATAATTTCCAAACGACACGATGTAAGTAATAACGCATTGATATAGCAGCAGGCATCAATACATAACAGAAATTAACAGCTTTGGTAATTATAGAACTACAGCGACACCAAGTGTTAGATAGTATCTTACGGTTACGGAAGAACATTTTAATGGATGTTTGCTTCTAAAACCAGAAGGTGCTCCCGGATACGAACCTCGGATTAGAATTTTTACGGTTTCGGCGAAATTTTCGAGCGACTCGTATACATGCTGGAAAGAGACAGATATATACAATGTAATGTGATCGTTTGTGTGGATAGTGTCGCATTGTACCATGGCTTTGATTCTGTCTTTGTATTCTCTCATTGGAAAATTAGTTTTCAAAGAGTAATATTGATAACATTGAAAAAGTCAACTCTCTCTCGTCATCTTTCCCGTTAAAATGAGTCATTAGAGGTGCTGTATATGTTAATAAATTTATTTCTTCTTAATTTAAATCATGTAACTTTTTATTTTATTGATTTCTGTATTTTACATTGTTTAAATATTTAAAAATGGATAATTTTTTGGCTATTGGAACGGATTGTTTCGATTCTTACGGGAAAACCAATTAATTCCGTAAATCGAGGTACCGTTGCGTATTTGCTCTGATTTTAGGGGATATTAAAAAGGTACATTCTATGAATATGTGTAGGATGTTTATGATATACGTCGTTACTGGAACGACGGAATTTTGCAAATATTTGGAACGGCTTATCTCAAAAATTGGGGCAGATGGGGCCAAGAAAGGCATCCAAAAACATAATAATGTACAAGTTGTTCCATTTGAAAAACGCTGTACGTACTTTCGTCGATTACAGGGGACATCGGTCGCCCATTAGTTATCATTGCGCCAGCGGCCGTGGAGCGTCTTAATATGTTTATTTTCTACATTCGGCTAATTTTAAATAAGGAAAACTACGGAAAACATTAATCTGAGAGTGACGAGTTCCGGATTCGAACCCGGTAGCCCGAAGACTACTGTCACAGTGCGCTAGGCACTACACCAGGCTCTAATGCTTACTTGTGAGAATAGGAATCATTTAAACTTAAAGAATCGTACTTGCCCATAGAAAATACTCGTTTGTGCGCATTTATGACCAATGCAATAAATTTACGTGCGTTTATTTACATGCGTAACATGTTCGCAACTCTATATTTCAGAGTATTAAAGGACATTTCTGTCTACTGCCGCAATCGACAGGGAGATGTCAGAATGTACCGATGACTACGGATCAAGTCTCTAACATCTCCGGTGACTCCAGGACCTTTCTTCAGCAAACGGACAACTGCGGGCAGCAAACCGACGCTCCAATAGAATATAAGGCAGCTATGATGTGCGAAAGCCAATCGAGCGTCGAAGAGGTCGTCACGACTGCCGCCGCCGACGATATCGACGGCGATCTGAAGAAGTCGACTATCATGAACAAGGCGGTTCTAAGTGAGCAGCAAAAGCTCGCCGATGAGAATTTATTTCTACGGTACCTGGAGCTGGATCCTACCGAGGGCCCAGAAGCGATTCCCGCCGCTCTCCAACGGAAAGCGACCGGCAACAAGAACGGACGAACGCCGTTCACGACGACGAAAAAACTGAACAGACAACCGAAGACCGGTTTCGGGTTCTCGGTGGTGTGGACGCACCCTCCTCGGGTGGAACGGGTCGAGAAAGGTTTGCCGGCTGACAGGGCGGGAATTCTGCCCGGCGATTACATCATATTTGTCGATAAGCACAATGTCGTCATGATGCCAGAAATAGAAATACTCAATTTGATAAGGTGAGAGATATTTATATGTATATTGCTTGGAAATTACTAAAAAAAAAAATGCCATTGTCATTCAAAGATGTGTGCTCTGGATGAAATTTATATACAGGTTGTTGAAAATTGGCGGCGCACCAAATGCAAATTTTATTATTGTTTATCCTATAACATTGCTTAAATTACCTATCACTGCGAACAAAAACTAATTTCAATTGTTCATTGTTTTTTAAGCGAAACGCCTTGCTTGTTTAGCCATGAAGTGTTAGTAAATAGTCAAAAATATTTTTTTTTTGAGTTATAGAATGAAAAATAAAGTTACAATTTAGCATTGAGTACTACTAGCAATCGCGCTAACTTTGTTCAAAATAATACAAAATAATCTTTAATAGTTAATATGATTGTATAAATTTCAAGGGAATTTGTTAAGCTTTATCATATCTTCTGCCGACATTTCGTCCGCATTCTTATGGAAGATCTTAGGGCTGTTGTTGCATACTTATCTGTCAAGCGGCTTGTGATTTTCTTCGATCAGTCGGATATAAATTTAATTAGTTCCGATTAATAAAATAATAACATAATTAAAGTACATTTAGATAAGCTAAAAAAGCTAGGAAATATTATGCCCTATAGCATTGTAAATAGTAGAAACAGTATCGGCATTTTAATCAACATCTTAGCATCAATAATAGTAATATAATAAGGGTGACTCAATAATCTTGAACAGTTTCTAATCCTTTTGAGTGCGATTAAATGTAAAAAGATAAAATTGAGATGTTCTGATGGGGCTATTGTGAAAGTCGATACGCCATTTTAAACGTTTTGTTTCATTTCTTTACGATTGAATTTTTAATACTGCTTAAAGCGAAACTCATCTATTTTTGTATTTTATTTTCATAGTTTATATATGTCGATACACGCATAAGCTACGAAAGGTCAGCAACGTACATCTAAATATTAATAGGTGTAGTCCCTCTTAGCCGATTAACACCGGTTAACTTGGTTAACTAAAATGTTATTTATTTATCATCATAAAATTGTATAGCTAGGTGTATTTACAACGGCTTTGAACTTACACCAGTTTATAGTTACTGAGATGTTAAATATGGGCCAGAAGAAAAACAAATAAAAATAGATTGTCCCATGCCATCTGTCTATTTGTAGTACTTAGGATAGACTATTTATTTATCCGTTAGTTCTCAAGTAATACTTCTTTAGTTGACTCGGGCCTAATGACAAATTTCTTTAAAGAAAAGTTCTAAAATAAAGGATTTTTTTTTGTGAAGTAATTTAAAGAAAATTATACAATAATACAGTTATGCCAAACACCTAAATTGTTTTTTTTTTTATGGTAAATAAATATAAATATGCTAAGGGCATTGCGAAACATAAATAAGATTTTAATTTAAAGAATTTTGCCCTAATTTTTACCACTTTCACCTAAACCTACGAAAGAGAGCGACCATTTAATTTGTGCTGTTTTAGTTGAGTGCTTTAGTAACTTTAAATTATTGTACGAAACAGTCAGCTTCTTGTTGAATATATCTAAAATTGCTTTCAATAATATTCATGCAGAGGGAGTATTTAATATTTTAAGAAAATTTTCGCCTTATCAAGGTATAAATTCACAAATCTAATATCTTGGGCGGTTGCGCCAATTTCACCAAGATAGGGCTCGTTCATCATTCTGCATCCTCTATATTTTCAGATCGTACGGAAACCAATTAACTCTAGAGATATTCAGAAGGAACACTTCCAGGAACGGTTCCGTATCAAACGTTCGCCGATTGACCAGCATAGGAACAGAAAGTTCAACCGCTCTACCGCCGCCGTCGTTATCAACGCAGAGAAGACCTTCTACAGTATGTTCGACGACAAACACGGCCTCCATCGAGTACAATCGACGAAAGCTTCAGCTACCGCAAGTTACTTTTAGCGCGGAGGTTGGTAGTGGCGTTTTAGTGTGAATGAACACCTTTTATTACATCCAATTATAATTTTTACCATGTACATACGTAGGCTATTAATTTATTTCTTCTTTAGTTTGTACATTTACGTTTGATTGTTATTGATTGTTTGATATCTAGAATTAATATGTTTGCAGCGACAAAATTGTATCTTCATTTTTGTACATACATGAAAAATGTTGTAAAACGATCGTGGCCAGTATTTTCGATCAAAAACGATACTTATTTGATTTCTTTTCTTAATTGTAGTGTAGTTTAATGTAATCTTGTACACGTTAATTCATGCGTTCTCTGCACAAACATTTTTTATTTTAATGTACGTTTACTGATTTCTATTTTCATGTTTTCTTTATGTCTTTAATTTATAAGTTCTTGTTTAATGTTCTTTTTTTGTTTCTTTTATGTTGTTAATATTTTTGTATTATTTTTTTAATAATATATTTTGTTTATGCGTTTATTTTTATTTTCACTACAATTCCTTTTACTCAGATTTACCCTGGTTGCGGATATAACTGTTAAAGGGATTTAGCGAGTAGGTTAGAATGTCGTTAGAATAATCGGTTACACATTATCAGGCATGTATTTTGTTTGTGAAATAAAACGCAAATTTCAGATTAATTTCAATTCATCGTCAAATACATTTAATACCGTTATATACAGAATATAACATCCCCTTGTAAATAGCCGATTCATTTCTGAAAATGATCAATTCACCAAACTTGTTTTGAAATCAGTGAAGTCAGTTGTTTTACGAGGAATGTAGCAAGTGGTAGAATCACATGGCTTCCAAGTCTAGAGTATCCAATTCGGACCAAACACAAATAATTAACATTAAGCGATAACGGCTTAGATCTATAGTAACGAAGTTACCAGTATCGTCAACAAAAAAATAAGGGTCAAAGACTCCTTCAGTATGAAATGCGCACTACGCAGTTATTTTAAGGGAACGTAATAGTTTTTCATGCATTGGTTGTAATTAATTTTTAGACCAGATACGCCTGTTTTGCTGATTTACAAAATCGTCATCGTAGATGCGAGCTTATGCGTTGCTAAAAATTATTTTCTTATGAAATACCGAAGTTTTTCTGATCTACTGTAACGCGGTGTTAATTTGGTTGCCTAACTTGCCGGAGAAAATTCAACATATGGCAGATTCAATAAATAAACAGGATAATAGTATAATGATAGAGTATTACGATAAACGTTATGACATAATTGAAGAATAAAAATACGTAAGGTTTTATCGCCGATTTTTAGTATGTTATATAATGAGAAAAAACCAGATCTTGCTCACACTATCAACAAGTATGATTGATCGAACTAGTTTAATGACGTCAAGTGTGTAACCTAATCAGATCTTGTAATTTAGAAGCATCTCAATTTTTATCAGTTTGATGCAATCGTCTTTGATTGGTCAAATTTTCTGGAAGAAACATCTTCAAAATTTATACAATTGTATAGGTTGAGTAGGGAGGAGCAGACCAGCAGACATTGCAACTACAACGCAGTGCAACAAGTTGTACTGCTGCAACACTGTTTGCTTTCCATTGTAGTATGGAGAATCTTCGATTATTCTAAAACCGATTAATTTTAAGTAGAACGTAAAAATCCATTACTTATTTATTTTTAGAAACCATCGAATAGCCACGAAGATGCCAGAAAAAAAGCAATGTACCAACTTATCAGCAAGGAGCAACAATACGCAACAGGGTTACAATTCGCCGTTACAAGATTCGTGTCCGCGTTAGCGGAAAGGAAAGATCTTATTACGGCAAGGGAACACAAGTTACTGTTTCAAAATTCGGAAGAGGTAACAATGGCCTTTTAAATTTCCGTTTAAAGTCGTTTGTATTATGCAAAACGTTCCAGCTTCTGCGGATTAGCGAAGATATCATAGATGCATTGATTCCCGAAGATGGAGATCCGCAATTTCATTTGCTAGGCGTAACGTACCGTTCGAAGTTATGCGAGATAACCACCGCTTATCGAAAATATTGTTCCGGGATCAAAAAATCGGATTGTATCTTGGCGAATAAGATGAAGAATTCCAATTCGGAGTTTGTTAGATTCTTGCAGTGCCCAGCGATACCTAGGCGAAGGCCCGATATAACGGCCTTCATTCACAAACCGTTGGAGCATTTCAGGGACGTCCTGAAATTATTTAGTGTGATATTGAGTAGTACGAAATCAAATGCTGAAGATTATCCTGTGATATCGCAAATAGTTCACGATTTACAGGTGGGCAGATGTATTTTCTAACAGTAGCATAAATACTGGTGATGGTCAAAGTTTTTTAATTCTATTTGTGGAATTAAGAAACGTTAGATTATTTTTCCTACGTATTGTTAAGACGAACAATAGAGTAAAAGTAAACTTAGATCTGAAAATCAATAGTTTCAAGGATAGGTTTATCTGGAATTTTTATCGCGTCTAGTGATACACAAGCTCAGTGGCAAATAGCGGTGCGAGGTCGAGAAGCACTCGAAGCAACGCCAAGTAAGCGGATAGATGCCCGTTGCCATGAGCCGCATTTGGGTTGTTCTATATCACTTCCATGTATGATTTTTAGTTATAATATACGAATATACAAACCAGTTGAAGTTAATAAAGTAACATACAAAATTAATCCCCGGTATTAAAATAAACGAACTCATTATTTCAAAACCTCTAATACAGTACGAATACTATCATATAACAATCAATTGCACGTTTTAGATCACTTATAGAGAAATTACTGCCGAAGGTGGTCTAATGGAACCTTTAATTGAAGGAAAACCTTTGCTCTCCGTGCAAGATTTAGAAAATCGATTAGTTTTCACTAAATGCAAGGTAACGTATGAGTATAGATTGTCTTAAAGCTAGTTTTATATGTGTACATTTGGTTTTAGCCTTTCGTCTTAAGCAAACCTGGAAGACAGTGGATTTTCGGAGGCGATCTGAGTCGAGTAGAAGGTAGAAACGTACGACAATACTGGGCGCTTTTATTTACGGATATTCTTCTGTTCGCCAAAGTATCTAGAGATAGAGTTTTGTTTATTTTCGAAGACCCGTTATCTTTAGCTCACATAACAGATCTAACGTTTAACGTCAGGAAAAAGAGTAAGCATCCTATAACTTTGATGTAAAACTGCTTAAGATCCTTAAATATAAATGTAAAATATACATTTTAAATGAAATCGGTTATATTTAATGGTTTATTACAAAAAAATGATGATTACCTCTGAACTGCTGATACTACATTTATTTATTTTGAATTTCAATAGAATTTGTCGCTTTATCTCAAAATTTTCACTATGACTCTTGATTTTCTGTTCTTACCTTTTGTTTGACTTCCATTTTCCATTGTTCTAAGTTTTCATTTTCGCCTGTTTCTTTGCTATTCGAATATTTTTCATTTTCTTTGATTGTCTTCTGTATTTCTTCTTTATTTTTGTATTTGATACTCTACTCGTTCTAATATGATCATTTTCTTCTAAAATCTTCGCATTCACTTAATTTTTTCCAGATTTTGGTTGTTCTAGTCAAAAGTTCTAAAATTCCTACGATATAAATATTTCATTACAAATAAATCATTTAGTGTCTCCCATTTGCTTTTCTTAAGAAGATATATCATAGAATACATGTAGTTCCGTCCCTCTTCTAAATTTATGTCATTGAAATTATATCGATATGTTTTCCAGTCAACGAATTCCGGATAACAGTGGAACCGGGAGGGAAGACTGCTAGCAGCCCTACGATACACTGCAGTCCTGATCTAACGAGAACGACGAGAAAAAACCCCAACAGGCGATGCATCGTGCTAAGGGCGCCGACAACAGAACTAAAAGCGGTTTGGCAAAATTTATTGCAGAGACAAATGTAAGTGAGCCAATTTAATCTTAAACACCCTTCTTTCGCACATTCACCGAGTTGTTACCATTATTACTTACATGTTTTTATGTGAAGCATATAGTGTATCCATAAAGTACGTCACACAATTTTCGTTAGAGTTACATTCTAAAGTATTGCATGCGTTTCAAATGGATTTTAAACTGGTTTCGTTTTCTTTCACTAACTGTGTTTGACAAGTGAATCTCGTAAGAGCAAAAAAGGACGTAGATTCCGTACAAGGTAAGTAAGTAATGATGTTAATTATGTTAACGTTATATTTAATTATCCACTGTATCGATGACTATACAGTATGTTCGTAGTTGCATACAAACGGGAAAAAGGGAGAAAGAGCAATATATTTTCGTGAGTAATAAATGTTTTGAGTTTTTTTTTTTTTTTTTTTTTTGAGATCTACAAAAGTGTTAATATAGCTTTTACTTGCAAGGAAAGATATCCAACTCATATTTTCGTCAGAATTTAATGAAACTCGGCTGGTTTGTAGAGACCTTATAGGACGATACTAAATATTGGTTTCCGTTCGGCTGACAAGAGAACACCGGAACACCGAAAAGTGAGATTTATGGTCATAGTGGTGTGCTTCTCCACGCGCACTTCTAAAAATCAATATATACACTGTTCGGCGTAGCCATGGGATGTGGGGAGCAAGCGCAATAAATCTCTATTGCATCAAGATCGTCTGTTTCGATAGTCCTTCAAAAATGCTGAACGCCTGCTTGAAGAACGCAGAAAAGCTCGCTTTGCAAGACCCAATTTCACCTTTCAACCGGCGTCTTACATAGTTTCTATAAGGTCTACAAACTACTTAAGCTTCACTAAATTCTTAAAGCGGGATCGGGTACCGTTTCTTGTTAGTCGAGCTTTGGGGTTCAATGAATATATTTTGTTATGATTTGTGAGGTATTGATGCCTTTGGAGAACTTCTATTGTAAGATTGTGGACGCAACGTATATGGTTTTCATTTGTCAAATACAGTGTTATATCCATTAACAACAAAAATGCTCTAGTTGTTAAGTATATAGAAGTTTTGAAATAAAGCATTTACATCTATTCTCATTCAGACTGATAGTATACTGATAAACAAAGTTCGGCTATTTTGGATAATATTTCTAACTCGCGATACTTCCGAGGCTCTTACAGTTGTTACGATTTAGATTCAATTTTCACGACGATAGCGCCAACGTGATGGTACACGTAAAATTTGTAAGATGTTGCGCAGGGAGGAAGGTAGTGTTCTTGGCGTTCTCAACAGGATAACAATTAGTGGTTTTGCTATTCTACAAAAATTGGAGACAGCGATTTTTTTTTTGAGGACTCCGTTTACTTTTGACGGATCACGATTAGGTCTGTTGATATGGATTCGTTTCGGTCTGACGGGCCGGTTTCGTCATGGCATGGTTGCTTCGCCAGAATTCTTGAAGAGCTATTTCCAGGTTCCTCATCTTATATCTATCCACGTGGTTGCAACTGCAAAAATTTGCGTAACGGTATTAGTGCGTATTTTCGATTAATCCATTTTGATAAACGTATTTCTCTACCGCGGATCAAGGCGCGTGTACCATCGGCGTCTCTTATTATTCTGTATTGAACGCTCCTTCGCATTTGACGATTGTAGTTCTTTCCACATTTACGCAAGTATATTGCAAAACGTACTTTTTGAACTGTACATTTCTCCACAAATAGCACGGATTAACCGCCCGTTCTATACGTAAAATAAGGGGGTAATTCTCAAATGAAAATTGTACGTTTTCTTAATCTTCGGCAACCTACATCCTATGCAGTAGGGACAAAGCTATCTAAATTTTTTCGTGGCGATATAGGGGTGGACTAAACTTATCTTTGTGAGGCGACGTTAAAACTTCAGTTCATAAATAGAGATGATCAAAGCAGGTTAAATTATTACTTTTTTTACTGTGACTAGACAGAGTCGTGTCTATTCGTATTATGAGAATAGTTCGCGTTGATTACTGGTTTCCCAAAGAGTCGACAAAACGAGAAGTCTCTATTCATAAATGTAAACCTAACTCGGTAAATATTAGTGCTTAAAAAAAATAAGATCCAGTTTTTGGATAAAGGCGACTATCCAATTTTTAAAACCGGATCCATTATTATTTACGGTGTTTAATAAAATAAACATTGAATTTGTGCATACGGAGAAAAAATAGTTTTTAAAATACGCGCATTCGAATACGAAAGAGGACAATTTAAATTTGTTGCTTAGTTTGTTCTCAAAAAATTTGTGTTAATATGTAGGAACCGTAAAAGAATTAACCAAGTTATTAACCATAAAATTCTCTTTATTTTATTTATGAGACGTCTTGTACGTAGAAGGATAAGTCGCCTCATTACATCAAATGTTCTATGCTAATGTTTCCGACAGCATTTAATTTTTGATCGATACCGTCACGACACTTGCAAAACAGAATTAAACAAATGCGATTATCTCTAAAACTACGTTTGTAGCGTAGAATATAACAATTTTAATTTCATCTTTGCTTCACCAAGTCGTTAACTCAATGTATAAATTGGTTCAGCGATACCACAAAGTACCCAGATTACGAAATACTATGATATGCTTGTTGCGGATTTCAATTTGAACTATTTCTTCAAAAGCACCATCAATATCGTTTTAGTAGAACGTTATTAAATTATTTCGAAAAAAGAACTGCTTCAGCCAAACGAAATGGACTTTATTCCAAATCTTGACGGGTATTGAGGATCGAATTTCGAAGTAGAGAAGTATTCTTTAAGTTATTGTTTAATCAGTGTACATTCAGCTGAATCTGAATACCATTAAAGTTGATTTCATACCTAATTACATTTCAATGAACAGGTACGTCTGTATTGTTTTATCATCATCCAGCATTTGATGAACATTAGCTAGATTTCCCCAAAAATTAATTAAATTGCCTTTAGAAGGCGAGGTAGAGCAATACAGGGTGTATTTCTTACTTATCCATTTAAATGAATAACAAATATTAATATTTTCTGGTTAAATTTGTGGAACTAAACTTACAATCTTCTGTTTTTGAGCTACAAAGGTAATAAGAGATTTTCAAATAATTTTCTTGACCATTACCGACCATTACCGTCAATTTTCGACACGTTCGCACTTATTTAAACAGTTTCCCTTTCAAATTTTATATCATTAACGATAACTTGGTCTTATTGTTCCTCAACGACTTGAATGATTGTGAGTTCGGCGTAGCTTTCCCTGTTCTTTTCATTTGCTAACCACATTACTGTCACACAACCAAGTTAAGACTTACAGTCATACAAGTCGTTGAGAAACAATAAGCTTGCTTTCCTATCTTCAGCAATCTCGATGAACTCATTGAAGGGGACTCTAGAAAATGTTGTACAAGAATGCGATTCTCTCTTTCCTCTTCAGGCAATTGTTCAAGTTAACTTTGTCCTTACGGAATGTTATTCAATGTCATTTGTACATTCCTTAAATTAACGGGTTTCGTTCCACAAATTTTGTTGCAAAATGTTCAAGCGTTTCAACGGGTTATCTCAGCTGATTAGTGAAATAATTTAGAACAATTAGATCGGCAGATTGTCATTACGATGTGCATAGGTGCATAGACATTTAGCTTTATTGGAATTAGTTCAGCCATAGTGCCTTAAAAAGAACAGAGAGAATAAATCGAAAAGGAAAAACTTTATGGATATTCTGTAGTGTGGTACAGATTCTTAGTTTGTTGTTTGTACATGTTTGGCGCACGCAGCTTCCACGTAAACGCGGGCATGGATGGCAGCTCATTTAGCAGTCCGTTAGAATCTCCCGAAGCTCCAATCACATCCTCTGTGGCCACCCTGCAGTCGGCAGAGTCGCTGTCAATACGTCGGCAGGTGCGTCTCAGTATCGGTCGCTGCAGCGAGCCAATAGACAATTCCTCAACTCAAATCACCACCACAGCCACCACTAATACCACCACCACAATCGCCCAACACCATTTCAATAACGAAAGCCACCAGATCACGACTACTAACACTTACAACTATCACCACGACGAACTTTACCTGTACTATCACAAGCAATGCACGACCACCACTACCACAGCTACTGCGAACAATGTCAAATTAAATAGCAGCCTATCCTCGCTAAACATTACGCCGGATACGCCATCGGCGAATATTACGCCCACGCACTCCTGTCCCGATAATTCATTGGCTTTTACGTCGCACTTTACTTCGGAAAGTAGCTTGTTTCAGAAGAGTTACCTTCCCGAAGAACCCGGTTCCCCTTCTCCAATCCTGACGCCGACTAGTGATACCTCGTACAGTGACGACGGACGCTATTCGGAAGAAATTGACTTTTTACGATTTGACGGTGATTTAACCAGTTTCGAATACGATTTGGATAGTTTGAGCATAGAAGAGTACTTGAAAAATTCTTAACGAAGACCCAAATCGTGGTAATTTCGATTTCGACAATCCCATAAACGACTTATCTATTATAAATTTATGAAGCTAATGTCAATTTTCATATTATTTTTGTTTAACTCTTAAATGCACGATTTTTCCGTAAGCGAGAAAGGGAAATATTCTAGTTCACTTTTTGAACATTTATTAATAGTAGCACACGTAAAAATAGAAAAATCAGAAGATTAACTTTTTAAATGTGCATCCTTTATGCAACCTTTGCGTCGTAAGTACCGAATCTGATCAACTTTTGTTAAAGTTCTGGCGTTCCCTTTCCAAAAGTTCGAATCTCAGATGGATCTATTGTTGAGGAATCGCCTTCCCCAAGTTTTATTAGCCGGTGCAACAGGTATGGACAAAGTTTCCACCGAGAACACACAGTGAGAGATTACATTTGAGTATGGCTTTTCTCACATGGATACAGGCCATCATATTCGTGTCCATGCTATTGCTTTTTATCCTACGATCTATCGCAGTCTTAAGAGCGCTCAATGAGTCGGTTTCACTACCGATAACACTTGGTTTGATATCCTGCGAAGTCCTCAGCGTGTAGTTGTTTCGGGCCCATCTTATATCAATACAATTCCTCATCTTAAGATTGAACATCGTTTCTCGATTCAATGGCGTCCTTTAATTTTTTTTTCTTTAACATGGATAAAGAGAGCTGGATGAGAGCATTGATGAGTTACATCGACCTTGCTATCGGTTTTCCATATTACTTATATCCAGATGAAAGCTTTCGCCTTATTCATCGCTGACTCATCCTAAATTTTTAGGAAAAACATTTAGCGTAGTTCTGTAGTAGTTCCCGTATCTTTGTTGGTAATAAGCGCTTCAATAACTGATTTAAATGAAATCCTCCCATACCTGAATTATGGTAAAAATATAATTTACATTACGTGGAGTATTACTGAGTCTTGCGTGTATGACGTTAGTTTCATAAATACGTACCTAACTCGTTGCCAAATTTTGCCACACATTTCGACCTAATAGCTATTACAGACTGCCTGAAATATACCTATCTACATATGTATTTACTTTCGCAAATCATCACCCTATATCAGACACCGATGTTTTTGTAGTAACATCTACATGATATACTTACAGTATACATAATAGTTGCCTGCTAGAAAAATTAAGTTTCACCTGTACATTTTAAGAGATTTAAGAGAATGATGTAAATTAATTTATATACCTATATATATATATATGAAAAATTATAAATATATATTCTATATTTACATAATAAAATTTAGTTTCCATTATAACGGCTTTTTAATACCCTCTCGTGAATGCAAATTTAAAAAACTAACATAGCGTGTGTATATAAATATTGAATTTTAGAACGTTTAGAACATGTTAATAGAGTAGATCATTTGATGCTTGTTACTACTTACATCTTCTTTTATTCTTGCTCCCGTATTCGCACATATTCTCATTAAGTTACTGGCTTGTTTAGGCTTCACCTGCAATTTATCATCACGTTTAATTCGCTTTTTGTTAGAATAAGTAATAGAGAACGTAAGTATGTAAGCATGAGAAGATAAAAAAACAATGTGTTTACTTAACTTTTAAGAGTAGTCTGTTTCCATGCAGTAACGAGTATGAGATTTGAAAGGCACTGTAGAAGTTACTGCTTGAAGGGTAAGTAAATTTGATGAAGCAATAGCAAATAATTACTTGCAGAGTAATTGCAATGATTTTTTGCCTTATTTAAGCGCGATTAATGATTCTCTCTCTCTCTCTCTCTTGATTTGTAAATACATAGGTTTCGGTTTTTGTTTAAAACAATTGCAGTCTATATCTATCGTTTTAAGAGTCGCAAATGGGCACAAATCTAATCTAACCACGAACCCTAACAACTCATTATATTTAAATAAACCATCGGGACTCTTATCTAAGGTAATGGTTAAGTTGGGAAAGGTTCAACATTTTTCTTATTAATTCTTATAGAATTACTATCTTATCTTAGAGAATTACTAACGCAACTAGGTTAAGTTAAAAATGTAAAGAAGATGAGATCATAACAAAAATTATGATTATATTAAATAGGAACGTCGCAAAGAGGTTAAAAAATATAGTGCAATAAACTTCTTCGTAAACTTTCATAAAGTTTCATATCATGCCGCGCGTTCAACCAATGATTTGTCCAACAAAATGTAAAATTTTTATCTTGGCCTTCAGATGTAGTTAAGGAAGAATCCTCAAAGAACAATGGTTGATTATCAATAATCAAAAATATTTAAGACGAGACAAAAAGACATTTCGACCTACGCTATATTAATTTAGTCGAGCGTCCTAACTTTTAGTTGGGACGCTCGACTAAACTATAAAGTTTGTTCTTTTTCTTAATTCGATTATTTATTGCAATTTAGGATATTTTTTTAGATGGTATAAATATGCGTTAAGAACATTACAAAAGATATAGTTGTTAGGACTCGTGTCACAAATTAGATCAAAATATTTTACTACGTAGTGAGAATACCTGTCTTGTATTAAATTTTGCAAGATGATTTCAATTGTACAAATTACATACGTCTTTATTGCCTTTTATAAACGCGAAATTTATCTATGTTAAAAGACTTGTACCACTAAATACGAATTTCTACCGTACCAATTTCAGAGCACTGACAATATCGTAAGTGTTGAACTATAGACGAGTTTTCCTTTTTCTCTTTCTTATTGTTTCGAACGCATGACAGTATTAGTTTCCGTTAATGCTCATTTTATTTAATGCTAACATTCCACAAAGAGTTGCAGCTATTTTTGCTTTAAAGTGCAAAACTTATCAAAGAATAAAGATGTAACAATTTATTTAATAATATAGTATTGCCATATACTGTTGCCTTCGGTAATGTTTCTCTTCGTTTACTTCAAATAAAATGTTCTGGATATTGTTAAAGTTTTGGATGTTGAACAGTGCCTATCTAAACGACAATCAGGGCCGCCCCCGCATATCTTCTAGGCATTTCATCTGTCGAATATAAGGGCCCATCTAGTGGTAGAAGAACCTACTCTTATCAGAAAATTCATTCTTTCTAGAAAAGCCAAATATCAATATTACACGGACCGGGTGGTTATATTATCAACGATATCGTCTGTATTATGGAACCAAATTGATATTCATAGGTATAATTGCATAGTTAAAGATAGTTTTAGATTATGTTAAAGATGGTTTTAATCCCTTTAATCAGCAGGCCAAGCTGCATAAGAGACCATCATCAGAGTAAATATTTTAAAACATTTTTAATTGCCCTTAGAAATTCTCTTCATTTAAAGAATTTAGGTCTCCGAGTTGAAACCGCGTCGTAATTGCATAAGAACCCTGACAAGGATTCTTCGTACAGCAGTGACATTTCAACTCGGAAACTTGGGAATTTGGATTCTTTAAAAGAAAGCAACCACCGCGGAAGTCTACAACAACGCAAACTTTTCTTCATTTCATAAATTCTCCTATATCTCTCCAACTAAAAATTTAATTTATAAGATGTTGATACATCTTATAAAGATCCATCCGATTTTCTGTCATTTACGGTGAACGAGCTATACGTTTTAGAATGTTGGGAAACTTTGATCTCTATCTTTAGTTTGTTTCGGGGTGTAACGCAAAGACGAATCCAACGATACCAGATGTGTATGTTATTCTTTAGCATCATAAATATCAGTCTACGCAGCAATCAAAGTTTTGGTAGTTCATTTTTGTTATCTTGCAAATTCGGCCAACAAAAAGAGCCACATTGTCACCTGTGTCACCAAGTTGGTCTAAAGAGCTCGTCGCTATAGGCAATGCAATCAATAAACTAAATAATAATTTACTATCAAACTATCCGACTGTTAAGTCTCAATTCTAAAAGGAAAAATTATTCTTGTTGTATATCTTATATTCTACCCATCTTCGTTCTTTATCCCTAGTATTCTTTTCCCTTATCTTCAACTCGTTTGCAATTTAACGTATTACGGTACGGATTTGTTTAGTTTCAATTTTTAATGTTATTGATTTTACAAAAACATTAAAAATTTATTTTAACTATTTTTTATTTATTTTTTTTTATTTATTTTTTGGCAGATGTTAATATTTGCAATTCTTAGTGGAACAAACTGTATAATTTTTATGTAATTTAACATTTATGCTTTACTTCACCTTCATCTAATCCTTATCGATTCCTGTTTTTTTTACTTTTTTTTGCCTATTTTACTTATTTCCTTCAAGTCCTTTCTTTCGGCAACGAGAATTGTTATTGCATATTTTCATATATTACTTTAGCATTTTTAACTTAAATTTTTTCTCTTTCAATCAATCCTTTTGTTGGCAACAATATTTTTTTGTCCATTTGTATTATTTTCGAATTCTCCTTTGCCACAAAATTACTTATGACTTATGACGTAAATTTTAAATTGGCTGCGTATTAAATTTGCCTGATAAATTTTATTTAAAGCACGTACATGCATTTATCTACTTTTGCTTATGTATTGTGTGGAATATGGCTAACGTATATAGTGATTCATCTGGAATCCTTTTAAACAGATTCTTTGTCATTGCTTAATGCAATTTTAACTTCAAAGTCCCTTTCGTTGCATATTCAAAAAATATTTACAAATGAGATTGCTTTGGAGCGTAATACAATCCTTATATACAATATTTATATACACACACATCAAGTGACCCAGTCCATATCATTTTTTTTATTTCAGCAATGATTTAATTAAATTTAATAGCCGTTGGTGAACGAAATGATGAATATATATGTAATTGCCATTTTTGAAAATAAATACATACGTTCGTTGAAAATGATGATGAAAATTCAAAATTTAAAGAAGCGTAGTTTTACAGGGTGTTTGGAACCATGATGTAAGCATTTAAAGGCTTGTAGAGCACATTAAGAAAGCATTTAATAAACTTGACAGTGCGTATTTCATAACCAGCTAGATTTTTAATGGTGTGATGCACTTTAAATCCGGATAAAGAACATTTAACGCGAATCGATGCGTTCGTAATAGCATCTATGGCTAGCCAATAGATACAATTACTTAATGCGATCTGGGCCTTGCAATGAACTCACCTCGTATTTTGAGTTTATTATTTGCTGCACATTTTGTGTGGCGCGGAGACCCTTAGTATTTATCATAGTACCGCAGAAACTTAGATGTTATCGTTTGTTTTCAACAAAGAAATGTGGACCAAAAAGAGGTGATCTAATTCGAATTTTAAACAACTTTCTTTTGAATTCATCGAATCACATGGATTTAATTTCTATCCTGATTTTCAAAAAAGGCACTAAGTTATTAAAAACAAAAAAATATTAAATGAAATCTAGAGAATCGATGTTACGATATGGATTGGGTCGTAGGGTATACAATCGCTACTTCGGCTATCCAATGAACATCTCTTCTAGCGGGAAATTCCGGCTACCATTCATCCACGTTTCAATGCAAATAACTTGAATATTTTTCAGAATCCACAATCCGTTCTCAGTTCGGATAGAGCAGACGCACAAAAACAAATAGATGAGCTAATAGAACATAAATGTAAACAACTAGGAAAGAGTAATAGCGGTCACAAGGGCGGCGCGATACACCTAGAACAATGGATGAAGGGTCAATTGGGTAGTGCGGTAGTTACGTCGCAAACGGAACTCGAGGCCACCCCCGAAGAGGAGAACGTATTCGAGGTATGGACGGATGAAATGCTAAGAAAACGGTCGGAAGAGCTGCAATTGATGATCAACGAGAAGAATATCGCCGCCGATAAGGAGAATGCTAGGTGCGAAAGTAGAGTAGAGGAAATTATCATTTCGGATATCGACTGTAGTCCATCGAGGAGTACCACGTCCGAAAGTCAAGTAAGAATTTCTAAGGAAATATTTCAGTATTCCTTTTTGAAACCATCTAAATATTTTCGTTTTTATTTAATTTTTATATTGCCCTAGATATCTTTTTTTTTACATTTTGTTATTTCAGGTGACTGTTAGATCTAGCCCTGTAGTTCCTGAAACCTTAACAGTGTGCAAACAGTGCCACAGGACTTGCCTTACGAATCAAAATGGTGCTTCGATTTACGCTAGTAATAATAATTCGGAAAGAACAATTACGCCTAATAACAATCCGGATAGTAATAACGTCAATAATGACAACAAAGTTTGTACCACTAATCACGTGAACAACATTAGAAATGAAGAAGAGTGGAGGCCGCTCGTACTGATGGGCTTGAACGCTGCCAATCCAGCCACGACTTTCGTGAAGACGGATCCTTTCTCTGCGCCCGTACCTAGGATATCGATAATGCCACCGACGCCGGATTGCACGAGGAAAGTTAACAGTAGCGGGCAAAATATGAACGAGAACACTAATTGCAATTGTCAAGAAACGGCAAATGTGAGTATTACTACATGCGGGGTGAGGAAAAATGATATTTAACAAAATTTTTTGGGTGGCACTTGTCAAATTATTATTATTAATGAAATAAGCAGCCTCCTCTTAGTAAAGATCGGTAAACATTGAACGGTAGTTAATATATTTAGAAGACAGGAATTTAAATCAATCAGTTATTTATCGCTTCAATTTTTACGAGCGGACGTGAGAACGTATTGACGAAAATCGCTATCTTTATCTCTAAATAATCGGATTTCGTTGAAAAACATGTTCTCTTAATAGGACAATGGATACGCGAATAACGACAACGACAATTCTCCAGACAGTTCGCCCCAAACCGAAGACCAACCATATCATAGTTTGAATAGTTCCAATCTTACTCTAAGGCGTTTCGGGACGGTTTCAAGTCTGGAAAGGCTCGGATCGGATGATTTTCATATCGACGAGCGCGTCTGCGACGGAAATTCGAGCGACAGCGACGAAGATGACGACGACGAGGAGGATGACGACGACGACGAGCTGTACGAAGATGATGATGATGATAATAAAGGGTATTACAACGAAGCTTTCAATCATTCGTCTCTAAGAAGTTGGACGGCGCGTGCTGGTTCCTTTGTTGCTGAAAAGATGGCGATTTTCGAACGATTAGGTGAAGACTATAAGGCAGGAAGTCGCTTCTTCGAGAGGTAATTTTATACTACTTTTTCTTAGACGTTTAATTTAGAAAATGCGGCGCATTTCTGTTATTATGTCTTGAAGGTTTCGATAACAATACCGACTGGTGATAGTAACAATTGACTTTTAAAACAAAAAGAACTATAAATTGTTTTTTCCACTCATTGCTGATTGTTTTACGAATCTATAGAGATATACATATGCAACTGTACGTTGCCTCTGATTGTCCTAATGGTGTTACTCGACGGTAGTGTGCTTCTTTGTTCTGTTCGACAAAAAAGAAAGAGTATTGCTCTCACACCTAAAAAGATAAACTTAATTCATAAGACACGAGTAAAAAAATTAAAAGATAGTAGTTTTCAAAATTTAAGTAAGTAAATTAAATAAATTGGGAGTTGAATGTAGGCCTTTACGACCGTAATCCATAGTAGAAATGGTTTTCGGATGTTGTCGCGTAATTAATATTGTACTGGTGTCGCATACCAGTCTTTAAAAATCTTCTGAAAAAGCTGATAGCATGATCGGCGAAAACGTCAAGTAAAATATTAATTACGCGAAAACACCCGAAAGACAGTTCTTCTATGGATTCCGGTCGTGAAAACCTACACAATTCAAGAAGAAAAGTAGAAATAAAGAAGGAGAAGAGGGAAGGAAGGTGTGAACGACGTATGAGCTTGAAATTAAAATAATGGTAAAGCAAAAAAAAAAAATGGAAAACCACGAAAGTCTAGGGAGGCAATCGCGGCTACATAACAGGGCCGCTTTTTTAAAATATTAACAGAAAAGGAAAGAAAAAATGATCGATCCAACAACGGTTACTGTTGGCAACCTTCTATATGTTCCAATTCAGTAAATGACCTACTCCAATATTTTACTGGATTCGATGGAGTCTTAAGTTACCTGCAAGTACAAAAGGACAAGCAAAAGAAAGCGATATATAATAAATGCAATTATATCTAAGAAAAGTCGGTAAGCGACAAGGTGTGGCATTATGTAGACATGGTTGGATACCCTCTAAAGCAGTCACGCTTTTAGATCGAAAAGGTAATCATGAAGCGCTTGATTCTAACGAGAGTCCCTAAGAGGACGTACAAAAACGTTCATCCGGTCGAACATACGCGTATTACTTCTCCAAACGATTTGAGGCAAGTCTTAATAACTACCGATTTTTTTTATAAAACACAATCCGTTACAAAATTGAATCGCCTCTTGGATTCAGCAAAACACACATGTTATACCCTTAAAGAATGGGTCGGTATTGTGCGAACTCACGTACATTTTGCATTCTGATGTTACTTCGTAAGTAAATTTTCAAGCTATAATATTCGTAGCTTATTTTTGCTTAGATATCTAAGAACAACGGAATCGCAAATGAATGGCGGCGAGGAAGCTCAGGAAGAAGAAACGTCAGGTGCCACTTCTGGAGAAGATGTATGGGGCACGCCCACTAGTGGTGGCGAAATGGACGATCCGTTAAGCTCCCCAAACTTCGACGGGAGAAAATCGGTTAGCGCCTAATGAAAATTTTGCAACCTTGCATGGCTTCAATTGCATGCGTCTTTATTTTACAATACATCTAACCACTTAAAATGTTATATATTGTTACCTGTAGCCTAACGATGATTCTATATCATCCAACGATGATAATACAGAGTTAATGATGGATGAGCTCCTGATGACGCCTCCGGTGACGAGTTCGAATATTCGAGGATTGTTACCTCGCCGTACCTTAGAGCCTCTTATGGAAGAAGAATATTCCGATACGTATACTTCATCATCTTCGTCATCTACGGAAGATACTCAAACCGACCCGTCAGGATCTCCAGAACAGGTAACTATTAAAACATGATACTTTTTTTGAAACTTTGACTTGACAGCGATTCGTTGAAATAAATGGAAACATCAACTAAGTATTTAAAACATTGCCCGTATTTAGCTGGGTCGTAGGGTTAGCTGACGCATGTGTAGATACCGATGCTGTGATCGTACGATCTGTGCGAAATTAATAAATTTAAGATAAATTTATTTATAAGACAATTTTATTTTCGCAAATGACTTGAATAGATAGTATAAATAGTTGTAACAGCTTCATTTTATTTTAGCAATAATAAGAATTATGTTTGATTTACATTGTGGGCAGGGCAACGAAACTGGAAATGCTGCTGACGTATGTTCGACTGCTGCAGAAAATCCGGCCCGCCCGACGATAAATTCCGAAAAGTTCGGTACGCTAATACCAACACATCCGGCGGAAGAGCTGTCGGTGGCAGTGGCGGCTCCGGCGGACGTATCCCTGCCTTCCTGCAATTCGACACCTGTTCCGCCCGATCGGTTTCCAAAGATCCATCGGTCCGCAAGCTACCGGCACATCATCGAAGCGGAGGACGAGTGCTCTTCGATGACCCAGCCGGTCCCGTTTTTCACCCGTCTGAAACCGACGATAAAGTTCGTAAATATTGAGAAGATACCCCGATCGAAGGGTGTAAAACTGTAAGTGTTCGTAGCATAAAGCTAGCTGGTTAAAAGATGTACACTTTATGTTTCAATACATCCATTCCTGAATATTGTAACCGAATAAGCTAGTGAAATCGGCTCTTTCATAGATTTGGCTAATTTTCTGTTTTGAAGTAGCTTTATGTACAATATTAAAGTTTAATAAGTTTCAACTGTACAACGTCAAATAATTGTTGAAAAAAAAAAAACAAAGAGAAACCTTTTTCGGCAAACTGTGTTGCATTGTTTTTTTTGTTGTACGTTGTAGTAGTTGCTGTTGACGATTATCTGTAATATTTTGAGGATCCTAGACGTGCCTTAAGCAAGTCAAAAAAAATAAGCAAATACTTTGATTCATGTGGTTTACACAATAAATCAAGTTTTGCTGTAGTCATAGTAAAGTCTTGAACGTTGTTAACCTATCTGTAAAGTAAATTATTTAACAAAGTAATTGATACAATGCACTTATAACTTATTTTATAACTTGTAAAATATAAGTTCGATTTGTATACGTCCATGATTTTAAAAGTACCCCTTCTCTTTATAGAGCTTTTTTTTTATTATTATATCAGAGATTAGGGGTCCCGATGACCATCATAATAACCCGATTACATTTTATATATTTCAGGCTAGAATTTTTTAATATGAAACGCGAACGCAAGATCCATGAATCGTTTGGTACAAGTGGAAAACACTTGATCAAACTGTACACCAAAGAAGAATACATCACGGACGACGCATCTATGTCATTCACGGATAAACCACTATCACCACGAAGATTAAAGGTGTACTTTTTTATTCTAATAGTAGCATAGAAAGCTTAATTTCATGAAAAAGTAAGATACAACATCAGTTTTGTAAGTTCATAGTTAGTAGATTAAAGTACAAAATTACTTAATGCAGCTTAAGGCATCAAATCTCTCTCGGGGCAAAAAAAAATTGAAAAGAGAAATAATATTTATAAGTACCAAAAACTTTTTCTAGCTAAAAAAAAAAGAATAACGATACCATTCTTTTGAACGAAGAAAATATATTTTCCACGTTAAGGCAAAAATATTGTCTACTGAGCTGCTAAATTGGAATCTGTAATGATATTGCTACAAATACTATTAGAATTGATCATAAAGCAACTTAATACTGTAGTTCCAGTTCAACAGTACCGTACAGTAATCGGCATCAAGGCGACCAGTTACAAAAAGGCAAAAGTTACAAAGAGATAGATAGTTAGGCACTACTTTCTATTACTTTCCGGTATGTTAATTAGAGGACATAAATAGTTCCTTTTTTTTAGCCGATACGAAGAATTTTCACCTACTGCTCGTGCGAGAGGTCCCGAAAGCTTATGCCTTAATTTACGCTAAAGATAACTGGGTCGATATTTAACGACCCGTTAACGTACATAAAACGAAAATATAAAACAATACAGTAATATTTTATACACTTGCGTACATCTTGTTTCTTATAGGATAAACAGCTGGATCGGAGATTCTGGAAGCAGTTGAACAAACGAAGAGGACACAAACCGCTACAGCTATCGGCCTAGCAATTCGCTAAGTAACAGCGTCGGCGTATCAGTTGAAACTTTACTACCCGAAGTCAAGATCCAACCTTTCGTAGTGTTATTACAAACGTATAAATTACCATGTACCACGAAAAGTAGTTATTTCTGTTAACTAAGTACTTTATGTCTCAATATATTTTCGAATTAACGGCTCAATTATGTGATAATGGTGCTTCATCTAAGAGTAGAGATGTTTACTTTCCTACGTCCGCATGTACACCCTTTCGACGCGATATTTCTAATCTGTTTCTAACGAGTATGTAGTTGTTATACATCATTTCATTGATATGGGGAAGGAATAAAGCTATCTTACAGAAGCTAGCATATATGAACATTGCTGTCCCTCAACAGTAATGTTTGCATCTTCAGCTCTTAAACCTCGGTAACTATGTGTTCCTTCGCCATATCGTTTTAGTAATCAAAACGTGTATTTTTTCCATTTATGCAAGCATTCAAACCAAATCTAAGTCGTACGTATCGCATCGTGCACCGTCTGCTTTAAAATTAAAAAGAAATGGGCTCTAATGTTCTAAACTTAATTATGTACTTGTTAATTCTTAAATTAATAATGAATACCTAGTATATACGTATCATCTAATTTTGAATGGTATTATCGTTGAAGAACATTATTTACTTTAATTGTGGAAAACGTGTAAATCAATCATCAATTGTAGAATATTATTGGTTCTTATTTATTTAGTTTTTCTTTTAGTATTCGACTACGTCGTGTCCATTAAGAATTTATTGCATAGTATGGATTGTATAAAGTTCAACTACGTAAGCAACTAAGAAATCCGTCACAATCTCTTGTGATAAATACTTAAATAAAAAAAAAACATTTTGTATACTGTTACAAAAGATAAAAAAATATTAATAAAAATATTATGACCTGAGTAGAGTTTTCTTTGCTTACGTTAACCCACTTCATCCACACTACAATCTTAATGTTATAGCATTTAAATGCGCTATGATCTTGTGCCGCGACAAATATTATTCAGCCTCGAGCACCCTCAGATTTACAATTTCCCGATTCATTTCCGAGTCTGGAACGGCTCATATAGCCGAGATCGCCCTTCCGATTCCTCTCTTTCTGTACATGTACGCGGAAAAGGGATTACTGGAAACCAGTAATAATTACTTGGAGGAAGTGAAAGAGAATATGTTTTACAGCCAAATCGCCTTCTTGACAACAATATTAAATTACAGAAAGCTGTTGCCTGTCCTAAATAAGTGAATAGTTTTTATTTAAAGCAGTAAGCGTTTTGAGATAATATCTTTGGACTCAATCGGATGCAAGAGAAAAAAAATGTCTTATGCGAAATAATAAATAAAAATAGTACACTTAAGAAATTCTACATTCTTGCGAATAGACATTCTTTTTTTATGTGTGGGGTTTTGTTCGGTAAATATATCTCCAGCCAACGATAATCCGGGAAGCGACAATGCTACTTCTCTGGGCTCTGATACCTTCCGACCGTTGATTTTCATATTTGAAGTAACTTCTTTCAACAAACACGTACAAAATATCCTGATTTTTGTCTTCGCAATGATTTCGCAAGTTAAATATCGCTTTTTATCCGGCTCGATCCGGCTATCTTGTGTTAGGTTGACCTCTACTCTGACAGATGCGTTAATCAGTTCGTTTTGTCAAAAGTTGCCGGTTAAATTGTCAAAAAATTTACCGTCATCAAATATGTATTTAGTTTTCGAAATGTGAATGCGGATAAAATTTACAATATGTTAAATCGAGAAAATTTTGAGTTGAGATTATGAGTAAAAGCAACAAATGTCCCATAGATTCATCTAGTTCGAGCGAAAAGTGTTTCGGAAATTACCAACACCGTCCACACGCGCACCACGCTAGTAGGACCGACAATCCGTTGTCGCATATTTGCAGATATTTAGACGTAACCGACAGTCGAAGATCGTCAAAAGATAATGTGGAATTGGCATTAGAAGTTGAGATTAACGAAAGTCTCAAACATGTCCTTACCAATCCCGATTTTAACAGTTCAGATCTGCTAGACGTTACGATAATCAGACCTTCAGATTCGGACACGACACACGAAACCACAGTCGCTCTCAATAAAGATGAGGTAAGAGACTTCATATCATTGGTGGAGCAACACCACAAACATCAGAAAGAGCCTAATCACGTTGAGAAGTCGAAGGAAATTCGGTCTAAAAATGCAGATAATACCAACGAAGTCGCTCACAAAGATAAACCTCAGAAACATCGATCGCATAGGGGCAATAAATCTGAGAGTAAGCACAAGAAAGATGCCGAACACCTAGGAGAATTACAGGAACATGAAATTGACGATAAGAATGATAAAATTGGTGACGATGCGAAACATGTTTACGCTGCAATGAACACCTTCGAGAGCTTGCGTCATTCACTACCTTGCACAAATAAAGATAGGGATAACAGTAAACCAGGAACGCCTTGTATGTGTCAACACTGTGGAGTCGTTGGCGTGTTAGTACAATCACAGAAAGGACCTGTAGCATCTTTTCCACCACTCGAGCAAACTTCCACGCATCAAACTCCACGTAGATCCGTTAGACCAAGATCAGATGCCACTTCACCAAGACGCGACATCAAGCGACGATTAGGAGAAATAAAAAGGAAACAATCTACAGATCAAATGCAATTACTGCGCGAAATTAGTGCCAGGATAAAAAGCTTGGAGAAACGCATCGCGATACAAGAGGAAACTGCGGTTCCCAGGGAGTATTTAAAACATATTTTACACAAAATCCTAACGCAGTACAATAATTTCAAAGTACCACCAAACCAAGCAGTCATGAAGTTAAAAAATAATGCAACACAGTATTCCATGAGAAGTACCGCTGAATGCGTTACTCATAAGAATCCGAACAACACGAATGCGGATAGGAAGAAGAAGGAAGAAGATAGTAGAAAATGTTTTCAGATTCACGCCGTTCTGGATGATCATCCGAAGTGGCTAGATAATTCCAAAAGTAAAGAGAACGAAGGAAAATCGAGTAGTTCGACAAAAGATAATGTAAAGTATTCTAAAGACCACTTGTATTGGTTGTGGGGCGAAGAAATAGTGAAGCCAGGTTGCGACTTGAAGAATAAAATATTAAAACTGCTGGAGGATAAGTTAACAAAAGATAATACAACTACTTGCGATACTAGCAACCAGTCAGAACCTATTAAATCGCCAGAAAACCACACACCACCACCCCCGGTGCTTAATCAGGCAGAGAAGTCGAATTTTGCTTTCACCAACGAAGGAATTAAAGTTGAAAAAGATGAGAAGACAATTTTTCTGAATAACGTACCACACGACACAAAACTTCCGCCAAATCAATTTAACTACTTATTACAAGGTACCACGCAATTGCCAATAACTGATAACATTAAGGATGATAATTCAACGTACAGTAGACCTGTGCGCGAGCCGCCGTTACCAACTAACGTAAATAGATTTAGCAACTTTAGGAATATAACGCCGAAATCGAACTATCCTTTCGACCTGAAAAAGACAATCGACGATTCAACATTTAGAAAGAACATCGAGGCCCAGAAAGAAAAGCACAGAGAGAAACCGCCACCAGCGCCCGTCGAAGAAAAATATTTTAACGCCTACGCTACTCACAGCATAACAACGGAATCGCAAGCCTCCATGAACTTTATCTTACAAAAACTGAAGAATAACGCCAAAGTTTTAGAATCGGGATTGCCGAGGGAAAGAGAGCTACAGCTGGAGACTGCATTTAAGATACCTGATACCAAGGAACATGCATTTTCCGTGATTAAAGAGAACTTAAACCGTGGAGGTTTTCGTCTAAAGAAGGAAGCAGCTCCGATCGGCGAAGCGGTGGATGTTAAGTTTGTAAATCCTAAAATAAGACAATGGTCAGAAGAATCCAGTACGTCAGAAGATAGGATGCTGCGTCAGAAGGCAAAAACAATGACTGACAAGAAGGCTAGCGTTACTTTGGAAAGAAAGGAATCACTAATCTGTAAGTATTGGTTGTTATAAAAATAGATCTAACCTCCTGAAGGAATCATATGCAAACCCGTTGGACGTCGTACCTTTGAAAGTAACTGCAACATCTATTTTCTAAAGATCTGAAAATTTTGACGAATTTCAAAATTCAATTTAAACATTAATATTTACAAACATGGAGTTATTCGATTAAGAAAAAATTGATGTTTTAAACAGCAACAACACTTTTAAGTCATTCAAATTATTCAGTACGTTCAGTATTATTAATATAGTCTAATATATTACATTACAGATAAACTGGATTTTCTAAAAAATCTAGCTAGGAACAAGAGTACCGATCAATCGCGCGTTTTAAATAAAATTTGGAATCAAGCGAAGAATACAGCCAAATCTAAAAAAGACGCTGTTTACATCAAGATACCGTTCAAAAACGTTAACGCCTGCGAAAACCAAAATAATTTGATCGAAATGCATTTGACCTTAGAAGAACTAGAAACGGTAGTTAAGGCCACCAACAAGATCCCATCCACCCCGCAAACATCACAGCATCACGTACATGTACAATCTTACAAATCTACGAGTGAGATCGACTTCGCGCAAAGGAAGCACGAAGAAATGAAGTACGCGAATAGGATACAATTGAGGCGAAGACAATTATCCGCCAAAACTAATAGGAATAAAGATAGAAGAATATTTATATAGGGTATTCACTTTTGTGCATTGTCTTCTATTCGCATTAGGTAGTAATGTTCCTTTTTTGTTTTTAATTTTGTTTTAAAATAACGATTATGTTTTTTTTGATCCTTTGTATATTAGAATCTTTTTTATATGTACATTATATATTTGTCTCGTCTAAAGTTCAGCACTTACTCCTATTGAAGTGCTGAAATCGTCACTTTTCATTATTAATAATCTTACATCTTATCCATGCCAAAATTATAATATTTGCTTTAACATTTCAGGCATGGCTGTCCACTATGCTTTGACATAATTCTCTACTATGCCCTTAGCAGCATCGCCGACTTTTAAGATTATTGCTGCCCCAGGAATTTCCAATGGCTTTCTATTTTTCTAGAAGGTAGAGTTCACCCAGAGTTGCATGTTAGATTCATGATACTGAATTATCAGATAACTGAATGCTACAGGATGCAAGTATTATAAAAATGATAAAACGATAAAATGAAATGCCGACTATAATGCACGGATTTAATTTATATATTTTTAAGGTTTCAAAATGAAGTAGAATGAAAAGACAATAAAGTTTTTATAATAAAGATATCGTTTGTATACTTATTCTACCAATATGACCTTAATTCTTAATGCCCGTCAGCATAGGCGTTGCGAATGATAAGTTGTGTTTGAATATTTTTGGAATGTTTCAATTTTCTCATTGATTAAAATTTTAAGTTTTATTCAAACGGTTATTCGTAATGGCTAACTATGCAATACCTCATACAGTTAATTCTATTAATTCACGTTGAAGACTCCTATATTTATTTGGGTGTGATTAGAACGATTTGGCGTAGATGGCACCAGCAGGATGTGCCCGTTTACATTTTTATCGCGCACTTACGCAAATACAGGCTTGCCAAACGTATTTAATTCTATAAATTTTTTCAAGTAGAATCAATGTCGGTGTAGTAGTTGATTAATAATCTTAGTAAAACAGCGATTCTGCACAGGGCGCAATTGATATAAATTAAATATGAATCAACAAATACGTTGTTAGGAAGAGAGCATTTAGGATATAAACGCATAAAACAATCCATCTTGTACATCGATATGTTTTATTTAAAATTGCACCATTCAACGGGGCCGTTACTTTCAATATATTTGTTCTACTTGGAACATTTTCTAAATTGCTTATTTTCTTGAAAATTTTTACGGGTGGGTCATTAAAGATTGAATAATTAAATGGAATTCAAAAAGAAAGATATAATAATGAGCAATTTTGAATAACAAATCATTCTCGCCAGGAATGTACAACGAATATTTACATTGCAGAGAGTTCTTTTTCTTACTTTTAATTTAAAAAATAGTGAACATGTACTTATGACGTTTTACTATTTTGGAGCTGTCCGAAGAGCGTGTGCGATGGATGTTTATAAAAGTTCGTAATCAATGGAAAAAAGTTGTAGTATTTTAACCAAATATGTACGAGAATGATATGGAAAGTTCCCATATTTGGAGGCAGATGGCGCTTCGCGTCAAAATCTGCATTACCGACTATAAATACAATTCTTTAATCTACATTGTCGAGGTGACTACGAACGATATGATTAATAGAGTTCATGATATCGCTAGGTGAAGATTGGAGGGATTGCATCGCAATTGAACATGTGCACAAAAAAATATCTTTCATAAAAAAATGAATGTAACAACGTTATTGGCAAGATGGATACCTAGTACTATATCTTGGTTATTATTGACAATCAATTATTTTCTTGCAATCATTTACGCAGAGAATGATAAAAATTAAAACATAGGAAATGTCTCAACTCAACCTCATCGAGGGGAAACGGAGACAGAGATAAACATTGACAAACTAATATCAGGCTTCTAGTTCGTTTACCTTTTCTTTATTTTAATTTTTATCAATTTTTGATTTACTCTTTTAAATTTATCAATCCGGATCATCATTCATTTTTCATATATTGAAATTCAACTCTAATACTTAATTTTTGGTAATGTGATTTCGATTGATATCATGTTTGATGTAAATTCTGGTGATTGATAAGCCGAAACTGCTCGTAGAGACAATTTTAAATAAATTTGTAAGTAGCAAAGAGGAGTCTTGAATTTTTACTTTAATATTGCAAACCTTGCAGCATTCACTGTCTGCGAACATTTATTATGTACTGAATATTCTTTTATATTATTTTTCCACATTACAATTGCAAAGATTAAGTCTGCGCATGACGAAATGGTATAAAATGATAACTTCAAATGGTCAAGATCGGAGACGTCGTGATTCAAAACCGATTCTAACGCAAAATAAGCACTAAAATAATCAAGTAATAACCGGGAAAACGACAAAATACATCAATATTCAATCAAATGTCGTTCAATTTTCTTATATTTTTCTGTCAATATGCCCGGTGTAAATATTGCTTGTAATATTGGTAATCAATTGGGTAGGTATTTGCTGATCTTTCGACTTAGCGTACACTTACCATCGCTAACTTGCTTCAAGGTAATGGCAGCGGTGAAATGAAATTTGAAGTTGCCGAAAAGGAAGAAGTGTCAAGTTTGGCCAATTGTATAGCTAGCGAAATTGTTAATGAAATTTTAGAAAACGCCTTGGACATTGCCACGATGAGGGGAGTCCCTGGTGAGTGTTAATATTTAATATTATTTTGTGGTTTACGGTGCGAAGATATGATTGGACAGCTAATCATTGCTGTTTGCTATTAATTAGGATATTTCCTTGCGTGTCATTTTTCAATTTTTGGTTTTTATTTATATGGTTTATTATAATAATTTAAAATCGTCAGTTCTACCAATTTTGCTATCTCGTTGGCTTATTTTCATTACCGTTCTCACCGTTAACATGTTGCGTTCGATTTTTATCCCGAAAGATATTTGTACAAGTAGCCCTACTTTAAACAAGACAAAAGACAAATACCGGCCTGTAACATAAACCACGTACTTACGTATTATCATCACTACCGAACGAAAACATTAGAAATAGGCTCGCTAACATTGACTAACTTTACATACGTACAAATTTTGAGCGAAGATGTTATTTATATGTCGGCACTAGTTGTTATGTATGCATATAGTACGGGTAGGCAAGGCCTTCCATTTGATAGGGCTTATATTCTGTTTAAAGTTCAATTAAAGGTCAAAATAACATAATTGCTCCTGCTTGGTAGATATCAATAATTCTATTAGCTTCTGTTTGAACTATTTTAAGGTATAGAATGCGATACGATAGCGTTTTCGGTCGACGATGGAATCTGCACCTTCGCTAATAGCGGTCTGAATCAGAAAATGACCAAGCTCGACGCTGTCGAAGAACTAAACGACGAATGTCCCGATATTAAGGACATAATTGACGGTCTGAGCGGCATTCACATTTCTAAAAGCATCGGCAAAGCCGAAGAACCTTTGCGTCTGGACGTCGAGATGAAGCGACTGCTGAGCGAAATGATGTCGCCGCCTTACGATATTGTAAATTACGAAACGCTCGTGAGGAAGGACGGAGTTGGAGATCAACCGATTGACGACTTTCTCGTTTGTGACGGTGAGCCGGCCGACCAGCAAGATGACGACTGTCTCGTTGATGTTGAGAAGACAAAGATCGTCGAAAAGAAGACTCGCGTAACCGATTTGGTGATGAATTCGAAACAGGTGCTATCGGAATACTTGATGTCGGATGAATCAAGGAAGCAACAAGAGGACTGGGAGGAGAAGAACGAGAAAGTAATTCAGGTAATCGAATTGGATTACATAAAACCGGAAGAAAGCGCGTTACTAAAAAAGAGAGAAGGTACAAAGGAGGAGAGCCAAGAAAAAGACGATGAAGAAGAAGAAGAAGAGGAAGCAGGAGATACTTTTACGGTACATATCGAGAACGATAATATGGATAGCGTTGACCTCGGCATTCCCAAGCGAGACGCCGATATCACAGCTGCAAAACCAGAAGGAGGAGGCGAAATTTTTAAGGAAAATCCTAATATGGAGAAACCTGAAACACCTGGTGCGTCGACCTCTAAAAGCAGTACTTTAGATACTGCAATGGCGAAAGAGATTTGCAAAAGGAAGTTCGAAAATTTGAGGAAGAAGAAGTGGAATATTAATTTGAAATTTTGGGGATTTGGTAAGAAGAAATCGAGAGATAAGGAGGAGGAAGCGAAATACGTGCCTATGGAGAAATAATGTATGCATTTTATGTAAATAAAGAATATTTTTGTGATAATGTGTAATTTTTGCATTGATTTCTTTTGTCTAAATTAAAAAAAAAATTTTTGGGTGAGCCACCTTCTTTTTACATTTTGACAACTTTCATCTGTAGAGGTACAAAAGTAGAGAGGCTACAAAAAAGGTATGATTTCTCTCTATTCATCTATATTCGATTCATTTAGATGCATTCAAAAACGATAGCAGCACTTGCCAATGTCTTACAAAATCGGGAAAGTTGTTTGTTGACTCCGCACGATTTGTCTCCTTTCAAGTTTGTGTATGGTCTCATTCCAGAAGCGACAACGTTCTACATTTAGTAAGATTTTTTAAAATTTATCGCTTGAAAGCACGATATTATTTAGTCGTAACTTTTAAACGAGAACTAAAGTGAAACAAAAATTAATCGGAATGCGACGGCTATCTATGTTTTTAAAAAAACCTGTAGGTATAATGGTAGAGAGACAGTTTGGACCAGAAGACTTAAAAATATATTTTTTATTGTAGGTATATGTAGTATGTCCCCTATGAATCATAGTATTACGAACATACTGTCGCTTGCCAAGGATCTGGATTATCAAACAACACACAGGTTCATCAAACTATCCTAACGTAAAATTTTATCCGCAGAAATTTTGTCGTTACTTTAAGGATGGCGGTCGTGTTTCGTTTGAATAAATCGAATGTTCGTTCATTTGCAGGTCGAAAAGCATCATAATTTAATTACGAGATACAATCGGCACAAAATTAGCAAAAAGGTAACCTACGCGTGTAATCGATACTTTTCTTAAGCCCAGACGTCCTAGAAATATTTCTGAATACCACGCGATGCGATGTTTGCAGCACCATTCACGGTACTCCCGATAACAGTTATTAAGGATTTCCATTTTTATTTTCTGATCTTGACCACTGTTCGTGTGGATATTTTTGGAAGATTTCTTAAGGCTGGTGCATACATTTGGGCTTATTCACAGGCGGAGAGCAAGTCGTTTTAACTTACCGTGTTGCCAAACTTAGCCTATCTTAACGCTTTCTTTTCCATTGAAAAACGACACAACGAATGCAGCGCCATCTGCTTATATAAAACCGACGCTCGCCAATACTCTGGGTCCCATTTCTTGTGTTAATTTACTGGAAGCCGAACTTCGTCTCGAAAAAACATAAAATGGTATGTCAAAGCATATAACGCTTACGCTAAAGCTATTGTTGCTGTAAACGCTTTTAACGATTGTAAATTATAATTTCTTTGGGAAAGCATTATTATTAAACGCAATTCAATTTCACTGTAATTCTGCGCTAATAAGCTTTTAGACGGTTATTCTTTTTTTTTTTGTTATTTCGAAGGAGATAATTGAATTTCTTTTCTCTTGATTTGTAGGCTGATCTCAGTGCCAAGGATGTAGAAAGTAAGTGCAATATCAAATAATAATCGTGCATCTCTATGAGCTATTATCTAATACTTGACGTGAATCAACTCTACACTTACATACATGGACGATAAATAAGATACTACTAGTGCGCTATTTTTAAACGAAAGCTTATATGGTGCGGTGTGTGATTTCTTTTGCGTCTGAAAATAATTTCGGGACTCTTGAACTATATTTAAATCGTACTGCCGAGCTATGCGGTAGTTAGCGTGGCCTAATTAATATATTGTTTAAAATAAAACGGTTCGCGTTGCCTTCCTAATAATTGCCTATTCTATACAAACAAATAAAAATGTGCAGTTTAGCTCTAGGGTGTTCTATTTACGCGTCATTATTAACAAGTCTTTTTATCACGCCTTTAATGGAAATTGCACGAATTGGTGTTATTTTCAGGGAATTGATACTTTTTTAAAATTAAACAGTGCTAATTCACGAAATAACTTCCCATATGTGTAACACATTTACCGCTCTTCTAATCTGTTGAATGAATGTCTTAGTTAAATTGAAACTTAGGCAAAAGGTAATGATGATTTTACACATTAGCTAGATGATTTTTTCATATTGTTAAATGTATGTATAACAATGGAAAGAGAAAATCGAAATAATGATGTACGTACAAAATTAATGGTCTTCAATTAATTTTGAATTTATAATAAATATTTTTGTACAAATTTTTTTATAAAATTTTATAACTTTATAATAAAATATTTTTTTATAAAAATTTATACAATCAACATGAAAAAAAGAAATTGAAAAAGGCTGCCGTGCAAAGAATTCTTATCTTTTTGTTTAGCAAGGACTGAAAGTACATGCTTGATAACTTATGGCTCTAAATTATATAAGATAAACCTATTTTCAGTTTTATGCATATTAGGTTTTTTCTTTTTAATTTGAAACGATTCCTGCACATATATACGCGTATATATACTAAGCTTATTCACCTCGTTGGGCGAGTACCACAGAAAAAATTATGAATAAGAATGTTTTCTTCATCCTACAACAATTTTTGGTCACGATAGATATGATTCCCTAAAAATCTTCTGTTCACGATGTCGAATCGAGGTTAAAATTAATGAAAGGGCGACTTGTATAACGCGCAATACGTTTTCGCAACCATTGCTGGAACCTGATATTAAAACTTTATCAGTGCGCCGGGTTGGTTTGGTTTTTAAAGATGGGTACCTACTTCACAAACGAACGTTTGACTGCTGTTGCGCAAGTAATATGTTGTGGATAAAAATATATTGGGGAATCTTGGAATTGAAACGATTTCATTAAAATTGGCATTGACCGATATCTACTTTTTTTTAAGATCTAGACAACTTATACTGTTAAGCGTAGAATTACCATTGCATACATATGACTTATGTGGCTTTAATCTCTTTTTAATTTATTTTCCTCTGAATAATTAGTTCATATGATTGATTAAATATTTTTGAACATAAAAGCTTATTTTACCAAAACGTGCAAAAGATCACTATGTTTCTGTTAGGCAACAAATATTCTTTGTTATCGATTATGTTGTAACTATATAAACTACAATATAATTTATGTAGCAAGACAGATTACTTCTACCGACAAAAATACAGGGTGTCGCGAGGAACGGGTCTAATTCTAAGAGTCTATTGTACGAGCGAAAGTAACGTAAAGAAATTCTAATGTCTTTAACCGATTTCCATTTGGTTATAAATGGTCCAAAATTTTCGCTTGTTTTCTAGATAATATAACTTAAATAAAATAAAAATATTCTTAATTAACTGATCACTGAGTTACGCGTACGGGGTTAGACCCAATCCTCCTGACTCGTCCCGTAAGTTCAACATTTTTGCTAGTTTCTTTAGTTCTTATATCATTTAATAGTTCCATTAAATTCCATTTTAGTCAATTGAAGCTGTATTGTATCAGACACAATACTTTGACAGCAATAAAGTTTTTTTTTTTAATGCGGTGAAGTATTTTATCCTTTTCTGTACTCCGAATTACGTTTTTCTAAAGCGTTTTCGTAATAATTGAATATGTTTCATCAATACTGAACTACGAAGCTTTTTAATAAAAATATTCGCATTTTACTTTAGGTTCATTCAAAATTTAAAGGATTGTTGGTTTAAACTTATGCATTGCTTAATATCCTGGACTTTACTTTAATTACTTTAGCAGTATTTAATAGAAAAAGAAAAAAATTAGAGAGATTAACTGCAGAAAAGGACCCGGTAACCAGCTACAAATATAATAATGCAAATTAAGAAAATAAGAAGTGATTTATATTGTTCCAAGCTCCAAGTTAGGTGAAATATAAGCGCAAGTAAAATAATTTACTACTAGTTTAACAACGGTACTAATGTGTAAAATAAGTTAAGAAGAGCTGCGAAATTTCGTCCACAGGATCTTTCTAATCTATTTTTGTTGTCGAGGTTAAACATTGTACAGCGTCTGTTTTACGATACGTGGCCGTAATTTCCAGCTCTAGTAACGAGTAATATCTTTCTATTTTCTATTATCTAATTATGTAATTTAATGATATTTCTAATATAATAAAGGGGCGACATTCGTCTTTGGTATTTACGACTTCGTTGGAGATGGCAACATCGACGCCGTTAACCTTGGCGATTGCCTTCGTGCCCTCAACCAGAATCCAACATTGGCGACTATCGAGAAATTAGGTGGCACCAAAAAGAAGAGTAAGTTCTAATAGGAGATAACATTTCAGCATCGATGTCATTAATATAATTTTATAGATGAAAAGAAACTGAAATTGGACGAATTCCTGCCAATTTACAGCCAGGTTAAGAAAGACAAAGAACAGGGTACCTATGATGATTTCCTTGAAGCTCTGAAGACATACGACAAAGAAGAAAACGGCACGATGTTGTCCGCTGAATTGTCAAACATGTTCCTTGCTTTAGGTAAATTATCTAGCGTTCTTGTAAAATCCTATCTATTCTAATACCATCTATTCTTTAATCTTTTTATTGGAAGCATGCCATGTCCATAAAAAATTGCGTGATCATAAGCTTCTCTTATGTGAAAAAGAAAAAGATTACAAATGTTTATTCAAAGAGTTAATTCTTCAGATTTTTGCTGTTCTAATATCATACCTACTCGTATGGCGCAAAGTATAAACACACGTGGCAAGCTTAAATCTACGTATGTAATAGATATTTCCGCTATTCGCTTGGCACCAATGTAAAGTGCCAGTTACTAGTGGTTGTACTATTTTCGTCCTAAGATTTCGCGATTTCACCAACTACAGTTGCTTTAACATTTAAACCGTTAAAAATTCGAAGCGGAGGCATCAATGCAAGCAACCCCAATGCTTTTTATGTAATTCAACATCTTCTTTTTCGCAGTTAGGATTTTTCTTATTTGAAAATTAAATCTCGTAAATGAGAAAGATAATATTCTACGACTATACAGTGTGTCTGCTTATAAAGTAATTCTCTTTCTGAGCAATTTAGAGAAAAACTTTTCAAATAAAAGAAATGTTCAGGTGTCACAGCACACGATACAAGTTTGGCTTTTCCATTTGAATAGGCTGTATGTAAAGACACTTTTAGTTGTCTCTCTTTAATACATATCAACTATATTTGTTATATATACCCCATCTGCCTAGAATCTGAGATTGTAATTGATTTTTGTGAAATACTGCCTTATTTAGATGCTAATCCCTTAAATATACTCGCTAGAGCGGTGTTTTTAATTTTATTGCATTTCGCAAAAATGTTGGAATTTCGTCAGTTATCTCAAAAATTAAATGAATATTTATGAGGATTGAGACACTAATCGAGGAGAGGCATCCAAGACAGTAATTATATAACGTAATAGAATCGTGTGCCGTGGAAACTGAACACGCAGTATACTAATCTTATTTTGCAGCAGTTTTTTCCGAATATTTTTTTGAATATTTTAACTCTAAATTGCTCAGAGAAGGTATTATCAACCACCCACAAACTAGGTAGACAAGCTATGTTAAAAGTTAGTTTGTATTTGACGTAGTCTATTTGATCATATCCTTTCTAAACCTTTGTTTAGTAGCTGCACCGATTTATTAATATTTCGAAGTTCGAAGTTCCAAATTTTTCTCGTTAGTCAAACAAACAAACGTTAACGCATGCCATATATTACATCCATGGTCGACATCAGTCGATAAATGTCAGTAAATGCTGTCACATAAAGTAAATAGGATATTAACTTTGATTTATGTATGTGAGGATTGAGGAATACTTTGAGGTGTCGTAGTGCTTGTAAAAAAAAAAAACATGTGATATTAGTAGTTATTTATTCTATTTCGTACTTTGATTAAAAGTATGTTCAACCTAATGCCTTTGTTTTAACTGTATTTTTTCTATTTTTTTTTGCATACTGCAGTATTTTTCCATATTAGCAGCAGCTTTTTTTGTTTCATGCTTAATTTAGTACTTTTGACAAATTTCAATGGCTTTGTGATCAGAAAAAGAAATATTAGAGTCAAGTGTCCGTATTTGGCAAAGAATAGGGAGCGATTTTCTTTAAATGCTTGGTTGTCAGTTCGTTTCTCAGCCAATGCCGCCAACTTTTGGTCACAAATTTATTGCCGTCGCAATTTTTGTTCAGGAGTACACAATTTCTGAATCTAACGTACTGAAATCTTATTCAATCCTAAAACTTAATGTGAGATCTTTAAAACTATAGTTCTTCAGCGCCAATCACTGAAACCTTTATTATTCGATTTGCTAAGACCAGTTCCTCAATTCTCTTGCTGTTTTTGTTGGCTTTTCCTTCTTCAGGTCATCTTGAATTGATTCAGTGTTCCCTCGAAACTATGTTCAATAAGAACTTTAGCGTGAAATACCAAAAAGCAACGTTTTGACTATGAACTTAATTTGGTTAACCTGTAACAAAATGCCACTGCTATACGATGAATAGTTGCCAACGTCACTTATTTCTATCATAGCTAGGCAAGAGACTTTCTTAAGTGCAGTATCCAGAGTAATTATCTTTTTCTATCTAATGTAAATATACTAATTATAATAATGAAATTAGCAATGTAGAATCTTTTGTTTGACTATACATAAATTACATTATTGAAATCTTTGCAGGTGAAAGATTAACAGACGCAGAAACCAATGAGGTAATCAAGGACTGCATGGAACCAGAGAACGAAGATGGCTTTACCGTATACGAACGTAAGTGTTATATTTCTGTAACTACTCTCACATTCGTTAATATCCACCCAGCAACACGTATGATTTAGATTTAATTCACGTTGTGATGAACTTGTGTATGTCCGTTAGTTGTTAGTCTCACCTTCGTACCCTTTTACAGCTTTCATCAAAAGATTTATGGCGTAAGAAGTACCTAGTTTTAAATAAATTTTGTAAGTATACGTTGTTTTGATGAAAATATAGGCAAACGCTCGACAGCAAAACTATTAATCCAGTAGCCTGCAACATCTTTCGCATTAGCTTGTTCAGTAGCTTCGCTCTAAACAGTGTCACCAAATGCATCAATAAGTCAAGCGATTATGCAAAAGCGGCTTCCTAATTTTCTGCAATATGTATATATATATATATGTCGTTTTAAGATGACATTGTTAATTCTATTTAATGATTTATTATATCTGTTTGCAGCTACTTGACAAACGTGTATCACGAGAATGGATATCACAGGCAACATACAGGAGAACTACAAACTTACAGCTTTGCGACGCGTTTGTTGATTAACAACTTGAATATGGGGACCTACCAACAGATACACTACAAATCCGTTGCAATATGTCCATGTTTATATTATTTATTATTTAATTATTTTTCCGTTCACTCTGTATTATACATTAAAAAATAAATATTTTGTTTCAAGTTGAATTTTATTTATGAGGAGCGATCTATTAGAAAACAATTTTTTTCTCGGTTGCGTTATCGCATAGAAACAGTTAAAGGAGAACTCCTAGACCTAAGTTATGTAACATTAGTAGTTAATATATATTACTTGAAGGAATTCAATATGATAGAAGAAACGAAATTACGTATGTTGGGGTAGAGAAATAAATAGGAATAAACAGATCCTAATGTTTATTTGAGTTGGAAGGGGTGCTTGCTAGAAACTTGGGCACCCTATTTCCTCCTCTTCGTAGCATTGATTCCGATTTCAGTAGGTGGTCAATGACCTTTTGCGATATGGTGTCAGAAACAACCTGCATTTCATGCTGGAGAGCTCCCAGTAATTGCGGAAGATTCGCGAAGTTCCTCGGTCTTCTTCTGATAACGCGCGAAGGTCGGGAGACCCGGATGGTCGTGGCAAGATATTGACAAGGGCCTCTTCCAAGACGTTCAGAGAAGTTTTCGCTATGTGACAACGGGCACTATTCTGCTGAAAAAATGGATTTTCGAGTCGCTGAAAGTATGGAAGAACATGGTTACAACCTTAGCATTTACCGTAATTCACAGATAGATTTATTGACTGGAATGTATTTCACAGCCAATAAGCCTTCATGTTTTTCCATTAATTATGTCTATAAACATCTGCATCAATTACTTATTTACGGTTATTAGAGCCAAGGTTTTTTTTTTGGCAGTAATAAATGGATTAAAGCGTGAATTAATTCAGGTATCGAAATCAACTTGAACTTGGCTAACAAAGATATTTGTTGGAAACATTTAACAGGGTGCGTAAGCAAATTTGGCTAACTAAACTTTGGGTAACAATGCAATAATATAACTGGTAATTACAATTAACAAATAAGTTATTTAGGTGAATTACCAGCCGGAACTTAGAACCTTATCGAATGAAAGTTATGTAAAGGAAACACGTAGATTAATCGGGACGATTAATGAAGCTAGAAAATGTTCGGTAGGTTATGCAACCATAACGACACCAAAGTACATACCTTGCGATACGCAATGTGGCTTTCTTCGGCATTTTTGATTATTTTAGCGTGCATCATAATTTTTTTCGTTTCCTTTTTTATATTTTCGTCGTAATCTATTTAATTGTAGCATTTTTGAAAGACGGTAGATAAATTTTTGAAGAAATAGAAATAGATGAAATAGTATCAATGTTTTCCTCCAGCGACGTAGCGTATGTAAGAAAGAGGATACATACAGTATACTATTTATTAACTTATGTATTTTCGTAGTATTCGATGCATTGTTTCGGATGATTCGGCGTGAATAGAAAGGGAACGATATCCATGCTCGTTGTAAACATTTATAATTACGATGGACGTGATTTACTTGAAACCACAACATTTTACGAGATTTTCTTTCCACACGAGAGGGCTTTAATAGAGAGACATTTTCCTGAATAAGCGTTGTTCTTCTTGGTTGTACAAAGATATTTAGCAACACTGTACACATTTAAAGGGGTAGCGTTATACATTTGGTAGAGGATTACCTAGTTAACATAAAACTCGAAATCCCTATATGCGGAAATAAAAATAAATAAATGAAAAGAAAACTTCGTAAAAGAGAAAATACAATCCGAAATGGGCATGTTTATTCATGTTTAGAGGTTAGCGGAGCAATAGAAAGCGGAAACAAAAGTGAGACATGATATTTTATCAGAGACAGAGGAAACGTTCTTCGTTTTCTGCGAATATAGCCAAGTCTTTGCATAAACGGAGACTTCGTATTTTACTCCATCATTTTTCGTTTTCTGTGTAGGTGTATGGTAGAGATTGAAATGTTGCAGCAAATAAATTTTTGCGCAGCGATATATAACTTCAGATAAATTTAATAAGGTGGTTTCATATTTTGTTCCTGAATATTTTTCTAGCACCGAACCTGTTGCCAACACTTTCATCCAAACATTTTTGGAGTCTTAATTACACCTGAGAACAGAAGACGCTAAGACCGCAAGAAGGGGACGGAGGAAAGAGCATCTGCAATATCCCCTCCACCTTAATGAATTAACTAATTTAAACTGTGATATAAAAAGACCGACCGATGTTGGCTATTACTTTTTTGATTTAAGTACACTTTGGTAGTCTTGATTGAACGTTAGAGAAATAATGGTAAGTGCTTTTCGTACGACGTCCCATTTCGCCGTTAAAATTTCTCCCGACATTTGAGAAAAGCGTAGAAACTATATTAATTAATTCGTAAAACATGTGCGGAGGAAGTAAATATCTTATTCGCATTTTTTTTTTTTTAGGCTGCCGACCTAAGACCCAACGAAATTGAAAGTAAGTACTTTATCGCACCCTAAAATTTTAACGTGCACAACCCTTAACAAAACGCATTCCGCAAAGAAGCTAGTGATACCCTCATACGATCTAATCTCTGTATTGTTCTGTGTACTATTTTTAACTGCATTCATGTATGTATATATGCCTACGTTTTTGTCGCATTAGAGCGCCCCGTAATTCAAGTCCATACCGGTTCCAAAAATAAGCGTAACACTTTTAAAGGATGCTTAAATATCGTATTTAAGCGCATGTGTCATCTCGGGGTAAATGTAATATACTTACAGGCGTTTTCAATTTTTAATTTTAGAAGTGGAATTCGCCGTCGACATTTTCGCAGATCCGTTTACGGGCAAATTGGACGCTACGAGATTGGGGGACGTTTTGAGGGCGTGTAACTTAAATCCGAGCTTGGCTACCTTAGAAAAATTAGGAGCCACAAAGAAACCAGGTAAAAATAACAATAAAGTATTAAGATTATTGCAACACGGAAACGTTGAACTATTTGTTTAAAATCTTCACTTTTGTCTCTAATTAGATCTGGAACTAATTTTTCAGAAGATTTTTAAACAGTGGAGTCTGCCAACTAGGTTCAAATGAAAAAAAAAAACTACATTACATAACATTACACATCATTCTGAATATTCATTATATCTGGATACCTTAAAGCTTATGGGGCTCATGGTAAAAATTGTCAAAATATATGTTTTTTTTTTTTTTTTAATTTACCAAGCGATATTCATTTAATATGTACAGTTACAATTGTTCCTAATCAAAGGTGAGCCTCGTGAGAAAGAGTCGATCCTTACCTGAAAATATGCTTGCGATGTATTGGGGCCCAATTGAATTCAGCCAATCCAATCAATGCTTTACAGGTTATATTGCTAGCATCGTTTGGATATGGAAGCAACAACAGCTTCAAGAAACTTATCGATAGAGCAAAAGATTTATTTTGCTTTTAATTTAATTTAAAATTTAATATGATGGGACAATATGTATATAATCAAAGCTTTCCCAATTTAAAAAAAGGATGAAAGTCAAGATATAATTAACAAAGCACCCATACATGAATATGTTCATAATATATCCAATTTTACAGGAGAGAAAATTCTAACAGTGCAAGACATTCTTCCCATCTACGCAGAAAATAAAAAAGACATCAAAAATCAAGGTTGCTATGAAGATTTCGTTGAATGTTTAAAATTGTACGACAAAGGAGAAAATGGCAAAATAATAGCAGCGGAATTATCGCATTCGCTGCTTTGCTTAGGTAATCGCTGTTGTGGTTGTAACGTTCACCTACGTTTAATCGCTATTGATGTATTGCAGGAGAAAAGCTCAATGATGACCAAGTCGAAAAATTATTCGCGGATTGCTTACCAGAGGAGAATGAGGACGGAGAAATAGAATATGACAGTACGTATACGATTTTCTCTGAATTTTTCGATGTATGTACGTATAGGGTTGTGTAATTCGTTCTTCGATATCGTTTTTTTTTTTATTAATAGTAAAACCTTCACGCAATCTAAGTTATTAAAAAAAAAATCGATGTATGTATATAGTTACTTGATTTTTTTAAATTTGTGATTTTATAAATGTTGTTACATTCACTTTTTTAATTGAAGTTAACTTTTTGGAAAATTGCCATTTACAAAGTTGTTTTCTTTATAAATACGCTCTAAGAAGCGGATTTATGGAATAATGTACACACGCTGAAGTTTGAAAAGTATTCTTCTAATTTTAAACATATTTGAAATTTTGCCAAAACCATATTAGGTCAATGGTGTACTCAGATTTTGGATAAAAATAGTGCTAAATAATAATAAAATTTTGTTACTTTCGAAAAATAATCATGGTGCGCCTTGAAAACTAAGACGAGCTTCTAAAATTGTGAGTGGGAATGAATTATTGATCTATTAGGTATCAAAAAAAATGAGAACGTTTCATTTTATTGCAAAATATAGATTTTACGGAGATATTTTTATTTCAAGTAGGTCAGACTGTATATAAAAAGATCGTTTCGTTGGAGTACCTGTCGAAAGGATCAAAGAAAATGTTCACACAGATCCATCAATCAATCATATTTAAAAAATAGAGTTGATTCTTTTAAATCCGCAAACAACATAATCGGACCATTAATGAAAATTACTTTTGTTCCACGTTTAAAACGGTGTCATGCTAAATGTTGTCGATTTTCAAGTAATTTTGCAAATTAGTAAAAACACCCTTCGAAAACAAAGTGTATGCACTCGAATAACAGCTATTGAACTATATAATAATCTTCTGTTAGTTCTCTTATACGTAGGAGTGTATACAAAGGGCATGGATCCTGTACGTGGTTCGGCAAGCGACGGGATTTGTTCATTGAAATGAATCTTCGTCAGCTGATGAACTGAATGTGTCAAAACGGTCTCGTTCGTCGATTAATTTTCCCCTAACCTTCATAATTTACTTCAATTCTCGACACCTTGAATACAAGATGACAAACTATAGCAATTGCTTCTTTAACAATGGCCAACGACAACGAATGTTTCAATTCAATCTTAGGTAGCCCCGCAATTCAGTCCAATTATTGGACTGAGATTCCGAGACTTGGCGCACCATTTAATCGTTCGCCTGCTGAATCTAATTCGTACTTATCCCTTTTCCATTAAGACTGGAAAATTCGTAGATTTAAGAGGATCTCACCTATTAAATTGTCATCCCAAGAATAAGGTCCGGTGATACAGTTTCTCAACAACATCTTGATCGTTGTCTAAAATTAATAAATTTAAATTAATATTTTCGTGCGTTATTAAAATTGGAACGTTGTAGTCTATTAAACTATAAAATATACAAGGTGCTCAATTTAATACTTTATTGAATTTCCTAACAATACCTGCAACATCGAGACATTGGAGCGCTTTTAGACTTTTGCTATGATAGAAACGTACATGTGCAATGTTATTGTACAAATTTCTAGAAGTTAAAATTCAACTTTTAAAATATCGCGAAAAAGCAACAGTTTTCGTTCTTCCGTTAAGCGCTTCACTTGCTGTTGCTCTTTTAAATAATAATGTGATATCTTGAATTGAAACGCAAAATCAACTTTGTCTTTCAGCAGCATCAGCACCTTCAACAGCAGATTTATGGATCTATAGGTTAATAAGAAGTCTTCTTTGTTCAAGTCTCTTAAACATGTTATCATATAAATAACACTAACATCTGTAGCAAATAATGGTACTTCACAAGATGTCTTTACTGAAGTTTGTAAAGATCTATAATTTTGCATCATTTAAACATGCTTTTCTTACAGAGACTATCAACTTTAGGAGAGCATTTTTACAGTACAATGTATTCAGTAGAATTTAATGAATGGTATTTCCTAGTTACATAAACTTTTTGCATTTAGATTTCCGTAAATTAAAATTTTATTCGGAACGGGATGGGTCTTTTTAGGATTGTCGAATCCATTAATCAAATTTAATGTATTATTATATTTACTAATTTCCCCCTTTGAGATACGTTAGGAGTTCTTAGTGTTACAACTGTTATAAGTTCCCTGTATTGCATATGTTATTACCTTATTCGTATTGTGTTTCTGTTTATAGATGCCTCAATTTGTTTGTATATTTTTTCAGCACCTATAACTTAACTTGTCTATGGTGTTTTTGTAGATCACAACCTACACGTGTGTAAGTAGCATAAGAACAGCAAGCTTGACACGCATCTTCTCCCATGCAGTTTTGTTTTATCTGTAGTATTTAATTATATTTTTTAATGTTATATACCAAACTAACAATATTTATTACAGCTTTGCTAAATTTTTTCAGGCTGTTTTATGTTTTGTAAGTACGTAAGCGTCCTTTTATCTTAACATTGCTTCTGAACCAACGAATAGCTCATGTTTGTTACTATTTAAATGCCGCGGAAATTTATAAAATCAGTAGCAGCATTTCTTCAACGAAGGATGCCAAGATTATGCAAGAATGGTGTATGAAACCTTTGCACATTAAATTTTAATTCATATTGAACCATTTGTATCTGTAATAGCTAATGCAACGGCAAATAGATATAGATGAATGCAATAAACCAAGATATGTGCTTTCATAACTTAATATAGCGTGAATAAACTTCTTTATGCAATTGCAAAGATATGATTTGAAAGTTTAAATATTCTTGGTGAAAATACGTGTACTTTAGTTGTTATCTTTAAAATTAACTAATTTTTTTTTTCGCAGTACAATCGAGGAAGAACGTAGTCACTTGTTAGATAGATAAATTTATTTTTATAGATAAAATGCTTCTCTTTATGTGAACATAATATGTGCAAAGCCTTTACAGTGTCGTTACTAAATTAAACTAAATTTTACTGCTAAGCGTGTCAGTGGAAAATATTATTTCTAAGCATGTCATGCTAACTTTGTTTATTTTGCAGTTTTCTTGAGGAAGTTGTGTGAGAAACCGCTCCCAGCAGAATAAAGAAGATATATGTTATATGATCGAAGGCACAAATAATTACTTTAACAAATACTATGTTATAATCTAAGTTTGAACATACAAATAAACCCTTAATTAATACAAGCGTGTTTCTAATTTAATTTGTTATTCAATTAAATACAGTGGCCGATGCGTAATTTTGGTTGCTTATTCCCAGTGAGTAACAAACGCAATGCCTGGTCTATAAGGTATTGTATAAAGAATTGTTATTTCTTGTAATCTGATTTCACTTTTCACACATAAAATAATGACTATTTCTGTGGGATTGCTACCCAAGGACCTTTTGTCTTAAATCTGGCGATCACCTCTTTTTAACCGTCTTTGTACAAAAGCTTCACGTAAATGCTCTCTAACGGCAATGAAAGAATGTGCAGGAGTATTATCTAATTATCTAAACTAAAGGAGATCAGCTAGATTTAAGATGGATGGTAAGAGCAAAGCTGCTGCTTGTGAAGAATTCTCGAAACAACAAGAGCACTTCCTATCCCGGCCGAATATTCTTCTCTGAACTCCGAATTCTACGCTACCCTTGCTGAAACTGCTTGTTCTGTCTTGATCTTGTCTGACGCTGATCTTGATCTGCCGGAATTATGAAATTGCATTCCAAATGAACTGGTAAAGCGAAATCTTTGGGATAAGCATTGACGCTTCTCTGGTATTCTCACTAATGCTAGTGCCATACCATGTCAGGATATGAAATGAGCGCCAGAACTGAATAAATAATAACTAAAAACGAATTATGACGTACATATCTTCATTTATGGGTGCGATTTTTCTTGGAATCACTAGGGTCTTTGACGCTGTGCAAAGCTTCATACAAACCTGAACGACAAGCAGATCATCAAGCAGAAGGACAAACGGAGCAACAGTGTATGAAATAAGTTGTGTCTGCTGATTTACAAGCAAAACGGTAAATATGCAGAGAATACAGTAAGATCTATGTTATAGTAATACCTGCAAGAAGCTATATTAACTTGTCCTGAGCTGATACGGATTTTTTACCATCCTTATGACGTTCACTTACTACACTATCGAACATTTTCTGCAATTTCTTGTTTGCGAAAATGTGTTTGCGCTATGTCTTTTGATATCTTTGATTTTCTTTGTTATTCCTTCGTATCAAACGAAGAAGAAGTATAAATATACAGAGCTGCAGATGTTCGCAGGAAGCTTTGAGAACAGCATAAACCCCTTCCGATTGTACCGATATCAAGTAAATAGTTCTGTGCCCAATTTTTATGCGAATCTGCTTTGCTTGTAAGATCATTTTAGATTTTGAATTTACATAAATTGAAGTGGAAGCTTATTCGTTTCATTGATCTAATTTAATTAAACCGCAGTTTATTGCGCGTATCCTTCAGTTTCTATATATCTTACGTCTACGGTCTATTACACACAGAAAAAATATCATCGCATTCACTTCAATCAATTATTGTATATGATCCGTGGACAATTGTAAATCTACGCCCACAACGTTTACAAAATTATGTCACCGGGAAAGAATTTGTTAGATTACGTACTTGAGATATTAGAACAGCCAAAAAAATTAAAAAACGAGGTTGTACTATAAGTGTTTGGGTAAGTATAACAGCATGTTTTTAGTTACCTTTAAAAATGGAATTATAACTAAGCATCTGAGAATGTTTATTTTTTAGACATTACCAAATTTTATAAAATTTGCTAATGTTTATTTGGTAATTTTTATGAAAAATAAAATTTTATAAAATTTTCAAGTTTATTTCAAATATTAGGGTTGGCTAATAGAATTAAAAGTGCTGGAATGCAAAATATATTAATTTATTAGTGTTTACCGCAACTTCGTACCGTGTACAGAAAAGCAATAATGACTTGGAACTATTGTACAAGCAAAGACATTCATCGCGTCAAGCAAGAGATCAGATTTTTAGCAACATACATACCAGACATTCCTAACATCATAAGCTGCTGATGTCCAAACCATAGAATTTGTTCAGATTTTATTAATTTTTAGTTCTTCTGTTACAATTTTTGCAACTTATGGTGTAAATAACATATGTTTTGTTGAGATGATCAAAATTTGTTGCTTATTTTGCTATCACTCTTCTGTTGTTTTTGCAGTGAATGATTCATCAATACCATGAGCTGGATTTGCATTATTTCTGGTTATATCCCTTTTCGTTATTAGATCCTTGACGTGAATTGAGCTTCACGCACATAAAGATCTGGTTGACTCTAGCTTTCTTTCGACTCTTTCTTGATGTTCTTTTTCGATTACTACGTTTGGGGTACTTAAAAAAGCGTATCGCCTATTTTATTGGATTACCTAATTTTGGCAATTTTGGTAAATCGTAACTGCTTTCAATGTTCAGGTCTAGGTGGTGATCTCTATGAACGACTCTGGATGCAAAGCAGGTGTTAGTAAATGGTTTGTAAAGCTAAATATCTGAGGTTTATTTAGTACCAATATATATATTCCCTCCATAACGGTACATTTACCTTTAACTTAACGGAAGGATGAGTGCGTCGCTTGTTTTCGGAAAATCGATAAGACGAAAGTGTCTGTCTTATGTAAAGGCGATTCATATCGTAACTTTCTCTCGTTTTTCAAAGACCTTGACATACACGAAGCAATATTTTATTAACGGCATTAGATGAGTCAAAAGGTCGTCGTAGCAAAGATAGACCAATAAATAACTACTTTATAATGTCGTAAAACGATAATGATAATTCAGTTCAGACAATAGTAATCCAATTTCGATTGAGACTAATTGCTTGTTGAAGTCATTTCATGGCTTATATATTTCTTTCGTGGTATGCTATTTTTGGTAAATAAGTTAATGTCGCTTTTGAATAATATCTTAAACATTATTTCCCCATTTGCACCGCGTTGCTTGTCTGTTTTTTTTTTATCTGTTTAAGTTAAATCGCAGTATAAAATATTTGGAGATTTAATTTTGAGAAGAATCATTGGATTCAAATTTCATCAGTTCTTTTAATGCTCGGAGGAAATGCTTCAATTTAGTTATTTTTGTTATTCTAGATTATCTACTGTCTCATCGTAGCTAATTGTAAATGCTTTCATCATCATATTCTAATGTTTCTTTTTTCGTAGCACGGTTATTTATTAATTTGGCATGATGCTGAACATACGTAATCAAATGGAAGACGGCAGTAGTCTTATAGTTTTACCTAAAGCAGCAAAGTCAGCAAAAATATATTTTGGCATTTCTACCTACCTTACTCATATCGTCGCGATAGAAAGCTTCAAGCTAAAATTGAAAATATTGAATGCTCCAACCTTCAATAAGGAGTAAGTGGTAACCTATCTAAACTTATACCGTCACAGTAAACAACAGTAAAGCTTTTGAGAGTACTTTTGGGTAATCTACAATTTTATGTAATACAAATAATTTTTTGTATTGTCTTACTTATTTGGAAACAAATGGTTCCAGGATAGGGACCATATAGTCAGAATGCTTTAAGCTCTTGTCAAAAAATCGAAAAAATATGCATCCTTAGTTATGAAACGTTATGCTTTATTATGCACATGTCACAAATATATCAGGAAAATATATGAGTACATTTGAAAGATGACCATTTTACGAGTATATAAGAATGGAAGGATGGAAAGATGTAAGAATTGAAAAATGGAAGAACGAAAGGACGGAAAATCAGAAGAACGGAGGAGTGGATGAGTACGGTGGGTCTTCTACTGTTATATATTTTTAGATAAATGCTGAAACGGAAATATGTATAGTTCGCTGCTTGAATGTCACAGTTGATGTCCTGTCGCATCGACCTGTTACAGTTTTAAAAGGAAACTGTCGCGCCTCATTTTTCCAAGAAGTTAATTCTCACACGTTCTATTTTTTGTATATCCGAAAGCTGATGCGACACAAAACGAGCAACAACGCTTTTCAGTGTTGGCGATACGAGAACGCCTTGCTCCTTTCTGATTTCCTCAGGACTTCCTTCGCCTTACTACCGGTAAGTTATAGTCAAAGTCAACAAACATAAACGACAAATTATGTTTTGTTTTTCAAGGCTTACTGCTCTTTTTTATTGGCGGCTGCATTGGCAGTAGGAGCTAATTGGCTTGGTTGTCTAATGGTAATAGAGTTAGCTGACGTAAACCAGGTAGGCATAACTGGTCTACATTATGGTCCAATGTTGACGGTAGTAAGTAATAACCATTTTATAGTGAGACATTTTTAAAGTTAAGACAAACTTTAAAAAGCTTGTATACTCCATAACTCTCTCCACATGTAAAATAAGAAAATAAGGAAATAAATGATATAAAATAAGGAAGACTGGCACAAAGTTTGGGAGGTACATCTGATCAAATTTAATGAAATGTTAAACATCGGCACGATATTTGAAAAAAACTAATAAAGAAAAGTCCAGCATTAATATCAAAAAAGAATATTTTGAAGCATGATACAGTTTTTTTATCGAATCTCTTTTGTTCTGGCATATTTGTTTGTTTTCAAAGAAATTTTATATTCGCGATTTTTGGCTGCGACTAGATCTGTGTTGACAGCAATCAACTTGGCGTTTCAAGTTAGCAAAAAGCTGTGTTGATTTTAATAAGAGATGAGGTGAAGTAGGACGGCCTTATTAAAGTCATTTATTTATTTATAGTATGTACGTCGATTCTTTCTTATTATCCTACATTTAACAACAATTATTTATTGATTACTCCCTCAAGAAACAAATCAAACCAATACAATTAATTCTGCGTTTAGTTTCCTGATTAGAACGACACGCAAGCGCACAGCTAATCTAATCGTCCCGAGATTCTATCGAGCGATCCGCACAGAATAACAGGAGGCTGCGACCCAGCATCTCCCGCGCGAAGTAACGCAATAATACATAAGCACACACAACATACAAAGCTCGCGATATTCAATACCTTGATACTACTGCAAAGTCGTCCGACGGCGCTCCTTTTCGTCCTAGATCGTATTCGAAAAAGCTTAGATAATCCGTCTGTCTTACGTCTCTCAATCGCGCACTATTTTCATAGTACCACGGGACTTCTTAGTTCGAACTCGGGAAAAAAGTATCGCTTAGAATCGATATTGAAATATTAGCGAGTGATAGTGGTAATTGTGTGTTTAGATTTTTTCGTACACTGTGCCGAAATGACTGAATTGCGCACTAACGGAGCTATTCCCGCTGAAAAACAACCAAGGGAAGCCGGTGGTTCTACTAATCCAGGTTAGTATCCGACAAAATTATTATTTTTGGAATGGTCTTGATGCGCTCGCAAATCGTATTTACATCGAACAGGTGATATTGCGTCTACACCGTGTATGTACTTCTGCCGAATGATTATGTGTTTCAGCTTCATTTGCGCAATACCGCTGACATCATTTCATTTAGCATATTTATTGTTAACGTTCTTATGTTATAAAACGGTATAACTGCATTAATTATACGACTTTTTTTAGCGTTCTGCTCAATGTATTTCTATATTTATTTATGATTAGATAAAAGGCAAGGTGTATAATAACATTAACAAATTTCTATGGATGTTGTATATGCAACTACCGATTAATATTACGGGCTTATTTTTATAACATTGTAATACCTAAAAATATTTTACGTATTATGCAGGATTGCAGTCTTATTTTTATCGGCTTTATTTGTGTATCTTCAACGTAGGAAAACCATGGCACTTAGCTTATTGTTATTACGTTCTTAATAAGCCGTTTTATTTAACTCGCAACAATTTAATTTTCACTTCATTACCAAATATTAAGTAATTTAAAGTGAATGCGAATTATTTTGTTGTGTTACTAGGCATTATTCTCGATGCGATTGCCTTCCTAAGACTCTGTAAATGTGATGGCTTTTAAATATTGAAGAGGTTGAAGTATAGGATGGTCAAATACGATCTAATTTTAATTTCCAATTATGTTCGACTGCAATTCATTGTAACGGTTACATTAGTTTATTAACTACTAAAGCCTTGCCAAAAATGATCTCCAATAAATGCAATTGTTATAAGGGAAGAGTCACACGGGCAAGTTTATGCATAGTCTTGTTTGATTTGATACAATAAGGAGGGCGATAATTTGCACTACATCATCGCAAGTACATACACTACGCGTCAAAATTCAGGCACTGCTAAGAATTGGTTACAACTTTAAAGATGATTATTTCTCGAACCATTATTCAGATTCGAATAATATTGGTGAATTTTCGATTAATTCCTCGCCAACGAAGCTGCGGTAAAACTTATGGTGATCTACATACTCTCGCGGGTATCATCAACTGGAATTACACTCTAAATCTTTCTAACCTCTACCAGAGATATATAATTACTTGCACTGCTTCCGGTCTTCTTCTTCTTCTCACATAGTTGCTTATGCAGCGTTTGCAAATGGCATTCTGGTGCAAGGATGACGAATTATCCGTTAACGCAATCACAACGGAAATTATCCTATTTACAAGGAAAAGGAAGATAAGCAATGTGTTGCTGAATTTTGGTTGCTGGACTAAGATCTTCTCGGAATTGCTGGTGTGGATTTATTAATCAATGCTAACGTACTTTGTGATCTTTTGGGGTCTACAGTACTCAAAAAGTTAATGCATCAAGATCTATACCAAGAGCAAATTGAGGTCATGCAATGCCAATGAATAACTGATGTTGAATACGATGAACCGGTTACTAAGCCGTGGTAAATAAGAGGAAGTTCTTGGACTTGATTTCCCTCCTTTTATCAACAAATTTTGATACAGCAACAAATTGCTAGCGTTATTTGTAGATGTATTGAAAACGGAAATCGTTCTTTTTCAGGTGGAAGAAACATTAATTTATTTGTTTTATTTATTTACTGACATTGCCACAGAACTATATCCTTAGTTTATGAAACAAATAACATCAATTTTGCTAAAGGATTGCAATGGAAGCTTTGGTAGCGATGGAATTAGCAGATTGGGCAGGAAGAGTTTGAGCTTGAGGGTTCACGGTCCAGAACCTTCTTCTCGACAGCCTGTGCCTGGTCTCTACGAAATGATCAGAACTATTACCTATAAAAACCTTTTAGAGTCTGTTAGAGTCTGTTAGAGTCGCTGTCTTAACAGACTAACACGGAATTCAGATTGGTAGATCGGTAGACGACTAAAGAAGAACCTCTTCAAAATGGAATTAACATCTTCAAGTATCTTAGATTGGCATTAATGATAAGTACCATGTTGACCGAGGAGTGGTTATGTCTTGCCTAGATCTCTCTCTCTCTCTCTCATATTATCTATAACATAACATAATCTTATTGGAAATTTGTAAAACAGTATCGGTTTCTGAAAAGTTAATTGGCTCTAAAGGGATTCTTGCTTTAGAATATGTTTTATTTATGAGCAGCGGCGGTGGGTAAACGAAGGGGTGCGATCGACGATTCAACTTTATCACGTAGTTTCCTTGCATATTGTGTAGAGACTGGTGTAACACAAACAACAAAAGCTTTGTTTCAAAATTGCATAATTCCCCCAATGTTCCACTTGGCTAATAGAAAACTGTTGATTAGAGTGCATAACATTGGAGCACAACATGAGAAGCTACAAACGAAGACCAATTAAGACTTGGCATTTTTCAAGGAATTCGAGAAATCGACTTTGATGTTGTCCAGAAGATGGTGGAACAATTCAGAAGAAATCTGAAGACCAACAGAAATAATGGCCTAGTGTCAATAATTTGAGTATTAAGCGCTTTTTGTTAGTTTAAAAAGTAAAACAGGATCAAAACATTATGGATCTATGCGAACTCTGTCAAGTGCAACATTTGATCCTATTATTAAAAAATCTTTTGATTATTATTTATTATTTCTATTCCCGCAGTGATACGATCATTATCCTTTTGATTATTAACAATAATGGCTTGCGCAAATAAGTCTAGATCGTCTTTAATATTATTTTATTCATCCAACTAACGTCGTTATTAAGCTAATTTATGGAATCCATGACTAAATACGGAAGAACAATTGCAGTGACTGGTACACGGTGCTATTAAACTTGATAATTTTGGACGAAAACGGAAATTTTAATATTGACTTGCCAATATCGAATCTCGCAACGGTATTAATACGTATAGGTCCGCCTAGTCAAACGTAATAATCGTCACTCGCCGATGAGCTCTAGAAGAAATCGGTTTTTCACTTGAGAATGCGGTGATGTTTGTACTAATATGCAAATTGAATAAGTTAAGTGAGTCGGTAGCTCTGATATCGGTTTCACTGGGATGATGTAAGTTTTCACTTGTGTCACAACCTGTTTTGCATTTAACTTTTCAATACTTTTAAGTTTTGCATAATTATTTGTAAGCCTTTAAAAATAGCGCGGTATTTAGAAGGTTAGACTGGTAAATGAATGTTACTGTTTGTTTAAGGCTATAATGATGTTTTAGGAAACTTGTTCAACGAGTTGTTACTATTCTTCCACTTACGATTATAATGTTTACCATTGCGATTTTCTTCCTTTTTTTTTAATTTATTAAATACAGAATGTTATTGTTGCATATTACAATCGATTTTTTTACATTAAGTAATAAATAAGAAAAATATAAATTTGCAACATTATTATTGTTGGTTCTGGTCTTGATAGTTATTATTTTATTTTTATGAAAATCAAATGAAAAAATACTGAATATACCACAAACTGTAGGTTATCCTAAATTATTAGCCTAGGTATGGCTGTGAAGCCACATTTGTCACGTCTTGTCTGGATCTTATACAACGTATTAATATTTTGTATGTAGTCTCGATTATTGAAGCACAATCGGCATCCAGTTCTTATTTTCAAAACCGTTTATAAATACATACAAAAGCAATTGCATAAAATATTATTGTGTATACACGTGTACATACTCATAAATAGCAACATCGTAATAAATGTTTAAATAAACTTCAGCTTGAGTAATTAAGGGCGTTTGTTAGAACTATTGTTGCGTAATGATACAAATTTAATAAATAGTGTTCCATTCATATCTATTAAAGTCTTTATAAATCATTCTAGCAATGCACATATTAGGTTGGATTCAGCGATATCTGCTAATGATTAATTGATCTTGTTGGTTGTTACCTCACGTATAATGTTCATAAATGACAGTTTTGCATTTGATCGTTTGTCGTAGTTGATGTAGCTTGAAGTGCAATTAATAAATGACTCAATCATAACTAGTTGATCGTATTATGATAAATATTTATATATCTTAGAAGTCATGGCAAAGTTAATAATCTTTATTTTCTAATCCTGCGTTCATAAATAAAGCGAGTTTGGTCATCAGTATGCAGAATTCATTAGTTAATTGTAAATCTAGATCTATGCTCGATTTCTAAAATTATTGGTAATAACACGTTGAGTGATCAATCGTTTAATATATTCGTGGTTCAGGTAAGAAATGTTGTTATGCTCTCTCACGTTTGCCACCCATCATACAGCGTACCGCTATTATTACCGCTTGTATTTGCAAATCAAGATGTGTCAAGGTCCAAGCTCTGCCCCAGCAGCTTGGACCTTAACAATGGTCCAAGCTGCCATAAACAACAAACACAGAATTCCAATTATGCAATATTGCATTGCAATATTCCAATATTGTAATATCCTATTGAAGCACACAAAATTTGGTTTTGTACTTTATTTTTTTTTGCTTTTTTTTGCACCTTCAGGTTTCAGCGCTAACATTTATGTATTATACATGCTTATATGTAGACATATATAAAAGATAAGTAATTGGGAGAAAACAGGAGAACAAGATTAAAAAAAAATGAAGAATGAAGAATGAAGGAAAGAACTCGGCCAAATCTTTGTTCTAATTGATTTCTAATCTTCTTCCCTTGAAAACGGTTCGTTTCATTTAAAACGTCAAGAGAACACCGTTTGCTTCGATATTTGGAAAGAAAATATCTGTTAACTGGTTTTCAATACATCGAAGAAGAAACATACGCATTTAGGGGACTATGTGTTGTGGAGTGCAAAGGTACGGAGGTTACGGGATTTTTCACATAAAAAAATCAAACTTGTATCATGAGCATAATTTTGTTTTATAAGGAGCTCCTCTTTGATTTTTCTACTTGAAAACTTTTTCTCTACATTGCTCACGAAAAAATCTCTTTCGCCCACACATTAGGAAGACACGCTGAATATGCATTTTCATTATTTTAGCTAATTTATTCTGGTTGGTAACATTGTCATGTGGTAATTACAGCAAGTAATCCATGAATTGGAGCATTAACGCCGTTAAGTGCAAAATTCTTTACGACTAGATTCCTAAAAAAGTTTGAAATTTCTTTTCCTTTTTTTTAGTTTTTACTCGGCAAATTCTTTCGATTTCGTTTCCTTTGGTAGAGTGATACTCATTCGTTTAATATAAAAGTTATTGTTGCCCACACGAATGTACAACGACGATTAGAAATGAGAGTACGTATCAAATAAACGAAGCAAATATTGTTGTGGACGATATTTTGGATCGCTACATATGTACGTAATACGCTACAGGAACGGGAACCTTGTTAGAAGCCACTTAGATATTAATGTTTCGTCGTCTGTATGTGCATGGGGACTAAGTAAATATTTATTAGCGAACTACACATCAAGTTAATGAGCAAGGTTAGCACTACGTAATACACGGTGTACTATTTTAGTTATTCCGTAGCATGTTAATGCTCTATTTAATAAACTCTAAAAAAATTATATGTAACTAGTAAATATTGAATTTAATTAGATAATGGGTGTATTTATAAAACGTTATTGATATTGCTTACATTTACATTGAGATCGTTGAAATATTAATAAATGATATACGCCTGCAAACATTTATGTGCTACTGTTTGCAAAGGCAAGTTTATTCTACATTTATAAAAACCAATCACGTTTGACCTACTACTGTGATGATTAATATGTATTTGGTTTTCTATCTATTCTATTGATAAGAAAGCCTACACTGGTACAAAGAATGCTTCTTGGGCGAGCGATACGGTAAGAAAATTTAAGAGAAGCTTGTATGAAATGATATAAATGAAATGTTTCTTTATGAGCTTCTCTAAGGGATTTTGGAAAAGAAGAGATCACCGCTCTAAGACTAAGGCGCTCAAGATTTAGCAAAAATCTCAAATTATGTTAATTATCCCAAAATCCGAACTAAATAGGTACCAATAAACAATGTTTGAGAAGGTCCATATTAACTGAATAGGGACCCCTAATAGTGTACAGATGGCTCCATTTAAAAATTCAAACTTGTCCCGTGTTTATATTGTGCAGATCTTGTTTCCGGCCATTCCTTCTCAAAAAAAAACTTCCTTTGAGTTGCTCAGGAAAGGAATTATCTACCATGTTCGCACTAGATGAATACGCTGTACAAAATTACGCGAATCAATACGGTATTATGCAAACCTATTCAATCATCTTTTCATTTTATCGCTTTAAAAATAATTATTCTAGAAATAATGTTATGTTACTTTCAATTACGCCAAGATAATTCTATCTGTTTTATTTTTAGCAATTTTCTCATTTTCGACGATAAAATCGCCGAATACGAATAAGACTCATTAATCAAACGACTGTAAAATATAGCACGCCGAAACTAATTAATTTATAACAAAAACGGTTGCAGAATGTGGCATCTTACGGGACAAGGCCAATCTCGGGATGCTGCACCCTGAAAAATAGTTCGTAGTTATTAAACGGTTCACGAGATATTAGATCGTATTAAACCACGCCTTCAACTAATCAGGAAGCCAATTTAATTTTGTAGATTTAAGACGATCTTGCTTGGGAGATGAGTTTATTCGTTAAATAAATATGTAGGTATACATATACCTATATATATATGTGTGTGTATCATATTATAAGATGATGAGGAATTTCTTCTAATATTTTAGCTATCGCATTTCATATATCATGTTCTTCTATTTGAATGAGATGAATACGGGTCTTTTCGTAACAGAAAAGAACCCAATCAAAAGAGAAATAAAGGAAGAAGTTGATGAATAGTTTTGTGAAGGATTGATTGAAAAATGAGTTATTTCGGGTTCTTTCAAAGCACTTCTTGATTTTGTAAATGTTACGTAATGAAAATGAATTTTATAATTATAGTTCAAGGTGATACAAGAAATTGTTATAAGAGCATTATGTAACTATTAAAAGAATCTGTTGCGGAGAGATATTAGTCCCGGAGATTTTATATGTCAGGAATTCTATATAGGAACCTTCGATTTTTGTTGTTCAAGATTTGATCTAAAAGTAAAGACATTTTGTTAGCAGAGCGTTTGAGTGAAATTCCAATTTACAATATAAGTATATTCATTATTTTGGTTTAAGGATCTTTGATAATTACCGTGCAGAATAGTATTTATATTTAATAATATTCTCTCATGTCCGCCTGATTTTCAAATTTTCGTGAAAGTTGTAACGCGTACGTTCAACCGAAATGTTTAGTGTACTAGCAATCTCTCTAGTCTTCACCCTTACGTGTTCGGCTTAAACTTATCCAACCATTATCAGATGGCGGTTATCGAAGGCGCGTGATTATTATTAGTTACATTCAACTTCTCATTGACTATGGGAACGTCTTTTTACCAAAAAAAAAAGAGAAATCGAATCACTGACCGGTATTGTGCTTTTTTCCATAATTCCGCAAAAGTATAAATTCGCTTATTTCAACAGCTTTCAAAACTATACGATGAATCTCCCCGAAGTGTTGACAGACGCCTACAAAGAGATAGTACTTACAGCCGGTAATGCAGATATTGACGCAAAGCGCCACCTGTCTTCAAATACAGTTACTTCTTATACCATCCTTGTACGTACAAATGTAACTTGCATATTCAGTTTATTTGAAAATTACTGGAATATTTAATATAATTGAATTATATTTTGCATACTCATATCAAATATGCTGTTTGCTTGTCCAAATTACGTTATCTTAAAATCAGTTGCGTATTACCACGGCCGCGGTGAGTCGTCCCTCCCTAATAAGCTTTATTGCGTGATATTTGCCATCAAAGGGCAAGCGGGTATTAGCAATAATAATAATAATGCATCTAGTAGTACCAGGGGTAAATGAGACAAAAACAACGGAAAACATTCATTTAGTAATATTTTATTTTCGTTTTGCTTACGTATGTGCTGCATTGTAGATTCAACGATTATATTAGTGAATCAGCGTATTTAATCGTTCATCTCGATTTACTTTCTTCATTCCAAGTGAATGGCTATGTTAGATGTTCTTTAATTCTTACCATCTTACTTTTCCAATATATTAAGATGTAAGAATGTATGCGTGCTTTGCTGTTTATGTAACTTGTCTACTTGTATTAAAATGTTTTGGGCATCGCAACAAAATTGATTTGAATTGTCCAAACAAATTCTGTTTTGATGGGAATTTCCGTTAGGGTTCGAATTTGAGTAGACTTTCGCAAAAGATATACTCGAAATATATTGAAAAGTGCAAAGTAATCGTTACGGATCCAAAAATATTCAATAGTGACTCATCGCCCGGTACTATTTTAAAATTGGTGGTTATTTTTATTTGTTTTCATCGTGTAGGTGTAAAACTTTGGCAAAGGTAAATTGCTTGTGCGGATTATCCGTCGGAAGGAACCTTTATAGGTTAGTGACCTTCTAACTTAGGTAGACGACATTTAGATGGTGCAATCGATAGAGCAACGGAGCGAATACTTGCTCGTGGAAGGTTGTAAAATAGCTATGCAGTAATAGATGTCGCTAACGGAGAAATTATTATTTTTGATTTAAATTTTAAATTCCCTTGTTTTCTTAAATTTATCCAAACTAAAGATCAATCTATTGGGCAATTGATTTTTGAAGGAATATTTTTATAGGAAATTATTTATTCAATTAGCAAGTAATAACATTGGATATTTCTAAAAGAAAAAATAAGTTACAAACGAAGAACTAAATGTTTGAAACATTGTCTTTCTGCTGGGCGGCAAAAGCCTAAACAGTATGAATTTAAATTTCATTTCAAGTCTACTTTTGTAGATAATTTTAGGATCATCCCATCTGAAGGAATCCAAATGCAGGATGTTAACGGAACGGGCTGGTTGTTAAATTGGCAAATTAAAAAGCAATTAAGAGCAAATCCATTTTTATAGTAGCTGACCACTTTTCCCTTTACTGAAGAAGCTCTGTATAATTGTGAACAAAACGTCGAGTTTTCCATTAACCATGATACGGCCCTAACCCGGAACACGTTTAATTTTAACGCTGTTCATTAAATGTGCTATGATGACGTGTTAGAGGAATGTCTTCATTCGGCACCAACATAGATTGCTGCCTGCTCAAGAATTCCGGGGCTATTCCGGATTGTTGTATTCTAGCGATGCAATTGGTCTACCTCTACCATTAACAATTGAAGTAATGAGTAGAGATTAGTGAGAGACAAAGGCAAGTGGAGTTATTTCTTTTTTGCAGCCACTAGACAGACTCGTGCCTATTCGCCTCATGAGAATGGATTCGTGTTGCCTACTGGTTTCCCCGAGAGTCGACAAAATACGAGTCTGTCTAGTCTCTGCAAAAAAGTAATAATTTCATCCGCCTTTGTCCTCCCTATCAATTTTGAAAATCGCGAGTAAGCTGGATACACATTTCCATCCCGCTGCCTATCGAGATGACTAGCAGTATAATTGTAATACGAAAACGGCTAAAGTATTTCTTCATTTGTCGTTCTGTTTCTTAAAGGTATCTTGTTATTTGTGTTCCATAACCTTGTATTTTGACGATGCATTTTTGAACGTTTACTTTATCATTTTTAAATTAAATTATTGAACCATGTATGTTTGTTTGACATTCGGGAGCAGAAATAAGTCGTTACGCGAGAGTTCAGATAAATACGTTCGCTGCTGAAGACGATAGCTGAGTTATCGAAACGGGCGTACAGCTCCAGTGAAGCATATGTGGTAAGGGTTAATAGTGAAGTGTTTTACTGTTCCAGCGCCACGGTATTCGAGCATTCGAGCACGGTATTTAGGTGAATAGCGAACAATGAAACATGAAATCGACGATAATTGTTTGAAGTGTTGTATACATTGTTGCGATTAAGTATGATGCGACGTTGTTGATTGCTTTTCCTGATTTCGCTGATGACTTCTGACAAACTTTTGTATGTCATTCAGCATTAAGCGTTATCCGGTCCTCCAATGCAACGCCTGCGATATATGCAGTACAAAAGATTGTCTCATCATCTTTCCTTAGAAGTGCTTCGTGAACGAACAGCTTCTGTTGGATTTAGTTCACTTCCTCATATCAATTGGCACTAACCTCTTTTGTGCTTACATTAATCCACTGGGAACAGTTCCATTTCGATGCAAAGTCAAATGCACTATAGTATCTAAGGATGCCTCCGTCTCACAGTAAGTCACATGCCAACCCTTTAATATAAATAATGCCAACGTTGATTTAAAATACGAGCATATTTCAGAAGATAGTTTGGTGCAAATCAAATGAAAAAAATTAAATGATCTCCTTACGGAACTAACTACTATTAAGAACTGATCGTAAGTACCGTTTGTGTAAGCCTCAACGTATCGATTTCTTAAATATAGCGTTGACGCTTTCTTCAGAGTAAATAATTTAAATATGCCGCTGTGCTTTGGCGATACGCAAAAACATTTATGCAAGCCTACCACAAATTTTATTTCATTTCGCATCGCGATGAATCGATTTCGTTTCCATACAAACCGTGCAAAAGTCGAGGAAAGGACGAAATACGTCGTTCTCGGACCGCCAATAATTTCGCGAGCGCACAAACATTACGTGATGAGTACGTATGAGATCCTAAATCAAATAAATGTTTTCATAATGGTACAAATAATGTTTGAGCAGGATCTATTTTTGAGAGGTTGCATGTCTAACGACAAAAGACTTTTGCCATGGTGAATACGAATAATAACAAAGTAGGAACCGTGGAAAACTTTCGAACTGCATATAGACGTTTTTTTTCCCCCTTCAATTGCTTGTTTTCCGTCGTATGTTATGTTCGGATGTTGCGAAGGAAAATATGACATATGTTATATTTTATGTGTTGAAATTTTTGGCATATTCTTTGAACTATGATGCGGAAATTAAGAAAAGTCTCCCGCATTGAATCCTATTACATTTAAAGTTAATTAAACCGCGCTAAAAAGCGATTTTATGAAGTGCAAGAGTTAATTTTATCGGTACGATGGGTGAGGTAGCCGTGAAAGTTGGTGCAATACTGCAGTAATTCATTATCCGATTGTTTTAATTGCGTTGGTACCCTTATAAATGTCAGTAATCTCCGTTACTGTTCAAATTAACTCAACGTACAAAAATGAAATAGAAGCTAATTGCTCGATGAAATTATTTATTATATTAGAAATATGCGTCCATATTCTTAATTTGTGACCAATTCATGCGTAATGGGTGCTGTAGTTTTTATAAACTAAAGATACGCCCGTCACAGTTAGTTAACAGAAACATTTGGTATCTTCTACAGAACACTTTTTGTTGTTGAATATAACTCTGTGTTACGTAAGACTTAATTTAAGTAGTTACAATTTTTCATTTCAGGCATTTCTATACACCAACGTTCTCTTAATCAAGCTATTATATCTTCTTAGATTTCTCACTATCCCAATTCCATCGTGTTCCGTGAGATTTAAGAATTCTTTCTGTTTTATTCATTCGCGACTTTCGTTCTGGATCGTCTATATTATCTATCTCGTGGTCATATTGAATAGTGTATAAGCAGATGCTGTAGACCTATTCCATCACAGCTTATCTATACCGTAGGGCTATCGCCGCATACAAAAGATGCTTGAATTGTGTCTTAACGATGCAGTATATGTTCAATATCATCGATTTCATATATTTTTTGCAAGGTCGTAGATCATATGAAGCGTTTTTGTTTCGAAATTTTAATTTTTAAGAAATTGTGGATTCCTCCCTTAAATTTTTACATTTGCCAATATATGTCATTAGAATACTACTAACTTTTATATTTATCACCTTTAGTGATTTGTTATTATTAGCACTTAATGTTAAAGTTATTAAATTAAATTTCTTGAGTAGTCAACGGACTAGCTTATTGGAAATAGTTACAAGAATTAGAATCTAATCGATAATGTTATGCGATAGAAACAATTACGCGAACCAAGCAATAAAAACTCAAGAATTTTTTTTCTATGTACTAACTGTACTAAACGGTTGATAACTATATAGCTACATGTACAAGTAAAGATTACACCCTCATGGAAATGAATTGAAATGTGTTCGGTATCAAAGAAACATACGTCTGCATATGCAGACGTATGTTTCCTTGATTTCCCGTAGTGTAACTGATATACATGTATGCTGCGCTATTTCTTAGGAAGAAATTTATCATCCCTAATAATTTTTGTAGAAGCGTTGTTGAATGAAATTTCAGCATTTCGAGTATATCGAAAGTAACAGCACTTGTCCACATTGCTAATGGATCTCTGTATTATTAATTAATCGTCACCGAGGTTATATATTTAATCCCGACACTCCTCCTGGACGCATCGCATTCTAAGATTTACATTCGGCTAAATTGCAAAATCTATCGTCTGCGCATGTTAAGAAATTACTTGCCTAAATGGTTCGAAGAATCGTTCTTCGTGTCATCTATTTTTATGCCAGAGACGATTGATGCTAATTTTATAATTGCTTCTTATGTCATCTGTGTCGAGATTTACTGCACGGAGAAGCGCGTCCTTACACTCAGTTTGGGTGTACCCGTGTAGACGACACGCATGATACAGGCTGGAGTGGCGTGTCCGCGGTTTTACGACGACATTTTTAAAAATGGTCGCGTGCTCCGTTTGTCTTGCGGTGGTATTGTTTTATGCTCGAAAACATTTAAAGTATTGATGTCACAGTTATATATAGGAGATTCCCCGACATTGGGCGAGGGTGTACAAAGAACAAGAAATTTTCTTTTAAGCTAGGACGAATCAATTAATCTGAACTGGAAAGTGATCAATTGAAAGCAATTAGATTTAACACATATAGGATGTACCAATTTTTTTTTTTGAAATTGTTAAATTATACCTGTTGCGTTGTATGATATGAGGTCACCGTTTTCAAATAATATAATGAACATAAAAAAAATGTTTTTCAAAAATATTTAGGATGATTAGTAAGTGTAGAACAAGGCATCTACTTTAGTTTTGGCGTCTCACCATACAAGCTATTTTTAATAAAACGCTCTTAGTTACTTTTATAATTGCGCTTTCCTTTGATTCTTGTAGAACATACCGTTACTGAGATAAAGCCGCTGTTTATTCTTAAACGAATACCTGATGTATTCAACGATATATGATGAATACTGACGTTAAAGTGGACATAAGGAAACTAATATAAATAAGATTGTTATACCTCACCATGTGACTGGTTATCCAAGAATAAGTCTAAACTAATAGTAAAATCAAAGAAAAAAATAATTTTCCGCTAAACTACAATATCGGCTCGTCCAATTTTTAAAGTTCCATTAACACGCGCATTATTGTTCAAATAAGGAAACATTTCGTTCAGATCAACTGAATTTGAAGCCTTTTAACGTTGGTTGAAGACACTGCGAGTATTCAACATAATTAAAAATCACTTTACCCAACTAAAAACAATTTGGCATCCAATATGTAATTTATTTAAGACATTTTTTTCTATTTGACGACACAGGTAACAAGATAAAATTTTTGCAAAGACGGCCAGAAGAAATCCTCCCCTAAAAAAGATAGCGACAAGAGAAATATTCTCTTGCATTTTTTGTTTCATGTTTTGCCCGAACACACCTTGTAATTTTTACGGTAACAATTCCAAATAGATACGTTAGTCGCGTGATTTGCGCATTAAATCAGCTACAACGTAACTTAAATTTAATTAAATTGTACGCTGACAAACCTTTCTTGGTGTTTACCTGACGGATATCTCGGCACGGAGGTGTATCTACCTTAGCGCTTCTACAAACTAATTAATTTAGAAAATTGTCCTATTATATTCGCGAATTATATTTGCATAATTTCGTTGCAGCGTGTTTGGATAAGGTTGCAAGAAATTGTATCGCAGAAGCACGTTCCATTGTTAAATCTAATTACGGAAAATATCCATCATTTGCCTTTATTTCATGTTTATGTACCCGAAAAGTGTATAATTAATAGTTTTATGGTGGATACCGTTCGTGCCCGTTGTTATTAAGGCGATGTCGTTGCTTCTACCAATCTACCAATGTTAAGGGAATCTAAGTCGACGAAGTTTAATTCGTGCCAGCACTTTAAGTTGAAATTTCGTAGAGGCGAATATAAAATTTAGATGTAGAGTGATAATTTCCTAAGAATGTTCTTAATAATGAGTAAGCATGTAAACAATTGATTTATAAAAGCGGTAAATTTGATTTGATTCGTGGGGTGTATTGAAGAATTACACTGGCAAGCAGATAACCATCGATCTGTTGCTATCTATTCAGACGGTCAAGCAGACGAATTCGATATTGATGTTACATTGCATGAATTCACGCATTAGGTTGGTAAACTAAGGTGACTCTAGTCTCACTGCTACGACACGAAGAACATCGAAGGAATGTCAAGGCATTAGCCGGAATTATCCCGAGTAGGCTCGTCGACTGCTGAAAATCGCCCAATCCACTGGATGGGAATGGCGTATAAATTAGTACAAGCAACCACTAAACAGTTGAAAGATAGGAAATCTCAAGACAGCTGGAAGTTCATTCCAGGTCAGAGAATTTCTAATTGGACATAGCGGACCGATTAAGCAGGGGCAGGAAGTCCGTTAGAACAATAGTGGGCCTGCTAATAGGACACTGTATGCTCAAGAAGCATGTGAGTAAGTTGAGCTTGACGGAGGAAACAGTATGCAGATTCTGTCAGGTGAAAGAAGAGACTGCTGTCCATGTGCTGCGAGGATGTATAGCGCTGGCAGGACTATGGCTGTCTCGAAATGGTCTCGGAATACCCAAAAGCCGAAACCTGTGTAGAGGAATCACTCACGAGACTGTTCGCAAAGGAAGCAAAGTTAATGTAATTGACCTGATGAGAGAGGAACCGCAGTAGATTTATTTCAATGCACACCTTTGGGTCAAAGTAAACTTTTAGTGATATACTAGATAATTACCGTTAGGTACGTTAGATGAAACTCAGAGTCGGAGAGTGTTGTAAAGGTTGTATGTTGCACTTACAATGTTGGTACGTTAACATAGAATAATAATAGATTTCTTAAGGATTTTTTTTTGTTCCACTGCAACGACCACCATCAATGTAAGGTAATAGTTGGAGTATCTTCAAATAAAATATTCTTTAAATGCGCTATTAGATATACTTAACGAAGCATTCGTTCTGTTTACGCTATTAAAATACGTTGTATGTTAAAGTACAGTTGTGTACATACTGATAGTCATCGAATATATATGTAAATATGGGTGGTTGCTCCGCCACTGTATTCACCAATAGATAAAACGGGTCGATTTCGTCGCCCGCGACAGCGCACAACCCCCACGTACGTCAGTTTTAAGCTTACCAGTCGGCCGGTGTTGTCGAAGGAAAAGTGCGAAGGCGACTAGAGGTGTCCTAGGTATAAGGTAACAAAATGCACAAACGCACAATCGACACGAGTTGTAGACGTACACAGTATTTTAGCACATAATAACACAGAAAATAATGATCCGTTACGCGAATTAGGAGAGTCGTACAAACATCATCGATTCTAAATTGGTCGAGTCGAATATCGGTAGTTTTTTCTTGCCTTTTCCGCCTTGAACTGTAGTTTCGTAAAGAGCACAAGATTCGAATTATATTCAGTTTTGACCAACTTAGGAATGGTGATGGCATCACAAACGTAAAATATAAACATTTTCATAGCGTACAAAATATATAGTCTATTCTTGAAGCGTACTCATGTTTTATTCATAAAAGCTTACGTTCCTTTTAAATACTTAGCATCGTTGCGTATTCCGCACTTTAAGTTGTATTGCGTACTTTGGTACATAGTTTGCATGTTCGCGATAATAATCATGATTATTTCGTTTTTTTTTTTTGTCAAACTACTTTGGTTTATTAAAGCGGGTTGTACCGTGTGTGTGCATATTTGGATAGGGCGCGATCTTCTAAATAGGTCGAGGTGATACTAAATTGTTTATTCGATGAAACTCTTACATACATGATGAACTATTTTACGCCGTATTTTGATTTTTTTTATGCAAATTTGTTCATATAGGTTACAAGTGTTTAATGAGAAATAGTTACAATAAACAAATACCTCAGTTCTTTAATTTGAGCAACTGTGGCCCGTGGAAATAATATATTAATATATTATTTCCACTAATATATTTTTACAAAATGTAGTTGATATTTTAATAATATGCAAGCTGCATCAATTTGTTTTTAAAGTAGGGCGTTTTTTTCTCAGATTTAAGGACAGGATTTGAGCAAATTTTGTTAATAATCATTAACATTGCTAAGTTAATATTAAATAGTTTAAATCCTCAGATTTCACACATAGTTCTAGTGATAGATAAATGTCAAGGATATTGGGCGTCATAGATTGTCTCTGGACCGACAATAACGAATAAGTTTTGCAAAAAAATGCGGCGACTTTCCGATATTAATTTTTGAATCTTCCTTTACGAGCTTCTCTCGGTTATATTGGCACCCTCAATCATTTTGCCGAAATTCAAAACAGCTCTCTCGTACGCTGTTATTCTGTTATTCAATGCTTAGAAATTATTCAATAACATTCGTCGGGATCTCTTCAGAGAATAGGAAAAATAAGCGAAGCTCCTAAAGTCTGCTTTTTACACATATATCCCCGTCCAGTCTACAGATTAGAAATCGTCCGATAAAGATTCTCTAACGGTTGCTATTAGCGCATAACGATGCACATTTGTATTATTGACATGTAATATGAAGTATTAAATGTGACTTAGGGAATAATAAGCCATCGAAGGACTCACAATTAAGTATTTTGCTTTGTAACCGATATCAAAGATGTCATGGAAATTCTAAAAAGCCAACACCGTGAAGTACGATGAAGCAAGGAAAGCAGATCATTTCCCGAAAAAGTTTGCAGAATCAGGAACATGATAAGATATGTTACAAGAATTAACAAATTTGAAAACGAGGGTTTGATATTGACTTTCCGATATTGAGAAGACCAAGGATTAGTGAACTTGTTGAAGCTCCTCAGGGAAATCAAAACTTTGACGAAATCACGAAATCAACGGTGTTAATGCAGCATTAAAACGACTGTAAACGAATGAAATGAAAATTCTACGTCGAATCCCATCCTTGTAACTGCAGTGAGGTAGCAGATTTGGCAATTAGGTATAATTTTTCTTTGAGAATAATGGCCCGGACTATAATCGAACCGGACCGCTTACTCCCTATTTTATGCCTAATTTTTTCATAATCGTGGAGTCAATACTCAGAACTGTCGAATATGGTCTTCGTGATAAGAAAGTCACTGCATTGTGCGGTCTCACTAATTCGTTCGTATTATTCGAAGAAAATCCAGGATGAGAAGGTCGTAACTACAACCGTTACTGATGAACGATATTTGCAAATATTTGCAAACGGATTATGCTGTAAAACGAGGACTTTACTCAAGGAACGATACAGCTCCATTTTCGTTGAACTTCCTGGTACCCTTTGTCATCTTTAAAAATACTGAATATCTGGCATTGACGTTTTTTGAAAGACACTCTTTTGTTATCTGGAAACAGAAAATTGACATCTATACAAATTGAGTTATTTTTATGCAATACTAACTATTACGGAGCTGCAGCAAGGTTCTTAATTGGTCCTCAATTAGTCTTTATGCGGGATCCAGTACTACCGCGCATTTACTAGCCAGTTAAGGACGTGTTGAATGCTATTTTTCGAGATGGCGTTACAAGCAGACATTTTGAAACGATGTACCCATCGAAATCGTCTGATCTGAACCAAGCGGGGAACCAAGGGAGCAAATTCCGGTGATTCAATCCAATATGTTATACGCGATGTATTATTTGGAGGAGGCGGTTCTATACTACAGAACCGGGAAGAGGGAACAGTTACGATAAACAGTGCCCGATAAGCAATTTTAATTTTTAAGAAATTCAGCGTACATTGATTTTTTTGTTCGCTTAATTTCTCAATAAGCTAAAATATATGCCCCACTTTATAATAACCTCGTTTATTCCCATTCTTCTAAGAAATTTCTGAAAATGCATTTCCCCGAACGGGAAATACTCTAACATCGCTGATTTTGCTTTCCCTGAATTACTTTGCATTTAAATACCTACTTAAAATCATTAAATCGTAAAAGTGAGTCACACATACAAAGCGTAGCTTGTTGTAGTTGGACATATAATGGAAATCACTACGTACGAAACCACTTTGTTATTCAAAACCAAAGGTTTGTTGCTGCTGGAAATCCCCGGCACGGAAAATTGATCTACCATCAAATGTATTGTCGTTCCATATTTCGTACTGATGGAAACGGCATAAAACGACGTATCCGATTTCATAATTCACGTCGATTTTCAGTTATCATGTATTTGGGTCACGCATTTTGACCTATCCAAACTTCAACGCATAACTCTCGCATTAGGCTATATTAAAGTTTTCTCGTCGATTCTTATCGCATTATCCTTTTATAGTCCATATTTATTGACTCATGTTCACCAGCCGTTCCTTACAACTTTCGCTCTAAATTTAGGGTCAAGCGTCTTATTTTCTTTTATATATAAATAACACAAATACTTGTTTCGTCGAAGCAACAGCGAAGGACGGGATCATAACTTTCCCCGTTTTGCATTCTAATTTAGGTTAGTATTTGGTATTCTAATCGAATGTTTGTGATCTAAGCAACTTCAGGAGGAAGCTTAAAGATTAATGATCGTAGCCGTATCTAAAGGAGCTCGCTGTCATTCTTCAAAATGATGTATACGGATATAAATGGAGGTTTTAGTATTTATTGATTTATCGCAAGTGCTTGTACTTTCATCGTAAGCGTTTAAGGGAGTATTGAAATTTCGCGACAAAAGCATTGTCAATTATGGTTTCGTATTTAATTTACAAGAAATTGACGCGTTCTACGTACAAGAAGATATTTATGGAAAATTTATTTTAGATCTTTCAGCATCTATACCTCTATAAAAAAATGAAGTAATATGAATTCAATTTGATACAATTTTGATGGGCATCTCGTAGAATCAAGTGATTGAAAAAAATTTAGGTATACCGTGATCCAATGGTTCCACAAAAATTGCGGTTGTTGCTTATTAGTTGCTTAAGCATGAACTGAAGAAATTGCTAACAAAGTTGAATATTTGGCATTCATTGACCAGCGAATAAAAGTCTTATTGCCTGAGAGGTAAACATATCAGAAACGAGTGTTTGCAAAAACCTATACGAAGGTTTGAGAATGAGTAGCAAAGTTTTGCAGACTGCTTAGTCCCGAACAAAACGAGTGTAGGCGACGACTTTGCGACGAAAATTGATTGATTTATCCTAAGCTGAAGACTTCTTATAGTTCTAACCAGAGATGAGACCTGGGTTCATCATTGAGACCCTTTCAGGCAACAAGAATCCATACAAAGGATTCATAAAGGCTTTCCACCATCCATCAAGAAGGCGAAGACGAAATTTTCTGCTGGAAAAGCGATAAAAAGATTCTTTTAATCGAGTGTATACCAAAAGGGATTACAATGAGGGCTCAATTAGGAACTTGAAAGCAGCCCGCAGTTATGCTTAGAAAACTTCTGCACGGCAATTGCAGGATGCACGAAACACGAATTGTTCAAGTAGTAGTCAGTGAATACATCGCATTCACCTTATAGTCTTGACTTCGCTTCCTTCCCCCTTCAACATTTTGAAAATACCTTTTAGTGAATGGTGTGACGTTTCAGTTTCATTTTCGCAAAAGCTCTCTGTACATAATTTAATGTGTTCCATCGATAAGGAAGGTGTATTCGCATTAATATTGATTAACTTTGGCATATATGAAAGATAATATATCGGATGGCTAACGAAGACTATCAGAACATTTATTAGAGTGGCACATTGCACGTGTAGGTCCACTGGTCTATTTATATTCGTTAAAGCTGTTTACATAATAATGGGCTTGTTCGTTTTGTAATCGATACACTTTCCAACTCGTTTGATTATTAGATGCTCAATTCTTTTAATAACTTGCTAGATTTATAGTAATTAGCTTTACTATCTTTTCGTCTTTAGCTAAGATGCAAAATGCTCTTTTAAAGTATTTTCGTTTTCTTTCGTACAGAAAATTACTTTTGCAATTAGTCGATAAATTATTCAGATGTGCCCTGTGCAAGTCCTGAGTCACCATTCGCATGCAGGGAATAATAAACTGCGATGCAATCTTTACTGCGAGGGGTGATAAAAACAGGCCATGAAACACCTCACACATATTCAAGTCTTTTGAAGTTAAGACAAGCTGCAAAGTTTATGCACAACGTTTGGGTTGTCAGTAAATGTAAAAAAAGGTAGTTTTGAAATAGGTTCCTGAAGTAAACTACGTCAGTAAGTTATAATAAGACATTGACGTATCCAGTCATCGCTGTGTCATGTTTCTTTTCTATTTTCGTAAATCCATTGTTATCACCGATTATGAATTTAATATCGCCTCTTTTGTTTGAATCAATTTTTGGTGCACTACTTATCGTCGTCATGTAGTCAATGAACTCATTAGGGCATTATCGACAGATGATTTCTTTATTGCTATTGATTTCTATCGAAGTTACGTATTTCTTTATTTTGTGTGGATTAAACGTACAGCGAAATGGCACGGAAAAACAACATTATTCATGAATGCTAATAATTTTGAAACGAATTGTAATGTTTTATTGACGTAGTATCCTATTCGAATTATTATTTTTTTTTTACTTCAATTTTTGATAATTGAGGCATGTTGTTTTGTAAAGTAAGCGTTTACGAGCGTGATGACCTGTTTATTCGATGAAAATTTCTGCCCTCTGGGCGAAACTTTCAGTCTAGGAAAAAGTCGCTGGATGCCGGATCTGGTAAATAGGACGGCTGGTCTGGCAACTCCAATCCCAATTCGGGAATTTTTGTTATGTACGCCACTGAAGTGTGCGACGGCACACTTATTTTTGTTTGGCTATTTTTCCGCAAATTCTGTCTTCATATTGTTAAGTTATCCAGTTTTTCAAAAAATTCCGGTTCAGAAAGACATCGCTCTGGTCGCTGATATCTTTCTGAGAAACGACGCCAAAACGCCGATTTCTTTCATTTAAACTGCACCAATAGGCTTTTGGAATAGGAAATGTTAAATTCGAATACGTTTTTTTTTGTCCCGATTTAACAAGAACGGTACCCAACGTTCGTTCAGTATGATTTTTTATTTTTTAGAGGCTCATTGGTAATTTAAAAGAAGTTATTTGATTTACTATTTTACATCAATTACCACTTATTTTGTTCAGTAGCACCTGTACGGGGAAATTTGTCACAATCTGCGTAAATAAAGTACCTTATCCTTGTTTCCTTTTATGGAATCCATGAATTACTTTCTAAGAGAAATGTGTTTTCTAACATCAGGGTGATATGACATGCGCCTTCTTGCCAACAACTTTTATAAACTTCTTCGTATTATGTGTATGTGCTAGCGCATGAAGTGGATTTTCTTGTAATCCATTAGAAGTTTCGAACAGAAGGCGTCTTCGGGAACTAGGAAGTTTGATTTTGAGAACCAAAACGTTCTTTAACATTTGTACACGACGAAATTGACTAAACGTTGAGCTCTTAAAGATAAACCATTTGTTTTGGATATATCTAATGTTTTGAATACACTATCCCAGCTGGCTCGCCTACTGAAGTTTCAATTATTGGCACTTGATCAACGGAAATGAAAACAATAGTTGTAATTCAAGTTTTTTTTATGTTTCTTTAAATAATTCGATGTATTATCTGTTTATAAGAATTAGATATAACTTGCCCTTGTTTCTTCAATTTTTTTTCCCAAAGATCTGATTCCGCCATCTCTTAACATTTCTTCTTTGTACTTCCCGTTTCCTTCTTCTTCCGCTGCAGATTCTTCTTGCTTTTAAAATTACATATATTGCTTGTTTCCGGTAAATCCTGCATTGATCTTTTCTCACCAAAAGGTCTTCTAATTATTTTCTTTTTCCATCTCTTGTTCTCATAGATCCTAAATTTTGTGTGCTTTAACAATTGTTATTGGATCTTATTGGATAGACTAGTACCACCGACTACTACACTTCTACCGACTCTCGTCAGTCTCACGCTAATTTACTTACTTTCTTTACATTTGTTTGCCATGGTCTTGAGTTATTTTTTATCTGAATTTGGATAAATACAATATATAACTTTCCTCGTGTTCTTTACTACTGAAGCTACTTCCTCCGCATATCCTACGGATATGATAGCTTTTCTGTCCTCTTTATCAGCCGGCTATGCATAATCATCTTTTGTAACATTATGTTGAGAAGTTGAAGAGTTGATATATGATCGTTCTAGCCTGGCTTCTTTATCGTGTGCTAATTATTTCTATGACATCGTGAGCTTTACTTATAATAGGAAAATTAATCATTTGTCATTTAATCACCTTAAATGAATTTTGCGAAATGGTACATAGAAATTAAGACAATAATTTCATTACAATTAATTTTTTTTTCAACCCATAATTTGATTAGTTTCATCGCTCCGCTTTACAATTGGCTTTAATTTTCTTCCGTTTCATATTATAACACTTCCACCAATTCGCTCCTATTCCTATATGTAAATATGGATGAGTCATTGTAATTTTCCACTTACTGTTTCACGTATTTTCCCTGGTTTTGCATCATTCATATGGTAATTCGTTAAGACGCTTACGGAAGCGGAGCTTCTACAGAAATTGATTGATCTATTGGAATCAACTATGTTGATTCCGCAATCTCTTAATTATTTTCTCCAGAACAAAGTTGTAAATAGAAAGGCATCCAATTAGCCACTTTAAAAGGGGTAATTACAAATCATCCCAGTTTCGTACAGATTTCTTCAATGTATTCACGCCTTTTTCCAAAAATTAACTTGCGCACTCGTAGTTTTGAAGAAATTAAGTAAGATATGTATTACGTAATTTCGCGTAATCAAACACACGTTAAAAATATGTATTTCGTCTATAAATGTAATTCGAGAGTGATATATGTGTATGGCTGACGATCAAAATCTATTATTACAAGTATGCGGGGTACCTTGCAATCGATAACCGTTATGTCTGCAATACTAACAACTATGTACGCATGTATATGTTAGTCGCGCATGCAATGTTACACATAAATATAGAATATCCAAGTTGACGTAAGAATTGTTATAATTTAAGAACTTTTCAAGACTGTCTTTCTATAAAAGCGCTCATGGAAACAATTTATCGGTATTTATGGATTTAGATGGGAAATGAAATTTCTAATAAAAGCCGTTCCGTTGCTTTTGTTAATTCTCTTCAAATTTATTTTTTATAATAATTAAATTCAATTCTTAACAGTTAAGCTGTGCGATGGCCAGAGTGCGTTAAGAAGAGACCTTTGGGTATTCCGAGTTCGACAGCCGCACTCCTGCTAGTGCTATACATTCGCACAACAGATGGACGACTTGAGCATACATTGTCCTGTTAGCAGGCTCAATATTTCTCTAACAGACTTTCCGTCTCTGCTTAGTAGGTCCGTTGCGAATCTGTCCAATTAGAAATTACTTGGCCCATCTTTGACCTGGAATGATCTTTTACCAGTCGCATTACCTATTACAGTAATCCATGAGAGCAATCCGGCCATTTTGAAAGGCTCATGACTGAAAGACATGTAATGAAGTTCCACCGTTTGTTTGTGCCGTTGTATCGTATATATTTGTGTAGTTTAAATAATCGAGAAGTACTGATGAGTTAAATAATAATTGAGAAAATTATAAAATATAAGAATACAAACATGGCGCCTCTATAAAAGTTGTAGAAATAGCGAATAATGACAAACTTCTTTTTTTGCTGGAAAATATTTGATTTATTTATTATCATCTTGTTAGTAGAGTAAGCATCACAAATATTTTGCTTTTAGTTTTGTAGGTTTTAATTAACTTAAAATTTTTCGCTTCGGAATTACAAGTATACTCTACGCATAAGATACATTTGATGCTTTCGTAATGGTACATATGTACTACGTAAGTTCACTTGAGAAGGACGATTTTTTTCATTCGTTTATGATTATATTAAATGCAATAATTTAAAATATGTAAAAGAGAGCAAATAGATACGTGTAGCTTATCCATGTAGTTTCATAAAACAATATCTGAATTTTGTGTATTTTCGTGTTGTATTACGCGCGTTTATGGAAATGATTGTCTTCAAAACATATCGAGTCGTCGTGTAAGCAGTAACTTCTGTTCATCTTTAATTTAACTTTCATTAGAAGCAGCCTTCTTGGTTCGAGTGGCCCGTGTGAAGTTTACCTTTTCTAAAACGTTATTATTTGTACTTTTCTCTCTTTTAAACTTTTAAAACACGAAAAGGCGGTATCCCCTGTTTATTTTCATATCTGGCAATTTCTTTGACTTTATCACGTTTAAATGAAAGTTACTAACACACTGAATCAACATCACATGGGATTAGTCAATTTAAAATAAAGCAGCATTTATATTGAGGAATTTCGTGGACTAAGATTTATAATGTTTGCACTATTGTGATTGATGAAAGGAAAGAACGTCCTAACTCAAGGGAACCATTAGATATGTATCACACAGAATAGAATTTGACGGAAAACGCATATAAATAGAAGTAGATCGTGTAATGTAGAGTAATTGATAAAAGTATTTAGATAACGGTAGAAGTAAAATGTTAATTTAAGATATTTAACATGTTTTTCCCGATGTCGTTCGCAGTGCAATCCGCATGCAAAATGTCTCAACCTCAAAATAGTGTTATTAATGGTCCTGCTAGTGATTCTAGTCAATCCCCAACGAATACGGTAAGAACCACTTGATCTAGAAACTCTAATCAATGCGTACAAATTTGATTTTTATGCTAATGCCGTCCAATTCATTTTGTTTGTTTTTCGTTTCATTTTCCCCCTACCCGCGGTACGGTATTTTCGTATCGTTGCTTTTTTCCGCGGCGACATTGCAGTAGGCTGGCGGTACCAGTTAAACATAAAACGAACCGATGCTATTGTGAATAAATATTGCAAAATGATGGCGGAGACGTGGGTACCTATACACATTCTAACGGCGACGGATGAAATCTGTATATAACAATAAAATGAAGGAATGACTTTTAATCTTTTAATTTTGGATTTTTTACTAAGTTTATTTCTAGAAAGTCAATAAAAACGTTTATGACTTTATATGGTAGAATTTGCAATTGTTTTGCAAACGTGCCTTTAGCAGTTGTAAATCATGCTAATAAGAAGAAAATTTTTTTTTATATAGGTTGCAAACTAACTGCATGATTTTGCAGGATATTATTTATATTCCCGGCTAATGATTGGAAATGTTATTGATGTAAAATATATATGTGTTGAGCTTCGTGTTAGATGGAAGACTACCAATTTTCCAGCAGTTTTTAATAACAAATTGTCCCCAAAAAATTCAGTTCATTGGTACGACATTTAATGAATTTCATCTATCGGCGAAAATGTATTAATTCGCTGAAACCAAGCTTTCAAACTATCTTCATGAAGTTAAGTAATAAATGACTTAACCTGTGCTAAATTTTCAGCCACACTCTGTACTTTACAGTAACATTGATCAAGGAAAGATTTCTAACACGCGCTATAAGAATTTATTGAAACTTTGAGTGGCTTGTTCATCTTATAGAATTACGTTTTGGTCTTCAGCTGTTCGTCGAAAGTAGTCTTACATGGTATGTAAGACGCTTACATGTAATACATGTGACACGTATAACACCATGTCACAGTAGACATAATACCGAAGGAGGAGTAGGATATACATATATTGCTTTATTAGCTGATGGCAGTAATTTTTAAATGACTTGAATTTGGCAGAAGTTGCCGAAACAAAAGAATTGAATGGAATACAGCTTTTCTTCTTACTATATTTGTGCAATATCGAATGATAGCTCGAAGATGAATAAAAATAATACCATCTTAAATAGAGGCTTAATGCGAGGAAGAGGAAAGTTGTATTTTTGCCAATTGGTTATTGAATTAATTACAAAATTTGCAGTCAAAGTTAACGTATAACCGAATAGGGAATAAAATCTTTATAAAAAAATCTGGTAAAGGATTGTAATGTAAGAATAGTTTATTTACATTGAAAGAACTTAATCAAATAAGTCCACTTACAAAGTTAAATAGGTTACCTACACAATTTGTGAAGCTTCTAGAGTATTTGTTTGATAGAATCATTTGTCGAATCCATTAGCTAATTTTCCTGTCGCTTCAATTCTATAGACCATTTATTTCTTTCCGTTACGCTTAGTATTTTGTTTCGATATTCCAATTTCTTACATTTTATAAGCCTTTCTATCATTGAAATGCTTAACTTTGAATTTATTCTTGTTCGAATTTAAATGATTAATTTTTTAAGATACCTACCACAGTTTTTATTTGTTTTCCAATTGTCGTAACAGGTTTCATCCATATTTTCCGATTTCTACCAATTTCACTTATGATGGAGATGTAGATGTAGATAAGATGTAAATAACGTCGTTTGCTATTCATTTAAGACGTATGACTTCATTTTCCTTGGCATCACTATTACTATATTCTAATGGAAAAATTTAAGGGACTCTGGTTTTCTTAAATGCAGAATGTTTTGAAAATATCCGTTGTGGTACAATGTTATCCTACCTAGAGATGGATATTCGTAATAATCGCCATTAAAAGAAAGGACCACCAGCAAAAAATAAATACTTTCAAGAACTAAATGAGCAGAGACTTTTTTGCTACTCACAGCCCTATAGAGTACTTGCTTAGGTTCAGAATATAGGTAATACATTCGGATATTTTGTTTGGTTTAAACCAGAATTTACTGTAGTCTTTCTTTGTTATACTAAATACTAAATTAAATGCGTAATTCACAAACTGGAATAACAATATTGAAAATTGTACAGCGCATAGATTAGGTACAATCTTTGTTACCTTGATAACTTAACAAAAATCCATCATTTCCAACTTAATAGGTGAAAGCGTATACTACAACGTATGATCCGCAAAGACCACCTCTCACAAGACTCGACAGCAAATCGAATCTTTCTCCGCGATTAGGTGGTTATCCTAATCAACAAGCAGGAGGACAATTCCGACCGGCACAGCCGAGGCCACAACTTACCGGGAATCCGCAACAATACGGCGTCAGGCCACCGTTACAAAGGAATCCCAGTTCCGGACAATTCAATTTGCCGCCAGCTCAAGGCACACGGCCGGTTTCTCCTAATCCAGCAGCAGGATTAAGGCCAGTAACGCCCTTTCCGCGAGTGCAACCATCCGCCAACGCTCCACGCTCACCTACCAATTTGTATCAGCCGAAGACATTTCCCGGTGGTTCACCGCAGTTCAATAAAGAACAAACCCTGGATACCACCTTGGAGCCCACGCAAATTAAGGATGCGCAAGACTATTCCGTACAATCGTCGAATATCATCGAGGAAGAAGAACCGATTAGTCTACTAACCATCTCCAAAGAGAACGACGCCGAGAATAACAAATACGGATCAAATGTGTTAATTGAAGATAATAAGAATGAGGAGCGTCAAGAAGATCAACCACCCAGGCCCGAGTCGCGAAATCAAAAAATTTTCGAAGAGATAATCGAGAGAAAATCGCCGGCTCCGCCAAAAGAACAGGTTCCGGAAATGGCAGAAAGCAAACCGAATAAACCGGATCCCCCTAATCTGCAAACGGGTACGGTTGCCGAAGAAATTATTCCGAGTAACGAGAAAAAGAAGGCCGAAAGGAAATCGCCCAGTCCGGAACCGCCAAAAACTCCTAGAAGTCAAAAAATGACTTTAAATTTGGAAGAGCAAAACAGACCCAAATCGCCTAGGATGCACTCAAATAAAAGCGGAGATAAGTCTCCAACAACACCCGGCAAGAAAATCGTTACGGATAAACCAAAGACTTTGAAGCCGGAAATTAGAACAACTAATAAGAGGAATGGATTAATGAAATCACCATCTAAATCAGGTGACTTCCCTTTGATAAAAAATGGTTACGTGTTGTTTCATTTACCACAGAAAGTCCTAATGCAATTCTTTTGTTCCAGAAGGTGATAACGACAGTGGCGTAGATGAATCAACACAAGGAAATGTAAGTAACTTCTTAATGAGCTTTAGATTTATTTCACAGTTTAAGTATTAGTTTATTTCGACGTAGTAAAGTTCCATGAATCAAATATGTTTAAGGAAAAAAATGTTTAATGACATATATTAATAGTTCCCGTACGTATATTTGTAGTTGTTGGTTTCTAATGCATGAGTGGGACAAACGATCATACGCATGTAACTTTGAATTAAACACGTGATCCAAGGGCTGATCCCGTCGGCAGATTTTCTTGAATAACGGGATTTTTTGTGTTTAACACTGATTACTGCAATTGTTTAATATGATCTCCATTTTGGCGGGATTCTTCCAAGTTGTACACCGCATTATGCGACATTTTGGGTAGAATTGCAGCAATTTGCTGTGTAATATTTTGTAGCGAAATATCCGAATATCCGCTTAGTTTAGATTAGGTATTCTTGGTGACCATTAATATTATAACGGGATGTTGGAAAACAGCCATGAAGACCTTCCTGAACGGTTCCCTATGGATTTTCTCTTGACCATATTTGATAGTTTTGATAGAAGAAAGGAATGGGTCTCGTTTGTTCTTAAAATACAGGATAACAATTCAGGTTCAACTTCAATCTGATTCATTATTCGTAAAGAAATATCACACTTCATTGTCAAATCTGCCTTCTTTAAATCAAACGGTCATTGTAATTCATAAGGATTCGTTTTAAGAATTTTGCGTAAAATTTTTCAAAACATGGCGGCAGGTTAGCATTGGCTACAATTCAATTTTCCTGAAGAACATCTGAAATTTACACACAACTTTAATGCTCTTTGCATTAGTCTCTGAGTCTCTGAGTATAGCAGACAGCAGCAGCTTTTTCACTCTAGCTGTTTAACTATAGCGCTCCTAAAAGGTTAATTAGGTGAGTGTATTCTGAAAACAGCAGATTTAGAAGTTAAGCTTTTTGAAACGTTTCTACAATTTTTTACCTCTTTTAAAAATTCAAAGGTTAATGGTTACTAGAGCCTTGAATCTTGTGATGTGCATTGAAACGCAATTTAAATGTTTAAACGGGTAAGTGGGTAGAAGAAAATAGGCAATACATTTCTCTTTTGGTAGAGATCATTCCATATTTTGCTATGAGAAGGTGGAGATGGACACATTTCTGAGTATGATGTTAAGTAAGTTGTAATAAGGACTATGGTAAAAATGTTGGCGAAAATGTTGCGTGTGTTGCTGTATTAGGCAATAATATCAGGAATAATAAAAAGAAAATTTGATAAATTCCTTTATCAGATTTTCTAAGAAGAGAAAGAGGTACCTAAAGAGGTAAATAGGTAATCTAATTATTATATTTTGGGCCAGGCGGTTAATACAACTGAACATTTATTTAAGCCAACTAATAAGTCCTTAGCTTTCCGATAGAAAGAGGATATTTTTATCATAAAATGAAATCAAATTTAGTTGATGAAATAAAATCGTTTCCACCATGTAGCCCTACGATAACTTTACAAATGTTATCGATTTATTTGCACTAGATTCTAGCTTCAACATTGCGTGAGAGCAGTTCACATTATCTGAAAGAAGAAAAAAAAGAAATCCCAACACTTAGTCAATTTATGTTGGAAACCGGGTAACAATGTAAATTTTAGTACCTTCGCGTGTCATTCCATCAACAACCGCATATCAATCGCCGTCATTTATAATTATCCCGGACGTGTTTATCGTTTCAGGACCAATCTAGTAATGGGGATCATAATTCACCGCGGAAATCATCTGGGAAAAATACGGCACGACCGGCCCCTTCGCCAACAAAAAGTAGATCGCTGTCGAGAGGGTCCAAATCGCCGAATCTGAAAACGCCCGATTCACCTACGCCAAGCATACCTTCCAGCAACGACAAGAAAAGTACGTAGCATCTATCATTCATTCGAAATCGCGATAATAACACGCCGATGAATATTTTAGAAGTTCCGATGAACAAGGTGCACGTCGGTGCGGCGCCTTCACCAAACCTAAAGGAGGTCAAATCGAAGATCGGATCGCTGCAGAACACCAGCTACAAACCAGGTGGGGGTAACGTAAAAATTGAGCACAAAAAAGTCGACCTGTCGAAAGCGCAACCAAAAATCGCCGCTAAAAACGAAAATTATATTCCAGGAGGCGGCGAGAAAAAGGTACGTTTCACAAGGGAACGCCCGCAATTGAAAAATTTTATGTAAGGCTGTTTACTTGTTGGTTCATGTCTCCGAGTGACGTATGTATAATCGTAACTGTATATTCTGTAAGTTGAATTTTACTCACAGATTTAGCTTATTTTTATGCACGCGTAAAGATATCTGTCGTCACTTTGGATATTGATATTCACAAGTACTCATTATTAATTACTTAGCGGGGAATCTCCACAACTAGAGAAACTTACGAACCATCGCCGCTAAATTTGTTTTGTAAATTTGTTATTCTATTTATATCTTTTTATAAACCTTTACCCTTCAAAAAACATCTTTTCGGTAGGTTTTCAAGAAACTGCTGTTTTCAAGCATTCATACGAAGAAGCACGCCGTCGTTTCAAGTGCTTTTCAATTTAGGATAGAGATAATAGTCGCTCAGTACCAAGTGCGGATTATCTCATCGCTATAAAACCGTAATCGTTGATTATTTTTTGATGAGCTTTGTGAGCTGTGATATTGCCTTATCTTTTCTTATTATTTTGAGGTCTCATTTCTTGAACGGCAATTCTGATATCCTTGATTGGGTCGTTACAGGTTTTCTTTGGCCTTTTCCTGAAACCCTTATTTTTTGAACTATGTACTAAGATTAGTTCCTCAGGTTTCTTAATGTTTTCGTTGATTTTTACATCAACAGGTTTTCCGGTTATTGGGTCAGCTCTATCATATCGAAATTATTTACAGCAAAGCTTTAACGTAAAATTTTCATCAAGTTTTATGAATTAATCAACACCTTAATCAAAACAACAGGAAATCTTAATTTGAAGCACACGCAGAACAAACTTGATATAAGGATACACGCAAACTTCAAAAGATTTCGAATGACAAGGAATACATGTTTTTGGCCAGCTTTTATGGTGAAATACTCCTAATAATCCTAAAATAGGACCGTTAATTTCCTTGAATCTCAAATTTTAAATAAAATTGAAAAACACGGCAATACTCTCAGTACTTAAACTAACTCAGTACATTTGATTGTCGTAAGAAAATATTTTCAGATACTGTCTCTTCTGCTGATCTTCTAAAACCCTAGCCTTTTTCACTGATAAAAGAATATAACTTGCAATATAACTGACTAATGCTCGTTCGGAAACATTCCTGAAATCTAATATTCTCATTTATCTATCCCTGCTGCATTGATTTTCAAGGAAAAAACAGTTAAGTGTTTCTGTCAACTGTTGTTGTATTGTATTAAGTGATGCATTGATTGCTTTTGCACCAATTCCAAGCTTACCGGAGTCATATAAGTAGTGACGACGAAGTATTTCTTCCTCTGTAATGCTTTGTATATATGTATATCTGCGATGTTTCTTAATATAGTACTCAACTTATGGAATAGTTTGAAATAGCCTCTCTTGTAAAAAAACAATACAATAATTTCTACTATTCTATCAGCTTTCTACAATAACGCAAAGACGTATGTAAGCCTCTATTTACTTTGAAAATGTGAACAAAATCTGCTTTGCTTTTACATAGTTTTATTCCTCCCTAGTCCTTGCTAATTAATTTTGAAAGCAATTTAGTTGATATAAACATTTTTTAAGCGCTTTATTCTTGCATGCTCACCGACTGTTAATATAGCAATACTTTGAAAATTAAAGAGACACTGGCCTGCGGTGCTGTTTAAAATTTTTCTGGAAAATATTACAGCATTTGCTTTGGTTACTTCTTTCTCTCCTGTTTTTCTTTCCTTTTTTCTAATATAATGCTACCATGAAATGCTATTTTGTCCTGTACCTAAAGTATTATTAATCATATTAATATTACGATTATATTTCAACGTACGTTAAATTAATTTTATTAATAACATTATCTGCATATTAGAGTGGTTAAACTAAAAATTATATTGTAAGCTTTGCTAACATTAATTGTGCAACATATGAAGCCATGAAAAATATTTGACAAAAGCTATCGGTAACAAAGGAACGAAGTGATCTCAAAGCAAGCGAGGCTTTTTAGTTCAAGTCGAGTTTAAGAGAAGGCGTAATCCTCTGCTGTATATTCTCAAATATTGCAGTGTATAGCATTTATTTGAAGTCCAAGGTTAATCAATGATGAATAATTTGAAAGCACGGGGGGTTTCTTGCGTGACGCGCTAGCATGGGGAGGGTGCGTAAACGTAGTAAAAGTATTCAGTTTTTTTTTCTTTTCGTTAATTTATCCTTCGCAAACGGTGTTACTTGCAATTTATAATATTACGGTACATAATTGAACTCTTTAACCTATATATTACTTTATCGATTTTAAATAAACTCATATTTTATTTATTACTACTGCCTTGTATATTAATTTGTAATCTCCGACTTTATCCGATTCTGATACCAATGTATCATTGTCCAGATCGAACACAGGAAATTACAATGGAATGTGTCGTCAAAAATCGGATCGTTGGATAATGCTAGTCATAGACCAAAAGGCGGCGAGAAGAAAATCGAAACGATCAAACTGGACTTCAAGGAGAAAGCCAAACCAAAAGTAGGTTCCAAAGATAATATCAAACACCAACCAGGTGGCGGTGATGTTAAGGTAAATATAGTTCTTCTTTTGCAAAGCGAGAAGTTCCGTTCCCGTTTTAAGCATGTGCTGGAATGGTCCAAAACTAACATCACCTTTAACCTAAAATTTCTTACTGATATGCGATTAAGATTTTGTTACGTTACTTCATGGTTGGAGAATGCTTGATATGTGTACCTAACTCTACTTGCGACTTGTGGAAGCATGTCTTTTATTGTTTGTGGTCTGTCGTTTGTTTGTTTGTTCTGTGTTTAAATTTTGTACGTTCCTTGCTCTATTTTATAATCGATTTGTTTAGTCTGAAGCTGAGTTGGATTTGGTAAAACGCCCGGCTAATAAACCTAATGTAAGTTGTCACAAAACCAACATAAATATATCTGACACCAGAGATATTGTCTGACAAAAAGTACAATTTGTGGACACTGTAATTACGTTGAACAATGGGCACTCTTCCACTTTGTATCATTAATGCCACCTGTATATACATTAAAAACGTGGCAGTTAGTTTAGAATTAATTTGCAATATTGTGCGGTGTTACGGTAGATTTTAATAAAGGCCCACTATATTCGATCAACCTTTTCATATTAAATATTAAAGCATAATCCAAGAGTTGGTTGATTTAAATGCACTATATTCGATTATATTGAGTACCGAAGTTTAAATTGAATAAGGGGGCTTTCCAATAATCTTCATCGAATCTAGTGTGGCAATCTGCATGTGTATAATGTCCTGAAAGCAGACGCCAATTCTGTTTAATGTTAATATTTTATTCAAGCAAGTAAATCAACGAGTTGCTACATTCCAAATTTTTAGCGGAATGTGATTTCAAGCTACGTGAATGTTTTAATATTAAGGAATAGCTCATACATTTGCCCAAATATATATGAGATTCGATGTCTTTAAAATCTTTCGACGTTGGGAAGGAAAATGTTCCTTAAAGAACAAAAGAAATATTTGTTTCAAAAATAAGAATCTAGTATTAACATACGAAAGCATCTTTATTTAGAAAGGAAACCGTTGGCGAAGGAAATACTAGCATCGCGCTAATGACGATATTTTGGAAGGTTGTAAGCTTATCTCAAAAACTAAATTAACAATCAACTAGATATTGCAGAAAGCTTTGTTTTAAATTCAATTTAAATTCGAACAGAGTTACTAAACTTTCGTCTTTAGAAACGGGATATTAATATTGGATTCAACCCATTAGCTTTCAGGACTTTGCACTTAGGATTAGCTACGTATGTTGTGGCTTGCCAAGCATGCTGGCGTTTTGATAAAGTGTGTTCATGGAATGGATATTTTTTGATTTTAGTGAACATTGTTGGTTGGATAATCGTTGTTAATGAGCCAAGTAACTTTGTTTCAAATGTAATGCTCACTTTTCTAAATGAAGTACGCTTCGAAATTGATAAGTTTTGGATTTAGATCATGTGTGTAGATTAAATTAGAGTTATTTTAGTTGAAACTAAACGTGTCACGTCGTCGTTAAGATAAAAACTCGACGTTTCGTCCACAATCGTATGAAGCTTCTTCAGGAGAGTGATAGGCGATAGTTAGCACGGTCACTTAACGTGTAAACCACGCCAGAGGGGAAATTAACCGAACGGGAAGTAGTTGATCACGGTAACTCAGCATGTGAACCATGCCAGAGGCGAAAACCAACTTCTTTAGAGTTATCTTGGAGTAAAGAAAAGAGGGTTTAAGTCTAACACAACTTTTTGATAAATAGTTGGCACTAATGGCAGCTATTAATTAAAGAGTTTTACGAGATATACATACTTATCTACATACGTTACCTGAATATGAATTAGTCACACCGAGTCAACAGGAAGCATTTAATTATGTCCGTTTGTCAAGTTATGACGTGTATGAGTTTCATAGAGAAGTTTCATTGACTTCTGTGGAGCAAATTATTTATGACTGAAGATTATGAGCAACATTTTCCATGGTTTTGTAGCGTTTTTTACGATATCCTTATTTTATTTATTTGAATTAAATACCACAAATAATTGCTATAGACAATTAGTTGTCTATAACAATTATTAACGTTATAGACACTAATTATCTGGTATATTGCTAGCTTGCTGAGTTTTAATTTTCCAAGCGGACATTGTTTAGAAAAGAAGCGTCAGTGGTTGGTCTTTCTCAAATAATTAGGAGACTTTATGACTAGGATCGCTTGTCACGATAACAGCTTTGATGTAAGAAATGGTGCCAAATCTGGCAACACATAATTTGCTATAAATATTTCGTTGACTGACGGATTTGGTAACAGACCTTGTACAAACTTTTATGTTTTATATTATGTCGAACGGAAGAAATTATTACCTTTCACGGTTTAACTTCTTTTGCGATCCGATTTCTATTATTTTATATTAAACACTTAACGAATCAATTTTTGCTTATATGTAATATTATTTCTACAATGCTTTTAGATTGAAACCAAGAAACTGGATATTAAGGCTAAAAGTAAAATCGGCTCTTTGGATAATGTGAAACACAAACCAGGTGGTGGCGATAGGAAGATATTCGACGATAAAGAATATCTCAGGCAAAAGTCCGGACTGTCAGGAGATCACAATTCATTGAATGGGTCGCAGGTATGAACGTGGACTTTATTAGAATTGCGGAACGCTAAGATTTAAAGAGTAGTAAACTACTAATTGCAAGTAAAATTGATAGAAGTAGATAGAAGTTTTTAAAATAAAATAAAAAATAAGAGTATTAAAAAAAATTGTATCAATTTTATTTGCGTTTCGTCATGCGTTATTCATTAATATATAAAAATATTTATTTCAGGCGGCTGATTATCTTTATACATTTTACTAAAAGTTTTAGTTGTTTGGAAGGTAATTCGGTTACGATAAAACCCTGACTGAATACTAAACATTTAACTGGTTATAATAACAGGAATTTAATTTTTAATAAACCGTATAAACGGATCTTATTAATAAATTTGCTTCCGATGCAGAGATGTTACACATACCAATCATAATAACGAAATAGGAACATTTAACGATTACAGTTAAAAACACTAATAACCGTTCAGCGTTTTGCTTTTATATTAACGAATTTTGTTTTCTCTTGCATAGAGTATTCCCCACAACCCTTAATCGCGTTGGATTTTTTATGTAAAACTGGTAATTGTTGAAGATTACATACACGCCACAATTACTTAAGTTCACAAGTTTAGAAATTGAAGAGACCAATCATGCTTGCGAAATAAAGAAAGCTGTGAGCTCTCACTGAAAGTTTCTAGATCTTTGGAATCGTATAACGTCGTTATTTTACACCGTCGGCAAATGAAAATGCACCGCTTAAATATTTGTTGCGTAAAGTTGTTATAATTATTAGTTACAATTAAACCAACGAAATAATAAATTTGCTTTGCTCTTTCCTCGACGTACTTCTTTACAGGGTCCGGTATTAAATTTATTGCTGGTACAAACCAAAGCTGGAGTTGCGAGGTCCATGGAAGCCAATAATTCACGGCTTTTGGTGAAAAAAACGAGATATGTTGTTTTTATTAAAATATACCAATCCTCATAAGTAGAATAGAGGATGTTAATTTACCTAACTGAAGGCAAATTCGGTGCAATGAATCCAAAGTAGGTGTGACTAGTTGTAATATGCGGCTCTTTTCGAAAAAATCTAGATAATTTTCAGTGGAAGCGTAGAATATTCAAATTTAGCATGCAGTATTTATCATTCAGGAATTTGGTTTCTTCATTTCTTCTGAACATCTTAAATCAACAGTTCATTTGCAAGAAACATCGTTATGAATAATTTCTTTTTTTGTGCATTTTTATGGGAATAGCGTTACAAAAGATCTGGTTAAGGTACTGTATAAACATAAATAATTCCTTGTATAGTAATTAATATCCGTTGAATTTTAATGTATTCGCGGAAACATATCTGTAGAGCCAGTTTTCACGTTTCTGTCTCGACTATCTCGAAAACCATAAATCTGACGACGGCATCTGAACTCTTTCTTTGACGTAATAATAATCGGCCTATTAAATTATGGTTAATACGATTGATGTAGAAGAGCAGCTGCAAAAATATTTTGAAATAGTTTAGCTTTATCTGTAAAATTGATAACCTTGTCACACAACAAAGGTAGTCGCTGATTCCCATATTCACAATTGATTAACTTTACCTCTATTTATTATTAGTTGAAATAGTAAATATGGCTTGGTGGTCCAATGGTAAGAGGACCTGCACTTGACTAGGTAGGATATGCTTAAGTCCCGCTAGGATCAACAAATTTTCATAGTCACCATGCGCAGTTGGGGTGCAATTAACTGCGTTTCACCTTTTACGACGAGGGGGTGACAGTAACAAGGCCACGGAACACTTTACACACTAAAAATTCAAACTTTGGCACCTTGGCCTCTTACGAGACGCATTTTAATGCTTGTTAAGAAAACTTTCAATTTATCAAAATTTCGTAAAATGTTAAAATCTTTCAGTGCGTCCATAAAGAAAGGTGTTCAAGAGATATCAATCACACTAAAAAAAAATAGATAATACCAGGTATGAGGGATATAGGGTCGGGCAAAATTAACGATTTAGTCTAATACCTCTGCAAATGTAAACCGTAGAAAAAAATGTTATTAATAAAAAATTTTCTTCGGAAAAAAATACAAATGGTGTAAAATAACCTATCAAGTAAATTTTCCCTCCGAAAACGCTTGCTCAAACTTTGCCCATGAGTGCGGATCCGTACGTACCACTTTGATTTACTGTGTAGGTACTCAAAGAAAAAAAAGGATTTAAAATTGCAAAAAATGCACCCTTAATGTGTTTAATTGACTAGGAACTAAAATTTAATGAAGCACGTTTCTTGCAAATGAGCTCCCCTTCAATTAAACAAGCTAATACGAAAATATATTTACCAATTTTATTTGTAGATTGCGCTGCTAACCATTTTTTTTTTTCTATTACAATCTCCTCCCATTAAAACCGCTTCTTTACGCTAAATTAGCTACTTTACAATTAGAATTAGTAGTACCACCATATTAATTTTTCGTTTTGCTATTTCTTTTGTTTCCAATAGAATTCCTTGCCTTCCCAAGAAGCTGCAGAACCGGTATCAGATGAAAATCTCAACAGGGAATAAGCCGCATCAGAATAGACACACCTACCTTATCTACTTTCAACTCGTTAATATTATTGTGATTTCTGGATGAGAGATTTATTTTACTGTTACATAAATGCAAACACACACACACACACACACACACACACACTAGCCTGATTGTATTAATTTTCTCGGGAGAACGAGATTTTTTCATTGTTGCTATTATTAATTTGTTCTAGAATTATAAACTAATACAGATTGTATATGGACCGTTCATGAAGAGATATCAATATAATCGGGCTACCTTACATTACAACATTTGTTTTTGGGAACATTTGAAATAGCATGACACGATTATATAATTTGCTTGCACCAATAAGTAATGTAATGTTTCTCACCTAAAAAAAAAATATTAGTGCGGATCATCATTGTTATTGTTATTTTTTCTAACATTATTATGATATTAGTAAAATTCACGCCATCTGTTGGAATATATTTACGCAAGTAATTTTTTATACTCACAAAGTTTAGTAGGATAAATCACATGTGCTTTTATTGAGTAATATAAATTGTATTATTATTCTTACTAAAAGTTATTAATACGTAGTTAGCGTACATAAAATTCATTGTATGTATAAAGTCTGTTTTGTATTTGCTGTTCTATTTAAACGGTTAATGTAAATAAATTGATGGTATTATGTGGAATCATGCCAATCGTATTTCTTTACTTTGTTATTGGAAAATTTAAAGGAAAACTATAAAACTAGGAAATTGTTAACGAGATGTAATTTTACCTTCTATCGAAAGGTCGTCAGTATCCATTAAGAATCTGTGCAGTAACTGGAAAATCGAAACAAGAGGCAATTGTACCTATTTTTGGGATCTAAATATAGATGTGAACATTGTCGTATAGGAAGTACTTGAAGGTAGTCTTTTCTAGCTGCTTCAAGAAATAATGGCAAAAATAAAGAGAAATGTTTCTTTTTCACGTAATGACAATTAAGGACTCGGTGATCCAATGGTAAAGAGGTCTACGCTTGATTGAACAGAGTTAGGAGTTGCGTGTAAGAGCCCTGCTGGGATGAAATTTTCTTAGCGGGTGCGGTACACTCCCGAGTCATCATACTACGTTTTACCCTTTACGGCGAGGGAGTGATAGTAGCAAGGCCTTATACACATATAATTTGCACACTAAAGGACTTCTGAAGCTATGGTAATCTAAAAGCTCATCAGACCGTCACTACATAAAAAAAAAAAATGAATTACTTCAGAAATGTTGGGATTATTTTAAAAATGCTGTAAAATATGAAACACTTAAGCAGTATTTCAAATATCAAGTATCAAATAGTTTCTTTTAAAAGTGATTGAAACGCATTGCTTGAACGCCAAAAATGCTTCAAGTTCTACATCGAAGAGCTTTATTACAACTGTGTACATATCGACTGGGTAGAAATGATTTGAGCGCTCTAATTGAATCGGTTTGATACCATGAAACTGCCGGATGCGCCATTTTTCATTCGGATGCTGTAGAGTGATCGGAGAGGAAGATTATTTGGATTGGCCATTGATTATATTGGAGTTTCCATTAATATCTGAAAGCTGTTGCCAATCTTTGTGCTTGTTCAGCTGTTTATTTTGAACGATGAAAGCTTTTTAACATTGGAGATGGGCCTGATACAACGAATTAATTGTAACAAATTTACATTGTACAATGCTTCATATTTTTTGGAATGTTTCCGGGGCATATTGCATCTCCTTTGAACTTCAACGATCAATCATCTGTATCGTGGAATAAACGAAATTTGCTAAGTAGTCAAGTATACAAGGTCTAACCCTTGCGTATTATTCTCATAAATGATGAAACGAAAATTTTAGAGTTATCTCAAAAACAAAATTTTATGATTTGGAAAAGTGTTGAATCTTTCATTTGTGTAGACATTAATAAATAAGCTTCGAACTTCTTAATCATAGCCTAAATAACAGCCAAGATCTCAAATTGTTCAATTTGACACAATTTTCCTAAGTTAGAGCCTCCTTACCATTCTCGTAAAGGCCGAAATTTATCAATAGATCTGACTTTACAAATTATGCGCGAGGTACAAAAGATATGTTCGGATAATTACTTATCCAGCTAAATCCAGTCCCAATATAATTCCGTTATTTTGTCAAAAACAAGGAGCAAATCCGTGAATGGACTTCAAGTGTAAGCGTACAATTCGCTGTTTCGAGAAATCCTGTTGGGAGGTACTAATTTATAAGATACATTTCGCATCAGCAACTACGGTAACTCATGGCCACAGCTTACAGAGCTGAGTTCAAACTTCGCGAGGCAGCCGCGTGAGCAATTTGCATGGGGCTTTAACGGATGAATAAGATATCTTTGTTTCGCCAGGCGATATCGATTAAAGCAGGAAAGTTTTATTAATTTCATATGCATTAAAGGTGCTTATCGGGAAACGTCGACAATGTTGTCTCGCGGTTTTGTCGACTAAAACTACTTCAAAATGAATTTAAACTGCTTTAAATGGAACAGTTTATATAAAACAATTGATAGGGAGGTAAGGCAAATTCTACAAAAGTGTGATATTTGTAAATTAGAGTTTTCGGACATTATTAGTGATGTGTATTTCGTGGAGAACTTTATGCGTGTCCTAATAAATATTTTTTTAAACGGGAAACCGGGAATTCAGAATTACAGATGTTTCATCATTAGGCTTGCTTCAAAACTTTCAAAAAAAAAAAACGTAAATTGCGCGGGTGTTGGATGGTGAATTTACAGTTTTCTGAGAGTGTTGACGCAAAGCTATTATCAAACGTTCGATTTGTCTTACTTGATATATACGCCGCATTTTTTTATAAAGAATTAATAATATTAAAAGGAAATTTTAAATATACATGGTACTTGTACTGATTGATTGTGTGATGGTATAATTTAAGGATGTGTAACAGCGTTTTATGTATGTACAAAAAAAAATAATTGTTAGATGAGTCGAATTATCTAGCATACCTAAACCACCGTCTCTACTATTTAAAGAGAGTTTATCAAAGTGTTATCTCGATGTGAAAATAGAATATCAATGTATAAGAGTAATAACGACTTTTTTTTCTGTATGTAGTACACGTTTTCATTTTTGATAGCATTTGTAACACCTTTTCTTACTTTTTTTGCACGTCATAATTCGTGACGCGTATCAGAACTTTTTTGGTATGTTAGAAATTATATTGATATATTTGGAAAAGGAATAACAACAGTATGTCTTATCTGTATCAACATTTATAAGAAACGACGTAAATAAACGATTTCTATTAGAAACGTATTGTAGATTATTAATGCCTCACCCACTTTTATAGATAGCAGTAGAAACTGTAGTTAGCATACACTGCATACATACTAATACGGCTAATTGCGTAAGTATTTTATATTATTGCAAGTGTAGTGGTAGTTATCGAGGTGTAGAAAATAATGATAATATAGATATACAGCGTCCACCAAAAAGTCTGCACCATAAGAGAACTTTCTTATTCCTTTAGTTTTAATTGTGTTTTGTTTGTTGGTGCATCATTAGAGCGCAAAAAATGTTCTAAAATATGCTGATTAAAAAAATTAAAAAATTTCAAATGATAAAAAATTATTTGGCCAAATATGAAAAAATTTCACGGGAAAAGTAATGGAAATATTGGTCGCATCCATCTAGGGATCCCAACAAAACAGAAAGTTTAATTTATTCTTTATTAAGGTTTATTTTCCTAAATTATAAAATTTTCTATGCAAAATGATAATATAAAAAAAAATATCATATAAATAAGCTATCATATAAAAAAAATGATGATTTTCTATAAATTATTATTTTGCATAGAAAAAGGCAAAATGATAATTTTGAAAAAAAAACTTGGACTATTTCCTAGCACTATTTGGCAATTACCTGCGGTGATTTGCTTAGAGCTTTAGAAAGCTCGTTTGATTAGAAGCCAACAGCGTAAATCAAGTTGTAAATTCTCTTAATTCAATTTATCGAGTTCGTTCTAATTTCCTGTAAATAATATTGTTACTAAATGTTTTTATTTCTAGCCCGCGACTCCTACAGTGGAGCAGTACTCACCCGAAGTGAATCTAATATCACCGACTCAGGAACGTGTGCGACTATTGGAGACCATGACGGCAACAGAAACGACAAAAGCAACAAGTCGCCCATCGTCAAGGTTGACACGTACTAGTTCACTGAGGAGTAGTAAAAAGTCATGTACCCCTCGCACACCTTGGCGACTTTAGAAATAAAGTACGCAATTCAAGGATAATACTTACCTTGTATCACCTTATTCTTAAATTCATAAATTAAGCTATTATGATCAATATAAGAATAGCACCAATGTATTATCTTTATTGGTATAAAACGTAAGATACACTACTATTACGCATACAAAAACCATTAGGGGCAAAGAGATGTTTTTTCCCAAACGAGAACTTCTATTAGTAAATTATAGAGTAATTGAGAACGTTTTTACCGAGGATCAAAAATATCGTAGTACCTGCACACACTGCTAATTGAAGCAAATATCGATATCGATATCGATACATAGGACTGTAAATTTTACTGTTTATTAATTTTATCGTTCCTTTTTGCTACTTATTTCTGGAGGAATCATTGATGGCATTTAACTCCAAATGTATATAAAGATTCCTTACATCGATATAAGAAAATAGAAGAATAAATGAATGAATGACGTTTGGTTAAAGACATTCTACACAAAGTGATCCGTACAGTATAAGTTCCACATTCTTTTTTTATTAAGGTTTTGAAATCTATGAAAGATTCTAAATACTTATGATATAGTATACCACCTATTTGATCGTTTTCCCAGAAACCTTTGACCTACCAAATTTATTCCTTTAAAACAATAAGTGTAAATTAAAATAAATCAAACGTTGAAGTTGTTCTTCCTCGATTAACTGATAGCAGCCTAAACGATCTTCAACTCGCCTTGATTGGATGTAATTTCAAGCACATCTGTAAATCTTCCAGTTCATTAATGTTGTTTGTGTGGTTGATGTAATGATTCCATGGTGCCGCTACCACTCTACATTACTAGGAGTATCCAGGTCTTCATTATTTATCCCATTTAATTTATTCTTCAAAGAAATGTGGACCTAAAATTCTGTTTTCTGCAACGCCTATCTAAACGTTTTGCCTTTGTCAATCTAACACATTATTACATTGTTTCAATCATCCATTTTAGTCTGAACCTGATAATCTGCAAGGTCCCAGGAAACCCGTAGCCTAATTAAATAGAAGGTACCTGCGAGATTTAGTCCGTTTTGTTGTTCAAATTTGTTTGAAATAATTTTTTAAACTCTCGGTCTTGTACGTAATTGCTAATATGTACATACTTGGAATTCTTGTTCTCAATTATCTTTACTTGATGTTATAAAGGTTCTCGTTTGACATTCTTTGAATTCCGCCCACTACAAAACGACGATTCAAATTAACGAGATATTAATCATTTGTAGTAATTATGGCACGTCTGTGCATTCAACAATACATCAACTTCTATTAAGATGAATCAATGAATCCAACGTAGAGTAGAATTATTGACATGTAACATTCTATTAGCTCGATGTAGCGGCTAGATCCAGAGCAATTTGTATCTATGAGCTTCGTATATAATATTTAATTCTGCCACCTTGTTGCTTTTCCTACCTTCTGAATGATTTTTTCTTTTGGAAAGGTATCTGTCATATTCCAGCTACTTCCTTTGTAATTAACACTTTTACAAATGATTTTTTTCCGCTCTTTATTGCATTTCATCTCATCATAAACATTAACATTTTATGAAATTTTGTTGCAAAAATAATTGTTTTAATAGATTTATTAGATATTCAAACATATTGGCTCCACAGACTCAATAAACATTCCCACATACTTTACTTTTTTTACACCAACCTCTTTTCTATGCCGGTTTAGTTAAACAACTATCCGTAAGAACTGTCACTCTGCAAAACTAACGCGCTTCATGAGAGCGACACCTGTAAGCAAGTCGATGTAAACTATATCTCGATATTGAACATTAAGCGTTTGCTCTAAAACATATCTATTCGGCATAGCGAGAGGGGTTTTCAGGAATTTTACTCTCTGCGGAGAAGTACCTTTGTAAGTTATTGCTTCAGTAGATTAGAACCATTGTTTTATTATCGAGTTCTTCACAATTTCAGTTTTGCACATTGGTTATGTTACAACTAGAAAGGACAAAGGCGGGTGGAATTGTTGCTCTTTTACCGCGACTAGACAGACTCGTGTCTGTTCGTCTCACGAGAAAGGGTTCGATTGGTTTTCCCGAGAGTCGACAAAACACGAGCCTGTTTGGTCGCTGCAAAAGATTGGTGGTTCTATCCAATTATAACTTATAACACTCAACACACTTAATTCCACTTTTATACTTAAAAATATACTTAATTATTTTCAAAAATTTGTTATTGGTGGATATCCTTCATTCTCTCCAATATTAGATACATTTCAAAGCTTTGCTTTCAACTTATTTGATCTTTAGTTAATTTCAACGTTAATGTTTGGGATTTTCTTAACGCACTCTCTAATGCGAATGCGCAGACTAAGTAGATTTTTAAAATTAGAATTATGTCTTAACTATGTCTTTACACATGCCATAAAGTATATATCCAGGAATATTTATAATATGAACTATGTACAACCTAGACTTTTTAAAAGTTGAATCATACTTAAGTTTGGAGTTTCCATTGGAGCCTTCGAAATTTTGCAATTTTATGGAATAAATTAAAATATACATATATATATTTATGAAAGCTTTGGAAATTATTCTCTCCGTGAATTTAAAATATAAATTATAAAGCTTGAGCTAAGTATAAATTATAAACGTAGTGCGTAGTGTACGCGTTATTTATTACACCAGTTTTCCTGTTCATTAATAACGAAATAAAATGAATTCAAAGCGCGATCACGTTGCTGTATTCACATGTCCAATACGAAAGTTATATTTTCACATGTTGTATACACGTATTTTAGATAAATATGTACGTATGTATATCTATACATATAAAGAGAAATCTAATAAATCATGTTATCCAGTTCGCCTCCTTTTTATTACCCCACCATCAATATCTTATCTTCAATCATCAGTAGAGACGACCAAGGCAGGCGAAATTATTATCTTTTACGCAGCGACTAGACAGACTCGTGTCTATTCGTCGCATAAGAACCAGTTGCCTACTCGTCTCTCCGAGTATCGACAAAACACGAGTCTGTTTAGTCGCTGCAAAAAAGAAATAATCCACTTGCCTCTGTCATCTCTAATCATTAGTAAAGTTCGGCATTTTCCGTGCGTTTCACGAAAATAGCAAAGACTAAACAGACTCGTGTTTTGTCGGCGGTAGGCAACGCGTACCCTGTCTTACGAGTTGAATAAAGACGAGTTTGTTTGGTTTTCGTTAATTTGTTTTGACATAGATAGCGGTGAGAAAATGAACAATAAATAGAAAGCTTGCATTGCCATCATTGCTATATCCGCGAAAAAGAAGAAAGAGGAAACGCTGGCTAAAAGAGCGCATGTAGCCGATGTAATCGTGTAACTCCTTTACCAGTATCTGTGCATTTGGAGTCGCCTTGCTTCTACCTGTTATAGCCGCGAAAATCCATGTTTCTAGGTATAGTTTCTCTTTCTTTGAAAATAGAGCAGCGACATTCCAATATATATAAACAGGCCAATGGTAATGCATTAAGTCTTCTCAAGACGAGTTCGTATGATTCGGCGTGTCAGAGAACACATGATTGCTAAAAAGACTGTGCGCCAAATGAATCGGGCAATAGTATATCCTGCTACAATCATATCTGTACTTAAATGCATTATTTAACACAAGCGATGACAATGCCTCTGTGTTGATTTTAGGATAGCTTTTAGGGAATGTCATAAGAAATTGTTCTTATTAAGGCACAGTTAGACGATTCGTGGTCTGATTAATCTCGAATCACGAACCATGTGGCATCTATGGCTCCGCGATAGATGCCTTTACGATTCTTAAATTAATAAAAAGAAAAACACTATCACATATTACACATTTTATTGCAAACATAAAACGTCTATCATTACAATATCTACATACGTTATTGTATTACCTACTTCTCTGAAAGCGTTTTACGGTACTCGTTATAGATAGCCATCTATTTTCAAGTGGCGATATGATTATGGTGTCAAGCTCTTTCGCGAACCACGGAGAGATGTTGTTCGCAGAACATCCTTACATTTCGAGATTCATAGACGAGTGCAACCGATATTTTATGCTGTGAATGTTGTTAGTGGCTTTCGCCACTTTAAAATGAATGGGTTATACATGATATACGTAGGCTGTAGAAATGTTATCAGCGGTGTGTTTCTACAAACATTAGTTTATTTGTCAACTTGATAAGTTTGTACATTATTGTAAGAGCCACACAAATTTAACGTGGAAAGAGTTAGAGAAAGCCGACAGACCTTGCCAAATTTGCAACTTCCTTTTTGTATTGTTAAACGTATGATTAAAATAACCCTTTTGTAAGGAGGTAAGTGATTTGCTAATCGTAAGATGGGACCCTGTTACCGTTTGTCTTTAAGATTTAATAAAGTGCTTAGGATAAAATAAAGATCATAATACATATTCCATCGTCGATTACTAATTATAAGATATTCCGGCGGAAGTTCCCATTTGTCGAGGTCTGTTTATTACGGAAATCGGGAGAGTTCTTACATACGTGTAAGTTATTTCCAGTGGTAGACATTTAATTTATTTACCTATCGGATTCTATATACATAACACGCGAGCTTTCTATTGTTGTGTATGCATATAGGATATCTTTTTCGCGTTGATTTTACCCGGTTTCTTTTATCACAGATGTCCATGTGATAATTATTAGAAAACTTAGAGCATTATTGAAGTACCCCTCCTACATGATAGAAAAGTATTTTTACTAATACGAAAGACAAAGACTTTTGGTATCACATTGCAATTATACATGCTTATTTTCCGTGTTAGTTTAATAATTAGATGTTCCGAGATATTTATCTGCATCTATCGAACTAAATTTTAATTACGATACAAGTAGAAATCGTTCTATTTCGTACATTACAGGTGACTTACAGATGATTACAGATATGAGAAATAGCCCGCTTGGTGTTTTTAAAGAAAAAGCTTACATTCCTTTCTAGCTATAAACGATTTTTCAAATTAAACACTCCGTATATTATTTGCTTTTCTTGAATATACTATATATCTCAATCTCTCTCAATAATCTTAAACGTTTTACACATTAGAGCGGTGGTTCGCGATAATTTTATGCAATACATCGAATTTTCTTTTATATCAACCAAGGGTTACAGGATGAGTACAAAGAAAAGCTGTTTTTCTAAAATGTTCCATTTAAATGAATATTATTACATGAATTAGCGTTAAAAGAATATCGGCAATGGTTATTGCTAAGAGCGATTACTCTCTGGTACTATTGACACTTACCATACTTAATGATTGTCTGAATTTATTTATTTGGTGTTAAGTGCTAAGTATGCAAAGGTATTGGATATATTGCCAATTGCTGTTTATAAATGGTAAGATTTAGCTTCAGCTAAAATGCAAAAGACGTTTTACAAGCAACAAAGCAGTAAAGTTGACTTTAGGGCTTTAAAGTTCACATAAAGTAACTTTTGATCGACAAAAGTTACAAACAAACAAACATGGCAGGGGAAAAAGCGCCAAATTGTTACTGTGATGTCAGGTTGATTAACTGAATTAATTACCAGGCAACATAATCGAAACAATAGTCGAACTATCAATTATTACCTATACTGATAACATTATTTCAATAATTGTATTCGTTGACTTTGTTTTGTTAAAGCAAGAGAAAAATATATTTGTATTAATAAACTACGTTTATCAAATTGAAAACTATTTATGAATGTAATAAATACCTGTTTAATAACTTATTTCATAATAAGCAAAACGAACTTTAGAGATTTTTTTAGAGATACACTAATAAACGTATTCTTTATATTAATAAATCCGTTTATTGTAGTATATATAAGAAAATATGTGTTTATTGGCATAATAAACAGATATTTGTTAAAATCAAGAACTTGTTCGTTCAATCAATTTTGATAACAACTTGTGACATTGATAAAATATGAATGAATGAAATATCTTTGGTTAAATTTAGTTAAAGATATTGGTCTGATTAATCTGATCAGTTATCAACCTATTGAATGTGGTTGTCGACAAAATTTTCCAATAATTTGCGTCTTATTATATTGCCTATCCTGCCTTACTCGGCATGAAGTTTGAACATTTCCGGCCATGCAAGAGCAACGTTCACTAAGTTGCATTTTCTAATAATGTTTGCCAAATTTATCGAATACTAGAGTCACCATGGAAGATTACCTTACATGGTCCGTGCAGATGCCATTGGAAAACGCACAACATAAAGAACTGAAATGCGTACATTGTTTATCAAAAACACACAGATTGAAACAAACCCACCACAAACAACATGCATAACAATTAATCCGGGACGCCCGTTCCGAAGACATGAATGGAGTTCATCATTCGTGTTCTAGAAACGGTCATTCCGGATTAATTATCATAAAATTCATTAAACCTAAAATTGTACAACAACAAAAACATTTCGAAAGCCTTTATTGTTGCATATTTCAATATTTCTCAAGCCAAAGTGTAACATTCGCGCCTTGGTTGAGTTTGTTTTTTTTTTCGATTAACGTAAACAATGTTGTTCTATTCAAAATGGAAAAGTTAACCGGTGGCACATGGAGTGGGAAGCAAAAGGTCGCTTTATGATACTTTTTGCTGCCGAACAATAAAGAGCTCTGTCGAGATCTCCCATTTTGATAATAACTTACTACTTGCAGTGTCTTATACATATACGTATTTTTAGGACTTACCCATTACAAGAATAGTAATTGGAAGTTCCTTAAATGCAGATAAATTTCCTCTACATTTAAAATATTAAACACCTTTTTTTTTATAAAAGCGGAATGTACAGAAATACAATAAGGGTCATACTATTTCTAAACGACGACTAGGCTTTACAAATTTACGTACATAAATACATCCCGGAATATTTTAGCCGACGCCGACATGCTATATTAACCAGTCAGTAATTAAAAATGAACTGCATGGGCTCGGAAATAACAGTTCATATTCGTTTACCACGTTTAATATAACATATTTCTATGGCAATACAATTAAAAAAACCTTAATATCCCTCTTGTTATTTTAATATTATCGTCCTATACCTAAATCTTATTTACAATATTCATCATCTTACGCTATCCTATTTAATTACCGGAGTAATTCTCCCTTATAGCTCTGCTATACAAAACAACTTACAAATATCAACGTTCTAACTATAAATACGCGTGTTTTATCTATATACATACATGGAATGAGTTCGTTGGTTATATCGTAGAGTGCTAGAACAAATATTAAGGTAATTGTAATGCGGTATTGAACATATCAAGGAAGCTTCTAGTACATGTTGATATTGAATCTAATTATGTAGATGTACCCTTCTATTACAAAATACATCGTTCTGTATTGAAATGACGGTATCTCTCATTGTCAGGGAAAGTACTGCAAGATATGTGCGACTTGCTCCTTTTCTCGAGATAATTTTTTAAAATAAAACCTATTAGTTGGTTGGTAAGTGTAACAAGTGATCGTGTTCAATAATTTAATATTTTTACGAAATTTAAAGACACTCTACGAGACATCCAGCCTACAATTGTCATCTCAAATTGGATTATATTACTTAGTATTTCTTTGGGACGCTTATTCGCGTCGTTCAAAGAAATGTAATAAAAATTTTAATACTTTAACAGTGCATTAATTATTGTCAATAGTTATGCTTATTGACCTGGACAGTATTAGGGCACAGACGGCGCTAATACTTGTTATTTAATAATTATCTATTAGGTACAATCTCGAATTGTTACCTTGCCGTAACGACGCGCGACGGCAGATTTCTTTGTAATATGTCTAATTATAGCCGTTTTATAGATGTTACATCATTATCCTGTAATGCCACACTAGATTGATAAATGTTGGAGTTAGATGTAATGAATCATGGTTAGATATTGTAAAGTAAACATTTGGCAACTAATAATAAATTTAATCAATTTAATTGGTGTTGGTAACTTCCACCTTTTATGAATGTTATTATTCGGTTTACAATAGCCTTGATATGTTTCAATCGAGAAGATATTATCACAATTCGAAAAATTAATACTGATGATTTTCAAATGTAAGATTTTGTCGGCCGTTACTTTGCAAAGATCCATGATAAAAAAGTAAAACGTGAATATACCCTCGGTTAGTTACAGTGTGTTTAGTTTCGATTTTACAGTTTATATATTTTCTTACATTTTTGATTGAAAGACTGGCAGTGTGACCGTTTAAAATTCAAAAATTTCAAGAAATTTGTCCAATAACCAGACGCTTTTGTTGTGCTTCCGGATGGATTTAACCATACTTGTAAACTTGCTTATTTCGATCTTAGGAAGAGCAGTCTTTCTTTATAAAGAGTTTTGCTTCATCTAGCAAGTCCTTGGTCACTACCAATTTATACCTAATACCTAATTATTACAATATACAAAAAAAGAGAACTTTTTCTTCGCGTTCCTCTCGTAGTGATGCACATTTTCAAAGACTGCTTTAATTTCTTCGAACACTAAGTGAATAGTATCTTCGTCTATGTCCAATCCATTTTTTGAATGGATCGGACAGGTAGAAAACGAAGCGTCTCTTTCTTTTACAAGCTTACCTTATACAGAGTTGAAGTTTTCCAATATGAGAGCAATATTTAAATATTAACCGACAACGTCATATTAATAGTTGCGATGATCATATTGGTCTATTACTTATTAATCCTAATAAACACAAAAGATTAATTTTTGAGATACAACGTTTAGAGTAGATATTTGGACATTTATTGATACTTTAAACATTTTTTCGGTAATACCTTTACTTTCTCTTCAATTAAAAGGTACTTTACTCTCGTTTTATAAATAGTCTGTATGTTATTTAGTAGTTTTGGTGGTGGTTAAGGAGACACAAGGAGGTGGTAGATGAAGGAAATCTTCTTATAAAGAATGACTGTTTTTCACAGAACGAGAAGTAAGGTAGTTTACAACAATATTAATCCCATTCGAGGATACGCTGTATATTGTGATGTAATTCAAGATTAGTTATTTTATCAAAATATATGTACAGTATGAACTTTATGTAATTTACAAGCATCATTCATTGGATACTTAATTTTGGAATAGTTTTATTGCAATAGTTACGTTCAAAGTCGAAGTAATAAGGTTGATAAGTAGTGGAAATATTCAATAATATTATTTCTGATATTTATCAATGTATTTGCTGGAAATTTAACATTTAACCTTCTTTATTCATGCTTTATATATAAATTGTATTTGTAGAAGTAGAATATGGACACAATGGTGTATTTATTTTAAAATAAACGTTTTTGCTTCGTGATTGCTGAATTTCCCCAAATATTTGGAAGTTATTTGCTTTACAAAAAAGCTTATTTTCTAGATACTGTTAAAACACGTTAAAGCTCTGCAATAATAATGTTCTCTCGCCGAACGTCTACAATATTTAGCCATAATTACAATGAGGATTATGTTGTGGTAAATTTAAGATGTGATGGGTGCATCTAAAATCAGATTTTAGAGAAGGCGTTTCATCTAAAGTTTAGTTGTACGCAAACAACTAAACTTCGTCGAATTTTTGCGATGTAATGGTTATTATCTATTAAATTTCTAATTACCGTATATGTTGAGATAAATTTAAGTGTATAGCTTGAAAAATAGAAGAAAATTACAAATTTTGGAATAAAGAGAAATAACACAATGGAATCAAATAAAAGTATTTTTTAACCAAAACCGTTTCATTAAAATTGGTTTTCTTTGCTTACAATAAATCGAATATCAAAATCTTGAAAATATCAAAGTGTACAATTAGCTCAACACTCTTAGGTTATCATTTTTGATTTATATGAATGTTTTCTATTAATTATTTCACTGCAACACGATAGCAGATTTAGGGTCTTAGGGCTCCAAGGTGACTTATAGACTATTTCCTAAAGATTGTAGTACAAAGATAATTACATTATTTCACTTACAATTAGCTACGTCGCACATTCAATCATGTATTTATTGGAAAATTTGTAAACCTCTTAAAAATTGCTTTGAATATTTTTTCTTAAGCTAGTAAAGTAATCTTCATTATTACATGATAAAAGCACATGTATGCGTAATTAATACACAAAAGGAAGACCGAATTGTGCACAAAAACAAGTGTATGTAAAAACATTTTTCAACTTTATCTTTAGTTGTATAGGTAGAGATAACTGTGATTTATGGAGACGCTGTCATGTTTAATTACTATAAGATCCACATTGGTGGACAGATGGAAGGATAGAAGAAAGAATAAATATAATACTTATCTGTTTGATATCTAGCAAACGACGGTTTGAAAAATAACTGTCAAGGAAGGCATCATTTATACTTTATGACGCTAATAATACTTGTGTAATATGCGCATCGAAGCTATTTCAATTATACCATAATACATGTATTTATTAAACGTTTGGAATGTTTTCAATTATGTACAAATTAATCCGCTTTTAGATTTATATGAATTAAAATAAAGTTATTGCACTCGCGGATTTATTTCCTAAATAACTTATTGTCAGGTGCGTCATCAGAAAAATAGTTACAGCATGAAATATACGTAAAATGTTTTTTGAAATTAACCATAAATCAAATTTTGCTTGCTCCTGTAAAAGTGATGGAATCAGTGAATTGGTAGAATGTTTCTTTTTACAACGAAAATGGCTTAAAACGTCCTTATAAAGTCAGAGAGGTAGTTATCGAGGCTATTGTCGTTAGAATAGCATTTCCTAAAGAAACTCGCTACAAATTTTAGCCATATTGGTTTGTTATCTTGTAAGTCCAATGATCCAATGATGTACAAAAAAAAAAAAAACGGATAAAAGAGAGTTACTGCGTGAAAGATAAATCACGTGCTAGAATAACAAGAGAAACAAATAAATATTATGGTGAATCTATCGAAACGACTAAAATAATTTATAAGTGGTGACGCTGAACATTTTGAACATCCTCTTGGGTGGATTACAGAAGAGTGAGATTGCTAGTGCTGTGCTTTTCACAGTAGGCCAAGAACGAAATCGTATAACGTGTTTGAAGGGTGGATTGCAGCTATTACAGCCTTCATTCGGAAGGGATCAAACAAACCGAATGAGTGTTGGACAACGTGCATATACTAAAAACTTCAAAGAACTAAGCCCTTTTTAATTTTGCACAGACGTTGTAAGCCGTCCTTGTAAGTGTACATTTCTAATTGAATGGATTACAAAGAACAAATGTAAATTTGCTTATAGATCTAAGTAGACATTGGTTTTTGAGAACGTTTACTGGCCGTTTATGAAAATTGCGCTAAATCACGTATTCGAACCTGTGACACCAGAACATTAAAACACTGTGCTTTTTATTGCCGAAGTGTTTGTTGGTCAATCGAACTTGATAATTCAGAATAAACTGTTTCGCGATTATTGATTGGTTAACCAGTAAAATACGTTACGTCATTATCAAATGTAGGTACTATAACGATCAAGACCAATGCCCAAAATATTGCGATTTAGTTACGTACAACAAATAAGCTTTCGCCCTTTCGTTGATGAAAATAAATCATTTTGTGCCAAATAAACGCATAATCGTTTCTTTTGATTCAGAAGAAAATTATTTTCACTTCGTTCTAATCCAGCGGCGGTGCGTGTTGTAACAGAGGATCGCGCACGACGATTCGACTTCCTCGTGTATATCATGTTCTATGCAACGGAAATACACGAGGAAATCGAACTGGCGTGCGCGACCTCATCCACCGCTCCTGCTTAATTTGTACCGATGTGTATCGATCAATAATTTTATAGGGACATTATACACATGTAAAGTTTAAAATTAGCAATAGACAAAGACCGGTATAATGTAATTATTTTACGGTTATAATAATATATAATGGATATTCCGTTAAACGGACAAATATATCGTATGCGATAATATTCGAAATTGACGTTTTGATAAAAGGTTTAAAATAAATGAGTTTGTGGTATCCGTAATTATAATTTTCGGAATAAAAGCCGCGAGTGCTCTTTATACGAAGATATGTAGATACGATTTATTTATTACAATATTTTTATTTGTTTTTCGATTTTTTTTTTACGAAAATTAAACTATACAAAACGAATTACAAAAGTACATGTGTTACGATTGCTTGGTTGTATTATATTAGTTTTGACGTACGTATAAAAAAATTAAATCAAACCTTAATATAAAGCGATAACGACTCATATTTTTAGGTTATATGGAAATCCCCTTTTAAAATGCGCGTGAAAGTTTTCTTAAATTGTTGATTCGCTAGAGCGTAGCAGAATGGATTCAAAGGGCTGTTAGCGTAACACAGAAAATACGAAAACATGTACAAGTGTCCGTTAGTACACGGGGGATTAGAGCAGAAGCCTTCGACTAAAGCTAAAATATGATACGGCGTCCAACATATTACGAAAGCTCCCAATATGAAAGAAATCGTTCTGAATGCTTTACGCGCCCGATTCTCCGACTTCGATTTCTGTCTGCCAAGGCCTTCGATTTTTTTCTTCTTGGTTTTCAATTTTCTTCCGATGTTCTTTACGAAATCTTTCCTACCTCCTAGATCGTCGTCTGTGGTCTCTGTTTTATCAAAAGATTTATCGTGATTTTCAACGTCAACCTTAGTTGTTGCAGCCATAATTGCGGCTGCATTACCTGTCTGACTTATGGTGGGCATGCCACAAAGGGGACTGCTGGGCTCTGTATCTCCGCGCGTATCACCCTGTATCGTATCCATTAAAACGGTAGTAATCGGTTTCTCAGAGCTCAACGTCACTTCAGTATGTACTTTTTTCGGATTGGCTTGAGCGGCGGCTCTCATTAGCGCGGTCTGCAGCAAGGAAGTATTAGCGGCAGTATTTATGGCATGCGATGAGGTTTCGGATGATGGAGGGCTTTCGCAAACGGGCGAGGGAACAACAATGCTACTTTCATCCATGTATCGCAAGTCTGCGCTGTCTAAACCGATCAGCACGTCATAGGTTGCATGTGGTTTGACTTGAAGGGTCTTTGGTCTTTCTACGGGGCTACGGTTAGTGGCAGGTAGGGTAGCTTGGAATTGCAATGGTGGTGGTATGATAAGTTGCGATTTTTGAGACGAAGATGGTGATTGCTCTACGTTATACTTGGTATTAGTAGCAGGGTTTAGGGGTTCATACATAGCACCTACCCCTCTCGAACTTCCGCTGATAGGATTGTCTAGATCCAAGAGATTCTGCTCGAGAATCTTCGGTAAGGGCGTGATCGTCTCGATACTCTGATGCCTCGTTTCTGTTGCAGGAAGTCCCCCATTTAGCTTATTATTATTGTCGAAAAGATTTGGAGGGGCGCCTATCTGCACGATTATACCTACAATCGACGATCGTTTCCTGTTCTGTTGTTGTACTTGCAAAGTGGTGCTTTCATCGTCTGATTCGAAGGCTGGACTGCTCGATCTTTCCGATTTATCCGTTTCTGTTGTTGTTTGAGTTACGGCTACGTTTAAGTTTCTTCTCTCTGGATTATTCGTATCCGCTGTTGTCGTAGTAGTCGTAGTGGTTGTGCTATTCTTTATCGAGCAGGTTTTTTGACTAGAATTCGAATCCGCTGATCCGGCTCCAGTAAATTGGGGATTTTGATTTAAATTCAAGGAATTCGCGTTAGCTTCTGTAATCGCAGGTTTATCTTGGCTGATCAATGTACTCTGCGTTTTCGATATACCAATTCCGGCTGCTCTTCCCGCCATTCCAGACATAGCGCCAGCACTTAAAGCGACCATACTTTGCATCTTCCTTTGCTTGGCTTCGCTCTTTTTCTGCATATCGTAAGCCGTCTTATAGATACCCCCGTATAAAATAAAAAGCACTATTAACGTCGTCCAGTAATATCCTATTATCAAAGCTGTATTGAAGATAGGATCTTTCAAGAATTGTACAGCACATTGACCCGGCAGTAGATCTCTATATCCAATGAAATGCTCCCAACCAAATATGCTAATGAAGAATAATAACGCTGGTACTATCCAAGTTATGGTTACCATAAAGAGAACCCGAGATTTCGTCCGCCAGCTTCTATACTTTGCTGCAATTTTAACTGAACAAAAACGATCGACAGTAATTAACAGAACCGTGTATTGAGATACGAGGCAGACTGTATAATCTACGGATAACCAGAGATCACATAGCAGAGGTCCTAGGTCCCAATATCCCATTAGCACGTACACTGTGTAGAATGGCATCGAAACGGTACCTGGAAAAAGATAAGACAGTCAGTATTTCGGTTAGCGGAGCAAATAAGGCAGCAACTAAATTGCGCTTGCGTGTACGGTGTGTTAAAAATGCCGAATAATCGGTACGAAGCGAAGACAAGTAAAATTTAAGGAAAATTCCCGGATATTAAAATGTTTATTTTTATTTTAACTGAACCTATCTCGTGATATGGCCTCATCGAAACATCTCCTGCCAATCATTGCTACACGTTACGTAATTTTGGGCTTCAATTTCTGGTACTTCTTTAAATTTCGTTAACAAGTAAATTCTTAGGCTCTGTATTTATCTCTGGTGAATCGATCGCAATCCTTTTGATTAAAAATTTGTGAGATATTTATATCAGTTATTTTTTTTTCAATTTGATCGAAACTTGAATTTTGTACATAATTCCATGTACTAGAGAAATTGAATAATGTTAGATTGAAATGCAAGCCGATTCAATGCGGTGACCAAAATCGACCAGCTACTCCCTCCCAACAAGGACGTGTTACCGAAACTACAAGCAAAAGGCATATACGAACTGAAATGCCCATGTAGGAAAAGCTACATCGTTCAAATAGGACGGAGTATTCAGTGCAGAGTGAAAGAACATGAGAGAGACGCACGTCTTAAACACATTGAAAAGTCTGCAGTAGCAGAACATCTACGCCAACAAGGAATGCACCGCATAACTTACAGCTACGTTAAGCTATTAACCAGGACCATTCATTATTACCCGAGGGTAATACGCGAATATTACCCGATGAACAAATGAAAACATCCGAAAGACATTTCTACTATGGATCACGATCGTGAAAGCCTACACTTTGAATTTTCAGTTTTGTAGTAAGTTTGTGTAAGAAACGGGCCGAACTTCGGGAGTGCATTGTATGATGAGACAAAGGTATACTTGGACGGTTGGTAAAGGGTGAAATGGTGTGGTCAGCGTACACAAAGCTCACTTTCGAACAGCTTTACCGCGTATCGTCCAAGTTTGCTTTTGTGCCGTTGTGTCGGTGTGAGTTCTTGGTAGTAATTGGAGAAAGGAAAGAGGGCCAAACATCACAAATATCTGAGACGACCGGTTTTGTGTAAATACGTACACATTATTAGGGCGAAGACTAGAAACAAGCTTGTTTTTAACAAGCACAATTATTAATTAATTATCATAATTATCCCTTAATAGGTTTGCTGGGAGCTTTGGACCCTTTTTCATTCTCCAATCGCAGCTCATATGTTCTTAGCGAATTTCATTTTTCTATGTTACATTGTTTCACATATTCGTTAATGGGAACAGAGTAATCGTATAAGAGTACATAAGAATTCACCTAATTTACTATCTCGTCGCCTTTATTTTCGGTATCGCTTTTTCCCTCGTAAAGGACAGCGTAAGTGGACGCATTTATATTTATAAATCGAATAACTAAGGAACCGGGCTTAAAATACTTACTTTTCGCTTTTCATTTGTGTGTTTGTTATATCTAGTTACGGAGTTATTTACCAGCACGGATTTTTGCTTGTTTTCGAAAACTTCTTCCAAGGTGTAAATCTTAGACCAGACTAAATAAAGTTAACAAGATTGAATTCATAATGCTTACACTATCTAGATACTCTCCGCAATTCGAGGCGAACTAAAACATTAGACATACAGAACTACGAACTTCAAGTCGAACTTGGCGAACTGAAACCTATCCTGCACAAGTCTGAAATGGTCCTTGAATAAAAACTTTTCTTCGTGACTTGTTTTTCTTTGGTCTTTAAACGCAGAAAGTTTTGAGAGGCATTATTCTATTTTAACTCTCAATTAATTACCCCGAGTTTCCTACGGCCGCACAGTTGAACAGGTTTATTTAGCATCGACGAAAGAGCTAATACACCTTCCAAAAGGGAAGGAAAAAATAATAGTAGAAAAAAATAAATAGTGCTTAGAGCTTTTTCTTTCAATATTTCCCCGAATTATTATTATATTACCACATCGTATAAGCCGTAAGTTACCGTACTCACAATAGGATTACCTATAAGCATATCGGTCGCTGCCAACGATGCGATGAAATAGTTACTGGGCTGTCTGATGTTTCGGTCGACCATAAAGGCGAGAAGAACGAGAATGTTTCCACCAACGGTCAGAATGATGCAGAGCGCCAGACAAAGGGCGATGAGGATCGTCTGCCATAGCTGGAAGGGCGGTAGGACGGGCGCTAGTGAGGGTTCGGCGGTTGAAAACGTCTCATTTCTATCGATACTGGTGCTATGCTGCTGGGTGTACCAGTCGGTGGAGATGGAATTGTTACTGAAGATGTTGAGGGGATCCAGATCCTGAGAATGTAGAAATGTCGTCGAATTGAACGCCAGCGTACATTCCGTATACGAAAGGATATTGTTGTAGACCGTCTTGCAGAAACGTTCCTTTTGTTTTTGTAGTTTCCTGCAAATAAAAGCGGAGGGTGAATACTTTCGGTTCGAAAACATCTTTAGGACGATGCGAGGGTTATACTTGCGACAGTAAACATGTTATTCCTGCGGTCGATCGGAAAATCAAATGCGTGGAATACGTACATATATCCGAATTTTTTGAAATATTTTTAGACCGACTTACATTGTTCTTCTACAGAAACGAATTAATGTAATACAACAGTTTCGTGCAAAACTGAAGTAATGGTATTTATTAAAGGATGCGAATGGTTTAAATTTGCGATTAAAATCACTCATTAGTCAACGCATATAGTTAATTTTGCGATTTTTGCGAAACACTAACCTTCTGCACCTTACTTTTACTTTGTTTGGCTACGTTTCGTCGCACGTATTGTCGACTTCGTTTGCAAAAGGTCACAAATATCTCTTTTAAGTAATATTCATCTGAAGTATTCTGTTCAATTCAATATATTTTTTAATGCATATTACCTTTCAGTTTATCTTCTCCGTTTTTATTTGATAGGTTGCTTTTCTTTGTTCTTCTTTTGTTTACTACTTTAAATTATTTGTATTATTATTAAATTATTATTATTTGTAAAGATAAAGCTTTTCTACATATATTCTTTAGCTGACGTGGACCGTTTACTTTTTTCTTTTGTGTGGTGACGGCACAACGGGGTGTATAAGCTTTCTAAAGCTTGTCATAATTTGAAGAGTCTTTCATGTGTAATTGCATATAAATATGTAAGTTTTATATGGACTTGTTGCTGTCATCGCCTCGCCGTAAAGGATATTATGAAATACAATGAAATTTCAAAATCAAATCGTTTGAGGTATAGGTCAACAACATTTTGCAGTAGCTTTAATAAAAGCTCGGTTATACAACTTCGCCATTGCATGCATCCAATTTTATAGTAGCCGATATAATTCAAAAGATTTGAACGAAAGGCTCACTTTTAGCCGAAAAGTACGATATTTTCGGAGAAATTATTGATTCCGTAAACAACGATCATTATGTGTTATCACAGTGAGCTTATTTACCGGTTATTGTTAACATAACCCGGATTTAGTGTTGCCGTATCGTCGCAGCTTTAGAATATTCGTGACAAAATCATTGAGATATCGGTTGATTGTCGAGATATTTTCTTAATTCTCCGCTAGATGTTAGATATATACACGTTTAATTTCCCGCGCGACAATTCCTACGTTTCAAAGTATTTACTTCAATTGCAATGCACTCTCAAGGGAACGGCAGTGTCCTATACGCGGAGAGATGTCTCTCGAAATAAAACTGATTTGCTAAGCGCAGTAAATTGCATCCGATGTGCAGTTCGTTACATTTGCCGAGAAGTTTCGCTGGGGATTTTCCAATGGGTAATTCCCCGCTATAATGTCTTCTGGAACAGTTGCGTCTTGTTAACTATATTCTTAAATAAACAAATAAATACTTTCAATGTTATTTAAAATTGAATTCCTGGATATTTTTCATTGAAAGGTGTCTGTTAGATGAGATTTTCTCCCTGTTGTTTACACGTTGTCACAAGAATGCCAATCTAACGACGTGATACTTTTTGCGGTTTTTTCCGCTGTAAATTATTGAAAATAAAGTAATATTAATAGAGCACTTTTCTTTAACTAGGAATTAATTAGTATAAATTACTAAAACGCTAGAATTCAAATAACGCTACGTATCTTTAAATACGGATATTTATTGATCCATCCTCGCATTAAAAAGAAGCAGCAGGATTTCGTAAAAATCTTAAATTGCCTCAATTATCTTAAAATTAAGGTAAGGAATGGAATTTTTGAATAAATTTGGTACGAATTGAGGCGACTTCCAAAAACGTAATAGTATATAGGATGTCTTATTTAAACACCAGACTTGTATCGTGCGAAGCTAAACGCCTAAATATAATTTTCTGTGGTGCTATAGTTGCCTTAAAAATGCGATAATATACAGAAGGTTCTGTTTAGAATTATAAGCTTGCATCGCCTGTAACGAAAACTGAGCAGTCTGTATATTTCAACACAATAATAAAAATATTTTGCAGAACTTGTCCTTGAATATTTTCTAAGGTTGCAGGCACTAGATGGATATCCTGTATAACAAATTGTATTACAATGAAAATAAAGGAGACACAAAATCAAACCATGTATTCTACATTTGCGAGTATTGAGTACTATTACTCGCGTAATAGAGAGATAAATAATTCTGCAAATAGGTTACTGGATGTGGGTGCTGCTGGATTGTGCAAATCAATTTATTTATTCAGGGCACGAATTAGACGAAACCTAAACATATGGCAATAATAGGTTTCGTTTTATACAACGATTAGTCTCAAACATGCTCTAGCTGAATCCCTAATAAATTAACTAAACTCCTGGTTAGGCTATCAATAGAATAATAATATTCCACAGTATTTATTACAGTTATTTGATGGCATCAACGCTTTCAGTCTTATTGATGATAATATCCAATAAAAACTAAAAAATTAAACCTTGCATATGGAAAGTAGAGCAGTTATCCAGATCCGGATAATTTACTACCCGGATATCCGGATGTTACCGTTATCCGGATTCATAATCTAAAACTTTGGATCCGGATCCGCTTTTCAAAGCCTCCGATACGGACCTATTATCCGATAAAGGTCCATTAGATAGAAGTGAAAGTGGCAGGCAATTAAAGGTCGTATCATTAAGGTCTTGCTTTATTATTTATTTTTTGTAGCCTTCATTTATCTCAAACGGTTTACATCGGGACTTACACGATTGAAAATGAGTGAAAGTTCATCACGAGAGATTGTAAATTTCGATACACATAAAAAATCTTTGTGAAAAGTGACGGAAAAGCGCCGTACAAGCATCACTTATAATTTATTAATGCGCATTTCGGCGATATATTATTGAACGTTGTAAGTATAAGGGACAAAGGAGATTACGTTGAAAAATAAAACAAAATTTGACGAAAAGTTTATATGTTAAGATGGAAACTGTTTAGACTACTTTCGTAAACAATGTCAAATAGAAACGAAGGTAAAGATAGAATTGTTTATTACTTATCGTTTAATTTCAAGTTAATCAATTAGAGATAATGATGCGTATACTAAAAGAGCGAACGCGCAACCATCCTCCGTGCTAATTCTTGCTTAATGACTTTCACGAGAAATAAGAACGCAATCCATAAATATACGTCGGTAAACTACCGACATCGATCGTAAAATTCCAGAAATACGTTCGATCTCAGCTTCATTGGATTTTAATATTTGAAGATGAGAAGTTCGCGTTAGAGATGTGGGTCCCTCGTATTTGGGACGCATATCTTGCATAAAAAATCTGTCGGAGTCCGGAGGTCGGAAGGCATATATCGATAGCGGTCGGTCGGCTTCGATTATGAATTAATCAAACATTAAATTGCGTTGGTCTCAGGTCTGGTCAACGAGCAACTTCGCAGTTACTAGTTAGTGTTTACTGATAATAAATGGTGAAAATCGGAATTTGGACGAATACTTTCAACGAAAGCCAATGAAAGATAATGTAAAATTCGCAAGGAAGAAACGGAAATCGCCCGAAAAGCAATATTAACCGTCGTGGAGTTTCGTAATGAGACGAAGCCAGTTTGTGTATCGTCATGAATAAATATATAAAGTTTCAGTTTTTCTCTTGTATTATAGGAAAATAGGTTAAAAAAATAGGATTTTTCCTTTTTGGTTTTTGTAAAATGTTGAGAGGTCTCCCTTTCTTGAGTAAGTTAAAGGAGTGCCGATAAATACAAGCTTATTAGCATTTTTTAAAGAGATTCCTTAGTCCAGTCAGTCCAGTTAGTCCAGTCCTTTTATTGAAAGTTGCACATGACCTCGTTCTCAGTGTGATAATCAAAACTTTTGAAAATATTTGCCTCATCAATTCGCAATTTTTTCCCGGTATTTATTTCCGAAGAATCTGGTAGTTTTAATCTTTTATTCTTCTATCAATTCTATCAATCAATCAAGCCGTAATGCCAGCATCAATTAAGAAAGGCAAGAGTTTAATTTGCCTATTCTCTATTAACACCAAAATATTTTGAATGTAATCCTTCATCAGAACGAACTATTGAAGAAGAATTCAATTTATAAAAGTGAATGAAGTCACTTATAAATGAGAAAAATGTTTGTAAATATTCATAATATTAAAAATCCAACCGTGTATTTCGTGTAGGCCAATAATCTTACTACGTCCGAAAAAGGCTAATTGTCTATAAGGTGCACGTTCTCGTCCATTGTGTATGATTGTTACAAACATTCTGAACACATTTTATTCATTTTTGTACATTTGGGTGTCAACTATCGGTGTTCCTGTAAAAATTAGACCAATACAATATGATAAACCGAAATACTAGGAAATAGTGAACTTATCGTTATCCATAAGCTTATTGTCTTTAATTTTTTGAACGAACGCGTATGAATGTTTAATAGCCAAATTAGGAAGCTGTCCAGATATCTTGTTCGATTTCTCTAACAGCCACCTGTAAAACAAATAAGTTGTATTGCTGATGTTGGAAACAATGGGTTTCACAACGAATTTAAATAAATATATCAAAGATTAAAATTGTAAAATGGGCGTTATACAAATATTTGATATCGAATTGATCGTGTCCAAATAAACATGAATTTGCAACCTTTTTTTGGTCACGCATAAATTTTTGGTGTGTTTGGAAAAATAAAATAGATAAAGAGAAATCTATTAATAAAAAAAAAAATTAATAACCTCGTGTTACTGGCTACTACAAAATCTTCGTGTAGATGTGGTACCTTTAGGGCCCAAAAATATATTTTGCGCCCTTATTGGCAATACAGTTTAAAGCATTCCCAGGTTTTATTATTAGTTTTATTGAGCAAACCTACATTACACTGGTTACGCTCTTCTTCACTGCGTCGTAAAAAGTTTATTGAACGATATATCATCCATTTTACGATGTTTCATTAAATAGTGCTTAGGAAAATAGATCAAGCGCGCTTCGTCCCAGTTGAAATGAAACTGATTGCATAAAAATTGCTGACTAACGACACTTCAAATCGTTTTTTACCGATACACATGCGTAACAATGCCCGGTAACATGGAAGCTCTAATATGGAAGCTCACAAGTAATACATGCGTAGGCACGCACAGGTGATAATAGCAAATTTGGTGGTTATAAGTATTTAAATTAATTGAAGTTAATATTAATTGTTCCTCCAAATTTTCGAAACGTTTCGCGTTTATTATCAAAAGAAGAGATCATAAATTATGAGAAAACTACATGTCAGGTTTTTCTAAATAAAGGAAGAAACTTGCGTGGATTTGGTATCCGTTGTAGAAGCTTTTGGTTTTCTTAAATTCAGCTATTAGTTAATCTAGCAATCCTTCCACTTACTTCTAAACGTAACAAATGAGTAATAACAAATGCACTCCATCTCGGGACATCAAAGTAATGGTCTGAAAACCGGTCTGTCTGGTAAAGTGGATGGACTGGTTGCGAGCCCTTGGATAGAATTAAGACCTCTAATTATATAATTTATCGTAATAGCAGATGGTGCACGTGCAGGAAAGGTCATATATTGCGTCATGAATATTGTCCTACGTTCAAATTTTTGAAGGCACCGCTGTTTATGATGGCGAGTAATTTTTGTTAAAATTTCAAATATCGCGAAGAGGGTCGTAGGGTCTCCAACGACTATCACAAGCATTTATTGTGGTACAGAGAGGTACCCATGCGCGAAGTAAAATTATGTCTAATAATAATAGGAAGCCGAGAATGACAGTGTATTATTATTTTCTAACTCGATTTCACTTATAAATAAAGATACATTTAAAGTTGCATACAAGCTCACTATTTACTTAGAAAATAATAATAGACTGTCTTTTTTAGACGTATTAGCTAAACGTAAATAGAAAAGGCAAGATATTCAAAAGCTACTAGCTCAGAGGAATTATTAAAGTTTAATTCGACCGAAATTCTCTTTACCAAAAGATCGACATCATTAAAAATTCTCAAATTTTTGACTTGAATGATTTTGCTGTAACCTGCTGGGTACAGATGACAAATTTAGATTTTTCGGGGAAAACAGATGCGTGTAAATTTTTCTATCACTTACGGAGTAGATTAATTCATAATCACGCTTTGATGCAGCAGGATAGTGAAGCAGGAGAAAAGACATCATATTCATCAAGCATTCTTATTGTAGCCTTTACTTAATCGGCATCCATCGTCGTAAATAAATAGTTAGAAGAGCGTTAACGTCATTTTATCAGCACCCTAGGAGATATGGTAATAGTTCTAAAATAATTTGTAATTTGTAAAGACAATTGAGTAATAGTTATGTAACGCTTAGTCTATTGTAAAATTATTGTTGACATGGCGAACTTCTAATTACACTTAAACTTAGGCGAAATGATTTATTATACGGGGGATATTATGGTTTGGAGGTTAATAAGTATGCATATTAGTTTAGTTTCATATAGAACGGAACAATTAATAACTTGAAGTTAATCTAGGTTGGCCGTTTCGTACCTAACGGAAACATATATTAGTTAAATAGCGGGTAGATAGTGGAGTATACATAGTATCCAGTTGGAGCGTTAGAGAAAGACCCGATAAATTTTAGGTATTACGAGATTAGTGAGAGCGTTCAATATTTTTCGGCAATTGAACCAGGGCTGTAGTATTTAAACGATGCTGCTTACATGGAAGCTGGAGCAGTGTTGAGATGATTATTGGGTTATTACTGTTTTACGGCAAACACTGTAGTCTCATAGAATTTTAAAATTTCGCGATTTATTTTAAGAGATTCGAGGTTATCGAGGAAGGCAGTTTTGATAGCTAGAAGCAAGGCTTTAAAGCCTGTATTTGGATAAAATATGTGATTAGTGATTACGATCAGACAAGCATTGTGCAAAATGAGAAAAACCGGACGATTCTCGCTATAAAAATTACGAAAGTTGCCAACATAATTACAACTACAATTTTTTGCAAGTAAGGATATATAAACCTTCCTTTTTTTTTTAGTTTCTCTATTTGGTCTTTATTATTAAGTAACAGACTACGTAACTGGTGTAAAGATCTCCAAATGATCTTGAAATAGAATTTTTCAGAGAATAGACCAATGTACGGGAGAGAGTCATAATTGTTTTCATGGATTGATATTGTGTAAAGTGATTTTTCCATTTTTTTTTTTTTTGTCGTCAAAGAGCTTATTAATGACTTGATGTCGGAAGTTATTTTTATTAGCAATTTGTTTAATAACTTTCAATTCTTTGTTAAAGGCATTTCTATAGAGGACAGAAGATTCTACATCCTTTCCAAATTTTTTCCTAACTTTATTATTCATAACATCATAACTTCTTTAACTAACTTTAGGGATAATTGGAGAGTTGAAAAACACAAACATAATTACAAGTCATTATTAAATAACAGACAGAGTAAACAATCGAATTACTAGGAACGGTATTATTCTATGCTATTTTTATTCTATTTTAATAGCTACCATTAAGTCTGTCAGTAACATTTGTTAACTTAATCGACTGTTCAACTAACAATCGATCACAACGTAACCTGTAATTAATAAGGTATGGTGATATGGTTATACATGCCATTGTACGATTATAATTAAAGTCACAATTTCCCCCGCGATCGATATATTATTTATTCATATACTTTTCTCTTGACATTTTCATTTTTCACCAAAGTATAATTATAATTTTTGAAAAATTAGACGCGCTCAATTTTTTTTTTAATGTTTGAGCGTCAAGACAATTAGCTGCTGGCCAAGAATAAAATTTACGGTGAAATATAAATCAAATAAACGGCATCTTACAATAAATAATCGATTCCTTCGTCGCGTCGTGTCTAAGAATTTAAAATTCAACGCGTTTGTCGTAGTAGAGGAGAAGATAAAAACCCCCAAGACATTGACTGATGAATACCAAGAGACCGATGTGTAATGTATACTCGGCGAGTATACGATATTGTGGACATAATGTAGATTTAAAAACATATTAAATTTCCCCTTCTGAATTAATGTTTATGGTTCGGCTTTTGACCTCTTCCGTCTTCTTGCTGTTCGAACAATACGCTAAATCCAGTGATCTTCGTTATAAGATAAAATATAATAGTAACCACCATTGGTGTTTTAAATCAACTTAACGCATTGTTTTATCCGATTTACATTCCGTTGGGATTTCTGCGAATTTGGCTGAATGTCGGCGTGCGCGCAAATAAAAGTCTCATAGCAGGATGCTAAAACAAAATATTTTTATGATCACCTCGGGAGTGGTTATCGGTAACAGCAATGCCTTTCTCGTTTTGTTCATTTATGCAGTGTGACCTATTTGAAATGGAAGCGTCTCTGCAGAATCGACGTATTGTATTCAAATTAAGTATTTTAATACAATTAAATTAAGTATTAAAAGTTCATTTACATTTTTTAAGGCGTACTATAATCATCTTTCGAGCGTTTAAATTTTATTAGCGATTCTTTTATTAAAAACCTAACAACACGAATTGTTTTAACCAAAATTTCATTGAAATAAGCTTATTGTTATAAATGTTTCGAGTTGTTTCACATACTTCATCGTTTATTGTTTTCATAAATAACACCAGCTGACGACAATAGGTGAAAACTTAAAAAAAAAAAAACAATTCAAAATTAATAATTAATAATAACGTAATTATGTCGACGAAAAATATACAAATATTTTTTTATTTTTGTAGATGCCACCAATCCTCCCTTTATTTCTTCAAGTGTTGCGGCGTAACTTCCGCACAAGCATGTCGTATTCTAGCAAAAAAAAATTCAATTAATTCGCTATCTCGATCTATCCAATGACGAACATTTTTCATTCAGCCATCGTATCGCTATGAACTGAACAACCGTGTAATTGAAAAATGTAAATTTCTGCAATCCGATAATTACGCTGCACGTTTCCGCAATACTACCTCCTGCGGTTAATCGCCCAGTTTGGGCTTAATACCGAATATTTTGTGGTGATACTGATAAATGTATGTCGTCAAGGTACTCGCCTTGAATCCATAAATAAAATTCTAGGCGTTTTTATCGATTGGACAAAAATTATGCAACAGTTGCGGCGATGTTTAAGAGAAGTAACGGCACAAACCCGAAATAAATACGCTTAGTTACATAAAATAAAAATGCGATGCACTATCGACTAGACGGAGATGTATGTATGCAACTGTCACGTCGTGAAAACTGATTTACAGTTATGGTAATTTTTAAACCAATATTAATGCGCTTAACCTGTCCCATATCCGTCTCGCTTTGCGATTAGCTCATAACCGTGGACTGTCAATCTTTTAACGTGTCATATGAAATCATTTGAAATGCGATAGCTTGCGAAACTTTTGATATTATCATGATTTATTATTATTATTGATATTTTGCCTTTGTATCACGTTGCTTAACATATTTGTATTTGTAAGAGAAAAAAAATATCACGACTTTAATTGAATGATTCTCTTTTCATTATTTTTATCTAGTAGCTGCTAATGTTGCAAATTTTTCTTTGATATTCGAAGATACAAGCAAAGACATTTATTAACGTGATTTTAAACCAATTTTATTTACGGAGATCTACGACGAGATCAACCACTTCGAAATGCTCAAAGTAGGTATATGCTGACTAAACTAGATTTATAAAATTTATTGTAAATAAATAAAACGTACTCTTCCTTGAATACAGGGTTCCTCACGGTAGCCGTTCGTTAGAAGTTTCCTTGGTTAGAAAAAATTCTAAATTTTTGGTCTCCAGGGTTAGTCAAGGTTCTCTTTCATTTTTAAACATTTTCAAGGTCGTACCGCTTCCAGTCATACCAGAAGTGATCATTAACTTCTTTATTTTAAACGGAACACTCAACATATTATCTCGTTTTTGGATTCCTAAGAAAATTTCGCGATGTGTTCCATTTACTTTCGCTATACTTATTTTTATTTGTTTCTTAGATAGTTTGGTTATGTCGAATATTTTAAAATATATAGCCTTATTTTTGATACTGCGCCTTTTATTCATTTTTGACTGGTAGTAAGTGCTTCTGGCGTAGACGGAAGGACTGGTGACTTCCGGTATAACCGGAAGTGACACAATCTTAAAAATATTTAGAAACCAAAGAGAATCTTGATTAACTCTGAAACTCAATCATTCAGAAGTCCAACTTCTTTCTAACCGCGGAAATTTCTAACGAACGGCTAGCGTGAGAAACTTTATATATTTACATTTGTTGAAATGGGCGATATTACAACGAAAACAAATGTTTGGATCTAACTGCAATTGTTACAAAGCACTCGTATATTAAAGGTGCAGCATAAAAGCGTACAAATTCGGGTAATTTACATCGTTTCATTAATCATAATTTTTTCACCTCAAAAAAAAATTTTAAATACATTCGTTCGTTGAGGTAATTTAGGTATTACGATTTTCTCAAACGCGACCGTTAGCTGTCTTTGTTTCTCAACTCATTTGCTTAATGTGGAATGTTAACGTTAACAAAGCAATTAAACAACGATGCTGAATACACAGGATCGTCACATCTATTTCACGCTTAGCACCCCTCCCGGGGCATGAATACCAATTCCTACCGATTTACTGACAACTTACGTTAATTAAAGTATTAAACTTCGCTCATTGTTCGTTCGTTTTCATTTATAAGAAGATACCAGATAGAGCGCATTCTACCGATTATTTTGGTTAGTAAAATAGTGAAATCGTTAATTCGACTAAGTAATGTGTATAAAGGCATGTACTTGTATCATCACAGCTAACATTCAATGCTTTTGAGATTATCTTGCTTATCTTATAACTTATAGTATACGACAGGGCGAGCTGCAAAAATAAATCGTTTTGAACTGTCTAAGTTATCTTGCTAAGATGTGCCCCTTTTATTGTTGGGCGAATCTTTTAAATCGGTGCAGTAGGTTTCTAATTTCAATCTACAACAACGCCGAGTAACTTTACGTCATTTAACCTTTTAAGTAGAGGCACCGAAGTGAGTTTAACTAAAATTCTGCACGAGCACTAAGTAATACAGCGGCTAGGCATCTTGTATCATCTACAAAACATATATCCTCCCTCGGCATTCTGGTAAGCGATACTTTCATGTCGATAGGATCGTTCTAGATCTAGTAAGTACGTTTCATACACGAACACATAAACATTTCCAATGTTCCAATGAAATGGCAAAAAAAAAGAAAATAGATTAAATAGATCGGAAGATATTAAAGTATTCGGCCGAAAAACAGTAGCGACAATCATAATCCGGAGAAGTTCAATTTGGCTAAGAAGCAAATTATGAAGGACACTGCATTGTTGTTCATAATAATGCTCGAGTTATCACAGGTTAATGGCAATGCAGAATTTAATAGGATAAATTCCTTAAACTAACAATAGGTGGGCAATATAGTCGAAATAATCGGAGAAAAGCCGTACATGTCATTCTAAATCGGAAATAAACTAAGTTAGTCGTCTATCATCCGCCGATTCGTTAATCCATTTGACATGTGCTGTAGGTAACCCTATCTACTAAGCAATAAATCTTATACATTGTAGTATACGAAACTATGGTACGCCATGTGTAAAGATAGATGTTTAATGTGTTCTTCTGACACACATATACTCCGCGGAGAAATCGATTCTAACGCATTAATTCTGGCGGGACAGGATCTTAAATGTGTGTGAAGGTAGCTTCGCTAAATTCAGGTAGTTTTCCGAAGATTTATCAAGGTACCGGGTATCTATTGTCGCGCAACCTTGTTCTTCTGCCAATATGTCAAGCTTCTTACGTGTGTGCCGCCACATTTATAAAATTACATTATTTTGTTCCATCAAATATTTGTTTTAGAGACAACAGCTTCTACGAAAAAAAAAATCTCAAAGGATGGTGATGGTTTATTTTAAATTGAACTGAACGGTTAGAAAACACACCGACGTTGGATCCACTTCTTCTTCTGGCCTTACTTCTAAGTATATGCTTCCGTTTCGCGGAAATCATGCATTCGTAGAGATTTCAGATATGTGCTTTTAAATGTTTTTCCATTTGAACGGATACGTAAATTCCCTGGCGGAAATGCGGTTACCATATCCAGCACAGGTATTGAAAATTTCATTTGTCGTAAACGGTATAGAAAATCATGTTTTATAAGCTAACTTAAGGTAAACGCAAATGTAAGACGCTCTTGCATCATTCGTGCAACTTTATACATCAATATCTCGTTTTCTGATCAGTTTTTCACCAAAACTTTCAAATAAAAGTTTTTAGGTCTTCATTTGAGCTACAAATTTGTATTAATAAAAATTTACAACAACCCTCGACTATACGAGAAGTTACGAAGGAAGGACAACAAAGAAAACAAGAAGAGGAAAACCAAAGAGATTAAGAGAAGCAACAGAAACGAGAGCAATAAAATACGAAGAGATTGATAGATTAGCGCAAGATAGAAAGATTAGCGCAAGATAGATTAGCGCAAGATAGATTAGCGCAAGATAGAAAAAAAGTGTAGAGAAACCTGGAACTGAGCTTTTTCTTTTTTAGAAAATTACAATTTACTTTTTTATTTTCTAATTATTCTAATTACAGCGAATCTATAAACAAAATACTAAAAATGACAGGCCGTACATCTAGACCTAACCAGCTCTATCCAGAGGGCGGCTGTGGATAAGGAGCCAGGGAAGGTAAATGATAGGCGGGCGAAATTTACGGACTCCACCGATTGCATAAGCAATTACGTTGCCGCTGCTCTTTATTCTGATGAAGCTCGTCGTGTTTGCTTTGACGAAAACACATTAGCGAATGAAAACCTCCGACTCTGCTCCGTTAACTACCGATCAGTTAGTTGGTCCTCCGTCGACTTTATGCGAGCGTACGCGGTGACCGAGGTTGCCTTCGTAATGTGCGGTTCGTGATTATTGCAAAAATTTGAATTTCTGCGGTTCGCGGTTTGCGATCGTCAAATATTTTGTTTCCCCTCTACGGGCATCAGCATTAGATCGTTATCGCGTACGTTTCCGGCGTTCCTTGACTTAATGCACTTCGGTAAAAATGTCTTCGCATAAATTACACCTGTAGACGAAAGCTAATGGCCGATAAGGCTTCTAACGGAGAGGAAGAATGAATACGAATACGAAAGTGGAATCGGTTTAATTACTTAAGGGAAACCAGGACGCTCACGTGCACAATTTCAGTTTGGCGTCTTAAAATGCACTGGCTGCAATTAAAACAGCACCACTATAAAATGTTTATTAGCATGATTCACAGTGCAACACTATTGCTACGCTAGGAAGAAACCGGGTTTCATGAGAAAACCTCGTCGGGGGATGATCCTTTTGGGTGCGCCTGAACCTGCTTTAACTTGATTTCGGATCTACACGTTCCAACACCGTAATACACCGTAACAACTAATGTACCCCAGTAATCCGGCCACGTTGGAAGGGGGTTAATTGTTAATAACGTATGCGTCAACGTTACCGTCTACCAAGCATCATTCACGATTGCTTGAACGCAATTGCTCATTGTACATTTGGATTCGACCAACAATGTCCTGTAAATACATATGCGGAACATCTGGCTTTTATAAGTGCTGAAAAACCTTCAGATATATATTTATAAAATTTTAACGAAATATTTCAACAATTTAGGGGGTGGCTCATTTTTAATTGCAGCCCGTGTAGTTCTGAGACTGTTGCCCTAAAAAAAGGGCAACAGTGTAAAAGGGGACATCTCGAATATAAAATAGAAGATTTCAATGAAATTTTGAGATTTTGTAGGTGCCGTAAGAAAGCCGTATGTAAGAAACCGCTTCATCTTTTGGCCGACATTATCTTTAACGACTTGTAATTGTCTCTTGAAAGTTTGCATCAAAGCTAGAAAAAAGCTAAGCTAAAAAAGGTGCATAATAATAGTTATAATCACAACTGTCTTAACTTAACGGAGAAATATTCAACACTGACAAACTGAACATTATACTAATGTTCAGTTTATTTAGTTTAAATAGTTTATTTTCAAGAATATTTCATTTGTTTTTTCGTTTTTGTCTGCCTGTTTGTGTATTATTTTATTTAATATTTTCTGTATGCGTTATTATCGTTAATCCTGTTTTATTACCTATATTTGTACATATTTTTTTAAAATATATGTTCGCCGGCAATTAGTCCAATAAACTAATTGGCCGCAACACTATATTTTTGGCAAAATTACAACGTTTGCAAGTAAATAATTTTAAAATAAAATGAAAAGCAAATTTAAACGTTTTGAAGTTACGAAATAAATATCACACTACCTTGAAGTACTCAAAGTAGAGCTCATTAAGCTCATCAACTAACTCGTATATGTGTTTATAAAGGGACTTATGTACGGAATTTTTTGAAACATATATAAAAGTTCAATTGAAAACAAAATGGTCAACTAAACTGTACAAATTAATTCTATTATTTCTAAACATTTCAATACAATACGCAAACGAGACTTAATTCGTCTCACGAATATCCGTTGTTTATTATTTTGGTAAACAGCGCGAAACGAGACTCTGTAAAGCCGAGAACCCGTTCCTTTCCTCTTAATCGCAACACTTCCGTGATTTACTGCTTTTGCCGTTGTTGTATTCGTTTGTAATCAGCTCCTACGGCGTTACGCTCTGCGTCTGAATTTTTAATCGAAACAGTTTCTCGAAGAGATTTATTCTGTCGGATAAAGCGCGGATGTAATTATCCAACATTTTTTTCGAACTAATCCCCCCAACGTTTTGTTCCGAATTAATGAGTACGAATATTAAAATGAAAAACTCTTATCATTTATACCCGGGCGTAAAACTGACAGCGTTTTCTCCAGATTTACATATTAATACTGTCGTAAACATCGATTTCGGAAAGGAGTAGTCTCAATTAAACGGAGCAAGATATTCGCTAAAATATTACCGCTTCGAAGGATTGATTTTACGTTGAGTAACAGGCTAATCTCAAAACTGTTGTTGTTGATACGAAACTGTAGAGCTTTTTAAACGCTAAACTAATCTAAACTTCGACGAGAAGAAGAACCTTTGCGTATAATCGCAATCAACGCTATCTTACACTTGCAAATGGAAAGAAGTAATAGTGCAGCGGATTCTCTGTACCGAGGGTGTTATTCTATTTTAAAGCAATAAACTTTTGTTTGGTGTTCTACCTTTATACGTTTCGTATAATACTTCTCGCTTTCGATATCTTTCAAGTTTCTCTAATGGTCCGACCTGAGCATTACTTCTTTGCTGTTTCATGCATGTGCCCTGTTTGACTGTTTACAATCAAAGGAATGATGTGATTTGAAACAACAAATACGTAATCGAGAGAGCCATATCGTCTCCTTCCTTGGTATGGATTGGTTTCTAAATAACCAAAGTTCGTCGTTCAACTTAAATAGGCCTTTCTTTTGACAGCCATCGCGAATTAAAATGTATAAGATGCCTGCAGTCACTTCCATAACTATGGGACGAGAGCTTCCAAAGCTTGAGCCAGTTATGGATATTTCTAGAACAACTCTTTATGCACGTACTTCATCACTACTTAACCTAACTTATGATCCTAACCTAATCAATATTGTGACCGATGATTCATTTCTCTAAGTTTAATATAAGCTTATATGGACGTTGATCGAATTAGCAGTGGCTTACAAAGTACTTAAAATTCTCTTGAATTGATTTTTCGTCAATGTGTCTTATGAAGAACATTGAATTTAATAGATGCTTTTATCTATTAATCGGTACCTTAGAAATCGGTGCTTTTTCGAACTTTTTAACCGTCACGTCGGTTCCCTGTTTAACTATATCGCACCGCCGAAGATAGATGTTCCTCTTTTATTTCGTATCTTTATATCTTATATGTTACAAAGGTAATGTCGGGGAATATTTTTACAATATTTTTATTATTAGCAGCATCATTTATACCGTTGCCATCCGCACCTTCGTTTGACTTGATAATACTTTGTGTCGAGGTAACCTTCCACGGTTGTGTCAACACGACCTGGTATAACATTTCGAATCTCCTCCCGATAATGTTCGAAACAGTTTACGCTCATTCCGCACAATACCTATTCAAGACGTGTAAACCGATGATATACGTATGTACTTCCAGGCGTAGGAGTGCATTAGTCGATAAGGTTGTGTATATCGACATTGCATTAAGGTTGATGTACCTTAGACCTTCCTACTTAATGCATTTTTAATACGCAAAAAACCCTGTAAGTATATTTACACGTAGCGTACGTGACAAGAGTAGAAATCAATAAGCTTTCATTCCGCCTTTAGTGCGAAAATAGGTAATGTATGCACATGCATGTACGTACTTTACTCCTTTACTGCTATTGCGGAGTTAGCGAAAACATCTTATTTATTGCATGTAATACTGTAAATAACGAATTTATAAAAATATGCGTTATAAAAGTTATAAAATAAACAAAGAAAAGCTTCTGGCACTAAAATTTTGTTACTGTAACGTTACGGTTGTAACGATTCTAAGTTTTTTGTTATATTTACTAAAATTTTCATGAGACATAGTTTCACATTTTTAGATTGCTCATCTTTTACACGATAATAATTTTCTTCGTTTAATCCTTTAATATAGTGGTAAGCCTCTTGATATTATGGACAAGAACGTCATTTTCATGATTAATTAGTTGGCGCTAATGTGCCATGGCATTGGGAAAGAAGGAAGTCTTCGTTTTTAATTGATCGCTGCTTTAAAGTTGGTGAAAGTAGGTCAGAGACTGAAGTAATAGTATATGGGACTATTTCCAGCCGCCCCTTTTATATTTAGACAAAATACTGGTAATCAGTTAGTATGTCTTATTAAAAACGTGGTTGTTATTCTGTGCTCAATGCATTAATGCTAAAAATGGGGTTGGTATAATTTCTATAGCGCTGTACTGGTGTCAACATCGGCTTATATAATCAACTTTCTGGACAGTTCTCTCTAGTTCGAGGATTTTATTCAATAAATATACATGAACAACTAACGATGGTGCAGGGTAACCTACGGTACTTCGCTTCTTAATTTCAAAATTCTAAAGCAACTTCAGAGTAATTCTATTTGGTTTTAGCGATAAATAATCTGCCAAATCGAAAAGATCAAAATTGTAAACAAATGGTTACATATTAATATATCGTATTTTGATCGACGCGACGGCTGCAGATTACATATTAAAAAAAAGAAAGAAATCCGACCCCCACCAGTCTCCGCTACAAGTTGCATGTGCTAGTTGTTTTCGCGATGTTTAGGACAAGCGACTTGGGTCACTATTTACGTTACATTAGGTGTACTATTACACTAAATTGCTATAGTTTCCGTCGCTCAAGATATTATCATGCGCTAATTGTATGCGTGTTTGCATATGACGTTAACTTCTTGTAAGTTCGAATCGCAAGTTTAATTTTATGTTGCATTCAACATTAATAATGCCTTACAAAGCAACTGGCGTTTCAATATTGTAGTTGCAACAGTATAGAAGGAAAGTTAAAAGAAAATGCAGGGTTAGCGATTGGGGAAACGGAGCTCGAGCGAGGCTCGAGCGATTTTCTGACAAAGGAAGCGCAGTTGTAGAAAATACGATTTTACCTTTAGTTTACGTTGATCTTTGAAAAATCTTGCTGGGGGATTATTAAAAAGGCACATATTGCGCTGGTATAGGCATGTCAATGGATATAATTCGTTTTTTCGGTGGGGGACGGAGGTGAAGGGGGTTACTTAAAAAGTACTTATAAATTCAGCCATTAAAGATATATTTAAATAAATTCTCGAAGTGCCGCATCAAAATTTGCACAAATATCTATTAATTTGCTAAATACATCACAAAATTCGGATTTTTCGCTGTCATCATGATCTCTAAACAGACAGATCAAAAGTACAACAAGCATGTTGTAATATACCGGCTGGTCCGAAACAACAGGAACGATCTGGATAAATACTAACGCTCTGTGGTATTATTTTATTTACATGTGAGTGTGTTATTAAAAATATACAGGCCTACCGAATGCTTTTATTTAATTTTTTTTTCTCCCACAGCCTCTTGTCTTCTTCCGAATAACGTTTTAGAAACAACAATTACAGAAGTAAGCTTTTAGATAGGTATCCTTTCGCAATTCGCACAGGATTATTAAACAGATCATACGGACATCAGGTTCTATAGAATGAAGAACAAACAACGACCATTTTAATATTTTAAATATTGTTTTGAACTAAATCAAGTGACGCTGAGCCATCGAAGCGAACACATCGACCTCGCCGCCGAACATGTTTATCGCAGCTGTGAACGAAACGTCCGGAAGAAATTCCAACCGACCACGGCTAAATAGCCCGGAAGAATCTTCTTCACATAAATTAACTGATTTATAATTAAGCATTTATAATTAGCCATCTTTTCGAACTTGATACATCAAAATCATTTTAATCGAATAAATGATACAGGTGTCCGCCATGTAACCATAGTATCATTCCATTGATTATACTTTGAAGCGAGAGTTTCTGGTTGATATTTTTTAATTTCTGTACAAAACAAAGGAAACTAAATTACTACATACGCGCAAATTAGATTTTTTTTTTAGCTGCTGCAAATTTCATCATGATGAAGCTAGAAACAAACGACGGCGGAAATAACGAATCTCATTCGCTTAAATTGGATTGCCTTCGCACAGTGTCGATATCATGCTACCGCCGCTAATGTAATTAACATCAAGTAATTAGGTAACATGTCAGATAATTTTCAGAAGAAGAAAAACAATAAACGCAAAGAATGGAAAACTTTTTCAGCGTTAATACTTCAGAAAATTATTATTAAATAAAGGTTCCCGCATTCTATGAAATTAAATTTCAACAGAGGTAAATAGAATTTTAGAAAGCTCACAAGAGTAAACGACTCCTTTTCTTGCGAGAATATCGATTAATGTTGTTACTAAAACAGTGCTATTAAAAGACTTAAAAATAATTGCTTAAGATATTTCCGAAAAATTTAGAGTACTTCTTAATTACTCTTACTAATTGTACGTAACCAATTAGTACAAAACTTTGAAAATAATATTGTTATTTTATATGAAAGGAAAGTATGCGATTTCAAGATATTCCAGTAAAACAGTAAATAATTTGTAAGGTTCGTAGGCCGCATTGAGAACATTTGAAGATTATATAAACAAATTTAATATATGTAGATATGTAGATTATATCGGTACAAATCTTTTAACATACTGCACACTAACGGATATTTCTTGCAATTAATTTTAGATACCAAACCATAATTGTAGCATTTCCAGCGATCTCGTACGGATCTTGCATTTGAACTAACTTAACTAACTAAATATATCCAACCTAATATAAATGCTATGTTAGACCTTATATATGAAAATCAAAGGCATCGTGGGATCGGATTTCAATTAAGTTTAATAAATATCATTTACATATATTTAAAAAAGATCTACCCTTATAGGCTTGGACGATGAAAAAATTTGCATTACTTTTTCGGGAGCGCAATTAAAACGACCCTAGTTTAAAGTTAAGTCTTAATTGGGATATTCATGTTATCCGACGTAAATAATTAGAATTCAGGCTAATCAGTCTCTACTTAATTAAAAACTCACGTTCTCAACTCACGTGTTCAAAAATGTCCATGTTTGTATACAGCATACATACTGAGTGACATACGCTACGTAGCAGTATTATAACATTTGTAAAGTTGATCGTTGACAATGAAAATTAAAAATTTTACTGGAATATTACATACTTTCCAGAAAAATCTTTTTTTTTTTGTTTGTCCACCTTAAAAATTATTTTAAAAATTTCACTTATTTTTATTACATCTGAAAAACTCATAGTACATCTGAAAAACCCACAAAAGACGATAACTAAACTAAAATTTACATCAGCTATCCTTGTAAATTTCAAACATTATCAGTAACGTTACCGTGTTACCATAAAGTTTTTAGAGTGTTCTTTTAGCGATATTAATGGGTGCTTTATACTCCGAAAACGGGCGAATAGGACCTAAAAGACGACCTATACTTCTTACTAAATTTAACTATACACCTTGAAAATTTCATTTAAATTGGTGCGTACACTTTTTACTGCTTTACACCTATCAAAAATAAGGGAATGTAACATGCCACATGATGGTTTATAACAAGCAAATAGATACAGCGTAAGTTTTTTGAGGAACACAAAGCATAAAAGGTGTTCTTTTCCAAAAGCTTAAGAAACTGTTCATCGCAAAAATCGGAAACTGTTTCCCGACTGATTTCATAGAATACTTAACTAGTATTTAACTAGTTTATGACGAACCGTTGAATTTAAAAACTTTTAAATTTAAAAAGATAACAAAAATTATATTAACACATTAATTTTGTATTAATTCTTTATATTAATTTTCAGTTTCAGCGTCACTGCCGCATGCCACTCATGCATTTACTTGTACATTTAAACAAAATTTATGGAAATTTGTTTTCTTCAAATTCTTGGCGCTCACCTCTCTAACAAATCTGAATGAAATCAATTATGAAAGGCCACTTCGCTCACGTAATATTCCACAGAGAAGTGTGGTGAATGACTATATTTTTGAAATTGATTAACAGTTCACCTTGTCGAAAGGGCCAATGTATTTATAGCCACTCAATATTGATTGTATCGCTGATACATTCGATGCACACAATGTGTAGACTTCAAAGGGGAAGGATTTCAACATTTTGTTCTATTATTACAGCCAGAGATCGGCTGTAGCTTCGCCAAAACGAACAAAATATATGATGTAGAAGTGCAGCCTGCATCTGGATTAATTTATTTTTTAGCCTTCTAAAGGTTTTTATTTCAAGTTTGTTACATGAAAATGAACGCGCGAGTATTTATAGAGAAAGCTTATGCTTAGCTTAGCTTATATATATTAAAGCTTATATATATATATATATATGTAGATACTCTTAGTAACGAAATAACAAGGAAGAGGAAGATAGAGCGCGAAAAGTATCCATTAAAATGTATAAAAGTAAAGTGCACAGTAAAGATCTTTATGTTGTGTTATTAAATTTGTACTTGCACAATAACTATCGCGTTTGTGCATTTGTTTAATGCACGTTCACCCGCTTAAATGTTTACTGCAAATATTACCAAGTATGAAATCTGAGCAACAATCTCAGGTTAATGGTTATTTCATGTCTAGTTCCTATAAATTCAAGATATAAAACACTAACTTACAATCTCTTGATTTTCGTTAAATTCATACAATCTAACATTTTGCTCGACAAGTTAATTGCTGACACATGCCCAAGTTTGCTATTTCTTGGATAATAATATTTGAATTATTCGGGTTGAACAACCCGAGGAGCCATTCTGTATATTCGAATGCATTCATAAAATTTAAATTTGAAGGTAATGCACATGCTGAAATGGTCCGAGGAAAGAGATAAAGTCACAGAGGTGCTAAGCAAATACGTGAAAAATTCATTTCCTGCGAATGAATGGGGTCTATGAATAAATTCTACCTTCTTGAAGGGAAGTCACTCGTGAGAGGATAATACCTTCCATTTGCATCGACGGATTCTTAGGTTTTAGTAATATTATCGAATTACATTTTCTCCTCATAGGCCGATTTTCTCCCTCTTTCTTCTATTTCGTGGACTTTTGGAAGAGCTTATTAATAATGCAGATATCGTCGTTAATCGTCTCGCGCATCGAAAGATGTGTTTCCGCAACTATATTAAGTCCCATCTCGAATTCTAATGCTAATGCTTAAAAACGGTGGCTAACAGCAGAAGTCGATACTGTTAGAGATCAATTCATATTGCAATCTTAATTCCTGTTTAATTATTCATATATTTAACAGCCCACTTGAAGGTAGGAAAACTTTGCGCAGTTGTCTAAAGAAAGTTGTTGGGCGATGTTAAAGGGAAGTTCAAATGATTTTTGGCATCGATTCGTAGCTGTTGAAGTAACATGATACACTAGTACCTACTACTACTGGCGCTAAGAAGGCCAAAGCCACATTATTGGCTAACAAAAAAAGAATTATATTCATCATGTGAACTTCAGGTTTCCTTTGATTCGTGCAATACTTGTTCAAATAAAAAAATATTTTGCTCAATTAAATTAGAGATAATGCAAGTATCTATCTTCCTTATGTCAACCGATACAAGGTCGATACAAGAGTGTCTATAACTTGGCCTCTATATAAATTTTCTTCTACATATAGGATTAACAATTTACGACCTCCCTTCATACATTTGACACTTAGCGACGACTCGGATAATTTATGTAATATATATTTTGCGCCGACCTCTTCCTATCACCAAAGATCAACCGCTAAGAACCGTTCCAATCAGTAACTGACAACGGCGACACCAAAACAAACAGGAAGCCCTCGTGTATCGCAAAATGAGACAGTGCAAGCGGACGGTAATCGCACGGCTACCGAATAGACTTCCTCGGCGCTCGTCAGCAGCTTGATCAATTTCCTGTCAAATCAACACGTATTCAATATGCGCTGTAAATGGCCTATCGGGAGGTTCCGAACTTAGATATCTAATAATAAAGTGTATTATCGGGCAACTAGTAATCTCCTTGTAAACAATATTGTTTACAAAATACACAAAATGGTAAATCTCCATTTAAGGTAGATTACCTTCCATATTTTAACTAGTAAACTCAATATACGGTTTAGAAACTCCTAAAACCTTTAGGATATATGAATGCTAGAAGGCAAAAATTCTTTACAAAATAATCGATAATGTTATCGATTAAGTTAATGATTGATGTACTTACATTTCACGTGGCTGCATTAAAGCAACTATAATAATAGTAATGAAAAAAATTCTTCAAAAAATAATCGAAAATGCATGAAATCACTGATTTCATGCATTATCGATAAATGGATGGTTGATGTAGTTCCATTTCACGTGCCTGCGTTAAAGCAACTATAATAATAATAATAAAAGACGTAATTGTTTATATTTCTCAAATCACTACAGCGGATTTATTCTCTGAATTGAACTGAAAATTCTAAAATTCGGAAATTGGCGAAAATACGTCTAGCAATTCATTCGGGCGTATGTAAATGGAGCGCAAAGTTAGGTTAGAAATCCTTCATCCCCAAAACTGACATGGGTTACTTTAATGTAGCAGGTGAATTGAGCGCAATGGTCGTCATGGTCTTAATCCCCTTAAATTCTTAAGCTTATTCTGTCGACCGAAAGCAACCAGTTAAGTTTAAGAACGCATATCAAATGTACGGGTCGTCGCTATGTATGATATTGGCGCATGACCAAATATGCAGTGCATGCGGGTGTACGACGGAGAACTTCAAAGCGATGTTGAGTGAAAAAAAAAAAATATGGAGCTCTTAGTTGTCAACAACATTAAGTTTGGACGGTTATTAAAAAGTGGAGGAACGTACTAGAGATGGAGATGGTCAGATTTAATATATTCCCTTGAGGGGAAGGATTTAACAAAACAAATACAATTTGGTTATTCTCCCTCGTTTAGGAGGAGATATAAAATTTGGCAGTGAGTGTATGATAACCGCCGTGCACACTATAACGGTCGCTGATATTGCATTAATTAGACGTATTTTAGACATCGCCAGAAGAACTTATACCACCATTGCTAAGTAATATTGTTGAGGAACACGAATTCCTGGTGCCATAATTGTGGAAACAAATTGAAATCAATTCTCTTAGTTAATGAGATAAACTCCATAAAATTCTTATGGAGTGGGGACATAGTTTATATTCTCACTGTACATTTTTTTTACTATCCACAGATTAAAGAACTACAATTACATTCCGTTAGCGTTGTTAAGAATGCTTTCACCATTAGTTGAATGTTGGCTTACTTTCAAACAGCAAAAAGCACTTATTGATTTTGAATTAGCAATACATTACGATCTAAAACAAATTTGGCCTGACGTTTCTACAATTGATTATCGATTCCATCTATCCCAGCGGAGATATATTCAAGAAGTTGTTCTCACTGCGGAACAGAAAGACGAATCGTCAGAAATAGGCCGATGGTGTCATTATTTATTTATTTGTAATGTTTGTATGTTGACGATGTAAATGACTTTCGCGATAGACTTTACTTCATTCAAAGCGACCGAACAATAAATTAAGAAGCTGTCACATTTTCCTGGATACTTACGTGCCTGAAGATGTAACGTTTCTCCAGAGATTTGAGCTTAACGCGAACAATAAATGCTTCGCTTAAAATTTAACTATGCTTTTTATTAAACTCGCTGGAATATAGATCATCTTGAAATTTACATATTGGCTGAAACTGACGAGTGTGCATGAAATAAATAGAAAAAACAGGCGGGACAAATTACGATAGGTTATACTAAAAGAAAAATATACCAATATAATATTAACATTATAGAATTTGTAAATCTCAAAAACCCCGATTTTTTATCTCTTACGATAAGCGAACTAGAAGTTTTAGAATGTTGGGAAGCTTTGATTCCTATCTTTAGCCTCGTTCTGCGTGCAATTCGAAAAATAAGCGAGACAGGTGGTAATCGATTTTTCGAGTCAGATTTTACTCGACAATTACCAAAGCGTTAAAGAGATTCATTGAATATTATTGGTGAAACGGCAGCTATACAAAACGTTGATTATCCGGACAAAGTACATGGTTGGATGTATCCATATAAAGCTAAGATACTATATTGCAACAGGAGTTAGTAATAGGTTAATTCAGTGCTACGTGTTGGGCGTTCAGCCCACCCGTCTAACACCAAACTTTCTCTCACTTCTTTCTTTGTGTCTCCAGCTCTGCTTATAGTTTACGATCTAGGCGGCGAAGATGTCAGGAAATAAGAATAAATCCAGTCAACCACGATTATGGGAGAACTCGCCTTCTGTTCATTCTCTTCGGATCCTAATTCTTCATATTCATTGTAAGGATAAATTTAGTCATATCTTTATTGTAATATCTTTCTTTCATCATATCCATTGATAAAATTTAATGTTGTTTGCTGTTGATGGCGTCGTAAATGATAAAACAGCACAGAAGCAGGCTTTGAGTTACGTCCTGACTAATTTTTGAATTTAAAGAAAGTACATGATTGTATATTAGGTGCCGATCACGACTGCAAGTTTGAATTAAACCACATATCTCCTATCTCACGGTTAAATTAATACATTATCGATATTTTGGCAACTACCTGTTATTACATTAGAAAACGTTAACGTTACAACGTAGATTGTTCCATGTTGAATATGTGCCGTCCCTGTTAACTTTAGCAATAGGTAATGGACTTTATGTGCAAAGTTCAATTTTGGCAATATCCACGTAAAGGTCTGGCAAAGTAACTCAATTTCCGCCTGTCATGTGTCACCGTCAAATTTTGGTTACGTAATGTATCAAAGGCTTTCATTAGCGACATCAACTGAGGAAAGCTTTTTGTGGGTAGCGCGTGCATGGTTTGTGACTGTTTGTAGTATACGTAGATAATTGTTTAATCTCCCTGGATCTGCGATACGCGAAAAAATGAACAGTTGTTGATTTACTTAATAGGTTAACTGTTGTCGCTTAGACTTTGATGTTTTGTGGATTTGGGTAAACCTTATATACATTACATGTAAATTTCTGTACATTCTTTTGGGCGCTAAGCCCCTTGAAAACGGCTTTCACAGTGTTAAACTCTTAGAATTCTCTTTTAATGGATTTTATACGCGCGGCCCAAATTCGTTCTATATTCGTGTATATACATATATTTCAGTAACGAGATTACCATTCATTCGGCAACTTTAATACGTTAGATAATGTGAAAGCGTGGGCTTGAAAAATGATAATTCCTTATGGATATTACGCTTCTAAAGCACACATGGTGATACCGCGCAGAAAAAAAAGAAAATATGTCATTTTGTTTCGTAGATAAAGCGTCGTTCCGGCGTATCAGTGTCGTCCTTTGTAACGTGCCGTACAGGTAATTTTCTACTATTGATAAACGCCGAAGAAGCGGCGAAACCAAGTAGCGATGTTTCACTATATCCATATACGTACATACTAATAATGTAGGCGACTATGTATTCTGTTATACACGGATGGAACATTGAATGGCGGATCTTTACAGGCTTCTCTCTCCGTCTCTGTCTGAAACGACCGCGCGGCGTGTCATTGTGACTATGTTCCCGTCGTATACTTCATCTCGATGTTGGTATTGTTGTCTGATCTCCATTGTTGGATCTATTTACCCCCCCATTATGGCGATACCATTTAGCGAACCGTTGAAATTCTTTGTTCTTGTAAGTTGAAGTTTCGATAAACGATTTAATACCTCGGTTTTTGTAATACAAAACGCTCGAAAATTTGTTTTGTCCGTAAACAATTGGTTGTTTCATTTCGTACTTAACGTTGAGTTGTGGGTATCTCGTATGAACAATAAAAAAAAATCAGCTAATCCCAGATTGCGTACACTACAAATAGATCTAATCGATACATTTGTATTACTATGTGTACAAATTCTATTGTGTAACAGAGCTTCTTTTCAGATGAAATATACCACTCCTTTGCTACAGCCTTCCTACTTCTAGTGGTAGTCTATATCATTCAAGGATATAGTAGTTATTATAAAGACTGATTTCCGATCAATAGTGGCTGAAATCCAAATGCGTAAAAATGAGTACAATACGCTCCCTTCCAGCGTGACCGAGCTACGTGAAGACGGTATTAGTTTTCGGAAGACAATCGTAATTATTATTACCTATAACCTACGAATTAAATCACGGTAAACCACGTAGATCATGATGAGGCGCACCCAGAAGGACGTTCCTCTCGAGAAGATTTTTTTTGAAGCGCTTTATTGTGCAATATCGGTTTCAGCCGAGCAGTAACGGAACGTTATCGTCAGTAGAACACGGTTACGGTCAGTTTACGAACGAATACTGGCTTTTATTACTATCACCTGTAACACCTCAACGTGAGAACCTTGTTTACATTTTTTTTTTGTTGAATTGTCTTTCATTTACATGTTTATGAGTATTACGAGCATTTTTGATAAACATTACCTTGCAAATCTTCTTTGTTGGTGTATTTTTGTTTGCAGTCAGTGTATCTATTATTGAATAATTTTAAATTTAAAGGTAAATTAAAACTAAAACACTGAAGAGCACAACAAAGCGAAAGAAGAGCAGAAAATGAAAGACGACATTAATATTACTGTATGTTTAGGGGAAACCCCGCCAAAAGAAATGGAAAGAGTACAGTTTTATACGAATTGTTGTAAAAGCATACTTAAGGCATTAAATGTTTAATTAAATTATTTTAATTTAATTAAATTTTTCTTCATTTATCGTTTCGTCTTCCCACTCCTTCCAGTTTTCACATTCTTTTCATTATCCGTTCATGTCTGTGTATGTAACCCCATCACCTTACCCTTTTTCGGTATTCATTAGGCTTCCGATACTTTCTCCTTATTGGTCCAAACATTCGCTAAACTATCATATACATTGCGTTGCTGCATAAATTTTCCGTAGGTTTTATTTCTTCTTTATAAATGTTAATTTTGATTGTAATATTTTTGTTTTTGTCTTTGAGTAGGTGTAATAGGCTCCGTGTCCGGCTTATATCATTTGGTTTATTACAGTGCTTCTACTTTTTTCTTCTTTCTGTTTATTTACCAGATATTTAAGGATATCCACCTCTTCAAACTTAAACGATTCAATTTTTACCCTTCATTCAGTCAGATGCTTTATATGATTTAAAATCATTTGAATTCTGCTGGAAGGAAACAATTATCCTGTTTTCCTTTTAGTGATCCAATCTACTTGAAAGTAAAAAAGAAGTTATTGTAAGGTGGTGATATCGAGATGAAATGTGAGATATTGTAGTTTACATATCGTCCATTCATACCTTTGAAGATATTGTAAAATTGTAAACCGTAAAATATGTTCGACAATATATGTATTATCAGATTGGCGGTGGTCCGTGTAACCATGTGTTCGTTCGTTATTATATGGATCGCTACCACTTTATAGAACAATTTTAAATTTTGCTTGATTTAGGTAAAGTATAAATTGTGTAAGCAAGTATGCAAGACGCTGCAATCTTATTTCATACACTCTGATGCACGTAGTATACTTACTTGTTACGTCATTGTAGAGGAACGAAACCAACAAAACGTGAGATTAGTTACCAAACAAAATACAAGTTCGTGGTACTAGTTCAAATCCATGCCAAGACGAAGGTAGGACACATTCTCCGAAGTAACTGTATACCTAAGAGGACACGCTTGACGCAGGATAACATTATGAGATGTAGGTAGGTAGATAGATAGTGTTTACCGCCCTGGTACTGAGAACCAGCACGTGCGATAGAAGGGTATCAACGCTTGCGGCCCTTCACCAGTGTCAGGCACTGCCCCTTTATATAATCTCATTAATGTTTGAAACTTCTGATATATTAACTTTTTCTTTTATGTTCGCTGTGCGCGTTTATTATTAATGGTGTTTCTAATTTAACAAGTTGTTACCTTACGTTTATAGATGTCCTCCAAGTAGAGGATAAGTTTGATGTACAGTACGAAGTCGAAATATGGCGACCGCCTTGCGGAAAAACTGTTATGTAGCATCAAATAATTGTAGAACAATCAACCATAATTTATTTGTAAATATACGATTGGCCACCACTTGTGTAAATCCCCAAAAACTCGATTATAGTTTGCAGATTGTATTTCCATTAAACACATTATTGCTGTAAAAATTTGGGCAATGGTTTGTTACGATAACATACAAGGTCTAGATACAATCGTTGTAAAAAAATGGATCATAATTAAAGATTGCCACATTTGTATAAGGAATATCAGAAATTCTGCCTATAATTACTACAGCCTTTTATAACAAAATTCGACATTATTGCTTGATAAGACACTACAATTTTATATAAAGGATTTTAGGAGTTATACGTTTAATACAAGGATAAGTTCCTTAATCTCATCTAAACTCAAAATATTGAGGCATTCATTATTCCTTATTTCTTTATTTAAAACAAAAATCAATTCGGGCTAAATAACACGACTAGTTAAATAAATACAAATAAATGTATACTTTATTGATATTACTTGATTTTAACATTATAATATTTCCGTTGGTTGCAGTTACATATCGCACTGCTTAAGCTGGTCATGTTTACGTAAATATTGAAACTTTTCAATTCTTATTTTTTTATTTATGTAGAGAGCTGAGCACTTCAATTTCCGCTCTGGCAGTTTATTTGTAACCAAACTTATTCATGATACAATTCCGAAACAATAAGCCCAAATTATTTTAACAGGTACACACATATTTCAAACTAAACTAACGTCTTTGTTAACATTGTGATCGTTTTATATCGCAATACCGTCCAATGGAGATTATGATCTATGATCTATAATGATGATGAACTATTTCATGCAGCTAGAACTTACTAAAGCTATTGACGAAGAGTAGTTGCAGAACTTCTTTTAAAGCAAACTTTAATTTTCGCTAACTCAGCTAGCGTAATAATAACCAAATATAAGTCTACTCTCTACAGATGCTTTTGTCGTATACTACACCTACATCTAAGCTTTGTTAGTAAACGTTAGTAGCAAATTGTGCATCGTAGTCTTTCCAAGTATTTTCTTCTTATTTGAAACCAATTTTAAGGCAGCTATGTTAGTCATCAGTTGAAACAGTCAAAATCGGCATTTTGGAGGTATCGATTACTCTTGACGTCTGGAACTAATGTCCACGAAGCCTAATTTTAAGGTTTGTACGAAAAATGACCTAATGATTCCAAATTTTAACAATTTTAACCATTTTCTCCTTTTCTACTTCTAGGGTCGCATTTACGTCTAATGCCATTAATTGCGTTATTTGACATTATATAAATATTAAGTAAGGCGATAAATAAAGGCATAAGACGTTGATGTTACCTCAGTATAAAGAAATTTTAACAATACGACCCGGAAATGAAGCAAGACTCTCGATAATTTTGTTCGGCTGGTTTCGGAAACGGATAAGTTTTGTGTGACTTTTGTTGACTTCTTCCGCACAATGGATTGATGTTTGGTTTTAAATTCATATTAAATAAATCCATCGTTCGGGGTAAATCACTATTCTATAAATATTTTTGAGCTTTCTCTACCGAACTATCTACCGTGAGTTTTTCGAAGTCAATTAAGGCGTAAAGCAAAAGACGACGAATTAAAAATTGTTATAATATACCTGGCCTTCCATTTAAAAGATCAAACTTACATCTTAGATGGGGAAAGCTAAACACTGTAAACATTTGAATTTATGTTCTGCAGCATGTCTCCGAATATTTTTTATTAGAAAATTTCTTCCCTGAATTGTCCAGAGAGGAAAAAGGCCGAGTACATCTTCCATTTATGCACTCGATGAGCTTGTTATATATTTTCCAATAACTTTAAAATTATATTCCTGGAATTATATTTATAATAAGCTATTGTAAGATGTGTTTTTTCAAAACAATACAAGATATCGCTGCTCCACAATCAATGTTTGTTATATTTCAATTTCGGATAGGTGCTTTTCCTTTCATTAAAAATTTCAATTATACGGAACGCGTAACGGCGCAAACAGCGTCGTAAGCGGAAAAACGTCGTATTTCAATATTTCGTATACTCGGGCGTTTGTAGCAGGGACACTGTCATCGAGAACGAACACAAGAATAAGCGCCTGAAACAAAACGCAACACTTTTACGACAGCATGCAAAGTTGGATTCATTTAATCCTGACGGGTCGAGCAGATGGATATAGCCGTCGTATCCCCAACCTCTCCTACCAACCAAACGGCCGCAACATCAGAAATCCTTTAAATCTGGCCGTTTGGCTTTGTCACGCGAACAACAAAAGGAGACGTCAGAGTCGGTTTAAGGCTATATTGCAATCTTCGCAATGATCTGGTACGGACGTATTCCCCGGGGAGCTATCCAGCGGCGAATCAAGGTACTACGTACTCCATGTTTTGTGTGAAAAACACGGACAAATATTCGTGTTTAGACAAGTTTATTTAACTGTTCGTTCGATGCAAAAAGTTTAACGTATACGACTACATCTTCAAAAGAAACGATTCTTTGTTGCATCGATCGCGAAGAATCTTCGCATACTCACATGCAGTCATTGTTAGCGAACAGTTACTAGCGCTATTAGTATCCGTACATGAAAATAGCGTCAAGTACGATTCGTGCATCGTGCGTGGATGGATGTACATTAGTGGTTGTCTTGTTCTTAGAGAGTAATTTTTAAATGAACATTTGGCGGAAGGCGATGAAAGTAAATAAGTCATTTGATTTAGGTGAGCCTTGATATTGAAATTGACTGTATGGCTAAATAATGATTTACATGCGAATTAACTTCGATGAATATGAACAACGACATTGTTTATAGACATCTTTAACTAGAATTAATGAAATATAAAGATTTGTAGTTATAATAAGAAAATAAGACTTTTTGTTTATGTCTCGTTAACCCTATCATTACGTATATTTTATGAACGCGCGTTTAACACCTGCACTGCCAGACATTGTTGTAAAATCGATCAAATATTATTTATTTCTCAGAGGAATACAATACGTTGAAATCGACGCATTGTATTGGCCTGAATTAAGGTAATTTATTATCGCGAACGTGCGCATCCTACGTAGTCGTTTAGTATATCTACCTTACAGCTTTTTGACTTGAAGCAAAAGAAAACCCAACGTGAAAGTTCTATTAATCATTTGTCGGCATTTCCTTTTTACGACCGCGTGCGCTAATGTTTCTCATAAAATGGAGGGATTTGCTCCACCTCCTTTATCGTTGGAAGATCTGGATGAGGGGACAAGGAGTTGTAATCATTTTTGAAAATTGATGCGACGAAAGACGGACCAGGCCGCATCTATTACACGCATTATACTAAAAATCGGACCGGTTGGCGTTCGGGCAAACTAAATCTGGTGAGGCGCAGTCAACCGGAGCCATGGTTTACATTGAACGGATGTTCTCCTCACTCTATAAAAGATTATAGCTCTGTCCGGAAAAAAGGAGTCTATTTCGACCAAGGCGATAACCGAAACCGCGACCGTTTTGATCGTTTCAGTTTCCTCTATAAGCCGGTATGAATCAGGTCCGGATTTAAATCGAATACGTTGGTCGAATTCGCTCCGATCGACGTAGAAATATATTGTATAGGTGCTTGGAATATAGATAAATAGTCACTTGTACAGAGCGGGCAGAAAATCTGGAAATTGCTGAATATCTCAAGAGAAGGATAAGTGAAAATCCTTGAGATTTGATATAGTGTTAGAATAATTAGATTAGATTAGTTTATGCTAATTGTTGAAAAAACACGCCTCAAAAACTGCTTTTTCCCATGAATTTTCTTCATATCATGATTGATATGAAGAAATATCAATCTTCCTTGTTGATATTTCTATCTTCAATTACTCAAATTTAGATACCGCAAGTTTTTACCACCAGTCGAGAATATGTTTCTGCCTATCTTGAGTCATCGGCGTGGTTCCGAGAGTATTTTAACTCTTGTACCTTCTTTTTGACCTTGTATCGCTGTCGCCTCACAATTAATGCAATAAGATTTCGAAACGATAAGCTAGATATTTCTTAACGCCTCCTGGTCCCAAAAAGCACCTGATTGTCGTCTTGAAAGCAACGACGTAAACCGGTTAGTTTCCCAAATCATCTCTTGAGCAATTCTTAGACTGTTTAACATGCAGCAAAATAAACCCAAGACATTTTTTTTCATATATCAACGTATCGGCAGATTCGCTGAAAGTAGTTGTTTCCAGTGTTAAAACGAGAGTCTAGGGAATAATACAAATCAATATGTGATTCATATTTTTCCCTTTTCTAAAATCAAACGATCAATATTTTTAAAAATTACATAGCAATAATATTTCCTTATTTTGTAAATAAATAAACATGGTATATATCCCAACTTCATAGAAGTTCTTCACTACAAAAGAATGTTTGTAGTAGGAAGTGTGTGTGAACCGGAATAATCGGTTTGCCCCGCTACGAGTTCGACATACGTTGCAGGAGGTTAGCAGGTCATCTCAGGATTTACCTGCCTAGAAAGTTCTAACCGCAAGCAATATGTAAACAATATTACTAAACCCCCTCCTACTCGCTATTACCACTGCTATTTCCGTTTACGTAAACATCTCGGTTATATTATGAACGCGATATTAAAATTTCGTGGGATCTCGAGCATAAAATATTTTTATTAGTTTTCCTTTAAATGCAAGATGCCTTTGTAGTTTATTTTAGGTCAAATAGCTTTAGAGAAAAATGAATTTATTGTTGTTTACGTTTCTTTCGCTTCGGGTATTATCTTGTTTCCGCTAAGATTCTGCTAAATATCGTCCTTAGGATGGTGTCTTTTTTAGAAAGTCTTAGAATTTTAATTAGACGCAATGATGCTTTAACCGTGACTTTATACAGTAAGGTTTCCAAGTAAAGCAATTTCTGAACAACGTAAGCTAGCGTTAAAAAAAAGTTGGTTGTCAATTTACTGAAACACAAGCCACAAACATTTCACTGAAACTACGCAAGTTTCGATCATCGTCAGCAGTAATACTGAAAGAAACGTAGGTATAGTTTGTTGAAGTATTTGTAGTAATGGTAATACTGAAATGTTTCAGTGTTTCAGTGCCACAGTGTTCGAGTATGTGATTTAGTTGTGAATTTAATTTGATCTTCAATGTTACTGGACGGGAGGTCCATAAATGGAGCAACTCGTAAGAGTGATGCCAGCTAAACTATTTTTGGTATGTGCGTTACTTACCAATGAGCTCTTCGGATGGGTTTTCAGAAGGTAAATCAAAAAAGTCCAAATGATGTATTTGTTATAAAATTATCACGTCATAACAAAATTCTCATACATTAATTCTACTGAAGGCAACCTTTTCTAACTGATTCGTGCCTTTCTTTAATATTGGCTGCAACCACTGGTGGTTGATGGTGACGTAAATGGAAGACCAATTGCGGTTTTCTCGTGTATTTCTGTTACAGAGTACGATGTACACGATATATAACGAAAATACACGAGGGAATTGAAGTATTGTGATGCAGTTGCGCAGCCGCCTTCTTAGCTCTCTTACCACTGGATTAACTCTTGGTTTTTGTTTGGCCTGTACGAACTTTTAGGAAAATACTGCTTCGCTTGTTCTCTTCCGCTTTGGCACCTTTTATCTCTATATCAGTCGGATGAATTCTTCTAGTGGCATCAAATCTTATGTAACTTTAATATGGAAATCATCGATCAGGACAGAGCTTATACATTCTGTTAGGTAAAATACAGCATTTCTTTCACTTTACCCTATACCTTCTTTACTTAGGCATGGAATTTTGCGTCAACAGTCTAATGTCATTAATACCATTACTGTTCTCCTAAGGCAACAGTAAGCAAAAGTACAATGCAAGATGCCTTTGATTTACGAGAAAATTATAAATACTTCGAAATTTAATAGGGATAGACGAAGAAATCTATATTGGTTTATTTTTTTTTGCAACTGTACGAATTGATTTCCTTTGAAATGTACGCAAGAGAGCTTCGCTTATGAATTGAAGCAATTGACATTTTCTATGCAGAGATTCTTCTTATAATAGCACCTAAAAATTTCTTTTACTACTCCTTACTAACTGTTTAACAATTCTTCGTTAGTGAATTCCAACAATGTCCAAATATGAAAAAAACCTGAGAGATTATAATAGAATTAAGCAACATGTGATTCAATGTAACTATTTTCAGGAGTAGCCAACTTCAGAATAGAGCGTCATAAAAGTATTATATTAAATCTGCGTTGAAAGCTGCTTAATATAAAGTCTTTATACCTATCATTCTTAATTTATTTGTCATCTACGTAGCTATAGACCTATACTTAACAACATTGGGCACTTACCATTGGGCTAGAAACGCTGGATCAATCGTAAATACTGGAGTAGTGCGATTCGTAAAGTCTGAAGTTTGAGTGGGCTCCGTCGAGTTCTCCATGCCGTCTTTACCTCCCGATCCTGATGTCCATGTCGTCCTTCGCCATCGATCGATTGATATGTATTAGAAAATACAACCTAAAAATAACGAGCGCTTTAATTAGAGCCGTATTATTAACGACTTACACGTACGACTACGATATAAGGAAAACCATAAGGACGATTTTTAATTAACGAATGTAACGGGTGAAGTTCTTTCTTCTTTTGATGCGAACAAAGGCAATGCAGAACATCGGTTCGGTTCTACTGTTTACATTCGTTCTTGGCACGGGAAATATGTCCGACATAAATCATAGTCATCACATTATACGGTTAATAAAATGGATCATATAATTTTACAGGATTAATAAAATGTTTTTTAGCCGTGGGATTTATTGAAAACATATAACGCAACGTGAACACGGATTTAGCGCACCAGAGGTGATAAAGTTAATATTACTGCGTTTCTACTATGCTTAAAATGTACGGCTTAAAATATACGGCTTAAAACGTACGAACGGCAAGTTTTAGAAGCTAGAGAGAAATCGGATATTAAACGTAGGACATTGGTGGATATGGTATTTTAAGAAAGCACATAATATTGTGTTACGCAAAATAATAAAACGTATTATTCGGCCTACACGTACTGCTACGAAAAACCGGTAGTTTTGTTAAGAAAATCAAACGTATACAGCGCTAATGAGAGAGAATTATTCGTGAAATACGTTCGGTTCTTAATAATTAAGGGTCAGCGAAGTTAAAGGAATTGTGCAAACTTTGCACTCAAATAGTTAGAAATAGTTAGTGGAGTTATATAACTTTACTAGCTATTTCTGCAGACAGATGTTTACTTTCATCATTATTTTCGGTATTAAAGGAATCAACGAGTAAGGTTTGCGCAGTTATTGTTTAGATCGGTAAATACGTATATTTCTTCTTCGATGTGAGGAAAGCTTACAGCAAATCAATGTTGCCGATCTTCAGAAACTGATACGAAAACGCAAACTTTAAACGGACCTGAAAAAAAATAGTTATACAACTTTTAGTTGAGTTTAATTAGACCCGGAAAAAATTCTTTTTCTGGTACATTCATGATTTTTAATATTATTATTGCTAATATTGATAGTAATTATCTAAATTAGTTATATGGCATCGTCTTTTTTACGTAAAAGCTAGTTTATTTTTAGTAAATAAAAAAAAGTTGTGGTAAAAAATGGAGCTACGAAGTAATCGGTCGGTAATCATTCGGCCCAAAAAATTGTGCTCTTAACCTTCCTTCAGTCTCTAGAGTTTCATTGAAATCTGACTTTTTGGGTTGCCGGTATTTTCTTGTAAGCGATTTTCTATCTTGTACCTTGACAACATCCTACTGATAAACACCACACGCTAAAATGTGAAAAGATGCTTAAACGCAGCATAATATCCATGTTTATTTCTCCATTTACGATAGTACAGGCTACGAAATACTTGGTTGGAAAAAAAAAATGGTTTCCGAGATTTTCGTCACGAATCACCCTCAATGTGGATTTCAACCGCCACGTTTTTCTCGTTATGGCGGCAAAATTGCAACCCAGTGGCTTCGTCGACGTGAATGTTAAAGCTCGAACGCCACGGATCGTTCCTTGAGGAGGCGTGATTTATACAACCTGATCGGTTAGCCCGGATTCTTAAGACTTCCTTACGTTTGTCAAAGTTGATATTAGTGCATTGTAGCAACTTTTTCTTTTTTATCTAACTATCTAATTAATTTAAAATTAATTAAAAATTAATCTAATTAATTTTTAATTAATCGGTATGTGTTTATTGAACGGTACGCGATGTACTTGTACATACCTACTACATACGTATATGAACTTGATTTGCAATGTACGTGCATATATTTGAACTTGTCTATAAATTGCATAGCTGTATATCTAGCAAGATCAAAGCGCTATGAGATGCTGTTGCTCTACAGTGTGTGGAACTTGTATCGATGTTAGTCGGTTAACCAAATATTTCGGTAAACCACATCAAAGACATTCGCTATTCGATTTTATCTAGTTAACGTTCCTGTATCAGCCAATGTTATACAATTCAATTCATAACGTCCGCCATTTAATTACGGAGAATGGAATAAAGTAGAGTTTATTTCAGCATAGAAATACTAACAATGCATCTATCAGGAGACCCGATAACCTGATATTGCTACGTCTCGAATATATTGGGACGTAGCAATATCATCTTATTTAAAATCACCACACTTGATCATAACACTACACAACACAACACTAACAAGATGGGAACAGAATTGAACACGCGACATTTGATTTTATTTTATTAGTAAACTCTGAACACTTCTGTGTAAATATTAAATTAAGCAAGATAAATCATTTATTTGTTTTATTCATTTTTATTTATTGAGATATACGCGACAGCTAAAACAATAATTACGACAAACATTCAAGAAAAGTGCTACAGTGAGCTACTTATCTTCTGAAAAATTTTAAGATCAGCTGCTACAAAAAGTAACTGTTCCTCTTAAACTAAAGTGAAGATAGGTGAATTTCTTATAATATCTATATACATAGTGATCGATAAATATCTAAAGAAATACAAACATTTGATACATTGGAAACATTACATAAAATGTTCTACGTGCTAATACAAAGAAGAGGCGGATTTTTTTACTGCACTTAATAGACTCTATTCAAAGCTGATAAACGACTATAATTTTAATGAAAAAGTACAACAGATTAACGCAATTTAATCTTATTTTTATTAATAATGTGATGGGTCCTTCCATTAGTTTCATACAGCTCCACTATTCGTGGTATTGATTCTCGTAGTTGTATTCTTGGGATATGATGCCCCAAGTAACCCGGAATTCCCAATGTTTGCGGATGATTTGCTAAGTTGTTTAGTTTTCTTCTCATAATGTCCTACATGTTTTCGATTGGCGCGATATTTACATGGGCTTCTTCTCTGATTTAAAGAAGACATTGTCCTTTTGAATAAGCGTCTCCACCAGCTGCTGAAGGTACCGTAACTCCCACGGTTCGGTTCTTGAACAAAAAATTGAATATCGTGACGTTCCCCACGTCTTTGTCTGACCCTCATGCGACCATAATGCACCCCTATAGAAAAATCGATTCATTACCGAACACGTTCCACGTCCTCACGTGTGTTCGCGACCTACACCACTTCAATCGTTGCTGTTTAGGGTTAACTGTAAAGGATAATTATATGAAGTTCTCTTCTGGAGATAAGAAATCTACGGGACTTATAATTATTTTCAATAATTAAAACTTTGTTAAAGTTAATAGCTACGTTTACTCTAGTACGCGTAACATGTTAACTCCATCAGTTTTGTATTGAGTTCGATTGATTTTTCGCTTTAAAAAAACCAAGCTTGTATCGTTCGAAGGGAAAAAAGTATCGCCCTGTATTTGGACATAATTTTTTTGTTATGCAGAAGTTATTCCGGGATATCTTTAATCGACTTATGATTTTGAATAACTTTATTTACACAATTTAAATCTAAAATGCTCGGATACGATCTTATCCTGTATGTAATGGTGTTTATACACATTACATCAATTGTTAGTTACGTTTTGTGAACACGTAACGCCACCTTTCCATATATGTACATGTGCCGGTTCGGTTCTGTCAGCAATTATTCCCATCTAATCCCACTCCTCCGAGATATTTCAGTCACGCGATGATCGACGATATCAGATAATCGCGGTAGTTCTAAAACCCGACCAGCGTCAGCGCCATGAGCGCGATTTCAAGCCGTGCGCGCACTAAGCACCCTCTGCCTGTACGACAGCAACTTTTACGCCTATCAGCCGTACTATTCTTCTTCTTTGTTTTCAGACGTTGCTGGGAGTAATTGAAGGCTTGTCATTATCGCGGCATTGGTCGGAGCATTATCGAGTCAAGGCCTGCTTTACTTAGCTTAAAGAGCATGACCTATGAAATTTACAATCCGCACGTTTACGTTTATTGCCGCCGATAAATAGTCTACATGTGGATGGTTCGTTTAAGCTTTAGCCGCTGTAACAGCGCTAAACGTTAGTAATTTTCGATCCTATAATAGGAAATGTATTTATTTAGATACGAAATGCTATGTAACATAATCAGTCGTTACAAATTCAGAATAATTCCAAGATACTGCGCGAAACGAGATTACACACGTAATTTCAGCACAACGCCGGAAAGCTTAGTTGGAGTGGGAAGCCCTTCGTTTTATTCCTGTAATCATAGGACGTCCACAGTAGACATTTATGGATATGGGATTACTCCTTGTTATTGATGTTGATGATTCGTCGAAATATTGTGCCTTTGTAAATTGAAATTCTTTAAGTGGCTTTCTTCTGTTTATGAGATTTGTCTCATAAGTTCGTAATTACCCAAAGTTATATAATTTAAATGGAATTCTAAAAACTAAAGATTTCGAAGCTGTTAAGATTTATTCGGAAAAATCAACATTTACAGGAATCGTTATTTCTCGGGAAGCACGTATTACCATAAATTTGGCTTTTGATACCTGGATTACGTATAAAAGTTAGTTCCAAAGCTGCCAACGTAGTTGGTGTAATATTACTCAGTGAATCTTCACTTCAGTGAAATTTTTATACGTGAAAGAATTACGAAATTGTCCTACAGATCTAATATTTTCCGTATTGCTTCGGACAATATTATCGGAAATTACTACAGCAGCCTAGGTATAAGTTCAACGTAGTAACACAGTGTCCATCCATTATCCTAATTCGAAAAGTCCCAAAAACTCGGCGACGTTTCTATAGTTTCTTAGAAATATAACGAAAGGATTGTATTGAAGCAAATAGATTATTGTATGCAAATAATCGATATCGAACAATATCTGCGCTGACCGCCATGCATTCATACTTCCGCCATTCACTAGAAACACTGACGTATGTATATACATGCATACACATCGAAAACATCTACAACCCGTAAATATGCTTGTTATCATATTTCATATTTTCGTCGGTATTGTGCAACTCCAAAGCTCTCTCAGGGATAGAAGCCAATTTATAGCATAACCGACGTTCGAGCTTTTGTTTGCATGTAACGCTACCGACATACCTTATGAATAGTTTTGCCATTTTCCGCCGTAGAAGTTTGTATTTTTCGAAAGGTAATTTAATTAGACTGACATATGCGTTATTTGCATAATGGCGTCGACAGATTTTAATAGAATTCAATAATAATTAGTGTTAGTTGTTAGTAACTGTCTAAATTCGTCGTTTACAATGCTATCTCCTTATCGTTTTTGCGAAGCAACTTTGATTATTGGGAGAAAGCTAAATTTTAAATAGAATGCTTTCAGAATGAATGAAGTTGGTGAGCCAGTGTGAGCTCATGAAAATAGAAATGGGTAAGTGAAAGATTAAATCTCATAAAAATATCTTTAAAGTAACTGCTACGTTTAAATTATACGTACGTCTTCGGGCTAGATTGCCACAACCCAGTTGTTTTTGTATATTTCAGAGGGTCGTAAAATTTAAAGGAATTAAAACGGATGCAAAAATTTAACAATATAACGCTGAAAACGTTGTCAGACTGATACCGATAACAAATGACCTTTTTACCAGTAGTTACTTATAATACATCAATTCTAAAAAATAGACCTTTACCTGCTAAAAGATGAACTGCAACTCTAGTGCGAATAGGCGGGGAACTTCGGCAATCGATTGGTGCCTCGAAAGTAGGTGAAGAACCAAACGTAATATATGAACTCAAAAAGTAATTTTTACCAAACCGAGTTAATCGCATTATTTCCACACCTTCTTCAAATTCATTTCGACGTTGTTTTCGATTTTAACTTATTCTCTCCTCTAATTTTGCATTAGTTTTAATGTATTTCATTTTTTTTACAACTTCATCTGCTATTCGCCTTGATCTTCTCACATAAACAACATCAACCTCGCAGTGGTTTCTCATATCTCGACCTAGAATACCTGAAGATGCCAATTTAAAAGCACGTAACCGATCGCCAAGTTTACTAAAGACAATTATGAGATTTAGTCGTTCATTCTGGCTAATTATAATTATATAGTTAAAAAGACAATTACAAGTGCCATTCGAAAACAGTTACCCTCTCACAGTAAAGCTAGCAGTTAAGCTGTCGCAGATCTTACATCTTCGCGCTTGAAATTGTTCGGATTCTTCATAATTTCCAAAGATTCTCATACTATTGCCTGGTGGTAGGCTGAGTCTAACACCTTGATGTTATCATAGTTTATGTTACGGCCTACATGTTGATAAACTAAGTCATGCCGCAGAGTAACATAAACGGAGCGATATCCGCATCCGCAATAGAAGAAAATCTTGTTAACATTTTCCTAAGAAGAATAGACAAAGCCCACATTGAAGAATGTAGATCACATGAAATTCAACACGCACAAGAAGTGCTACAAAAGAGTAGAATTAACGGAATAGACATGTTAGTACCACACAGACGAAGAGACAACCAGAAAGATGCGCCTCTCTATCCTACATTACCGCAGTTACCAACAAACTGAAGAAGATGGTAGCAGATACCTCACCCTATAAAACACGCTGAGAGGAATAGACACCAAACAAGTGTAAACAAGTATTCGCTTCCTTATAATGTGAAATGTGAATGTAATAAACTTATAATGTGAACGTATTAGCCAGAGTCACCGACTACCAATTTCATCCGCGGGGATAGAAGGATAGGAATTTTCGTCATTAAGTCAACCATGAAAATAATGAAGTCGTTGTATGGGCATTCACGATTGTGATTCTTGGGAAAAGTAAATAAGTGGACGAATATTTTTGACAATATGCGTATTTTCGCAAAAACTTTAGAAATTCAATTTCAATCGACGATAAAAGTATCATAATCATCTAAAACTTAAAAGAGCTTCTAAAAGTGAGTACTTTGAAGAGAATAATCAAGAAAATTAACTCGAGAAGCGAAAGGAAATAACCAAAGCGGAAAAGCATTTTAAAACAAGACACCTACTCTAAGTAAATTAAAAAGATTGTTGTAAAAAGCGTTGAATATAAACACAAGGGGTAGAGAGTATCATTTAATTCGATTGTTCATCTTTTCCAACATATTCATATATTTGTTATGTAAGTACCTTAAAGACGATAAAACAATGGTCCACTATATGATGATCCACAATGTAATAAGTCCAATATTAACACATTTTACGTTCAATATTGTTCGAAGGTTTCAACACATGCTTTTAGCTAATTGATTCCATACCGTACGGATATCTGTTTATATGCAGTTCGTGTACAAGCAAATCATAATATCACACTAAGTGCTCGAGCGCACGGCGCTGTGTGTGGATTGGGAGATAAGGTGCGAATTTGCAAGCAGTGCAGCATTCTATCTGGCAGCAAAATATTAACGCAAAACACATAGGCAGGTGTGTTTAATTTATAAGTTGCGCTTGTATTGATGCACCGAAATCATGTTTTCTTTTCGTGGTCGATGAAGCATATTGAATTTTCAACTGCCGCTTGTTCTTCAAGCTGCATCTGAACTGATGTATCATCGTCATCCTAGATACCCCACAATAGTAGATGGATATTGGGATGTAAAAACTTACACGCGAGATTCAGCTTCGAACTAAATAATTATCTTCCAATTTTATTCTTAACAACTGATTCCTCGCCGTCTCGTTCGCGGTTGAAATCAAGCGTTTTGTTTTCTTTCCGCTGATCTTTATTTATTTGCGTACGTACAAGCACGTTCAGTAGGTTCCGCTCGCCTTCGTTTAGCTTTCCGTTATTTTTTTTTTTTGGTACCCTATTTAGTGCCTCGACCATCGATTTTCTAATTATACACTTCAGCGCACTATCCAATACACATACATCATACAGGTATACGTACAGCACATTCAACATTTCTCGCCTTCTCCAGCGTCGAGCGAACGGTTCATAGTTAATTTTAAATTGCCCGATAATGGATGGAATACGTGATGGACGCGATGCATAGAATTTATCGGATGATATTAAGAGCAAATTATGATTAATTAATTAAGAATTATTTGAAATTATGGAGATATTGACCACCATCAACTTTACCTTATTCTTCCAACCTAGTTTTTCTATAGACCGAAGCTATTGGTATTACCTATAAAAAAACCTAATTAAATAAGTAAATTCAACATTTTGTTGACTTAGGCTGATCGACCTAAATAAACTTATCGTTTCATTCAAACACAAAATATAGTAAAAGCAACTATCTACAATATTCAGAATAAGTAAATATTTTGGCTTTAACTGTTTTTCCCAGGTCAATTCTATAACTGTGTGTCGACAAAATAATGCTCAATATTCACAATTTTGTTTCTAAGAAAAGCCCTGATCGGCACCAATACAGTTCGTGGTATTTACGGAATCACTCATGGTAATAGCAATTTGAGGAAAAAATCTCATCTATCTACTAGCGATTTTCATTTATTTTCAGCAACCTCTTAATTTTCATAAATGCGCATAAGTATATTGTTTAAAAACTGAAATAATAAGAGACTATCTTTAGAGAACCAGTGATCATCTACTGTTATTATTGTTAGTACGCGTTATGGAATAGCTTCTACATCCAATGTTACCGAAATTTACTGTCAGCGTTCCATTATTGGCGAGCTTGTGTTAATAGCTTGCCAATAATGGAAACTTATTATGTTACAAAGCTTCGAACATGTAACGTAGATATTGAGCGAAGTAAATCAATTTCCTGTTGTCATGTCAAAAAAGCCAAAATACATAGACGCGTTTTATGGAAACGGTTATTTACAATATTAAACGGCGACGTGGCACGTGTAGAGTTCTTGAAAAAAACGATATTTTGCGACGATGAATCAAATTGAACTTTCAAGATTTATTATTTATTATTAATTAAATAATACCATCCAACTTATATTCAGTATTTTATTGTAATACCTTGAAGAAAAGACAGACGTAACTTCTAAAGGAAAAATATTCCTTCAAAACTAGGGCTATATATGCCCGTTTCGAAAATTGTCAATTTGGCAAGTTTTCTCGTGTTCTAGTGTTAAGCTAAATTATATTTCAGGGACCCGCGAGTTTAGGGATTAACTTGTCGTCCATTATGAACGATTTATGTAGATGATTTACATAGTTAAACATCTATTAATATGAACGTGATATTATATTGAAACATCATTAGTAGAAATAGCAGTATTATCAACGTGATAAACACACAAGTAATATTGTGCTAACAATAAGTAATGAAGGTGGTGCATAATAAATACTTTAGTAACAGTTATGGGAGAGGGGGCATTAAATGGCTTTTAGTGAACGATTTACTTATTGAGAAAGTATTCAGTTATTTCAATACATTATTGTGTACCCTTTGTTGCATACACATAATTTCAAGTTCGCGAGGCAAAGTAGTGTTGATGGTCCGTCCCTCGAGATTTTCCAGATTATTTTTATGTTTTTGTCCTACAAATTGCTGTCGAAATACTTTTATCGTCTGAAAAAGAGTCCAATCGACGACAAATGCCCTGTAAATTGAAATTTTGCTATTGTCTAACTGTTCTTTTTTTCAATGTATTTACTAATATGCATCATGTGGAACGGTAACTAAAAAGAAGCATGCTGTCCACCCGTATGTTACTTTGCATATGCAATTCTTTCACGATACGAAGTAGGAACTAGGACTGCAGCGCGACCATTTGAAAAGGGGAGGCGGATTTCAAAGAATATCTAAAAAAAAGATTAGAAGATTGGAATTGCCAACTTATTATTAAAGAATATTTTAATATTTTAACATTTTTAATATTTAGAAAAAAATATTATTAATAATAATAAATTATTATTTTTAATTATTAAAAACATACAATATTTTTAATAATAAAAGTAATAATAAAATTTATAAATAATTTATAAATAAATTAATAATAAAAATATAAAAATATTAAAATATTTTTTTTTAATATTTTAATATTTTTAACGCGTATCTGAACACCGCCCAATTTTAATTTGCTTAAATCTCGCAATCGCAAGTCTCGCAATTAATCAAAATCCTTCGTTTGACTTGAAATTTCTATTTTGCAAACAGTGATTATAGAATCTGGAATATTACCGTCCATTGAATTCCAAGTACCTTTAAAAACACTAGCATTATTTAAAAAAGCATCGTTGAAATAAAATTAGATGATTTGTGTTAGTCTCTAAACTTATATTACCGTTTGTAACAAACAGACAGTTTCCACAGACATGCTACACACATTACCTTGGCTTGCAATTGTGCGTGCTAAAATGCTAAGTAACGACGCGAGATAAGGAAAGTATGAAGTTATACATTTCTCTCCTATACAACTTTAAGTTACATAATAATTTAAACAAGAACGTGCTGTTAATTATGCACTACATCTAAAGACGTACATTTTTCAAGGATTATTCTGTATTTTAACGAAAAATTTTTTTTTTTTATTGAGAACTTTCAATCTTCCCATCCTATTTTTAACTTGTATTCCCGAATCTTCCGCTTCTGGAGTTTTAATCACTTGATTACTCAATTTGTCACGTTCTCTTCTTAAACTGCTTCGTTTCTTTCTAAATCGATGGTATTAACTTGAATTTGCTTAACATTATTTTGGACCCGCGAATTTATAAGCTTTTCGTTAATTTCAATTTATGATCATCGTGTTGGTAATTGTACATTACAATTACAAGGCGAGTTGCGTAGGCGTTGTACGCATTTCCAAATTGAATTTTCTAGTTACACAGGCGGCCAATGATACACATTCCTCTACACCCACGTAGTATCCAGTTATCAACACTTCATGTTAAAATTAGGTTTACAAGAGTTAAGCATAGTAATATTACTAGTGTTGGTTACTAAGTTATCTTTTATCGCTAAAAGAAGCTGGATTCCTGGAATGGAACCTAACAGAATAGCATCCAAGCAAAAAGTCTACTCTAATTATTTGATGCATGTACACACAGCAGAATAGATATTTTTTAACTGGTTGGTTGTGATAAGTAAGCGACATAAGTAATCGAATATCAATATCTAGGATCTACAAGTGTACGAGATTCGGTACTTATCGCCTTTTATTGAAACTTTCCTTAACATAAGAGAACAACGTGTCGGGTTGACATGATAAAGAATAACACTGATTACGGAATGCGCTTAAGCATAAATGTGGTGCTATACTTGAGGATCATCAGACTAATGAAAAATATTGCAAGTGGTGGGAATAAGGCGTCCAAGACCTGTAACGGGTGCCTTGAAACCCACGACAGCGGCTATTCTAAAAATCATTCTTAACCTACAATCATTATATCTCCATATGCAACGGGCGAATAAGTTTACAAGCTCCCAACTAATCAATAGACAACTTTCCATAGTGCAGAACTATTAAAGGAACTCAAATTGTCTGAATAATTTGTGTACAATGACCGTTAAGAAAAGATGTGGAAGAACGGAAATTTTATGTAAAGGTTTTCGTTGAATGCTTTTCTACAATTTCAGTAAAGACCTAACACAACAACAATGCCTTCAATCGCTTCGCTAATTTTGTTTCCGAATGTTAAACAAACAGTGCCTGGATAACGCTTGCCTCGAGAAGCTGTTGAAGCCTTCCTTGGAGATATCATCTCCAAAGTGGAAAAAATAACCGAAAATTAGTTAGAACGCACGCAAAAGTATCGGGAATACTTTGAAAAACAATAAAACGATTCGCGCCAATATTTTTTTCTTGTTTCATTGTTTTTGTAAAAACTTAAAAGGTATCCCACGTACAGCCTTGTTTTCCAATAAAAATATTGCAACTTTAATTAAAATTTCAATCCATGTAAACAGGTTCCATTTCCATTTATCTTCTGCGGATGCAATTTTTTACGTTTGCGTTTAATATGAATATCGAAATGAACGAACCAAATGGAAAATTACGTACGATGTTGCGAATTGCGCGAATTTATGGTAACAAACGTCACGCGCTAACTACACTTCGCAATTTTCGAGAGTGAACAAATTGCCGGCTTACGGAGACAAAACGATGAATATGACGGCGAATGTGACGAAAGCAACTGCGCTTGTTGAATGTGGTTTAGTTGTCGTACTCTATTTTATTACACAAATGAAATCGGAAATGGAAAGTCGTTTGTTATTTGTTCCGTTGAAGCTCTCTACCCTCGCAGCACAATACGCGTTCGAAACAAGAAAAAAGATTCACGCCGCGCCGTTGACACTTCGTTCGATTCAATTGTTTGGTACGATCCAATCGAAAAGCTGCGTCAATTTTTAATTCTAAAAAAGTTGTATAGAGAAAGTTTTTCGCTACGTTTTCGTTAGGGAGTTTGACTATTATAATACAGTCTATTGGCGTACAGGCCTAATTACCAAAATTAAAATAAATTCGGATGAATTGGTACAATCGGTTGTTTTTTTTTTTTTTTGATGCAAGATTGTAAATCTACGGCAAAAAGATTGTTTCGTAATTTAATCGTCTTCATATCTGTTAAAAAAGTAAAAAGTTAACAACAAAGGGAAACAACGAGGTTGAGACTGAACAATCTGTATAGATTTGGATATATTTTTCAATTACTTCAAAAGATGTAAACTTCGATAGCGTTTTTCCAATTTTAAACCGCCAGTGTCACGGTTCTATATGGACGAAGAGCAAGAATTTTTTAGAAGAATAAGGAAAAAACTTTTAAACAATTGATTAAAAACAATTAACAATAATAATAACATTAATAAAATTAATAATAATCACACACTTCAAATTCCTAAGTTCGAATAATTTCCAAGCTCTAAGCTCCCCAGCGTTACACGATTCAGCATATTATCATAGCACCTCGCTTGGAAATACAAAAAGTGGCGGCAGTGAATGTTCACATGCGGTGACATTGCACACATAGCAACTAGTTGCTCTCATTTAACGCTCCACTTGTTTTGTGCCGTTCTTTGGCAACAATATGAGAAGTTTAGGCGACAGTTGTTAATCCAATTTCGTCTAAATCGTAAATTTTTTCGTATCGGTGGTTTTATTGCTGATTGAGCTTTCGCTAAACTAGAATTTTTGGACCTGGGTAAAGAGCAGTGATCACGTGGTATCCTTTCAATTAATCAATCCTAACCATGTTACATTTCTTCCAATTATTTAGACAATCGCATTTAAGCGATTCAACATATGCTTTCTTATCGCAATGTGCCTCGAACCATAATTCATTTTTGTATGAAGCAAAGCATAAATTGAATTCAAATACTGCTATTACAACCACGCTCATGTCATCTTTCACGATCTCTGATTTTGCAGGATCGGTTCTTTCTTAATTGTACAAAAACAAAGCGAAAATCAATAAATTTAATTCTTTTAACAACACTGGTTAAATGTATTATTGTGCTCAAAACTGCACTAACGTCCCTCACTATATGTTTCGATTAGTGAACATTTTCTTGTGTATGTCAGTGTAATAATTGGAAATTACTTTAGAACAATGATACTTTCCATATAAAACGTTACAGCTGTTTTGTGGGTTGTTTCAATTGCTGGACAAACTTGTCTCTTAAAAACACCCGCTGAGGAATAAAACTCGCACTAGCTATAAATAATATATCGAGCAAATTGTTTTATCTCGAACATAAACTAACGAACATTTACTAATAAGAAATAGAACAATATGGAAGCCAATTTAGTAGAAAAAATCAAAACGTTCACACGTACCCCCGGTTCAAATGTATCCCGTTGTTCCCTGTAGTAGAGAATGAAAAAGAATGCAACGAACGTAACAATAAACGTAAAGAAAAAAATGGAACCAGTGAAACTACATTTCTAACGAAGCTAAATTATTACAAAATGAAATCAGGGAAGATAATAAAACGAATTTAATTATCAATTTAATTCAATTGTTCACGATAGTGATTGTTGATAATATATTTGTTGTGATTGTTGTAACCTATTTATGTAACTCTAACCACCACCATTTTTTGTTCGTGCCGTACCGTTAGACACAGCTATATTAAAACAAAAAATGTACTTGTAAGCAAAAAGAGCGAAGAGACGTGCGAAATATATGTAATTTTATAGAGTTCGTTGCATTATTATTGAGATACAGCACATATACATATAGCAAACAAAAAGTAAACAGTAAAGATAACATAATGAACAATATTGTTTATATTTAAAATATTTACGTAATAGTTTGATTCCGTAATAATCCGTTGTAAAACATTTCCCGTTGTTTTTCTGCATACATGCGAATTAAACTTTATTAGATTACAAAGCGCAGTAAACAGCGAAATGTTATATGAGGAATGAGGTTATCGAGGATGTATTGTGTTTATAGTGGTGTGTACAGTCAGGCTGCTGGAGCTTTGATGTGCCGTTAGGGTTGTTCTCTTTATTGTCTATTGGACGTGTATATAATGCATTACGCGTAGAATGTACACGTACGTAAATACATACATACACATATATCACTGTTGACAGGTTTATTAATATCTGCGGTAATAATAGGTGTTTATGTCGCATATTAGATCAGATATCTGCTGTAAGGAAATTATATAATTTCGGGTTAGCCAGTTTATATGTGATTTGAGGTACGGTGCCTCCGATTTGCTTCTTTTATTATCATTATTTATTATCATAAATAGAGCAATAATTAATAGTAACCTTTCTAATCTAATATATTCTGTTTTTAACAAAATGTACGTACAATTTCTTCAAGTTCTATTTTCTCACATTAACAGCACTCACTTAAATCATTTGGGCTGTGCTTAACGCCCTTTAGGATAGGATAGGATTTTGTCTCTCTGAACAGTTGGGCTTTGCTGCGGCCAAACGCCAACAGCCAATCGATGAATTTTTTGTGTTATAACGTTTAAAATTACATCAGCTTCGTTTCGCGCCTTTTCCTTAAATAGTTCCTCTTGTCATCTTACACCAATCGCAATTCGCGCAGAATAATAAATGAAGGAAATATTTTTTCTCAGTCTCACACTCGCTTTACTCTAAAATAAATATATTCAACAAAATAAATAACTGAGCTCAATTCTGTTATGTGTACAAGTAAATAAATATTAAAAAAAAAAGAACAATTAAAAGTTGATATAATATGCAACTTGATTCTTCAATAACAGGTGAGAATAAAATAATCTGGATAGAAGGAAAAATTCTCTACCTGCGTAAAGAGTGGCAGATACACACCTTAATCTCCCTATCCTTCTCGGCCTCAATATTTCCATAAACGGTAACCGTTCTAGTTGTAACTTTTTGATATAATTTGATAAGAATACCATTTACAAGCAAAATACCCGAATATTAATATAATATTGATAAAGAGAAAGTAATATAAAGTACCTATAATATTTATTACAATTATTGCACTACGTTCGGGAGGTGCCTCTGAAACGTAGATCCGTCGTTCTCGGATGGGAAATTTAATTATTTAGGTGTTTATCAGAGTCGCTCAATAACAGAAGTTTTAAAAAAATGACAGGTTGTGCATGCTGCATGCAACATCTTTGGCTACAATAAAACTTCAACGATACAGCTTCAGGTTCTTATTATAAATTTCGAAATTAGCATATAAATAACCTGCACCACCTTCCTAATTTTAACGTAACTCGCCTAATTTTATAGCCCATTGTACTTTTAAATTTATTTTTGTTTTGCCTTTATTACATAATTAACTACCCTGTTCTTAATTTAGAAGGGTCGTAAATCTTACGCAACAGCAATTAGAACAACGCTATTAGAATGTCCAGTTCGTTTTTTATTCTCGGGAATTACATAGCGAAGTCTTCTCCTTTCTAAATTCCATATTTTATCGATGTTAATTAAGAATAATTTAAATTAACTGCACTGTACAATACGTAAGCTTTCGCTTCGATAACGGTTGCGTAAGTTCCGATATCATCCAACTTTGATAACAATCAGAAGAGCAGATGTAAAATGATACGTTTGGGCAAAGGGCACTGCTTTTATATATGGTGCGTCCATCCAAGGCATGGGAGGAAAGGCAATTTCTTGTGTGATCTGTTTTTAAAAGGATCGCTTCTGTAAAGCTCGTACAATAAATAGAATGCACCAGTCATAATTAGTAGAGGCTAAACCCATAAAATTTCACATTTTATCGGCTTTGTAAAATGAATATTACAAAATCGCTGCCTGAACCGCCCCGATTCGAATAAATAAAGTGAATCCCGATGGAGTTAATTAAAAAGCCTGGCTAATTAATTTGCAAGACGATAATGATTAAAAAGAAAGATATTCAGTACGCGTATGTTGGTTTTCAACGAAGAAGGAGACCATAATAATTGACCAAAGATAAAATATGGAATCTCTCTATTCTATTAATAAGCTGAAGTACCTTTCACAAATGAGAAACATAAATACTACAAAGCTAGGAAAGATAAAAATTGGATCATGGAAGCTCTTCAAATAACTGAACAAAATTATAGACAGAAGAAACGATAGGAACATAGAAGTTAACCAATGGATTCAAGCTGGACTCGAAGCCTATTACATGTACAATGACTTACTCAAAAACAGGAAAATATCACGTAAAATCGAGATTAAAATTTATAAAGGAGCAATAGGACCTACAGTGGCTTAGGCCGGTGAAACGATATGACGATAAGACTCGTGTTCATTCGTCTCATGAGAATAAGTTCGTATTGCCTACTGGTGTCCCCGAGAGTCGGCAAAACACGAGTCTGTCTGGTCTCTGCAAAAAAGTAATAATTTCATCCGCCTTTGTCCTCTCTAGTGATAGGCACTATCGATAGCGACTATTGATACTGTTTGCTTATTTAGCTGTTAATGAACGCTATTTGTTTTCTTTTTTCGTGAGATGTAGTTTTTAGTAAGTGTGTTGTATGTAAAGAATAAAAAGATAAAATACGGGCTTTAGCTCCATCATTATTTCGAAGTAATCGAGAGCGCTCATTGTGATACTTGTCGTGCGAAAAACGCTTTCAATTTGATGATAAAGTTACTTTTTATTACATTTGCTAAGTTACTAAACAACACTTACTACTTATCCACATACACAAAACCGTTTAAAGAAATAGCCGGTCTTCTCTTCAAAAACAATCAAATCGATGGTTGAAGACGTCGTAGAATATATTCAAAGTCCAGTTTAAGAATAAAAATCTAAGTCGCACAAAAAACGAAAATTAAATACAATAATTTATACTATTATCATTTTCCATCTCCCAATTTTATTTCCTGAAGAGCTTACTTAATGAACATTATGGTAGAGGGCGTAGAAATGCTAAACGTTCTTTTTAGTCTAATGGTAAAAAAGTTGAGAATAATTTTTAATAATTCCTGCAAGAGAAGACGATAAGTCGAGTAGCTTTTAAACTTTAATAACTTCCTAATTAAAAGAAAAATATATAAATCTGTCCGATTTTCTCAGATTTTTCTAAATGGCGACGTCTTCCCCGGATTAAATTATATTAAGAATGCTAATTCCTTGAAGGGAGAATCTCGTCTGAAAAGTCCTTTCACAAATACAGTGGTTAATAAAACATGATTTTTACCATTTACAAAAACAAAAAGTTAAATTATACTGCCGGTCCTATTGAGAGTAGAGATTGGTGGTATCATGGAAACTAATAGTTAACTAACTAAAGTGATGGAACTAATTTTTTTACACTTAATGTAGTAAAGGGAAGTTTAATGAAAATCTGTTTAAATTCGAAATATGACTGCAAAGAGGCGCGGTTGCTAGAGTCAACAATGGATTTTAAATTAGTTGGTAAAGGTTCCAATTTTAGAATCATAATCGTCCGTTAAAAAAACTCGATTACGCACTACACTGGTTAAAGACAAAGAAATTTGCTTATTTGTCGGTCTTGATAATTATAATTATATTATTGCTATTGTTTTTTTTTTTTTTTGACTTTCGGATCAGATGGAGTAACTAGTAACTATAACGTAAATCGTCTATCTCCATATGGCGTAAAGAATTTTTGCAAACTTAACCATTTTACCATCGACAATAATATTTACAAATACCATATAGGTATTAATGCGACAACGTGAATCTTCATATTCCTTTATTTACGTAGTTAAATTAAATTTTTCACGCTAATTCTAGACCAACTGAAATTTGATGGCCCAGACGCTGTGTTATAGAACAACATATCTAATAAATTAATGTTATAATAAATTTGAAACTTAATATGCACTCATTCATTTATTTTCTTTATAGATTTCAATGAAAAATCGTCTTCTTTCAGCCCTTCTTGTCATTATTTGTTGCAATTTTAGTTGAGGTTCCCGGTTTCTTCCAGAGGAAGCTTAGTAGTATTAGTATTAGTAGAGAGGACAAAGGCGGATGATATTATTACATTTTTACAGAGACTAGATAGACTCGTGTTTTGTCAACCCTCTGGGACACCAGTAGGTAACACGTATCCATTCTCTTGAGGCGAATAGACACGAGTCTATCTAGTCGCTGCAAACAAGCAATAGTTCCACCTGCCTTTGTCCTCCCTACTTATTAGTCACTTTTTAAAATTACACTGGTACTGTTCATTTGAAGGTTGTCTTGAAATATTCATACGAAGTAAGCTTTTACCTCAAACTTAACTTCGTATAAGAAAAAACTAGAGCTTATTTGAACACCTTCCTAAACTTCTATTTATTTCGTTGGTGATCGCTTCCAGCTCCATTAATATTTGTTCGTTTCATATGCATTTTATCACATGCATATTTATCGCGCAAAAGCGTAAGGAAAAAGTAATTTTCGATTCCTTACTGAAGACTGAGCGTTGGATCTCCACGTCTACCTTTATCTTCGGTTTACAGAGAACGTTACAATATCACTCTACCTTGAGATGTAATAAAACCAAGATTGATTTCAAAAGTATAGCTCTTTTATGTACGAGTACTATCTATATACATAATATATAGTTGCCTTAGCCGTATACAAACTCAAATAAAACCAATTTTCTTTCCTACGTCTTCGACGAAGTACAGTTTCATTCCTGGAAGCAGACTCGACATTTACCAAATGAAAAGCTTTCCTATTGATGTAGAAGACAAATTAGATGAGCGCAGAAAAACAAGAAGCCAATAGGGAAAAGAATTTCTCATATAGTAAATTTCGTGGCGTAATATTACGTTGTACCAATGACAAATTATACAGATTTATCGGGGACTAATTAATATCTATACCAACGCGTATTCCTTTATGCAATCTATTTATTTTACTCGGCGAAATATCCCAAAACAACATTTTAAACTCTTTTGTTCCGTCGCGAGTCTACAAACTTCTAACTTTCTTACAGTTACACGCACTATATGCCTGAAAATTCCCATCCTCCTGTAATTTGTGAAATGACAATTTATTAAAATCTAGGTAACGGAATACCTACCTACTTCGTTGAATATGAAATTCCGAAGCAGTTTTCAAATTTCCGGAATGGTTGCATTCCTCGAGGAAATAACATCCTCCGAAATAAACAAAGGAGAAACACTTCCAGACGTACGACGTCAGGTTAGGAAGGCTGAACCCGGTACGACTTGGTATGTTCGAAACATAAATATGTTCTCTCGTACTTTATATGTGCAAGGCTTTCGCGTATGTATATGAGAAATTTGGGCACTTTTTGCAAAATGGGGAATTATTTTCTTATTAAGCTGGAAGGAACGCCTAAAACATATCTCCAGGAACTATTGCGCATGGATGCGTTTTGATGGGCGATGAAAAAAAATTTGATAGTAACCAATACTTAACACATCCACAGGAAGATAGGGCAAAATAAGAAAATGTCACTTAATTGATGTCTAGCCGTGTCTAGGACAATTTTTCAAATAGTTGATATTGAGCTATTTTTTATTTTTTACGTGGTGGCGGCCCGAAGGGGTATATATGCTTTCAAAACTTGTCATATTCTCAGGAGCCATTTAATGTTGTTTAGCAAAATAAAAAAGGGCCCAATCACAACATACAAAATCTATCGATTAATTTACACGGTGCTCATTTATAAGAGTGGAACACATACTTTGGGAAATTTTGATTTTATAGTAACTTATCTGATCGTTCCTGCACGTTTGCAAGACTACGCTACGTACCGATTTAACAAAGTAGTCGTTAAAGGCTTCGACAACGCGAGACAGATCATCTAATAATTTCTCATCATTTCATTTCATTTGTTTAGAATATTCCATAACGTTATTATCTAATTGGTTGATGAGCTACTCGATTTATGAGAACATTTTTTAATGCTTTAAAGAACACCGGCAACATAGAAATGAGCCTAAAGTTTCCGTTTTTGTATATTGGAAATACGCATGCAATTCTCAATCCAGACTCTCTCTACAACATTAGAGTGGATAATACTAATCAATGAATTTACAACGCTAGAAACAATTGCTTTTAGCAATTTACTTGAGGGATCATAACGATTTGACGTACTTTTACATTTAATCCTTGAAATTTCTTATATGGGAGCGCTATAACTTCTTGTCGCCATTTTTTTTTTCAATCTTCTATACTTAAGTAACCTTAAAATCTATTTATTCAATTGACTTTCGTTTTTTGCCTCTCATTTATTTAATTTTAATTAATTCTGGAATGCTACAAAAAAAAAAAAAAAAAACTACCTACCGATACTTCTTCCTTTAATCAAAGCGATTTTATTATATGGATTTCGCCGAGGTTATTTCTATTAATTGAGTTCATTTTATATTCAGATTAGTGATTTTCAAATGTATCTCGACTGTAAGCTGGCAGATATCGAATTCCGTAAGCTTCACTAGAGTGGCACAACGATCGCGCCGGTGCGTGTTCAGACAATAAATTCAAGGGGGTGTAAATGAGTTCGGGTTATCAGCAAATTTATTAGTTCTGGTACTACATGTGCGCGCATATAGAGCTAGATGAAAAAAAGAACAGATAGGTGCAAAAGGCGGATAAAACGTGTTATATGACATTATGCCCTCATTATTTTTTAAATATTTCACGCGTTATGTCTCTTACTTCACGAGCTTTAACGTACATGTTACCATTAATGGTTAATTTATAAATTTTGGTGAATATATATTGTAAAAAGATATTTTTACAATATATTTATCGCTATGATGGACGTTATTACAATATATCAAATTATGGTCAAAACATCGCAATTTTCAGGATTTCCAAATAACTCGCAGTATTGCGTTTACTCAAGCGTTTTGCAAGTACCAGGGTATTCTCAAGTTACTTATCTTTAGAAGAAGTCTCACGGTTGTTTCCTTGAATAGTCATTTTTTGCTGAAAACGATGTCAGCCACGTGAATTTAGATACATTCACAGGACAAAAAAATGCTCTTTCGCTGCCGCCGCCGCGTGCATCTTTTCGTTCCTCTGTAGCTATATCATGGATTTTCTCTTCAATAAGTACAGAGTATCCAATAAAACTAATTAGTTAGGAGCCCTATTAATGTTACTATGAATTGAACACATTTTCATAATCACCTATGCCTCTTTGGTTTGGTGACCAAAAACAACTCAAAAAGCTATGAAACAGCAGCTTCAGCAATCTCAGAGTGTTGCATGTCCCTCACTCTTTGCAGAATGAAAGGATTACAGCGTTGGAATCTTGGGATAAATCATCTGATGCTCATTCCAAGAGACATGTGCAATACAATTTTGAGTAGACGTGATCAAGGCGATCATTAAAAGTCGTACTGAGTAGGTATCCCATGATTCTCAAAAGGAAAGGGGTAGCCTGGCATGATACACGGACATCTCGAGGATAGAAAGTGTTGAAGCAGGTATACAAAAATGACCAATAGAGTCCACATCGATATATTTCAAGAAAGAATTTCTGCGTCATAAAGGATCTTATGAAAGGGGTGCCGAGCGGTTCAAAAGACCATTAAGTCCTATATACATGAATTTGGTCTAATACATGAGATGCAATAGCCACGTTACCTTGCTGCGAATCTCTAGCCTTCAAGGGGGTGAAGGAGAGGAAAACGAAGGTGAGTTAGCTAATAAAGCAGCCAATATGCTTTTCGTTGATCCTAACCTTTCTTTGTGGTTTCCATTTCAGTAGATTATTTCTCGTACATACTGAACTGGAGGAAGAAGATCCTAGACTAGTGCAAAGGCTTATTGAAAGCCTCCAACTATTCCACATACACAAGGGTATTTTGGTACAATAGATTGAATAAGGTCGCAGCAACACATTTTGCTCGACTATACTAATATTAAACCAAAAAAACGAGTTCAAATTGTAATCGCGTGTTTAAATAGTACACGCGGTTATGGGAGCCGGCAAAATATTTACCATGCGCAGTGTACACATCTCCCAAACCCATAATGAGCATCCGTTAAATATTCATGAACGTACACTTCTCACCCGTAAAGAAGAAATTGTTCGAATGAACCTCTTAAATGTAATTCAAATAATGCCAAGTAAATAATAGACCCCGGGTGCAATGCAGACAATAGGGACAGAAAATCGTAGCCGTTTTAAAATCAGTTTTCCGCCAGCCGTTGTTTTACCAGAGGCGATACATACTCGCACATTCTGCATAAAGCAGCATTTTCAGTGTAACGTAGTGATTGTTCGGGCAAAACAAAGCTGGTGAAAATGTATTGTTGACTTTTGTGCTTATAAAACGATGACGATAATACTGGTAAACAATTATAGCTCATTTTGTATGCAGTGGAAAGTGTGTTTCTTCGCGATTGTTAAGCACCGCTATAAGAAAATATATTGATCTATATAACATGTTTTAACGATAAACCAACAGTGTGCGTATATGTACTACACCCGTATAATTTTTTGATTCCATTTTGATTGTGTCCAAAGGGACAGTAGTACTAACAATACGTAATTGAAGATATCCCAAAGAATTGCTGCTTCCTCAAGCTCTTGTAACGTATACGTGGTCATGACAGTAAATCAAGCTGAGCTCGTCGGACATTTGAATAAAACTCTTTTTGATCCTATTAACTTTTCTACCAGGTTGTAAAAGTAAAATATGTACTGCGAAAAGGGAACTGAAACAATATTCACGTGCTCTACATAAATAAACAAACCTCTCCGGCGAATATCTCAGACGATATATCTTTTTGTCAGAATATGGGACGAGAATAAATTGGCCCCATCAATTATTCTACATCGTACTCCGCTCCTGTAAAGCTCCGAAATGTGCAGGTGGTCGTCGTTCGCGGGACGCGAGGAATGACGCTACTAGAAATAGGAAAATGCGATAAAAATTCAATCGAGAGGGGCGTTCGAACAATTGACGTTATTTGACAACGAAGCGGCTAGAATCTCACGCGGAAAACAAATGTCGCGTTATAGACAATAGCATTTTTAAAGAGCATCTGACGTGGATTATTCAATACTGAAATTCAACGGTCACGTGAAGTTCTCATGATTACACCGAAACGATATAAGGCGACAACGATATTTACACGGCAGGTCCCTTTGCGTTTTAGGCGTTTTTTACAAATTTGGGAAAAAATTTACAAATACAAAAGGAGGGGGGTCGATAGTATTTCTTTATTTCTGCTTACCACCATGATAATTAATAAAGGCTTAATCTTAGTTAGCCATAATGTTTCCAACGCAAAAACCTAAGTTCCTTCTACATATTAAACGGGAAATATACTTGTAAAATTGAATTGTGCTGTAAAAAATTAGCAGAGACTAGACAGACTCGTGTCTATTCGCCTCCTGAGAATGGATTCGTGTTGCCTGCTGGTTTCCTCGAGAGTCGACAAAACACGAATCTGTCTAGTTTCTGCTAATTTCATAAAACGCACGGAAAGCGTACTCGTGTCTGCAAGCCTACTTAGAAGTCGTTATTACAATATATGATATTTTTAAAATGTGGCAATTTTTTTCCAGATCAACATGTTCTATCAATAAACTAAAGGAACTACAATGGTTAACAGCTTCTTTTATGCCTAACTTCCATCAACATATGATAATTTTAACGGGTTCTCTGAAGATGTAGTCAATAATATCATTAGAAAACATAAGAATATAATAAGAGTGTATCGGCAATAGATATTAAAGTATCCTCTTCGTAGTTTCTACTTTTAATAGACATTTTTGTAAATCGATGTTATTTCCTGCCAAGAAGAGAACGGACAACATTTTCAACAGTTGCTAGGTGTTCGTTTATTTATCTTTATTTCTATTTCGTTGTCGAGAATGATTAGCATTTTTTTTTTTCATAATCCTTAGTTTTCAACGGATAACATTATCTATATTGCTAGAGTAAATACTATTCAAGTTAAATCTCCGTACGACTGAGACTTATACATACGCGAAAGTAGGTTTTCATAAATAGTTTAACGCTACCCAATATCAAACTTAGATTGCACGTTATTGCCCTTGGTGCAATACTTTCTGTGTTCCTGTATATTTCAAACTTCGATGCCTTAAGCTTAACTTAATATTTGCTTGTGTTGTGTTAGGAAAGAAACTTCGTTCCTCAGATATAGTATTTTCAGAGAGCTTGTCCAAAGATAGGAGGTAATAGGGTAATAATAGGTTAACAAATTAATACTAATAATACGAATTTCAAAAAAATCAAAGAACTGAAAGGAATTGTGCACGTTTCTCTCAAAGCGCGAAAAGTGTTAATAACCATACCCTGTCAACAATCCGATAAACAAGGAAACGTTATTATAAAAATGTAGAAAAGATAAATAAACAAAAGAACGGTATACGTGCGTAAAATCTCGACGTATATTCCTTTTCAGTGATGGTAGCAGCATCTTGTAAGGCTTATCAAAAGGCGACTTTTACGACTATGCACACACGGTAAGCAAACGTTATTATCACGATCTTGCTTCTATACTGGCTTATACTTAGCAGAGCCGTTGTTCTGAATACAAATATAATGTTTATAATTTTGGACTAGATGTAAATACAAGCTCTTAAAGTTTGGTAACAGATGCTCTTCCATGTTCTTCATAAGTCTGCGTGGAATCGTGAAAAATAATAGCTTTTATAACTGTTCTTGGATTGGTCATTGTATATCACTGTTACATATCGCATCGGAAACAATCATCGATATCGATATCTTAAAATAATAGTGACTGCAGCGTATGTAACTTGTTGCTTAGCATGTTTCTTCTAAATACAGCTAGCTACGAATGTTCAACACATTAACAGGTAAATATTGTCCTAATCACGCATGTATATACCTTCTTGGTATTGTAATAGTAGCAATAGGTACTTTTTTTAACTTTCATAACTTCAATAAGTCCTCCGAATCCGTCATAAGAGTTAAGTACTTCCATCTAACGTTGAATGCATCTTCGAAAGCTTTCCCAAACTTTTTCTTTCCTCACTTATCTATTAGGCTTTTCCTAAATATCGTTCGTATGAATTTCAAGGCACTTTTCCTTTCGCTCTTCCTTAGAGGATTATCTTTTGACTGAAATTGGCCAAGCTACGTTAGTTTTGTTTCTTTTTTTGGCTGCGAACTGTAGATTATTCGTTTGTGAAGTCATGTTTCAATTGCTTCTCCACAAAATTAGATAAATATTAATTAAACGTAAGGTTATCCGGTTAGATTTGATGAGACGACACATGTTTTCTTTCGTGCGTTAGACCGGTATTATAACAAAAGTTCCTCGACAAGGCACTTTTAGAGGAGATGCTGGAAAAGAAGTAAGACAATGTGATAGATCTACTTTTATAAGTTAGCCTTCTCGTACTATGCTTTATAACAGATTTCATGTAGATACTTACTTTTAAAAGTTCTTCTTCCAGAGCTTGACAGTTTTCTAGCGTGATGTATGTAAATATACACGGAGGAATGCCTGTCGCGAGTCGTACTAGAAGCTCTTGAAGATCTCTCCAGTAGTTAGAAAAGAGTAACCATAAGTCATTCCTTAGCGTTTATCGCGCTTCGTAAATGCTTCGTTTGCAATCATATTAAATGAGGCTACGAATTTGGTCTCTTCATCCATCCTCAAAAAATTGATATAACTTCTTTGACCTTCGACCGGCAATTCTTGAAGCAAATTTTGATGGATCCCCTTCAACTAATGCCGAGTCCTGTCCAAATTTGTTATGCCGTCTAATACGCTACTTTGTAATTGTAACAACTTTCCTTCAAAAGTTTATCAAAATTCTCTCTCAAAGAACTTTTGCAGCATAATATCGACCTTAAGCAAAAAAAAAGAATACATTCTACAACCTGTAAAACGTAATGGAAAATGCCGTGGAATACAAGCGCACAAGACAATGTACCCTTTTTGCAAGTACTGCGTCTAAGGAATATGAAAAAGGTACTTTTCTGTGCTTAGACATCCAAATGGAAGATTCTTTGAAGATACACTTCTTCGACGAACGTGAATCGTCAAATCTCAACCTCTTTTCAATATTATCAGTCTTCGTATTTTTGTAACTTTTATGACGCATCAACCTTTCGGCCCCTTTTCGAGGAAGGCTGTTGTACTAACAGCACAAATTATCGCAATAATAAGAGAAACTATACATGTAACGTAATACCTAACAGTTTTATAATTGGTACAATTACAGCGAAATTAGCATAACATATAATTTTACTACTTTTATTATAGGTTGCATTTAAGTTTCGTGTATTTACGTTTCGCGTGTTGAAAAATATCGGTTAAGTATGGAAGGCATTTTTTGTAGAAAAACAAACCAATCGATATCGAAATCCAAGCAACTATTGCGTGTTAATCTTGGGTTTAGTCGAAATAAAGAAAATATGCTGTATTCATTACAGTAGTTTGTATATGTATACAGCTTGTCAAATCGATAAGTAATGGGAATTCAAGCTTTTGCCTCTTAATGATGTTGAAGGTTATATTTTCCGTTTTCCGTTCCATCTTTTCCCTTTTATTTAGAATTTGTTTACATTAATATTTTAATACTTACGGTAGAAGTATTATTTAGTTCGGTATCCGTTTATATATGTATACTTCCTATTTATTCTGTTGAATCGAGGAAGGACAGACATGTCCAAATACTTTAGGTAAGTTGACTTCGCTGGCTTCCCTAACCTTCTAATTTTTAAAAGGAGGGCAATAATAAGGTTTTATCTACGATGCTCCGCTCGGATGATCCTAACATTTGAAAGTATGTATTGCTTGCTTTATATTACATTTGTCCATTGTAAACCTTAGTTCCCAAAGTAATTACAACAAGCAGACTTCATTGTACTAATAGTGATATGGACAGCTTTAAAATTAATAGAATTAGTAGTTACAAATATTGCGTATATTTGCAGGTTTCGAATGGAGTTAAGCAGTTAGTACGCCCGCTTCCCTTTACGTACATACTTAAGTGTTTTTGGGGAAAATGTGCGGAAATAACCGTTCAATATCACCGCTTAATATTGTATATGGGCGAACTGCTCAAATCTTGAACATAAACGTAAAACGAAAGTTAAGGCGAAAATGAAAAAGGAAGCCTCCAAGAACGGCCTATTTTACTACGCCGTAATATCTGCTGGAAATGAAAACCTAGGTTTGCAAAAGCAAAGGGCATATAGAAATTACCTACTGAAATAAGCAACTTTTTTTTTATTACGAAAGCTTGACGTGAACTTTCGGGGACACTTTATTATTGAAGCCGAAAGAAAAAATAAAAGATCGCTCAATGCTTAGGCGATGACCTGCGTTAGTTTAGTCGGTTCCTTTAAACCAGCAGAAATAAGAAACCCTCCCACGCAATGGTGTATCTTTTTATAGCGCATCGATCACCTCCTTTAGATATACACATAAGGTGTTTCAAACATAGAAACCCTTAAATAGCTTATGCTAAATTTGGACTAATTTATGTCGTTTAAATGATACCCTTAACGTGCCCTTCTTTTCACATTGTTGTGTTGTGACTTCGACGGATTATACTGTTTGTACTGTACAAACGAAGTTGGTCGAAATGTTGTTGATTACATTGGTGAATGTATTAGATAATAGCAACAAGGCCTTTTGCAATATGTTGTAACTAAACATTTTTGGTGTGTTCTTCCTACTTACTTAGTGGACATTTTACTTCATTTTTGAAAAGCGATGGGTTTTACTTAGAGTTATATTAATAAGTTAGTTGGTACCTACATTTTTACTGAATTATTGCTTTCCACATTAATGAAACCGGAAATCTTTGAATGTTCACCTTGATCTTTCTTCATGATTCACTTATTTGAATACGCTTTCGTTATGGTAACCATGGAATTTGTGAATTAAATCATATATAACGGTTTCGTCCTAAAAATATCATTTCTAGAGGCTTCGTAAACTGCGCGGGTAATTACCGGCCACTTCAATCATCTTAGGGGTAATTTAATAATTTGATGCTGCTTTCGATCGGAAACGACGAAGATGTGGTGCGCTGCTGTGATTACTCATTTCCGGTTGCGACCTTGGCGGTGGCGCGCCAATTACTTGCCAATGTTTCCTGTTTAACACGGTAATTCTATTTATGGTTTCGCAATGCGCCGTTTCTATTAGAAAATGTATCGTGTCTTCCGTAACGCAATGACGAGACTTAAGTGATTATTAGACGTCGGCTATTTCGAGTCTGATGCATTCGAAATGTTTACACATAAACGGGAAACTTTCAAACATCGTAAATCTTCGTGGCGAAATAGATTCACCCATCTCCTAGCTGCTAATTATATCAGTTCATCGGACTGGTATGTTTAGTACATATGTTTAACGGGATAACTATCTGTGCGTGACTCATGTTGGGAAAAATTGATATCTTTTTAGACATCGTCGTTAATGTTTGGTGTTGTTGTTATTTGTAACAGTTGTACCAGTTCGATAGTCGTTTTTAAATCAAATTAAAAAGGTTTCATAAAGCCATACATAACATGATTTAAAGAGCCAAAACCTATAAGCTGCTGCGCTGTTTGCCATCGGCAAATTATAGCTCACGGAGTGTGCACATTACAATCCTTATTTCTGTTATTAAGCGACTTCTTCTCCCGCGTTATATAAAACATTTTGTATTAACGCAACCTTGTTACTTATTAATTAAAATGAAGGGAAATATATTTAAACACAATATTTGCGGTGATATTTGGCAATGTTCGTGTTGTTACGAGATTTTTCACGAAAATTACAGCTTTAACGGCTGTGGATTCCAATCACGTCCTCGAAAAATCGTCTGATATGCAAATACAACGCATAGGTAGTATAAGTACCCCGACTGCAAGCTCTAAAACTATTATTATCCTAATTTCACTTTGCAATTCTATACCTCTTCATCGGTGCAGCTATAAGAGGGTAATTAAAAAGCAATTAGCAGCTGGATTCTGTTGTTAACGATTTAAGCGTTGGCTGGCTAACAATTAGAGTATATACAATGGAAATAATTGATATGAAACACAATGGGTTGCTTATGCATCTATTTTTCTTCAATACGTAGATGGTCTGCATTGTGCAAAAAAATTGGTAATTAAGTAGCAGAAGACATAGAATGGAAAAAAACAAAGATTGTAAGCTAATCTTTCATTGTTTTCATATTGCCATAAAACGTTGTCTGTTATATATTACTGTTCAATAAAGATATTATTTGGTCCGGTTCTAGGAATAATTAAACTGGAACTTCTAACTTAGCACGTTTCGCTAGTAAAACACAGTAATTTTGAGACTATACATCAAGTAATAGATAGCATTGTCGCTGAACTTTTGTGAATTTGACTATTACTTAATGTACTGCTATCAAGCGCATTTGCGTTAATTTCTTGTAGTCGGGTTATAGTTAATTTGGTCTTTTATATTTCTGTGTTAAACATGGAACGCCGATTAAGATAATGTTAATTGTTTAGAGAAATTTAACCAGCTTACACAATTCAATTTGCAGTGCCTATAAGTTAGCTATAACAGCATTGTTTCAACATACAACAACGTACCTCCACGTCCTAATCGTCTTCTAATGGACAACAAACGCCTATGAGTTATCGTGTTTACGCACAATTTGTACTTAATAGTCATGTTTATGCTCAAATAAGATACATAATGTTGATATATCATTTATTTTAACCTATTATCAAAGCCAATTTGAATTACGTTTATAATTCGTTAATTATCCCTTTCACCTAGTAACCGATCGTCACACATACACAGCTTTCATGCTGTCGGAAACTCCTTATTTTCCACGTTTTACAAGCCATACGCCGCCTAATAATAGTAATTATTTTGCTGTACACTATTATCACGTTTGCATTAAACTTTACTCGCAGGTAATCTTATTAATTTTCAATTAATCCTCTCATACTCGCTCAATTAACAAGCTGATACGCAATACTTTCAATTCTCGCATTTCATTGGTCACTATGAGCCACGTGTAAGCCTGCAGAAACGAGTATATTTTCCGATGAATTCGCAAAGAATAGACAGACTCGCGTTTTGTAGACTCTCGCGAAAACCGGCAGGCTCGCGTGAGTCGAATAAATACGAGTCTGCCTAGTCCGTGGTAATTTTGCGAAGGACGACTCGTTATAAGACACGAAGTTTTCGCTTCGGGAGCTCACTTTTGGATATTCTTTAGACGTTGTTGGTTATCGATAGCGTCCGTGGATCTGCACTTTTTGCCGCGCCTTTGCTAAACGACATAACACGAAGGTGTGATAGCGAGCGCGCGGTCTCTATTTTCTGGCGATCTTTTATTGCGTATTCTCTTTTCTTCTTAAGCCGATCGTAGAAAGTACTTACTGTGGTACGGATAGAGCAGCGGTTGACATTCGGCATCCAGATTAATAATTTTTAAAACCGTTTAGTCCACCATCGTCGAGCACCATCTCGCGTCCGAATGAAATTTCTCCGACTGAAACCGTCAACCGTTCTAAGTCTCGCCAAGCAGACTATCACCCGCACCCCTGATGTTAATGTGCGTTAGTTTTAAGCACATCCCATTATATAACCACACAAACAGTAAGAATTAGTTAGTTAGTTAGTTGCAGCTGGTTTGTTTGGCTATTTAATGTCATTAATTGCGCGCGCAAGTCCTTAATTAAAGTTCTTATCATTTGTGCGTGCTCGATCGCGTAGTAAGTCGTATTTGTTTAAGAAAATTAGAGTTGCGCCGCCTGCTTAAATATTTATTGTCAATGTTCATATTTCAATTTGATATGTTAATAAATTCCTTTTTCTTCTACTCTCTGAAATCAAATACGTACGACTTCTCCTTACCTCTCTCCCAAAACTCTTGTTTTTAACGAGTTTTACCAACTACTAATGTTAACAATTCTTTTCTATCTTCTAAGTTCCGTTTAACGAGAAAATAAACGGCGTGGTTTGTTTGTTTGAGATGGAACCAAGCTTCGTCTAAGAAGAACGATTCGTCATTAGTATCACCATGGTTCATCCAATTTTTAAACCAACTTAGCATAGCAATCTAACCATAGCAGACTTACTATGTGGTCAAAGGACTGGAGATCTTACACAACACATATTCTATATCAGCTTCATTTGAAACCTTTCAAATTAGCTTTTTATATGCATTGCCAATATATCTCTTCATGCCCGCAATAGTTTCAACAGTTCTTTTCTTGAGTCTACCACTATAGGATGCGTGACTTACTGTAGCATCTATAGATATAGATGCGAATATAATAGGTACCGCAAAACGTGCAAACTGAAGGCAAGTTCCTTATTCTTACGAAAACAGTTTTCAATAACAACCTGCGCTGAACATGCTTTAAAATTTATAAGCCATGTTGATAAGCATCAAATGTAATTTGAATTGTCAATAAATTTTAAAGGTAATTCAGAGATTCAATCTTGGATTTGACCGCAAGATGTAGTTATAACCAAAATAAAAATTAATTCGAAAGGAATCCAGCCCTCTGCAAATACATTCTTTATAATCATGTAATGGACAAAGGTATTTATTAAGAAAAACATGGCATTGTCGGTTACATTACATTTTTTATGATCATATGGTAGTAGAGAATAGGAGAGGAACTAGCAAACAGTTTTTAGGACATCTTCCCATGCGAGAGATATCAAACGAGCACTAAGCCCGCAAATGCGCAAATTTGTTGTCGCTTTCTATTACCGTTCCAATTGTACGATATGTAAATGTAATTAGTTGCGATGTAACAATCTAGGATCCACTTGGGCTTCTCTCCTTAATTATTACTTTTCTACTCCCATCACCGGTAATTCCATCCGATCATGTGGAATTCGTCCGCGTTTATATGTATGTACTTATAGGCGGTTAGGTTAGTATTGCTTTGGTCCAATTAATGGTAATTCATTTAAAGCCCTTTTCGAAACGTATTCTCCAAGGTCAATCCAGTTAACGTTGCTTATACTTTATATCTATATACGGTTGCAGTAATAGTAAGCCTTATTTTTAACATAACGCACGAGGAAAGAATATCAATCATTTACAATAGTGGAAGGAGGACAGGAACACTAAGCCATCGGCATACATCGCAGCATACGAAATGTAAACGTATATGTTTTATGAACTCACTTTTGGTAGTCGCACGGCCAAATATTTTGACAAGATGCCAATTCTAACATGCCATATTCTATCCGTATCTTAAAAGATATTTACAAATACGTATTTCCACCACCTACCTTAAAACTAAAACAGGCGAAATATTTAGACTTAACTTAACTTAAGAGAAATGTGCTAGTCTATAACACCAATCATAAACCACAAACATGTACGCTTTATTCAAAAACATCTACCAATACACAGTAATTATAAGAGAGGCTTCTTTTGGATTTAGCAAACTTTTATTCGTTTTAATGCAAATGGTTTCATTAGCATCTAGTTCTCGCGACAAAGTTACGTTCTTAAATAACTTAAGGATTTTCTAATTTAACATTATCTCTTTCTTCATTTAAGTGCTGTGCTACTCTTGAGGCTTCATAATGCGCTTTTATAAATTTCCTCTCCGGTTAATTTTTTGGATCCATTAAAAGGTTTCTGCCAACTCAAACCTCATATTCTTCCATATCCTTAGCAGCTAGAAGTCCCATTTTTTTTACAGCAGGATAATGCCCGTCTCCGCAAGCCTCACTAAACCGATTCGAAGAGGTCAATGTCGATATCTTTCCTTGGCCAACCGACGTTTCGTCAATCGAACACGTGCGGGACATTACGAGAAACGAATCGAGGAACTTATTTGAAATATCAATTGAAACAACGTTAACTGCACTTCTTACGTTCATCTGAACTATAACCTTGCCTCAACGGAATCCAATGTATTCTATGTAGTTTATCCGTAGGTATGTATTTAATTACGTAATGTACATGTGTTTGTTTCAGATCACCTGTCGCGCTTCTTTCGACTGGCTCGTAATACCGAAGTAAATTGAAAAGAAAAGGGGACGCCTTTCGAACAAACAAAGAGCAGCAATTGCCTTCAATGAGGTTTCATCACGAAAGGTCACGTGCTGAATTCATATTACTTTTTGCGCCATATCTATAATTTTATTTCACTGTTCAAAGATTAAGGTTCATCCAATAAGGAAAGTTTTCATTTAACTGTATTTATTAACCATCGTTGTAGGTACGCACAATGCAGAATATTCAGGCATCGCTATTCTTATAATATTATATGCACATGCGGTAATTATAAGATCAATGAAAAGAGGATAAACTAGAAAAGCACAACCAACTAAGTTAATTTACGACTTAATGCACATTGGCATTGTAGAAAATCAACAGTTAGAAAGTAAGACCAAGTTTGATACATACCTATTAAGCATTCTAACGTAATCTCGAAAATAATAGATTAGTGAACTGACGACGGCAAATGCTTGTAAGGTCAATAGAAAAGTTTGGCTTTTCTGTGCCTATGAACAAAACTAATGCTGCGAACTGTACAGATATATATCAGTTCTTGGGCGAAATTGGAATTCACACGGCAAAAAAAAAATGTTGGAATAACATCTACAATTGCAGCAAATAGCAATAAGATCTGCGGCGCGGACAACAATAGTGGCGCAAAACTGACAGCTTTCGTTGCAAAAATAATAATAATATTTGTAACTCAACACCGTGCAACCGAAAATAGGCTAAGTATATGTGCTCGAAACAAATGTCGTAAAAAAGAATAAAATCACAGATGACGATGAAGTTCTGAGTAAATATTAAGATAGGGAACTACTCATCTAAAACACTAAATACAATGTACACTTTTTAAGAGCTACAACAAAGAAATTTTTTAAAAAAAGCAGCAACAATCGGACACTAACAGAACATTTAAGTGAGACTTTAATTTTAATTTTCCTGGGATGTGGCATTAAACCTAGAACTTAACGAGAAATATGCGATTTGTTTTTTGCGGAATATCCAAACGGGAATATCAACGAATCCACAGGAAGTAGACATGCAAACAAATTTGAAACGCAAGCCGTCCTAAAAAAATTAATGAAGATGCCCAACTTGACTTTTGTTGCGGGAATTCTCATAATGTATCTCGATCGATTACACCCGACAATGAAGTTCTTCTTCGATCAATAATGCCCGTATTAAAAGCAGAAGAACACCATCCTTATAAAGATGAAATACTGCAAGAACTGCAATGCAGGGTTTATGCACAGCAAAATCTCTTTTCGTCCCATTTTGCCTAAACGCAACGGTGAATCGATAACATTTAAAGCGCTGAAGTACATGGGTAGCAATAGTTGACTGTTCTTTTTTTTTTAAGAAATCACTCGCGGAGCAGCGATATCTGGATTTTTTGGGAGATTAACTACTCTTGCAGAAAATTTTCCAAATGAAGATGGTCCTCACTTACCAAATGGCAATATTTGCTTTCACCAAGGAAGCAATCATTTCGTTTCTAGAATAACCGATTTTAGTTATTAATAAGATCTACGTTATAAGATTATGTAGTTTATGTTATGTTAGATGTTATAAGATATGTAGAAATAAAAAAATTTGGATGTTGTCATTAAAAAAAATATTTATTTGAGGAGAAAACGGTATAAAGAGGTCTACTCCGCGAAATACTTTATCTAAAATCGAACACGCACATTTTACGATATTGTTTTCGAAGTTACAATGTGTTCTATTGCTACTGTTAAACTATTCAGTATATGTGAGATGCAGACAATAAATTTTCTATTGTATTATTGCATATTACGCATAAGGTGTTAATTACGTCTTCTTAATGGGAACCTTAGCAGTAAGTCCATTACTTTTTCAAAATAAGCTCCGCAATTCTATCGAATTTGTGAGAGTGAAAATTCCGTTTTACGAGACCGAAAGCAAAACTAAGAAAAAACCCGCATAGTATCTATTCCAAAACAAATGTCGACCAATCGATGATAAGCGAATTAACTTTTAGAGCAAGTGACCTGTGTCACAGAGCACTGACAATATTTTTACGCTAGTAGCTTAATCGCATTAGCTCCTGCTCGAGAAGTGTAAACAAAAAAAGTTCTTAATTACGATACGATACTATTGGACACAGGGCGCTTTCCCATTGAAGTATGGAGAAGCAGCTTTTCAAACAAAATAGACAATTAAACGACATAAACAACGTACCTTTTCCGGCGAGGAACGGAAGCGGGCAATCGAATTCCCTCCGAGTGGTATGCTTTCTTTTGTTTCTAGCGAATTTAAGATATTCGCGCGACGTCGTTAGATTCCTTACGAGATCAAATCAGGAGAAAAAAGGAATCTCTTTGTGCAATTAAAATCTTAGAATTTAATTTCGTTTGTATCCCTTCGAATTTGTTTCGCGTACATTCCCGAGGTGCTTTTTTTTTACGCGGGTATCTGTTTGAAAATGTCAACGTTAAAAGGAAGCATTTTCGCCGGCCGTAATTGTTGTTGATATTCTCACAAAAAAGCTTCTGAATTGCGCGCCTAAAGTAAACATGTACCCACACCTGCGATGCTGAAGAGTCGTACTTTGCGAACTTGTATCTCGCGTACAGGATTCGAGTCTGTTGTTAGGAGGAACAACATAGCAACAACAGGTGATACAGTTCGTACAATGTGTATCGAGCGAGATTATTCGCAAGTTCGTATGTGCGTTTGTGTGTTTATTGTCGGAACGGCGCACATCGTGGAAACGAAAATATCAACTGAGAGGGTATTAATCAAGCGGTAAACGAGAATTGATAACGAAACTTTACCGCGCACATTTCGTCGTGTCCTCAAAAACCGTTTTCGAAGAGACGCCGACATCGAGTGAAGCTTACAACTTGGCCGAAGCGCTATTTGAGTTTAAAAAGCGCCGATTTTGCGCACGCTTGCGCTTCGGATCGCACGTAACAAGTACAACGCGAAAGCTTTCAAATCTCCGGGGCGCGTTTGTTAAAGCTTAGGGAGATTTCACTTTAGTTTTAGTTAAGGTTCATCCATGTACCTTGTAATGAGTAGAACATTAAATTCCTGTATATTTTCCGCTTCCTGAAAACGCAGGCTACACATTCACCTTTTCGCCTCGTTTCCTCTTAAGTTTTGTCACCTTCAATAAAGTAAGTATCCAATTTCAGGAAATGTACACACAATTTCAGAAACTCTAACCGATTTCTGGTAAGCAAACGTTTTTGCTCACTGAAAAACTATCAGTGAATCACCTTCCTGGGGTCCTTTGATGAATGAATATTTCTCAAAAGAGTGTTTTTGTTGTTACAAAGTTTGATTGTGGACATGGTTTAAAATTATGTCGAAACTTACAGAAAGCAATGAGGTATTATTGTCTTAAAACGAAGCATCTCAGAGTTACTGGCGTTTACCTCTAAAAATCGACGTTTACCAAAATTTGCCTTTAGTCGTGTATTTCGGAGGTCCTTAACGAAGGCGTGTTATAAATTATAGGACCAAGATCCACGTAAAATTTTTGCTACTGAATAACCCATCCACTTCGGTCACAACCTCGCGCTCCCCATGAAAAAATGTATTTTAACGAGTTCATATTTGAAGCTTTGGTTGTTCTTATATTTCTTGATATCCATTCCGATTAGAATTAATTTTTTTACTGCGAACCTTTTTAAAATCCCTATAAGTGGCCTGATTAGGCAAATCAGCTTGTAGCATATCAACTAAAATATTCGTTGCCACATGGTCCAATCCTGTGGATCAAATTGCGCCATGTTTATCAGTAATGTTGCTGTACCTTTTATCTGTCTGGTAAATGTAATGTAACAGCGAAATATTCAAAATGAATCTGTCAATAGCGTAGTTGATAATTAATAAGAGTCACTACTAAAAAATTCGGTGCAGTTGCTTATTGTTCAATGAAGCATAAGATATCAGATCTTAAGTCATTGCTTAAAAGATTCAGTTGGTTTCAATGAATTTGAACGTTTCACGTTTCTAAACCGTGCAGACATAGGAAGGTACATACGTGAAAAATGGACAATAAGGGACATAATGCCTTACACTACGGGGCGTCTATCAAAGCATACACACAGGAAGACCAGGATAAGGAGTAGAACCCGTAGACATGCCCAGGTAAGCAGCTTAATCGTTCTCCCTCCGTGTAGACGTCTTATAGAGAGAACATGATTATGATAAATCAATAGGTTATTATTCTTAAAATTTAATCCTATGTTATATGTTATTTCTTCCCAGAACAACGTTATCTGGAGATTATTTTAATGGCCTAAATATTATCTTTATTTATAGTAGTTTACTTGAAAAAACTTAAACATCTTCAAATCTAAAGCAAACCTGTCTGGTTATGATATAATCATAAAAATCCTCAAAATTTCTCTCTTCCGCTACATAAAAGTAATTTATTTGAAGAAAGTCCGTATTAATTAACAATCAAAGCTCTTAACGCATTGGAGATAACGTTTCAAAATTAAAGATACGTTTACTGGATGTTGCGTTTTCAAGTTTCACAACTGATATTTTTACCACTAAATCGCCTCATTGAAAGTATTCTATGATCATCTCAAATAAATTTAAACCATCGCCTTCAATGACAGGCTTATTTTAGAAGCAAACCGCAGCTCCTCGCCGTTTGCAATTGCATCCTTCATCTTATAGCGTAATTTTCATCCGTCGGCGGTGTTTAGGAGTACCTAATCGAGTAGTGCGATGCCCTGAAACGCGAATCGGTCAATTACCGAGATTAAAGTAATTAGCAATAAGCTGACGTGGAAGCCAACGGTGGTCGATGGCGACGGGACAGAGGAGGCGCTGCGGTCGCAATGGATACGAATTTTGGTAGAGTTCCGCTATTAGCACGTGCATATGCGGTTTACGATTTAACAATTATCGCCGCTAATATCTGCCGTAGGCGTTTTAACTAAGGTTCAGGCTATACGCTGGCATTACTTAACGACTTTACTGGTAGGACGGTGTAGGAAAGCTAAATCATTCAATTCCATAAAATATTCTGTTAATCAAGTAAAATGGGAAGCCAAATCTATTTCTTTATACTGTTGAATAGCATTTAGGCTTGGATCTCTTCGACTAGGAAGCCAAGACAGGCGAAACATAGCCCTTATTGTCTTCGTTAGTTAAATCCACCTTTATACATTGATAATTATTGACTTGATAAAGTGTCAGGGCATTAGCATTTTTTTTTGTTTTAGGTACCTTCTCAAATATGGAACTACGAACTAGTTGAGTTTGGGCTTATTATGCTTAAAAGGTTGTTGATGTAATTGAAAATGAATATTGAAAACGAGTCAACTTGTGTTAGAAATCAAATTAATGACTACTACGTATATTTAAAATACCTGGCAATGAATTTCCTATTCGTCGTTATGTATCCATCGAAATAGATCGGGTAGTATGAGCTTTGATTAAAGCGAACAGACATCAGTAGCGACATTAGACCGATAGTAGCGCACTACTGCCACGTACGTATGCAAACAAAGATCAGATCCTCCTAAGTCATGTATCTCGGCTATTCAGGGTGGGTAAATTGAAACCTTTGTGAAACGTATACCGTTTTAACTTCATGAATAATTATAAAACTCGAACAGCATTTAGGGCAGCGAAATTATCCTTGAATTTTTAAACAGAGCTGTGTGACGTACGACGTCTCTCTTCAGCGTGTACGAACCATTATACGTCTCGTTTGCTGCTGCATTCTCCTGCAGGGTGTCTGTCGTATTTATAGAACACTGTTTTTGTTCGTCGTCCGCAGCCGACGAAAAGATCGCCCCAAATATATTTGGGGCCTTATCTTTTTTTCCTGTTGGAAAACATTTTGTTCTTTGAGATATCACGAATGATGACCACGTAATGTTCAATACGATTAATTTCCTCCGAGGAATCGACGTCGTAGGAACGACGTGTAACAAAGTATTGGTAGGCAAGAAAAGGAGAAACCTGTTTTGTTGAACCATTGTGAAGGAATGGTTATTTTTGTCGTCAAAGTATTTAGGAAATTGATTTATAAAATAGAATAGATACGTCGTCTTCTTCTATTAAAATATCATTTCCTTTGCTCTTTAACGCGAAGATGCATATATGCAATTAAAATATGCCTATGTTCGCATTAGATTACAATCTTTTTCCCGTTCGAGATTATTTTTACAAGTCCGTACGAGAACACGTTCGAGGCTATATTCCATGACACGGCATTGACTCTACTTAAACATCATAATTAATTCAAACCAGTCTAATACCCTGCTTTTTATTCGATTCTTTGAATCTCCGGCACATCTGTGCTAACTTTCCTTTTCTGTCGCCGACTTATCGGTTGTATATTTCAGGAAAATACCAAATTTTGAAGTAATGAAAATAGAAGTAGTAACAGTAGTAAGAAGTAGTGATAGCAATAGTAATAGTAAAGTAGTAAAGCTAACGCGAAGACGCAAAGGATTATATTTCGTAGAGGCAACAGGCGAAAATTAAGCTACTTAAAAGGAAAACAAAAAAAATAAGTTAATTAAATTAAGCGCTCAACGTTTTCTTGGTCGCTTTCTACACGTCTGCGATAACGCCCGATTAAGGCTGGTCTGGTTAAATTTCTGGCGTTATTTTATTGGACATTTCTAGAAGCTCTATCGTAGACTATAATGTTTAAACATCTCCAAAGATGGTTGTCTAATTAACTTAAAAAAGGAGAGCAAATTGATCGTCTATAGGACCGCTAGTGCTTTCCCATCGTCTCGGATAAACTCTCTTGGCTCTCAATAAACATTAGTATTACTCTGGGATCTTCATCCCTCTGTTCAATAGATGAAACTCCGCCAGCAATCTAGGATCCCTTTTGCTGAACAATAGTACTATTTTTACTGTCTTAGGTGAATCTGATATGAATGTTTTCGCCTGTTTTTGAACATCCTAGTACGAGGTCTTTTTATCGTCCTTCCATGCTTTAATTACTTGCTTTATGTGATTCTCTTGTGGGCCACAGAAGGAGTTAGAGCCGATGAAGGGCGTATTGGGTGCTTCGCATAGCATTCGCAAAAAGACACGAACGTGGAACCTTTTTACCCATTACATTACTATAGGTATGCATGCATCTCGGCGCATATTCGTATAACAGATACGTATTTGTACTATCCCTTCCCTTTCTTTGAGTCGTGGCTTTGCGATTTTGATACATTTACGTATATTAAAAGAATGCTCATAAATGTTTGTATTGAATCCGCAAATATCCATTTACGAATTAAATAAATAAAATATTATGTATCATTAAGAAGAGGATTCTATCCTAAGAAGAGGAGAGCTACTTCTTAAGTACCTCCCGTTATAACGAGAAAGTTTTGATATATTACTTAATTCTCGTATCATATAATATGAAAGCGCACATACATATATTAATGGATGCAATCGTAACGTCTACAATTAAAATGCTTCAGCAGCGTTCGCTATGAAACATCTGAGATTACACGGTTTTAAGCGAAGACCGACCGCTAGAAAAGCTTTCCCGTGTTCCGATTAACCGACTCTAAAAGCACAGTTTGAAGTTACACTTATTAGACCAGCTGACTATACAACAGCCCGTCGAACACTTAACCGCTCGCGAACGATCTTCTTGTAGCAATGCGGTGCGTGAAATTAATTTAAGCAATTCGGAGTAGAAAGGAACGTCTGAAGATTAGGAATAAGGAAGCAGCGACGGTCCCCCCGTATAGGTAGGCAGCGATGGTTGGCTTTTGTTTCTGAATTTGATTATGTTGCTGAGCGATGTCGCAGGATCGTTCGGAATCGACGAAGTTATCAGGATAATGGGAAATGATTATATCGTAGACTGGATTACTTCTGCGGGGAGAGAGCTAATTAGCGATTAAGATTACTTACGTAGTTATGTAGGTATTCCCTTTCCATCTGCAAGTTTTAAGTCCCAATTAATTTAATTTTGATTGAATTCTCCTCAATATATCAGCATGTAAACATCAGGATGTTACAAATAATTCAACTGTGTTTTATGGGGACAACTCAAGACGCCGTATTTATTTCTTTATGCGCTGAATGCGTGAATTAAATGTACGTTGAAGTCTTCTACAACAGTACCTCCCATCCTACACAGCACTTGCTAGAATATACTTTATGTAGCACACCTAGGCTATTTGTGAAAAACCTCAAAAACTACGATTAGCAATGTACCTCCTCTTTTATCTGTTGAGATGTTGAAGTGAGGAGAAGATTTCGAATGTGCAAAGCTATTATTTCAAAAACTTTTTTGAAATGCACGTTTTTCTGAAATCAGTTAAATTATCGTCGCGACATATTCTCTACGAATATTGAAGCACGTACTGCACTGATGTAGACGAAAGTTTTTTTTTTGTGTAGACAGCATGTTTAGGCTAATCTTATTATTATATAGTAACAAAATTCATGCAGCAGAGGCAGTTGCGACACATTTAACGTGACGTCATTTCAACGCATCATTCTCATTGGTTGAACGTGTTCCGGGTTTGGACCGTGTCATGTCGTTTTGGTTATAATAAAAACTCGACGTTTCGCCCGCAATCGTACGGGGCTTCTTCGGGAGAGTAATAAGCAACAGTTATCGCGATGACTCAACGTGTAAACCACGCCAGAGACGAAACTAACTGAGCGAGGAGCAATTGATCACGGTAACTCAGCATATAAACCATGCCATACACGAAACCACACGAACAAGTAATCTTATCTCGTTAAGGGGGAATCACTTTAACAAGATAGGTGGTAGTGTTTTCGGTCGTTGGTTTTCTGGTCGGATGAAGATATTTGTTAATTACATTATTTTGGAAAAAGCGTTGGAAATAGACGACAAGTACTTGTGATTATCATTTGGTTCGATTTTTAATTTACAAAGACACATTAATAGGTAATTAAGTCATTGAGATATGACAACTACTTGTTGTACTCCGAATTTTATTCAAGTGGATCGACAAGTAAATTGCTTATTCTGTCGGGAATCTTATAATAACATCTACTATGGACAAAAGCGAAGGTACCCTAACAATTAAAAGCTGCTAACCACCAAACTGATTTTAATTATTAAAGCTTGTTTACCCCAATAGTTAAGCTCCCCTTGCGCACTGTACTATCAAAGCTTCAAAATATGTTTATGTTTATACTTATGTTTTCTCTTCTTAACAATAATAACAAGTCATTTTCAGAAGCTTTTGCTTACTTTGAAGATATACTATATAGAGATAAAAGAACATAGCTGAGTCCAGTATGACCCGATGTAATGACTGAAGGATTTATTATTCAAGGACTTCTACTTAAATGAGGCTTTAGTAGGAGGGATTTAGGTAAGAGTTAAATAATAATGATAGCAAGGACTGTAGCGTAGTAAGATAAACAACACATAAGTATCGGCACCACACAAGTTTATTTATTGCATTATACATACTTATGTGTTGTTTACCGTAAGAGTTAAAGAAACAGAAAATATGAATACAATTATATTAGTTTTTGGAGGTTCTAACTAAATAGTTCTAACTAAACTCTTTCTACAAAATCATTGCTTACATCTAGCGCCGGATGTACGAAGCAAGTGTTGCCAAACCGATAAAAAAGGTATCAAATCAATTTAGGTACTGCCTAATATATTTGACGTATATTAGGCTTTAGACAGCGGGAGATATCACCATCAAACAGAAAAATCTTTTAATGCTCTAACAGATCTCCTCCGTAACAAATCCACGATGCAATCTTCTGCAAGTGTGTTTCGCGGCTAGTAATAGGATACCTACATGTTAGGAGCGTCACTAGATGTCGCTTCGATGATGTATGCCATTTTTACATTTACGTCGCGCCAATCGATATACATTTTAATTTTATGGGATTTATCAACTTTTGTTATCTTCTCTTGTAATAATTGTAGCTCGTTGTATACATACGATAAAGTCTTTATTTTACCTCTCTTTATGAGCAGATATACTAATGGCGTTGCTCGTTTAAGACGGCAATGATTAGCTGAAAATAGATACTATCATAATTACTCAAACTTATCGAAATATCTCAAAAAGGACAAGATTTAATTATATGCAACCTTAAAAAATATTGGTCCCATTTTCAATTTAATGATGCATCAATATACAGCGTGATCCATTTTCAAAAAACCTTTTCAATTAAAAAAATATGTAATAACATAAGTAGATATTTTGCGGTAACTTTTAATTAACATAACTTAAAGTTCCGCTTTTATGATATTTTATACTTGTATCATATCTTACGATACGATGTCATAAGAAGTTGATTTTGATCTTTCACGTTTACAACCTGGAGATTCAGCGGTGAAATGTAGTCTCTAGCAGCCTCTAGAATCATTGCAAGTGTTCCGTGTCTTACAATGTCGGCCTACTTCAGATCGCACGGATGTCTCTCAGATCATGGTAGCCAACACCATTTAAGTTAGGAGACGACGTTTCTTACACGAGACCATTATTCTAGATGAAAAGCCTCAAATCCTCCTTAGCTTTCTACGACACTGTCCAATTGGTATACTTGCTTTGCTGAGTATATCTAATACGAATGGAATGTTTTGTGAAAATGATAAGACGACTATACATATGGTTCTCGGTTCTTTTTCATACAAGACTTGATTAAAGATCAAGAACCGATACTTTAATTTGAACGTGGGATGGACTATGCTAAATATTAGCTTAAAGCGAAGATAAGATGTAATATTCTTAATGCATTTATCTGCACATAGCATTGCAAAAGGATTATGGGATGATATAGAAGCCGTAAATACATAAACAATAGACATTTATCAAGTCGGCAGTTTTTTTTAGGAACTGATAGGCTAATAAGTAATGATTCTACAACATTTTTTGATAGGCACACCTTACTTACTTCTTTATTAATTAAGACATATCCGAATTATTTCGTAATTAAAAGAAATAGCGCGCTTAAATTTTCAAAAATGTACTTAATTGAATTTTAATCTGGGATAAAATGATCTACGTTGGATTAAATTTAAATTATTATATAAAGTGCCGAGGCAAATAGCAATAATCCTATGTTGCAGTTTACTGTGGCAAAGTTAGGTGTAGTTTGTTCAAAGAAGTATCGCCTATTTCCATTTTTGCGAGCAACAGAACGACAAGAATGTTCGCGTTTCTACTCGTACTAGTTACGGTATTGGGATTTTCCAATGCGAGAAATCCGCTCTATAGAAATCAAATAGCCTCTCCTAAATCAAGCTCAGCCGATTACATGTTACCCAACAATTTAACGGTATCACTCTACCAAGTGATTCTGGAACCAGATTTCGTCACCGATACGTTCAACGGCAGCATCCGGATAACATTTACTACACGGACGACTACCAATACCATCGTTTTCCATACCCACGAAATTAATATCACGGCAGCTAGTATCACCTTGTTAAACAGTAACGGATCTACAATAAACGGTGTTTCTTCAACACAATACAGCAACGATGATAGGCAGTTTTATACGATCACGTTTTTCGAACCGTTATGGGCCGGTACATCATATACTATCTCCATTGGAGCGTTCACTGGCATACTTAATCTAGATATGTACGGCTTCTATTTGGCTAGATACGTTGACGCTGATGGCAATGTAAGGTGAGTGTATTACACAATGAAAGTGTATTAGTGCTTCTTCTTTATTTTCCTTCTATTACCTTCTTCTTTCTTCTTTCTATTACCTTCTTTATTTTCGGAACGAAAAGCGAAAAAAATTCATATATGCTGTAAACGAGAAGAAAGGGGGGCACCGTGTAGGATATCATTATATTTTGTTAGAAGATATTAGAGCTGCCACTCAAAAAAAAAAAAAAAACATGATAATGTCATTGTTATGAAGCGAGAAATCGATTTAAATACGCAAAAAACATATTTTGCCCGCAGGTCGTACTAAAATGGGATATTCATTCGTCTATCCACCAATATAAAAATAGAAATTATTCCGCTCATTGAAGTTGTGAAAGATACGCTTGGTTCAAATTGCTTTCATTACTTTGAAATCTTTATTTATTAATTGTCATTACCTTGGAGTAAGTACAAAGCGATTGTTATGTAACGATTAGGTTGTTTGTTTGCTACACGTACAGCTAATAAAAAAGAAAATAATCACTTCTAAAATAACAACACAATCAAATTATTTATATTTGGGATGCAAGAGTATCGTTAACGCTTCAAACGCATTCAATATCGATCTAATGTATGTCCAAACGATCTTAATTTTATGATTTGATTTGATATATTAGGAAAATAGCCACCACCCAATTCCAAGCGACAGCAGCACGAAGAGCATTTCCTTGTTTTGACGAACCAGCGCTAAAAGCTCGATTTGACATTTCATTAGTACGTTCAGCAGAATATCATAGTCTTGCTAACACGCCACTCGCATCGTCGCAGTAAGTATACGGCTAAAGTTTATCGAAATATATGCTCGCGATTTCCAGAGAGATTTCACCCGGACGCTTTCTCGATGTATTCGAAAGAACGGTGATTATGTCGACGTATTTAGTCGCCTTTGTTGTTTCCGACTACACCTACGTTGGTAAGGATATTCACAGAGTTTTCGGAAGACCCCAAGACATCGCAAGAAGTCGTGGAAACTACGCTCTAGAGATCGGTATCGATATATTCGATGGAATCGAAGAATGGGTTGATATACCGTATTCGTTACCGAAAATGGATCAGATAGCGATACCGGATGATTATTTTGATGCTGGCGCTATGGAGAACTGGGGTTTAGTCACTTATAGGTAGGAAGATTTATCATTTTTTTTTCAGTTTTTCTCGATTATAAACAACTTTTCTAAGCATCTTCGTCGTAGTTTTATAGTCATAGTATCATGTTCAAACATGTTTTGATTAAAAACAAAAGTTCAGAAGATGATATCTTGTCTACTTATGTATGTAGATGATACTTGAACAGAGAAGACAAAAAAAATTGGTAGTGGTATGAATGCCCATTCATATTAAATTAGCAGCAAAATCACCGCCATCTACTCAAATTAATTTTTGAGAAGTAACATTGTAGCACTAGAAGCCTTAGGTTCCAATCTTTACTAGATTAGTTATAACATTCTAGAGAAAACATGTCTTTTTGCTTCTTGAAATCGTATCTTTGTTTTTGTCAATCGTTACTATTCCAACAGCCAACTGCTATGTGCGAGACCATCGGCCTTGCTGTGGTTTCACCACTGAGCACTGGATTACAATAACTCCTTATTTAGGGAAGAGTTCCTAATGTATGAGGCCAACGTCACCAATTCCGACACCCAAGAATTCATAGCTATAATAATTGCACACGAATTTGGGCACCAATGGTTCGGCAACCTGGTAAGTCCGTATTGGTGGAGGTACCTGTGGCTAAATGAAGGATTCGCAACGTACTTCGAATATTTTGGCGGAGCCATGGTAAGTACATCGTCCTTGTACGAGGAACGTAACTGACTGTGCGCCTCCCGTAGGCCAGTGACGATCTACAGCTGTTCGATCAAATGGTAGTGCAAAGCGTACAAAGGGCGTTGGCCCGGGACAGCAACGTAAATACGAGACACATGAACCTGGATGCCGGTTCGCCAGACGACATTGAAGCTTTATTTGACATCGTTGCCTACGATAAGGCCGGCGCAGTTATTCGAATGGCGGAAGGTTTTCTAACGACGCCCGTCTTTCGAAGTGGGTGTTACATTTTCTTAAGATCCAGGTACATCTGCGCATTTGTTGCAGTTAAATAGCGTGGAAATAAAAAAAAAATGCGTTACTCAGTAAGGATTTTAAAGTAAAGATAAAACCAATAGATGTTGGTTATGTTCCCGAAGAGAAGTACTATCGGTCTATTGGTACTTTTGCTGTTCCCTTAAAAATTTTGAAGTATTTCTGTATTTCTATTTTACTAGCGAGCCGTTAAACCTAAATAGATTGTTGCAACGCTTTGCCATAACCCCAGTTGTGATATATACCTCATTCCTCTAATGCTTTTATTAAGTAAGCGAAACAATTTTACAGGGAATATGACGTTGCCGAACCTGAGGATTTGTACACAGCTTGGCAAACAGCTTTAGCATCGCAGTCTCTGCAACTTTTACCCGCAAACGAAACTGTCCAATCGGTTTTAACAACTTGGGATTCGAATCCCGGATATCCTTTAGTGACCGTAACGGTTCAGGGTAATTCTATCCAACTTTATCAGGTGATGATAGTTCCTAAATATTGTAGAACGTTGTAATAAAATAATTATTAATGTAAACACTTTTTATATTATAGCGTAGATTTATCGATTCTAATCCGAATAATACCGACGCAAGTTTGTGGTACATCCCGATAAGTATAACGACGGCCTCGAATCCCAACTTCAATAATACGTTGCCCCGTCTTTGGCTAACGGACAGAAGTACAACGACTAACGTATCCGATCTGAATAGCGGCGACTGGGTCATCGTAAATATTCAACAGTCGGGTTTGTATAGAGATCGTGGAAAATTCTTATGAAATTTGTTTCAATGTAATAATGCCGCAGGTTACTACAGAGTGAATTACGATCTTGAAAATTGGGATCGTATTACTAATACGTTGATCCACACCAACTTTTCTTTCATTAATCGTGCAAATAGGGCTCAGTTAGTGGACGACTCCTACATCTTAGCAAGATACGGCGTGATAGATTACAGCATACCGCTAAGACTGACTACCTACTTTACCAGAGAAAAAGATTTCATTGCTATGTACCCGTTCTTCCAAGCTTTGAATTTCCTAGAACCGCATATGGCAAATTCGCCAAACTATGCTAACTTTATGGTAAGGCTGGCTAGATTCATTTTACATGTGTTGTACGTACAAATCGACGACTTAGGAACTTAGTTCATAAATTTTGCCAACGTGACTTATGGAACAAAACTGCAAAAATGGGCCTATTTCGGGCTGCGCAAAACTATGTTGTATTTGGTCACGACGTTAAAAGTCAACGTAAAGTAAACAATATTGTTCAATACTATGAAAAGTATCTACTTCTAAGAATAATTTGCTTGTGATTCACGGCAATACTATCGAGTACATCTTCTTCAAATTCTGGCATTCTGGTGCTTTCTCTAACCCCACGTTCTAAAATTTTTCGTTTAAAACATCCTCTTTCATGAAGATGGCGGATTAAATAAATAAATAAAACGTAAATAACATTGCTTCTTCATTCTAAGCAATAGAACTGAGTTTTCATCATGTTTTTCCACACATTATTACGTAATATTCAAAGTATTTTTTACTCGCCCCTCGTGTTTAAACTAGCGGTAAACTCTTCATAAAATTGCATCAACGTCAGTCGTTGTCATTAGAACAATGTTTGATTAGACGGAAGTAGAAGGAAATATCTTAATTGAAGCAAATCCAAACGTTAGTTTTAGGATCGAAGTAAATATCAATGTATTTTAGATTGGAGGACTTTAAATTAATCTTTTAAATTAAATTAAGCATCTGCGTTTATACAGACCGTCTTACCGAAGAACTATCTAAGAAATGTGAAATCAAATGATGCAATAACAAACGAAAATACTTGAACCTACGCAATAGTAAATGCAGAAAGTAGTGGTCGTGACTTTTGAAATTTATTTACATATACAAAAAAACAAAAAACGCTCGTACGCATAAGTACAAAACTTGTGAATTTTTAATAAGCGTTTAACTTCCTAATTAGTTTGAGATGCAGCACTATTACAAAAATTGTTATTAATCACTTATTAGGAGATTAAGTTTAAGCAAATTTCGGGATGCGTTGGTCATACGAAAAGGTGCCATCATTATTTCTTATCTCGTCACGCGTTGGTTATCTTGAAATTACCTCGCTACTTTAACAATGGCATTTTTAATAGAGTGGAAGCACATGATATAATTTCATGAATAACATTAAAAATAAGATTCCTTTGCCATAATAATACAGCGCAAACTGCTATAAATTATTATTAACTTATTACTTCCAGAGTAATAAATCTAAGAATACAGACTTGGTACTAAAAATGCTTTAAAGCCGATTATTTGCCAATATGGACGCCGAGACTATTATAGTAATACACGTCTACAATGGTAAATAAATAAATCTCTGGTTAGTGTTGTTATTCAAGAGCACGACAAGAGCCATCGATACATTGGAATTTCAAAAAAAAATTGTTCAGTTAGAGCGCCCTCTTTAATAAATAACAATCAAAAGTGCCGCTTAATTACCTTGGCTAATTGCATTTTGTAATTAATGTAATCGATTTTCAAAGAATATCACAAACATTTTCTTTCAATAAAAATAGCAAGATGACAAATTTCTGTTGTTTCTTAGAAACAAGTAATGACTGAGAATTGTGCCACGGCTTACTGGCTAATAAGATGAATAAACAGACTTTGGTGTCATCAATGTCCAAATTTAATACACCTCGATATGCTTTATCAAATGAATCATGTCAATATCTTGTACCTTAATTACATAGATGTCAGTGTTGATAATTTCTTTACGTGAATGTTTTACATATCTTGAAATTGGATTAATAGATTTAATAATCTGCTCGAAACCTTGAAGAGGTTATGTTAGAAAAAAAAATGTTCCCATTATTACGCATTTCCTTTTTCTATGCGTTAAATTAAACATAGGGAAAATTGCATAATATCATAAAGCCAATGTATTATAATCAAATATATAAAATGTTAAGATAGCTTAGCTTCCTCATGGTATCAATGGAGTAATTCATTAGCGGTTATTCCAAATAGAACATTCCGTAGAAATTATTCGAGTGAAGACTATTTAAAGTCGAAAAGATCAGAAAATGCCTTGAAACAGTAACAAAAAATATATATTGTTAAGATACCTTAGCTTCTTCATGGTATCGATGCAGTAATTCACGGTGAACGCAACAAAATGAGAGAAAAAAATATACTAACACGTGGACACGTTTCTGCCTACCCGGCGTCATCAGCGTCGTTTCGAGAGTAATTTTTTATCTCTGCCTTCTATCGCTGTTGCCTCACAATTAATGCCACAATTTTCAAAACGACAAACTTGACCTTTCTTCGTGATATTATATCCTGAAATATCTAAAGAGATGCTTCCAAAAATATGCTTCCTGGCATATTTTATTTTTTCTATACAGAGCGTCTTGGCCCGATCTTTAATCTGCAATAAACTCTTGTGGAAAGCAAAAACTAATAATTATATGATACTTCTTTACAGAATTATGTCCTCTATGTATTATCCTACTCGTATCACTCTATCGGACTAAGAGAATACGTAAGCGATGCGCATCTTACCAAGAGAAATAGGGAAATGATTACTACATGGACCTGCAGATATCGCGATCCAACTTGTATACAATTTGCTCTAGAACGTCTTAGGCAATGGCAGCAGAACGAAGTTTACCTAATTGTTCCAAACCAACAGACGGTTCTTACATGCGCAGCGCTGAGAATTGGTAATCAAACGGACTGGAACTTTGTACTGAATAGGTATGCTCGCGAAGAGATGGTGGTGAGAAGGAGATTGCTTAGAGCTCTCGGATGCAGCGAAAATCAACAAATACTTAACGAGTAAGTAATATTCCGGCAGTGTAAGTGTAAGGGCACTTAGGTTTTTCAAATTACAAAAAATATCACGTATATTTCCGTTTTCGTTCTCCTACAGTACATTTCATTAGAGAAAAGTATATCAGGTCATTGAATCAATTAGATCAATAAACGTTAGGACCAACCTCAACATCGAAGGTAATTGCAATGGCAATGAAGCAACGCGACTAATCGACTGGTGCTTAATTATGGCTTTTTAAGATGTGGGTCCGGTTAATAAAAAAAAGTCAATTGAATTAACCATCGGTGTCTTCAATAAAAGATTTTTGAAGATACCAGGGAGAAGAAATATTATAGGCTTTATATTTTCTTAACGAAATATCGAATTAAAAGATAATCCAAAGACCTGTTTACTTCTAATACGTTACTTACTTTAACTTACTTTAACTTACAATAGAGCGCGGAATGTGTTACGGTTTTCTTTGAAATTTTCCTGTTAAGTCCTGTTTTCTTCCATTTCATGTCGATCCCCTCCATTTGTTTTTTGATTGCTTTTAACATTTTCTGACCAAAAGGTTTGTTGTACATTGTATTTTTAGTCAAATATTGCCGAAAAGCCTAAAATTACCAGCGATATATGTTCTATCCGTCTTCTTGTGTACTCGTTGCCACAACGACTTGATATATTTTGTGGTATAGCTTAACGTTTAGTTGAACGCGTTGAACAAACAAGCTATTAATTTGATTTCGATAATATAAAGATAACAGCAGCTAAAAGCTTAAACATTGTATAAAAAAAAACAAAGATAGTATCAATTATGGATCAAATACTGGTCAGTCAAGTGATATTTATTGCACCATTGTAAAATGTTGATGTCATTTATAATCCATATCAGTGTTTTATCTATATTAGCTGGGAGATTTTTCCATACATTGGTAATCTTTCGCTCACCTAGAAAATTTACGTATACCTTGATCGATATACTTTAAAAATGTTATCCTTCGATTCAGTTTTAACAATCTTTTAACTTCTAACGTCCTTTTATTTCTGCGTTATCGCATTGAGGTATTACAAGTTCAAATTCGATTGTTTAAAAAAATTCGAGTATTTGTTTTTTTTATATCGCATTCCAGGCAGACAGACAAATTGAATATTGAGATATGAACAATTAATATGTTTAATGAAGTGCGGCGGGTACTGCATTTTTATCGGTTGTAAACGTTTGGAAATCATTTAGAAGAATGTTTTTTTACTAGTGGTTCCATAAAAGTCGGCAAAATTTCCAGCCATCCACACGATTCTATAAATAATTTTCCGATGGCGCATTACTCATAGGCCGCAACGCTATTATTATTTCATTTAATTCGAATACATTGTATGTAAAAAATAAGCATCACGGTGGTTTACATATTTCCGAGATAAAAATGCTCTCAATAGAATAGATAATATCTCGTAAATCCAAAAGTTTCAATATGTCAATCTTGTCAAGTCATTAAGAATGGATTGCTTGTACTTATACTATGTTACTATTATACTTAAATATGTTCCGAAGATGCCACCCTCGTTTCGAAAATTAATTTTGATCTAAACACTTTCATCTAAAAGAAATGAAATTGAATAACCTCAAATTGAATTAAACCAATGAAACTTTCCATAACTTTACCGCGCACAATATATTTAAAAACAACATATCAGACATACGTTTTCCTTTCATAAAGGAAAAAGATATTGTAGAACAGCTAATTGACATTGTATTAAAACTTGTTAACATGACGATAAAGGTTATTAACTCCTATCTTTTTGAGTATAAACCGTTACAAGGAGTACTTCGGAAGCAGATTCGTAAAGCTACTTACGTAATGGAAAGAATACGCTTCTAATTTTGAAGATTTTTGCCAAAAAATGACTGTATATTCCGATTCATATTTGATATAGCGACGTAATACTTAAGATAGGTACTATTTTAAATTACGATGACGTTGATAAAACCATATTCCGAACAATTTATCAATTATTTCATCGTTCCGTAATACATTTAATTCTTTCGGACGTTAAAGTACCAAATTAGCATGGGAAAGATAGCATGACTATTTGCTGATAATACGATATACCTGTCCTTAAAATTGCTAACCGTCCAATGAGCATTGTCTGTTTCTAATTATAGATTTGTAGACATGATAGCACGTAACGGAAGCCAAATATTACCTCAAGATCGCCTAGCAGCCTTTGCATCGATTTATAATTCTGGAAACTTTGGTTTGCAGTTCGTCTTCAATTATGTTAAGCAAAACTTTGCCGCACTTAGTTTAAGGTAAGTATTTCACTGTGAATTGTTTCATAACTCTAGCGATTATAAGTTTGATATACTAACTGGTTTGGCCAGCCTTTAGTCCAATGAACAGTTTGCTTTTCAAACAAAAGAAAAACAAAAGCAAGTGTTCCTTACGGAGTCTATTACGGAATGGTGCCTGCTGAATCTGTTTCTTGTCATGCAGTGCCATAATGACTCAATACACTTGTCTTTTTGCTCCTTCTTCGGCAGGGAAATTTTCGTCATTTTTATTTTTTATTTTTATGTGCTGGCATACAATAATAAGACGATTGGAGATGTTAATATTTTTATCGTAGGACTGTAATGGCGGATCATGTGTACCGATTTATCATTTTCGCACCTCTCCATTGCGAACTGTGTTTGTATGTCGTTTATGTGAGATTTAGGTCACCTGAATACATACGTCCATATTCAAAACTCTTTAATAAAGTAAAGCTACTGTAGATACTAAAAATTTGAAATACAATTGTTCGAAGTTAATGACGAAATCGTTATCAAGATGACTTAGCAAGTTATAAATTAATTCTGATTAAAATTTAATTTTTACAGCTTGACAACTTCCCAGATAAGTTCTCTATTTAACGGAATCGCGTCTAGATTTAGCTCGATTGGACAATATGATGAGGTAATTTAACTATTAGTAAGTTTTGATTTACTGTAGATCTACTTTACTCGTCTCTTTCTCTTCCTTTAGCTATACTCATTTGCTAATAGTTTGCAATTGAGCAACACGACCTTGAGGAATTCGTTGTTAACAGCGCAAGCGAATGCGGCTTGGTCCAGTCAGTTTGTTCCTTCAATAACCGGTTGGTTGCAAGTAAACGGCTTCTGAAAATCTTGAAGAATGTTCATGTACAATTATAATATGTAATAAAGGATATCATCGAAAATGCACTTGTATTTTTTTTTTTTTTTTTTTTGGTTGTTATGGAGTAGCGATTGTTAAAAGGAAAAGTCAGCAAACGTGAAACTTTCCAAGATATCACAACACTGCATTATTCTAATATTAGGGGTGAAATCTTTAGTTAGCACATCTTATAATTATAGGCACTTCAGCCTTACGGGTCTAATGTAATTTGTCTATGCGTAGGAAATCTACCTTGTTCTTTGAAAATATGAGTAAGATACGTAGAATTTGCAAACCGCCATGTATTTCATTGGCAGTGATCCGACGACTTCTCCGGGAACGACAAGGAGTACGTTACCGCTCAATGCGTGGCACATAAAAATACTAACATAAGTTAAAATACACTCCGCCAAAAAAGTATCGCATAAACTAAAAAAGGGCATTTATAAACCAAGATATTTTTATACGTTCACAAAAAGTTTGCCTCGTGTATGTGAACTATAAAAACACTAACAAAATCATGGAACATAGCTTTTTTACTTTTTTTTTCTAAAAGAACACATTTAGAAAAATGCATATGTGTAAGGTTTGTTCAGTTGTTTATTGAAAGTCTTCCTATACGGACAAATTTTAAAGTGCGAAGTCAGAGTTCTGTACCAACGCTTTTAAAACTAAAATGAGCAATTTAACTTCAGAACAAGTGGCTGCTATAGTTGCTTTAATCGAAGATGGACGATCTCAAGTATACGTTGCTAATTTGATGAACATCAATCAGTCAAGTGTTTCTAGAGCCGTAGCCAGATATAGGGAAACAGGCAATTATAGTAGAAGACCTGTACCAGGTCGTCCAAGATGTTCTACTCGCCAAGATGACCGCTATTTACTACTACAAGCATTACGTCGAAGACATGTAACTGCGAGACAATCGCAGAACGACTTGGCTAGAGTCAGAAATACTCGTATGACTACTCAAACTATTCGGAATAGGTTACGACAGAGTGGATTAAGAGCTAGAGTAGCTGTAACAGCCGCTCGTCTCACTAGGCACCACCGAGTGACTCGCTTAAGGTTTGCCAGAGAACATGTAAATTGGAACATTAATGACTGGGCCAATATACTCTTCACAGATGAGTCAAGATTTGGTCTTTACACCTCAGATAGGCGTATCTCAGTGTACAGACGAGACGGTGAGCGCTATTCGCAGTGTAATATCAGACCTAGACCTAATTTCGCTGGTGGCTCTATTATGGTTTGGGGAGGCATCTGTTTAACAGGTCGTACAGAGTTAGTACCAGTAGACAGAGGTACACTGACTGCCCACAGGTATATAACGGACATTTTAGAAGAACATGTAGTACCGTATGCGCCAATTATAGGAAACGAATTCATGTTAATGCACGATAATGCACGTCCAGGACTACCTTAACGATGTTGGTATTCCAGTTTTAGATTGGCCTGCGGTAAGTCCGGAGCACGTGTGGGACCTCCTTCGCAGACGGATACGAACCCAAAATGTTGCCCCAGCGGACCTGCATGAACTAGAAAATGCTCTCCGTGACGAGTGGGAGAATTTGGATCAGGCTTATATACGGAGGTTAATCGAATCTCTGCCAAACCGTATGCGAGCGGTCATAAGAGGCAGAGGTGGCAATACTCAGTATTAAAAGCTACTGTTATGACATTTTTCTTTCCAAAATTATAATTTCTTGTTTTAATAAAAATCTCAAGTACGAGTTCTTGTTTTTATTTGGCCTGTATTTTATTTAAACAATCATAGAAATTATATCTTAGAGCGCATTAAAGTATATTTACAACTTTATGCTACAAACAAAGATTATGCGATACTTTTATGATTCAAAACTAAATTATGCGATACTTTTTTGGCGGAGTGTAGTTAAAGATCGAATGTTTTTTATGTTAAAAGCATTCGGATTTGTCGAGAAGGAACTTCTCGACAAGGCACCTCTAGCAACCACTTAAATTAACGACAAACGTCGGAAGCATATCAATTTTAATGTGTTTCGTTTGCAAAAATTTCATAGACACAAATGCTAGAATACCTGTCTCGTGCTAAAATTACAGGAGCTAGGCCAATGCCTATTTTTTCTTGTTATGACTCAAAGCATTTTGCAATGTATTTATTATTATTTTAAAATATGTATCATAATATTGTTGGAAAGTAATTTTTTTATAATAAAAAAATATTTAGCTTAAAATATCTGCTTTGGTTTAACGAATCAGTTTAATTAGAGTACTGGATTTAACCTATGAAAAAAAAGTATATAACTTGAAATGATCGATAACGATATTCCTAGCGAAGGTACTTGCGTCGATAATATTATAATCATTTGTTACCTAATCTTGATATGCAAGTATTGTCACACATACTATTAAAATATGATAAAGAATTAAAATCTTATAAATTCGATCATCCGATTGGCATAAGCCCCAGTGGTGCTCTTACGCTATCTCCATAGACATGAGCGCGGTAAGGTGGGTGCTGGTGTTTTCCATAATTTTAGGCGTGTGCCTCGCCAGATTTCCCGAAATTCCCAATAGTTACGCTACGTTCAGCGAGGTAGAGGAAGGACTTTATAGATTGCCAGACGATACAATTCCTATAAGCTACGATGTCACCCTGGAACCCGATTTCGAAAGCTTTGAATTTCTGGGCGAAGTAACGATCACCATTGAGGTTGAAAAAGAAACTAATACCATAACATTGCACTCAAACAAAATTGTAATCGAAAGCGTTAATGTGAAGCTGCAAAATAAGGTCGAGAATTTAACAGTCGTTGACACCAGAGAGGAAGAGGAATATCACTTCTTGATGATTGATATACAAGAACAGCTGCAACCTCAGGAGATAGTAGAAATTAACATAAAATACCAAGGCGTTTTGGACACGGACAATGCAGGATTTTATAGGGCGAGTTATGAGGAGAACGAGGAAACTAAGTAAGTTTCGGATCGTCTAAGTTTTCTTTTCATATTTTTTTAATTGCATTTAACCTAGTAACTATGATTTTTTTTTAACGGAGCATTATCGGAGACAATTTCAATGGAATTTTAACTTCAAAGCAACAATCTTACTAACTATACAGCAACGTAGTACTTTGATGAATAAGGTTATATAAGAAAGTTATTTCAAGTAAGACAAGTAAAAGCGGTTAACCGGGTTATTTTAGATTAAACCACGGTTCAACTCAGTTTAGAAAACTTGAATCATCTACTATTGTTTTCGAGTTCAAAGCAACATTTAATGGTAGGACCTGTTTAAATTTATTTGATTAAATGTTTATTGGGTGTATTGGGTACTTCTTCAAGTTAAAATGTTTGATATCCTTAGAAATCCTGCATCCAAAAGTTCAAAATGTAATCGTTCTTCGGATATTCCTTTGTCGTCTTTTTTAATTTTCAAATAAAGGATTCAAAATAATTTATTATACTACGTCCGCATTTTTAAGATTAACCTAGGACAACAAGGATTGCCATAATTCTATGGCTATCTTATGTAAGTGTAACAGGTGAAGTAATAAGTAGTAGATGGATTAAGAAATTATACGATCTTTTAATACAACTGCACGGGAAACAGTATATTTAGGGAAAAGTGTTACCTAATTCGTTCCTTTATATTTTAATATTGAGTGCTCAAATCAATGTGAAGTGCTTCTACCACTTGATACGATTTTTTTCATGTTAGATCACAGGATAATGCTAGTTGATAATAAATTTTATAGAATGATAGAAATATCGTTCCCGTCACCGTATCGCTGTCTAAGATCTGAAGGTTATATCTATGATGCATGATGTATATTTGATATGACCGAAATACTTTTATATGATTAAAATTTCTACACAAAATTAGTTTATTATTCTTTTAAGATGTAAAGATTAGTAATCAATTTCTTTATATGTTCGTTTAATTTGAGTGATTCTACATTTTAACGGTTATCTGACTATTTTACTATCGATTGCCTTGATGTGTTTTTTATCTTCACCAATACTACGCCCCTTATCCAATCTTTAACCTTGCAAATCTGGAATTTTAATGTGAAATTATACCTACTGTCGGGAAGTAGGCTCAACTGTAAAATACATATTTGAATTAGATATAACTAGTAGTAACATGCACGCAATTAAGTTGATCTAAACAACTTATATACATAGTATCCAGCTGAACAGTAGACAGAAAAGGTACTATTTGTCCTGCGCAATATAAAATTATATTCAAGTAGAGAGAGGGTTTTCAGTTTCTCTTACGCGCTATACAAGTTAGTTTTCGAGATATAATTTGAGATTCTTCCGAGATGCCGCAGTTTATTTAACGACCGACGTCTTAGATGCCAGCACTCTAGAGCACGATCGAGAATCTCTTCGAAAGAACGACATATTTTAGGTATATGGAAATGATCTAAATCTAAAAAACTAAGATGGACAGGAATAGGAAAAATTGAGGAAAGTTTATTTGCATAAAGAGACACACCCAAAACCGTACTGATGAACGGTGTCTTCTATTTAAAAGATCAAACTTGAATAGACTATACATTTAAGTAGCATAGTGTGCAGCTTGTCGCAGGATATTTATTATTTCAAAAATTTTACTCCAAATTCCGCCTACGCACTAAATGGACACGCTGTATGCAACATAGGTTAATAGTGAAATTAGTATTCCGACTGAATATGATAAAATCAAATTCAAGAAAGTACTTAAATCACTTTCGCTGCGTTACACATCACGGTAAAGCAGGATACAGTATATGCTGACGCCTATGTTGATTCAAGGAGCTCCTTCCTAAGTAGCATAACCATATTAATTGCCAAATTGATATTTATTACATTCACTGCACACGATTACTGCAATCTCTATTATTGATGCATGTTAATTAAGTTAGTAAATTATCTTTAAAAGCTTAGTAAGCTTTTTTAACCAAATTGGTTTGAGTCGCTCATATCTGAAGTATTCCAGCCTGACTCGCCAGTACATATCTAGAGAACCTTTACGTTAACTTCCTTGTTATTGAGCGTTCTCACAATTATTGTTACGATGACAGCATCGATACACGATACCATTCGCATTTGCCAACCAATGGTTGACCAATTTTAGTACCGAGATTTTTGCTTAAATTAAATATTGCTCTACAATTCCTATCCTGTAATTCTCCAAATATATCCTTAGCCAACGATAATTCTGGAGAAACCGCAAAAAAATGCCTCTTCGTTTTATATTTTTCCTTTAATTGTTTACATCCAAAGCAATTTCTTTCACAAAACATGTAGAAACTCGTAAATTAAATATTACTTTGCAAAGTATTCCTTTACGAGATGTTAGTATCATAACTGAAGTCCCATATTACACTACTAAAATGTATTTATTGGCAGATGGTTTGGAACAACCCAATTCGAGTCGACATCCGCAAGACGTGCCTTTCCATGTTACGACGAACCAGCTTTGAAAGCCACATTCACCATCCATATGATACGAGATCCGGCATACAATACGATCTCCAATATGAACTTGCTAACTTCTATGGAACTGTGAGTAGCATTTAATTTAAGCGTTTTCAGAGGAGTTGCCGAATGACCGTAGCAATCAATATGTACTTCTCTAACAAAGACAAACAATTTTTGATTGTATTACATTAAGATGTAATTACTATTCCTTTCCAGTGAGAGCGGTAAATTTATGGATACCTTCGAGGAAAGCGTGGTAATGCCAACTTACCTCGTTGCGTTCGTCGTCTCCGAAATGGATTATACCGAACGTCGCGATAATCAAGCGGTCTACGCTACTCCAGCGCATATAGCTGATGGCAGAGCCGAATACGGTCTACAAATGGGAATTGAGATTTTAGAAGCTATGACGGACTTCACCGACATTGCGTATCCATTGCCAAAAATGGATCAGATCGGTATACCTGATGGTTGGTTTGCAGCAGGCGCTATGGAAAACTGGGGCTTAGTTACATACAGGTGGGTACTGCTGGATTATGTTGCACTATGAAAATACCAACGAGCATAAATTTAGAATAAATGATTTTATGGCTATTTTCTGTGGAATAAGTAGTTGTTTCCAATGCTAAAAGATATGAAATTTCATGGAAAGCTCCATATCATCTATGTCTCAGTAGAAATTCTTCAATTTACTTGAAATTTAACATAAGCTGTTGGTAGGTTATGAAAGTAAAACCAGATTTATCGATACGATAAATAGATAGATCTTGTCTTTAAAATTATTCTACGAGTTGTGGAGCAAATAATGGGAATGCATTGGAACTGAAGTCTATTAAACTAAGATATTTCCTATTATCTAACACTCTCCGTTAAATGGTAGCGGCTTATTGTTGCTAAATGTCGAAACTAACACTTTACACGATATGTTATTCCATAAACTACAGAAATATAGTTTTCAGCAATTCGATAAAATAAATATTTAATATTTTCATATGTTGGTCCTGAATTCGTTCACAGGGAAAGATATATTCTGTACAAAGAAGGTTTATCGACATCATCAGAGAAACAAAGCGTCGTATCCATAATCGCCCACGAATATGGTCATCAGTGGTTCGGCAACCTAGTAAGTCCCTTATGGTGGGACTACATTTGGCTAAACGAAGGCTTTGCCACCTACTTCGAACATTACGCTACAGAACAGGTCGAGCCGGGCATGCAAATGATGGATCAATTCGTTACGCTTTGCAACCAGTATGCGATGGAATCGGACAGTCTACCTAGCGTTCGTGCGATGGTCCACCATGCAGAAACACCTCGAGAAATAAGCAGTCTATTCGATAGAATTGCATACGAGAAATGTACGTACTTAACATACATTTCTCTATTTATAGGCAAAAATATCAATATGTTAGAATGATATCTGGATCTAAACAGATTTTCGAACTACTCGGTGCCATGTTGTACCATGTAATCAGAAAATGCTCTATAAAGTATTAGAGACAGATAAATGGAAAATTACTAATACAGAGGGTTGATTAAAACAACTGATCTTTTGCAAAATGTAAATAAAATTTTATGACAATTTAGTTAACACTCGTTTTCCGGGTTCGAACCGTGTCATGTCGTTAAAAATAATAATAATAATAAACTCGACGTTTCGCCCACAATCGTATGGGGCTTCTTCAGGAGAAAGATAGGCACCAGTTAACACAGTAACTCAACGTGTAAACCAGGCACGTTTAGTTTCAACAGACTCCGGCCGTGGAAGCTTACATTTTTATTAGTTAACACTCCTTTTCCGGAGCGCGTAATTTTAACGCATTTTGAACTTTATGACGAAAGTTACATAAATTGTTTACATTTATTTTCTGCTTTAAATACATCAGCCAAGGTTAGAAACAATAATTAAAACAAACAACACTAAAATAACTCACATGGCATTTTATTATTTTTGGCAAACACAACGCAAAGAGAATAGAAGAGATGACAATACACTAACGATGGACATGCCTTTGCCTACCCGACATCATCAGTATGGTGAAAATTGTAATTTTACCTTATATCACAGTGTCGTCGCTTTCTAAACGGCAGCCGTATGTTTCTTGGTACTGCACCAATAAATGTCTAGCTCCTCAATTCTAAATGTCGTAGCAATCATTGTGAGGCAACAACGATATAAGGAAGAGTTAAGCTACTCCTGGAACCACGCTGATGACGCCAGATAGGTGAAAACATCTCCGTTAATAGTTTATAAAAACAATTACGTACAATTATCTCTTTACATATAATATGGGACGCGCCGTACTTTTCGTAACGTTACGTAAATTCACTACTACAATAACGAATGTTGTATGTAGGGGTTCTATATTTGTTGCTACTCTGGCGCAAGTAGCCCTTTCTATTGGCATTGAAGTGAATTATGTTACTTTTTTCAGCTGGTGCTGTTATAAGGATGATGGAACACTTCTTGACGACGGATATATTTAAACGTGGCCTCAACATCTACCTAACTCAAATGTACGTATACCTACTATTCATACTTACTTTCGAAGTCTGAGGTAAACACTTTCTGCATCAGATAAATCTTGGGATATCGATGCCAAAATAATAAAATAAACTTTAGCATTAAGTACAGCGTGTGTTCGAGGATGGTATGATAAATTCCTGTGTTAAAGAAAAGAAAAAAACAATTTTTTAAGCCATCCAAGAGCCGAACTCTGCAAAGTAAGCCTTTGTTCAGATAATGACTTCTTCATTAAGCTACTTTCCGCCATATCTTTTTCTTTTCTTTTTCCTTTAACTTTGAGCTAAATCCGGTGAATAATTTGACTAATTTTGGTGTCACAATTACCGATAAATAGGACGAGCCTTATCATGATGGTAGAGAATCTTTTTCTCCACTAAGTAGTACCATTTTCTCCCAAATAACCAATCAAGACTATGCCCGGTTAATTCAAAAACATCGTCGACATAACATTTCTGGCAGATGGAACCATCTTCGCCTTCTTTGGTACACGTTTGGTGAGAAAAACCTAGAGTGCGGGCTGACCTCTGCTTTATGGCGTGCAGCGCAGAAGCTCCTCTGCATTGCCTTTAGTCATGCTCAGACATTGCTTTGGCATGCGATTCAATGAATGAACAATCGTCACAAGACACGGCGCCGTTATTACTAGCAATCTCTTTAAATTTTACTTTAATTTGAATGTTTAATTTGAAAATTAGAATTTAGTAGTTAGGTGAGTAAATAATTAAATTTATCCAACGTCGAAAGTACCATGTCCATTGAAACGTTTCTAAACTGTATATCTCTCTCCGTAACTTTTAAGGGAATACGGTGCCGCTGAACCGAGCGATTTATGGAATGGACTTCAGGCTGCCGTAGACCAACTAGACCCCGATATTTTGGGCGATCGCAGTGTAGAGGACATTATGGAGACTTGGAATAGACAAGCTGGCTTTCCTGTAATAGATGTGTCGAGAAATAACGATGGAAAAATTGTTCTCGAACAGGTAATCTGATGTATTTGAATCTAATCTTTAGGTTAATCGGGGTTCCGCTTCAGTCTAGGTTTTTCCGAGATACGAACGTCGATTCGACAGGGAGCAAGTGGACTGTGCCGATTAACTACGCCACCACTTCAAATCCCAATTTCGACGACACCGGAGCCACTTTATGGTTGACGGAAGCAACCCAAACCACCGATATTGAAATTGGAGAATATGAAGGCATCATACTCAATAAGCAATCAACGGGTAAGCTGCTCCTCCTGCCTATTTACATTTTATACTCTTACGTTTTCCGTTTCAGGGTATTACCGCGTAAACTACGGAGATCTCTGGGAACCGATAATCTATTATATGAGCACTGATAACTACAACAACATTCACAAGTTGAGCAGGTCGCAACTATACGACGATGCTCTCAATCTAGCGAGATCGGGAAGAATTAGCTACAACATTACAATGGATCTCATCGGTTGCTTGCAAAGAGAAACGGAATACGTACCATTATACAGCTTCTTTAGGGGACTCACATTCTTGCATCCGTATCTTGTAAACACTGGTAGACGTTACGATTATTTTAAGGTATGCATAGTATTAGAATTTGTCTCGTTGCAATGCTAAGTTGAAGACAATAAACTATATTAATTATGTGAAGGGCGTAATCGCTACTACCTATTTTTAAAATGTCGGTCCCTACAATTTATTAGTATCCAGTACAAGGAAATTATAGATGCACAGAGGGTACAGCTTGGCAAGCTTTGATAATTATACAATTTTTTTGAATACTACCTTGGATTTTCTGCAATTCTATTCTTATTCGTTTATCAATTGAGTCAATTTCTGATTATGATAAAATTTCCATTAAATGAAAATCTAGTATTGGTAGATACTCATGTACAATATGGTAATGAACGGTTTGTTTTCTAGGAATTCATGAGAGACAGCTTACAAGCGGCGTACGAAAAGGTGACAGAGCAGAATTTGGATCATCCTACCAGGTTAAATCGAATCAACGTACTGACCTGGCTCTGCAGGTTCGACCACGAGGAATGCATAAATAGTCTGCACGAAGAGCTGGTAAACTTAAACGGTGGTGCAGATCCGGATATGCAGACTTTAGTCTATTGCAGCGGCCTTATAAAAGACGAGGATAGCGAATCAAAATGGATGTTCCTGTATAACAGATATAACGGAAATGAAGCAGAATCCCTAGAAAAGAGCAGAATATTAAGTGCCTTAGGTTGTACCGGTTCCGTCACTCAGCTAAATAGGTATGCGTACTAAGATACGGCCAACAAGGAAGCAAAGTAATTTGCGGGTTTTTCTTTGGTTTTAGATGGTTGGACATCATTTTTGGGATTGACCAAGAACTACAGATTGCTAACTCCGCAAGAAGCACTGCATTTTCCGCTATTGTTGGCGCTCATAAGTTTGGCCTGGATACCACTTTGAACTATTTCCTGGAGAATTTCGCTAGTATTTCAACGTAAGTAACCCAAAAACTCGAACAATGTACATATGTAGTTGAACAAGTTTCATTAGCATCATGAAAAGCACAATAATTATCAACACCCGCGACTCTCGATACCACTTTAGTACTAAAGAACAAATCCCTTAAAAAAAATCAACCGACCGACAACTACATACTGTACGTCTCGTTAAGAGGAGAAACCGGCGATATCTTGGAAACTACGATAACTATAATGACCGAAAACATTCTTTGGTAACCAACGTGGCAAAAGGAAATTTAACGAGAATATTTTAAATTTCAAACATAACCGCTAAAAACCGCAGTTGATAAGATCAACGGCAAATTTTAAATTAGCAACTTAAAGTTTCGGGATTAACTATAATTTTAGTGATACCAAATTACATGAAACAATATGTTTTTTATGTTGCGTTTGAATAGTTTAGACGCATTAAATTAGTGGTGGGTACCTCGTATCCTTTATTCAGATAATAACGATGTTTGATACCGTAGAATAGGATGCATAAATAGTTGACAAGAAAAATCGAACATTATATTTTAAATACTCACTTCGAGAACTAACTTTCTCTTTGGTCGTTGTTACCGCAAATACATCTAATTCCTCCTTCGTTTTTGCGAGCCTTTGCAATTTTGCATTACATCTAGTAAAAATACGTGAATAATTAAAATGCTTTTCCTAACAATATTTGTTTTATTTCAGATCAAATTATACCGATTCAGCCTTGGCAACACTTGCTAATAGATTAAGCACTGTCGAACAGTTGCAACAGGTAATGTAATAATTTAACTGTACCGCGCAGTCATAATTGTTGTTTCTATTACAGATCGAAGGGCTATTTGAATCCTTGACCGACCAACTGCAGACGCAATTCAACTCAGCTTTCGCAAGCGCGCGAGACACTATCCAAACTAATATCGACAATTCTGACAGATATACAGGCGATATACAATTGTGGCTGGACGATTACATCGGAGTTGGATATAGGTTACCGGATGATACAATACCAATCAGCTACGATATTATTCTGGAACCAGACTTTGAAACTTTCGAGTTTCTAGGGGAAGTAACGATCACTATTCAGGTTTATACAGTAACCAATACCATCACCTTGCATTCAAACGATATCGTAGTAGACAGTATCACGGTGAAGGAATCGAATGGAGTGGACGATTTAAGCGTGTCTAGATTCAGACTCGAGCCCGAGTATCACTTATTGCTCATTCGTATGCAGGAGGATCTCCGATCCGGTCAGACCCTAGAAGTTAACATAAAGTACAAGGGCTTTTTGCGCGAAGACAATGCAGGATTTTATAGGGCGAGTTACGAGGAGAACGGGGAAACTAAGTAAGTTTAGGTCGCAGAAGTTTTCCCTTTTTAAATATTATAATTACATTCAATGCAGTAGCTTCTTTTATTAGATCTTCCCTACCGAATCTTTCATTCAGGATTTTGCAGAAAATATAATAATCTTCTAAAATAAATAATATAATGCAGAAAATATAATAAATATGATATACTTTCCTATGGTTATACAGGCCGTTCACTTTGAACCCGGATCTATAGATAACTTGATCTCGAGGTTTTTTATGGTGCACAAGTCCAGAACAGATATCTTTGCTTGAAATATGTTGTTGTATTTCCTGATAGACGTTTTTAGGTGATAATTAGGACCACTAATGCCTCTATCCGTTCCAACCGCCTCTATTTTAGAGTGCCCTCGGATTAAACAGCTTTTGGCATTTTTTCCAAAACTGCTTTATGTTGATATGTTTGATTTTGTGTGATGCGTGATCGTCAAATAAGCTCCTGTTAAACACAAAAATTTCTCGTGTTCATCATACGAGTACTACTAATAAAGCAGCTTATAAATACATATCGTCAAATATGGAATTATTTTGAGATCTTGGAACAACCGGAAATTTTCGTTTGTAATACAAGGAAGTTTTGAAAGTAATCTTGAAGTAGTAATTACCACGAATCTTACAATTACGGACGATTCGTTTTTGATTACGACCAAGATTGCCATATACATACATATGCCCGGCTCAAAACTCCAATGTTCCTCCAATGAGCTGCATGCATGTAATGTAAAGAAAAATAATGTTAGATATCCTAGTGTCGTAATAACCAAAGGCATCTGGGCCATATAATAATAATTGAAAACGTTGCAACTTTGCAATGAATTTCTCTATCAGGCGCTGCTACCGTATTAACTGAAGACTACATTACTAAATTGTATTTATTGTCAGATGGTTCGGAACAACCCAATTCGAGTCGACATCCGCAAGACGAGCCTTCCCATGTTACGACGAACCAGCGTTGAAAGCCACGTTCACCATTCATATGATACGAGACGAGACATATAACACAATTTCCAATATGGACTTGCTAAGTTCTACAGATCTGTAAGTAGCATACAACCAATTTTACTTTTAGCATTAGCAATACATTAGGTTCGCCTTCTTTCTTATATGTTGTTAATGTTAAAATGCCATTATATAAATAGAATAAAAATTAAACAAACTGATTAATATACATGGTGAGTCATCTGCGCAAACCTGGAAGATTATATCTTTATTAATGGGACTTTTTAAAACGTCTCTTTTCTTATTATAAGGTCTGTTTGCGTGGGTTAAAATTATATTAAAATACAATAATATTAATAAAAAAAAATAATTTCTTAGAAGCTCCTACTTTCCCAAATTTGTGATCTTTAATGGTACACAATCATTTCGCTGTATACAAACAGGACCGCTTGTCAATGTTACAAAAATGTTCTTTAATCAACAGCCAACCTTTTGTCAGAACAAACGCACCAATTTTCTAGATCTTCATAGAATCTTGGATAGAATAAAGCCGCGCCTTGCTTACGGCAGTCGCGATTGGTGGTGATGTAAATGCTAGGTTAAGAACAACGCCTCCATTCACCCGCGTACGTAACTTGCATTGCACACAGCCGAATCAAAGAAATCGAGCGTTGCGTTGTTTCCAAACCCAAGCGCTAATCATATTCCCACTATTATTTTTGATTCGTTAAACATAGCTTTATTGATTTGGATTTATTCGTGTTTACCTACTATTTCTTCTAGCGGGAATGGTAAATTCATGGATACCTTCGAGGAAAGCGTGGTAATGCCGACTTACCTCGTTGCGTTCGTCGTCTCCGAAATGGATTCTACCGAACGTCGCGATAATCAAGCGGTCTACGCTACTCCAGCGCATATAGCTGATGGCAGAGCCGAATACGGTCTAGAAATGGGAATTGAGATTTTAAAAGTTATGACGGACTTCACCGACATTGAGTATCCATTGCCAAAAATGGATCAGATCGGTATTCCTGATGGTTGGTTTGCAGCAGGCGCTATGGAAAACTGGGGCTTAGTTACATACAGGTGGGTACTGCTGGATTATGTTGCACTATGAAAATACCAACGAGCATAAATTTAGAATTAATGATTTTATGGCTATTTTCTGTGGAATAAGTAGTTGTTTCCAATGCTAAAAGATATGAAATTTCATGAAAAGCTCCATATCATCTATGTCTCAGTAGAAATTCTTCAATTTACTTGAAATTTAACATAAGCTGTTGGTAGGTTATGAAAGTAAAACCAGATTTATCGATACGATAAATAGATAGATCTTGTCTTTAAAATTATTCTACGAGTTGTGGAGCAAATAATGGGAATGCATTGGAACTGAAGTCTATTAAACTAAGATATTTTCTATTATCTAGCACTCTCTGCTAAATGTCGAAACTAACACTTTACACGATATGTTATTCCATAAGCTACAGAAATATAGTTTTCAGCAATTCGATAAAATAAATATTTCATATTTTCATATGTTGGTCCTGAATTCGTTCACAGGGAAAGATATATTCTGTATAAAGAAGGTTTATCGACATCATCAGAGAAACAAAGCGTCGTATCCATAATCGCCCACGAATATGGTCATCAATGGTTCGGCAACCTAGTAAGTCCCTTATGGTGGGACTACATTTGGCTAAACGAAGGCTTTGCCACCTACTTCGAACATTACGCTACAGAACAGGTCGAGCCGGGCATGCAAATGATGGATCAATTCGTTACGCTTTGCAACCAGTATGCGATGGAATCGGACAGTTTACCTAGCGTTCGTGCGATGGTCCACCATGCAGAAACACCTCGAGAAATAAGCAGTCTATTCGACAGAATTGCATACGAGAAATGTACGTACTTAACATACATTTCTCTATTTATAGGCAACAATATCAATATGTTAGAATGATATCTGGATCTAAACAGATTTTCGAACTACTCGGTGCCATGTTGTACCATGTAATCAGAAAATGCACCGTAAAGTATTAGAGACAGATAAATGGAAAGTTACTAATACAGAGAATTGATTAAAACAACTGATCTTTTGCGAAATGTAAATAAAATTTTATGACAACTTTGTTTACACGCCTTTTCCGGGACGCGTAATTTTGACGGATTTTGAATTTCGTTATTTACGTAACTTTTGGCAAGTTACATAAATTATTTACTTTTAATTTCTGTTTTTACCTCTTCAACAAAACAAAATCCACTTTCTTAAAAACGATGCACTTTTGAACGTCTTAACTTGTGATGGCGGATTTTGCCTAATACCTTCACGTTGTCATAGTCGCCGGTAATGTGTGGATTTTGACAGAGACGTTCAGCTATTGAGTTTGTTCAATTACTTGTATTCGTTCGTATTTAAAAAGCATTCAATACAAAGTAAAAGCGCAGCTTCGACGATACCAGAGGGTGGTACACCAATCCTGAGATTACCGGTTGTAATTCGAAAGGTATATGCTAATCAATCAGGCGACGCTTACAATTTCTCAGCTTCGGTCAAAATACTGTGTTACCAAGTCTTTGATGCTTAAATCACCTTTTAAAACGAAGTGAAAACCGGGCTTTGTTTAAATGTAGGCGTAACCATCGACCATTTACGCAAAAAAAAATCATAATTCTAGATTAGCTCTCCTATTTTCAAATTTATTCTGACAAAACGTGAATTTTTGGTATTTATTTTTAATTTAAACTGACGAAAGAATGACCGGGGCCACTCTCGGATCTTACAAGTATAGAAAATTTAATTAACATTCTATTAAATCAATTCTCCTCCCGTTTAAAACATTACACCATGTTATCGGATCGTACCAGTTTAAAATTATGATAGTAGATAACACTGAACTTGTCTTAAGTAAACTGTGCAGTATGTACATTTAACTTAATGAAGGACATTTTTATTCTATAAGGAATATGTTACAGGTTATGAGATAAATATGATGGTGGCTTTGTATCAGTGCGATTTAAATAGAAAGAGTGGTATCGAAGAAAAGATCTTTTCTCACAAAAATTGTATTAATAATTTGGGCTATTATTTTCTTTTTTCTCTCTTTCCCTTTTCCCTAAATTCCTAAATTATTAGAAAATAGAGTTTCTTAATTAACTAAATTAATTTCGAAACATTTGTCTTTTCAACGTAATAGAGAGTTTTCGAGACAATAGTAGCCAACTCAATACGTAAAAAATAGATTCAATTTTCTGAGTAGGTTCAACAGTTTTCTAAACTAACTTACGATACTCGTTTCAGCTGGTGCAGTTATAAGGATGATGGAACACTTCTTAACGACGGAAATATTTAAACGTGGCCTCAACATGTACCTAACTCAATTGTACGTATATAAATCTTATGAGATTTTGGGCATACACTTTTAACGTCACGTATGTCGTCTAAGGCTATAAATAAACTAGATAGAGACAACTTGTCGACGACAATATAAGTGAATGTAAGAACAATATTGCATTGCTTTAATCAATACTAGGACATAGAATACAGCAACTTACGGAGATCTTAAAAAATATATAAATACTCTATATAGAGAAACGATCAAAAGAGAATTAAATAGACATGTTATTTAAAATTAGGGGGCATTTGTTTATATTGCAATTCCTTTAATATTTATTTACGTCAATGAAAAGGTACAAATGTATCCACTTCATTCGGAACGCAAAACACGGCAAATTGAGTTATTTTAGTTTTGAATAGATAAATAAATTTATCTGGAACATTTCTAAACTATTATTTGACTTTCAAGGCAATATAATGCTGCTCAGGCGAGCGATTTGTGGGAGGCACTTCAGGCTGCCGTAGACCAACTAGACCCCGATATTTTGGGCGATCGCAGCGTAGAGGACATTATGGAGACTTGGAATAGTCAAGCTGGCTTTCCAGTAATAGATGTTTCGAGAAACAGCAATGGAAACATTATTCTTAGACAGGTAATGTAATATGTTTGCAAATCAAGTCAACACAATTTAATTGGAAAGGAACCAGTTATAGTTTCAATCTTTGATCAATACCCGAAGATGTGAACTTCTTAAAATTATAAAAACGTACGATGTGCATAAAAAGCAATATAGAATAAAGAAACAGCTAGCTTTACTTTGTTTGTATTCATTTTTATGAAATCATTGCCATATGTCCCGCGACGGTAACTAGCTTTTCTATAACATTTACATCACTTTTACAACGCACGAGGCTGTAGTTAAAGCCTTTATTTACGCAAGGCACCTAACGACTTATACGTGTCGTACTGCAACACATAACTTCGTTTATCACCTATTTTCGTGGCTTCTTTGGCCAGCACAACACTCTAACATATACGTTTTCTTTGGAGGATAGAAGAGATAACTACCCTCTACATCTTTTTCTCGTCAGTTGGGGTTTCATACAGCCAACCGTCGTGTATACGGATGTTGGTCACTTATATGCTCGCCTTTGGAAGACTTTTTACATTAATAATAGCGCTGTGGATCATGTCTTTTCTCCGCGTATTTTCCCCCGAATATCGTCGCTCTCGTCATCTCGCAGCAAACAACAAATCATGTGAGCGGAAAAGTCGATGCTTTAACCGAAACAAGCATCGCATAGCATATGTGTACATGGCGAGAAACTATCTGGAAAAATGTGCGCTATTACAGGGACAAGGACTGGGGGATTTGGTAGCAATAAATGAATATAAACTAACAATAATACGGGCCCGGTACGTTCTATTACACACGCTTTTTGGAAGTTCTTAAAAATTATAAAATTTCAATAGCGGAGGGTAGGCTGCTCAAAATAACAACCGAAAAACTATTTTGGTATTTCAAGTAGTTGCTTGTTTTGACAGTTGCATAACACTAGAATAATAAAATAATATCCGCTTCCATTACAGTCCAGATTTTACCGAGATTCAGCCACCGACCCAACGAACAGCAGGTGGATTGTGCCCATTAACTACGCCACTACTTCAGATCCCAATTTCGACGACACCGGAGCCACTTTATGGTTGACGGAAGCAACCCAAACCACCGATATTGAAATTGCAGAAAATGAGGGCATCATACTCAATAAGCAATCAACGGGTAAGCTGCTTCTCCTGTCTATTTACATTTTATACTCTTACGTTTTCCGTTTCAGGATATTACCGCGTAAACTACGGAGATCTCTGGAGACCAATAATCGATTATATGAGCACTGATAACTACAGTAGCATTCACAAGTTGAGCAGGTCGCAGCTATACGACGATGCTCTCAATCTAGCGAGATCTGGAAGAATTAGCTACAACATTACAATGGATCTCATCGGTTGCTTGCAAAGAGAAACGGAATACGTACCATTATACAGCTTCTTTAGGGGACTCACATTCTTGTATCCGTATCTTGTAAACACTGGTGAACGTTTTGATTATTTTAAGGTACTTATGTACATATATATCTTTTTGCTACACCAAGCTAACGACAACGTCTCATACAACTAGTTTACAAGGTGTAAAGCCCGCTCTATTGCTAGGCGCTCGGAAGGTTACATTTATTGTATTAAAATTTTAGAACATTTGTGCAAACAATAACAATAGAAGCGTCGCGTTGTAGTAACACGACGCTTCTATTGCTATTGTTTGAAAAATATATCTCACATTATTAAAAATGTTACAATATTTCATACATACATCATATTTTGCTCAATGTAGCTGCAAAGTGTGCAAGTTGGATGAGAGTAACAGTATATTCGTTAGTATTACGATAAGATAATGAAAGGTTCTTCTTCTAGGAATTCATGAGAGAAACCTTACAAGCAGCGTACGAAAAAGTAACAGAGGAAAATTTGGATCATCCTGCCAGATTAAATCGAATCAACGTACTGACCTGGCTCTGCAGATTCGACCATGAACAATGCATAAATAGTCTGCATGAAGAACTGGTAAACTTAGACGGCGGTGCAGATCCGGATATGCAGACATTAGTCTATTGCAGTGGACTTATAAAAGACGAGGACAGTGAATCAAAATGGATGTTCCTATATGAGAGATATAACGGAAATGAAGCAGAATCCTTAGAAAAAGCCAGGATATTAAGTGCCTTAGGTTGCACCGGTTCGGAAACTCAGCTAAATAGGTTTGAACATTGAAATACGGTTAAGAAAGAAGCAACAGGATTTATATTAATTCGCTTTCTTTTTAGATGGCTGGACACAATTTTTGATATTGACGAAGAGCTTACAATTCCTAGTACCTCAAGAAGCACGGCATTTTCCGCTATTATTAGTGGTCATAAATTTGGCTTGGATACCACTTTCAACTATATTCTAGATAATTTCGATAAGATTTCAACGTAAGTAGAAACTATGATAATATAGTCGACTATATTTTGATGAGTATTAAAAAAGCACGGAAATTATCACTAGACATTACAAAGGCGGGTAGAATTGTTGCTCTTTTGCGGCGACTAGACAAACTCGTGTCGTCGTGTTCGTCCAGACACGAGTCTGTCTGGTCGCTGCGATGAAAAGAGTGATGGTTTCACGCTAGCAAAATCAAAACAAGTATTCACTTATATCACGCTTCTCTCAACAAATACCAGTGATTAACTGTTAATAAACACATCGATTCAGATTATTTGTGATGGGCATCAGTGGTCCAAACACTTGAATTTGATGTTCTTTTTACCATCCTCAATGGAATTCCCAATTTCACTCAAGGAGCTTAGTCTCCTTTATAAAGGCCGTTGTCTTACCAGAGGATATTTGAGTACTTCCAAAGGCTCCACTCGATCCTTTCTGAAATGTCTCTTTATGAGCGTCTTTAGTTCCTCACCTGTGCAGATTACATGCAAGCTCGTTTTCTCCTGTAATTTGCATCTTCTACACCAAGGTTCGTGCACTCGAAGTAGGGACTGGTAGCGCGCTGTGCTTGTATTCTCAACGTACCGGGTTTGAATTCCCGGCTCGTCACTCTCCGAATTAAGTTTTTAATAGTTTTCCTTACTCCAAATTTAGCGAATGCTGAGAGTAAACATCTTAGCTGTTGGGGAATGTAAATGCATGAATTATTATTATCATATAGAAACTTCTACATTAAACAATATCTACTTACCAACCTGATCATTATCATGATTTTTTTTCTTGTTGCGGCTTATTAGGTCAAGAGGAAACTTGGCATCTCCATTTCGTATTAGTACCTTAATGTGGAGTTAGTTTTTGGTCTACCCCATTTACATGTTCTTTATCTAACCAAAACAAGATCTCCCTTGTAGCACAATCTCTTGTTTCGGCGTCCAAATCAATGTCTTGCGCCAGTCTATTGAGGGACTGTTTACAATAATTTACGTTTCGAGACAGTAAATAGGACTCATAAATTCTTCAATAACGGCCTGATCATTTCTTATCGTGTTTATTTACCTCTTCCTGCAGCCTCCCTTTGTAATAACTCGAGTTCTATACAATAAAGTGTCACTGCTTGATGGAATAAAACCGTTTGTTTCGCTAAAACACAAGCAAAAGTTGCATAAAACATCAGAAAATCAGAGTAGTTCTATAAAAATAAAGTAACACGTTTAAATCCGAGCCGCCTGCAGACTACGATCTCTAACCATCGCGTCATCCATTGTGGATATCTCGTTTTTAAAGATTACCCACTCCACGTGAAACACGAGATGATGCTCTTTCGCGCATATAAAGTAAAAATAACTAAATAGTTACTATGCTTCTCTTAGCAATATTCGTTTTATTTCAGATCAAGTTTCACCGGTACAGCTTTGCAATCGCTTGCCGCTAGATTAACCACTGCCGAACAATTGGAACGGGTAATATAAGACATAACTTTGCACTGTGTATTAAACTAATAATTGTTGTATTTATCAAGCTGCAAGATCTATTTGATTCCTTGACCAGTGAACTACAAACAACATTCAACTCATCATTCGTAACTGCGTTAAACACAATTCAGAATAATGTTGACATCTCAGAAAAATATGTGGGTGACATCCAATTATGGTTGGATGAACACAGTAATGCATTTGTATTTGGAATTAGCCTTCCTTTATTGCTGGCCACGCTGCTGATGCATCTGCTTAGATAATAGCAAATACTTAATATTAGAACTGGTAATAGACTGGTATCTTAGTAAATGAAGAATAGGTGCGGTAATGTAATTATGGAGGACAAAAGCACCAACCGTATTATTCTTAAGATTATAAAATTGGAGAATTTAATAATAAAGACAATTTACTTAACTTTTTGTATTATTTTGTAGAAGTATACAGTAACTTTCGAAAAGCATTTATTAGCTGTAGTACAGGATTTTGTAATTTTATAATGTGAAGGTATACTAAAAATAGGGGCGGTGGATCCATAAGGGCGCAAGGCCTCGCGTTCTTCCTAACATATTTTTTAAAAATACAACGGGCTTCATACACAACATTGCCCAAATTTACATTAGGAAAATACAGTTTAAATATCCCGCGGTTTCTTACTTATTCGGCCACCTGCTGGCATCATAAAACGGTCGACTAGAAGCGCATGCGTGCCATCCTTGTTGAAATCAAATTGGTTTTTCAATCTCTGCGATGTTAATAACACCATCATCTACCAAAATTCTTCATTTTCAATCAATGGTGGCGCGTAAAAGTGATATTATTGTATGGTACCTCCCTGTCCCTCCTGGTCGCGCCCATAGTTACAAGAACTTTGTCCCTTTCAGGGCTAATAACGAAGAAATACATAAGTAAGTCACACAATTCCAAAACAGTCTACCGCAGGGTTACATAATGATATTAAAGAATAATTTATATTAATTCCAAGTTAGCCCTCGCTTTTATGCTCTTTCGGGTTGCTTTTAGTAACTTTTAGTACGTATGCATTAGTACCAATCGAAATTTTGTTCAGAAACAAACAACTTACGAACATAACCTAGAAGTAGCAGTTTAAATATTCTTGTTAATCATATAGAATTTCCATATATAGTTTTATGTAAGTTTATTTCACTCTGTGAATAATGTTACTTATTGTTAATACGATTCCTATTTTCAAGAGATGTAACTATTATATTGGATAAAAATCATATAACATGCAAATAAATTCCAATGATTTCAGAAATCAATGGTGGGTGCAACAAAACAAATATAACGCTTCAAATAATACTATCGCATTGAATTTATCAATATTTTTGATAAGATTATTTGATTGTATGTAAGATTATACTTAAGCTATATTCAAAAGAATCTGGAGTTGGTAGAGAACCTTCAAAATAGTTGATACATTTTCAGTTACTATATTCCAGCAATAATGGTTTTCGTTGAACTAATCATATTAGTAGTGATCTTATTATGTTTCATTTATTTCCGCATTAAACGATCTCAAACGTATTGGGCGGAAAAAAATTTGCCACATCTTCCACCTACCTCCTTTTGGGGTAACATGGAAAACCCTTTTACTGCTAAGTACGGTATGAAATACGATATAAAGAATGGATACGATGAACTGAAGAGACTGGGATGGAAACATGGTGGAATATATCTCTTTACACGGCCTATTTATTTGATAGTTGATCCGGAGATAATTAAGAATGTTTTATCCAAAGATTTTCAATATTTTAACGGAAGAGGTGTGCCACATGATGAAAAAAAGGACCCTTTAACGGGACATTTATTCCACTTGGAAGGGGAAAAATGGAAAAATATGCGTGCAAAATTAACACCAACTTTTACGTCTGGTAAAATGAAGTTGATGTTCGATACATTAGTAAACTGTGGAATTCCCATGTTAGAAAGAATTAAACAGTTATGTGAAGAGCTAAAACCGCTAGATATCAAGGACATTCTAAGTTGCTATACAACTGACGTTATAGGGTCGTGCGCCTTTGGATTAGAATGTAATAGTTTTGTGGATCCTAATGCCGAATTTAGAAAATATGGACGAAAGGTATTCCAACCAAGCATTAGGGGCGTGATAATGCAATTTTTAGCGTTCGCATCCCCTCAAATTTTGAAAAAACTTATTAAAGGCATGCCTCAAGATATAGACGACTTCTTTATAGGTGCTGTCAAGAACGTCGTCGATTATAGAACAGCGAATAATGTCAAGAGAAACGATTTTATTCAAATCCTATTGGAAATGCAGGAAAAGTTATTAGCAGAAGGACAGGAACCTTTAACTATAAAACAGATAGCTGCCCAATCATTTGTATTCTTCGCGGCTGGGTTTGAAACATCTTCGACAACCATGACATTTTGCCTGCACGAACTAGCATTCAATCAGCAAATACAGCGGAAACTCAGAAGTGAAATAAGGGAGACAATGGAGAAAAACAATGGTAAATTAACTTATGACGGGGTTATGGGAATGAAATACATGAACCAAGTTGTCAATGGTAAGAATTTTATATATTCATTTAATTTTACGAAGGAGCCATGCTGTTCAGTTTTCGATAATCGAATTTGCGATGGATCAAATAAAAACATTCTTTATTACAATAATTAAGTTTGGATATTCCTTAAGTATGGTAAATTATGTTATTTGTAACGTTAAACGTATCAGATTTAAATATAAAATAAAATATTTTAACAACTTTTGCAATTATTAAAAGTCGTTAGTAAGACTAAAGCAAATTAAATGTTTTTAATTAATTAATTAAATGATTAACTCTATCCCATATATGGTTACTGGAATTGGAGTGAGCATTTTACGTCACAGATACATTTTTGTCTAATTTATCATTTAAGTTATCTCACGATCTCCCCTACTCCAAAGAGTTTCTATTTAAAAACGTTATATGTAAATGGTCTTTAAAAACTACTTCTTCAAATTATTGATGCTACTTTAATAAAAGAAAAATATTAGTTAAAATATTCATCTTTCTTTTTTATTAATTGTATTATATAGATGACAGGAGGTCAAAATTTGGATTTTATACACAGTATCTTCCAAAAATATTTTATTACTTAGAGGGGGTGATCGATAAAGTAAGTAACGAACTTACTTTGTGCTTTAAAAAAGGACATTGTATTTTCATGTGATCTCATGTCTATTTTTAGTAAATCTGGAGATTAAATTTAGATATATTTGCTCCCTTCAAAAATTCGAAGTACTAATACATTTTAGCGTAAATGTTTTAGTACTTCAGATTGCATACTTGAAAATTATATTTAGAACGCCCTCGAGATATGCCAAAGTCAAAGGGCAGATTCATGATCTGAATCAAAATTAAAAACTAGAATAGGGGTTCCCTTAAAAAAAAAAAAAAAAAAAAAAAAAAACTAACACACACCACCTAATAGTACGAACGCTGGAAAATGTTTCAAAATAAAATAAACCTAAGAAAGGGAAACTTTTTATTTTCTTTACCAAACACCTACAAACCCAATGCAAATAAAACACTGGAAAATTTCGAATTTAAGGTCAAAAATAAAAATATCGAACTAAAAAGAAAACACCCGTGAGGTAACACTTGCTTCAAAAAGTTGTTCGAAAGTAAGCACGTGAAGGGAATACTTATGAATTCACTGATAATCGAAATATTTAATTTATCTCCGGTTGTTTCCATCTTATAATTTCAATTGTATGATTGTTAATTGAAAATTCGTTTAATACTCGGTATTTACTACTTAATGTTCTCTTTAATCTTACTCTTACAGAAACGTTACGAAAATATCCCCCGGGGCCTCTACTATTCCGCAAGAGCAATGCAAAATATACCTTCTCGGATACCAACACAACCTTGGAGCCGGACACTACAGTTTTCATTAGCACGTTGGGTCTTCATATGGACGAAGAATATTTCCCGGATCCGGAAAAATTTATCCCTGAAAGATTTACGGATGAAAATATACATCAACATCCGCAATACGCATTTCTGCCGTTCGGTGAAGGACCAAGAATTTGTATCGGCGCCAGATTTGCATTAATGCAAGTCAAGACTGGCCTCTCTATGATTTTGAATAGATATAAAATTTTACCGGGCCCAGGAGAAACGTATAAAATCCAATTCGATCCCAAAGTTTTGATGTTGGCTAAGAAAGGGAATCTGATGTTAATCGCTGAAGAACTAGAAGAAAAGGATCACACGTTGATGTAGTTGTGATGATGAAATATGTTTTGAAATTGTAACCATAATTGTTGTTCTTTAACATTTTACATTTATGCTTCTTATTCTATAATTTGAAAAAGTGTATGTATCATGATTATCGTCTATTGATAAAAAAGGGCAGTTTCGGAAAGCTTAACGCAACATGAAACTATTCCATAATTAAATGTGTGAATACTAAATTTAAATCAAAATTATTTCAATGCTGTTTATCTGTATACAAGAAACGCCATTAAAAGTAACATATTCTCATTGGAAAGGTTTGAAGTTGATAACTTTATTAAATAGTTAAAGTTTACTAAAACTAAAATATTTGCCACAAACACTGTTTTATTGTGCACTTCTATTCAAGAATAATAAAATGCGTATATGTACATACGTAAATAAATGTGTATTTATTTCAATTTACAATAGTCCACAACTGAACTCTAATTCACTTAGTTTAATTATGTATTGTATTATCATTACGTTAATCATTATCTGGTCAATGCGAATATGCAACCCATCCAACAAGTGTTTGATTTCTGTGCTTCTAAAACAACACTGTAGCCATCCTAATTTTTATTAACTCCTTTGAAGCGCATCCTTAACTAAACTCGAATAATAGTACCGATCGTTAAATGTAACGATAAATACGTTCTGGGCCAAGTTTTATAACAACGACTGACTTTTTTTCATTCAATGATGCCGTAGCTGGTTTATGTTTTGTATCTCTATTGCAACGACTAAATGTGTACTTTTTCCGATGGTTATAAAGCTGAAGAGTAAAACAATCTACCTTACATCTCCATTTCAGGCCTGCGCTAATAGAGACATACGTTGATCTTTCGTCTTTGCCTAGCGGAAAGTGTACTTTATCAAATTTGAGTTCAATTAAAATCGACTCACCTTGAAAATATCGAGTAATAAACATGTCACATGTCAACTTTACTAAAAAATAGTATTTCTAGCTTAAATTCTTCTTTTTAAGTATTTCTGCATTTTACGTTGTTCTTTCCAATCCTCTTTTTTCATCCAAACTAATTATATGTCCGAGCCATCCCAGTTTTGCTTTTAATTCTTTCTTGGTCATTTTACTTCTGATTTTATCTAATCTTGCTACTCCCACCATCTTTTTTAGAATCTTTTATGCCCGTTTATTTTTTGATCATATTTAATAGAATGTATTTACTTACTAGTATCAATGTATTATGGTCAGTTTATGTTTTGTCTTCCCCTTGCAATAACTAAATATCGATACCATCTTCCGCGTGGCAAGGCCAAGTACTTAGGTTTAGCAAATGGAATCACAGAATCGCGCTTATTGGAAATACCCATCATAAACTGAAATGGCAGTAACGAAATCTACCTGCGAATCCTACAATAATCCAAGAGCAGGGCTACGAGTAGCAGAAAGTATCTCAGAGGAAGACAATACATAAAGATGTCACTGTATATATTTTATTGCGTATTCAATATTAAGAAGTAACACGCCATTAAGGAGCTCTAAATTATTACATGCAAATGTTTTTTGAAATAATAGTTTAGTTGAATAAAACATAAAATTTGTGTTGTTTTCCTTTTTCTTTTTTTTTTGGCACTGCAATTTCAACAAACAGCGACGATATTTTTCATTATCATATCAAACATGTTACATAAAATATCTGAATAGTCTTGGCAATAATCACAACACACGGCGTTATAGAATATCTTTAAAAGTGTGCAGCTAGCAATTTATGATTAACGCTCAATGCATCGAATTTATAATTCTACGATAAGAACCATTGTTAAGTGTGTTATGTTTGACGTACTCTCTACCTTTGTGAAATTTCGACATACTGTGGTATTCGTAATAGGTGCTGTTACGATACCATACAGATTTTTTTAATATCAACTGGAGGAGCAGCCAATGAAAAGAATGTAAGAAATCTTTCGGAGTTCGTGGTAAGATTCCGTAAAGTACAGTCGGAAAGTTAATATTCCGTATAAACGATTAAATAAGTGCAAGCTGCATAGTTTTCACGATTCAAATGAACTAATTCCATCTTCCATACGTGAATTTTAAATTATGTTGAGTGTAATTACAAAACCCATAGTTTAAATGTTTAACGGTGGACGTAGGTAAGGATATAATATGTATTTTAATGTAGTCGGTAAAACAACATAGAAAGAAGTTAGGAAGTTTGCATTTACATATGTATGAACGGTACAATGAAAGAACTTAGGATGTCACATTTTTTTTGAATACTCCAGAAAGCATCAGAAATCGTTAAAACAAGAATCGCAGAGTATAGGGATTAGTAAAAGTAATTTACAAAACGAACTATCCCGCCATTACAAGGTTATACGCATTTTCGAATTATTACATAAAAGGGAGAATGTTTGATATGGGGTTATTTATATGAAAATCGTGGGTCTTTGTTTTATGATGATAAAGTTAGACCATTTCCAGAGAAACTTTGGGAAACCTCCAAGACGAATCTAGTATTAATATAGTTAAAGATGTTAACGATGTGTGGGGCACCGCATCCAGCGATGCAACTTTATCGCCGTTGACAAGAATGAAACTGCAGAACGTTCTCATGAGTTCTAATTAAGCCTGCAGAAGCGAATACACTTTTCGTGCGCTTCACGAAATTAGCAGCGACTAGACAGATTCGTGTTTTGTCGACTCTCGGCGAGCCAGTAGGCAATACGAACCCTTTCTTATGAGGCGAATAGACACGAATCTGTCTAGTCTCTAATTTAATGAAGCGCAACTCGTTTCTATAGACTTAGCTCTAATTCATTCCAATGAACGATGATAGATACCTCATAGTTTCTTCACTCTGTCTCTACAATATTTGTTAGTTTAGATAAGAATAGAATAGAAGATGTATAGAAGACGATGCATATAAGTCTGGTGTCAATTCCTCTTACAAACAATTTTGCAGAACATTATGACGTTTTAGTTTCGTGCATTCTGTACAAATTACAATCAAATGTTTCCCTCATTGACAAGTCAAAACGTAATGTTGCTTCCTCTATAGTGCCGAATGAAAAACAAATAGATAAAAGCTTTCGTCGCTTTAGTTAAATTCAATTGAAATATACAAACGTTTTCTGTAGTTATGAAATGATCGGTATGATTTTATGTAAATGTTAGAAAGTACGTCAGAAACTATTATCTCTATCTATTATAAACTAGTATCTTTTTTATAAATAAGTATTTAATTACACTATCAATTATACTTGGTATGTTTCAGAGCGAAACGTGGATTTCACCTAATTTGTAATGGCCAACTTAAAGGTACAGTCAACCCTAAATACTACACAAAATACTTTCTAATTATCATAAAATAAATTTTAGCAATTTGATAGTAGCATTACTTTAATATTGATCGTATTGGTGCTGCAAGCGTATACCGCCGCACATTGCGAAGACGAAAACCACTCTCAAGTAGAATGCCAATTCAGACTACCGAGATATATTAAGCCTATAAACTATCAGCTCACGTTTGAACCTCACATTTTATCGGATGAAGACACCCCAACGTTTGAAGGAAGGATGAATTTAACTTTTGAAGCGTTAAACGATACGAACAGAATTGTTCTACACGCCAAATCGCTTAAAATACAAACCACAAGCATTAGTCTAATGAATTCCTCAGGTGGAAAAATAGAGATTATGGACGCTAAATACGAGTATGGGACAGACTTTTTCATCATCGATTTGAAGAACCGACTAAAGGTTGCTGACGTGTATCGCTTGAGAATGGACCAGTTTGATGGAAATTTAAGCACGAATAAAACTGGATTTTACATAGCTACGTACAACGAGAATATTACAATAAAAAGGTAAGCAATATACAGTTTTGATACTGTTAATAATCTTAATCGATGCGCGTGTAATGCAATAAAATCTAGATCAATAAAACGAACAAGCTGGATTGTCAAATTGTACTGTTATGAATTGATTAGTTACCTCGTTTATACTAGGGAAATACCAAATAATTAAACAATAAAATTTTTAATAGAAGCTAGCTATAAACAATATTAATTTCATTTAATTAATTTTATTATTGCACAGGAACGAGCAAGCAAGGTTACATTGTAAAAAAATCTGCATGTACTTATAAAGCAATATATTGACTGTTGTAAAACATAAAATTTAATGCACATATCAATTTTCTGAAAAACTATGCCAATTTAAGTAAGCCATCGCTTTTCATTCTAGGTTTATATAATTTGTTGTTCGTTCTCTCTACTCATCAAAATTCTGTTCCTTTTTATGCAAATACCATCACAAGCATCTAATTCCGGCGACAAAGTTACGTTTTCTATCAATTTCAGGTTTTCTAATTTACACGTTATGTTTTATGCTGCTACGCTGTAGCATCTGATGTGGTCGTTGGATCGCTCTTTAAGCCTGACTAATACATGCTTTATTACAATCACTACATACGATGATTTCTTTGAATTCCAGACCTGATCTTGTCCTCTAATAACTTTACTAATACCTATCGATATACTGTGGGAGGGAAGTTTCACAAATTTATTATCGCATGTTCCTGCCAGGATTTGCAAGAGAAACCATTGTGAATAGCCAAATTTCTCATAAAGTTAAGGGATTAAGGAGCTAATCGTGTCCATTTCGTGTTGTCCGCGCTGACTTGAATCTTTCTATAGATGTCTATGTCAAGTTTTTTGTTACATCTATTTACTAAGCTATTCAGTAACGGGCATTGATTGCTCACTTCTTCTGCCACGGAAAATGTAATAATTTCGAATCTGAAATTGAGTATCAAAAAGCGCTTCTACAGATATTGATCACATTCTAAAGAAAGTCCAACACAAGCATTATGTAAGAAATTCTACCACTTTAATTTGGGCAAAAATTCCCGATAAGTTTATAAGGCTTAAGATATAAACGTATGTATGTTTCAGTTGACAACATGACATGACAACATGAAGGAAAGGTGAGATATTCATAAAATTGCGTGTAGTGGCTGTGATAAAGCTTATATCGGTCAAACAAGACACCAGATTCAACGAACAGATTAAGTGGTATAGAGAGCAGTATAGATAATGTTCAAAAGTTCACTCACTCGTCTATTGCTTGCACTTACAATTTGTCTATTGCTTGTACTTACAATAAAGAAGCGAAAACCTTTATATGCTTAAACTGGGATTCATCGCTAACAATTGAGCATCTTGATCAACAAATTTACTTCACCATACGACAATGAAATGATCAAGCAAGATGTTTAAATATAACTTTGTTACTTCGCCAGTGCAGAAATCGTATTCTGGTAATAAAACGAACCCTCATTAAAAGATTAAGAAGGCGCGCAGTTCGAGCACGTCGATTTAATTAATTCGACTTTGATTAGACCGTACGGCTAGAAACTGTTTTTAATTTCAGGAAATTGGTTGCAACCCAATTCGAAAGTAAGTACGCAAGAGAAGTATTTCCTTCATTGGATGAACCTGAATGGAAAGCCACGTTCTCAATTTCCTTGATCAGACCCGCCGACTTCATTTCTATTTCAAACGAAGTTCTTTCGCACTCAAGGTTAGTTAAAACGAACCTTCCTTCCGATGTATTCTTAGCATTACTAGTCATAGATTAGCAAGGTTGTTTTATTATTATAGTTAGGCAACGTTAGCATTCTATTGCGTCATTTCACGTTTCACAATTCTTACTCCCAAAGCTCACTTTATACTTTAGGAACATGGTCAAAATAAAAAGAAACTTTTTTCTAAGCGAATCTTCAACTATTGCTTGCATGGTACTTACGTCATAAAAAAAGCTGTTTAATGAAAAAGGAAACGAAGCATTACAGCTTCTAATGAACTTGATAATAATATATAATAATCAAGGAAACATTAACTAGTCAGTTATATAATGATTTAGGACTATTGCGCAATTACTTATATTACATGCTTACAGGGACCTAGGTAATAGACGTGTAGAAGACATATACAAGGAAACGGTAGTCATGTCAACATATCTCGTGGCATTTGTAATATGCCAATATCATCACGTTCGCAGCGGAAAGTTCAGGATATTCGCTAGACCGGAAGTAATTCGGGCTGGAATGGCTGACTATAGTTTAACGCAAAGCATTAAATCAATGAAAGTACTCGAGGAATACATCGGCATACCTTACGCGATGGAAAAAGTAGATCAAATCGCGATCCCCAACAAATTCTCCCACGCTGAAGCAATGGAAAATTGGGGTTTAATAATGTATAAGTATGAACACATGTCGAAAGCAAAGTACGTGAAGAAATAATCGTTTTATCGTTTAGGGAGAGAACGCTTCTGTGCGAGAAACACGTGACTCCAACGATATCTTCGCAATTTACTGCCATAGTCATAGCACACGAACTTTCCCATCAATGGTTTGGGAATCTAGTAACGTTTGCTTGGTGGCAATACGCGTGGCTGAGCGAAGGTATTGCAAACTACTTTGGAAACCTCGCTGCATCCAAGGTAAGTAGTATATGTTTTACAAGACAATAGAAGCTTTATCATACTAAGTGATTTAGGTGAATCCGGAATGGCGTTTAATGGATCAGTTCATAAATGTCGTGCATAAGAGCTTAGTAGAAGACACCAACGCTTCGGCGATCGCATTGAATTATAACATAAAAACAATTGAAAGGATTCCCAAATTAGCGTACTCCAAAGGTAAGGGAAACATTTAAAAATGAGCTTGCCATTACTTGTTTCCAAATATGGATGGCAACGATTACAATTAACGAGGAAAGTGATTAGGAACATTAATTTGTTGCTAGAGCTCCAATATAGTGCCGATGCTTCAATTTTGGGAGTATTTTGGTGTCCTTTGGATCCTTTGCCGATGTTGCCGAAGAGTAACATTGTAGTGGATCCCAAAAACGAATCAAAAGTTTATAAGATATCATAAATCTTGAGGGACATTTGAACTAGAAGTAATTAAAAACGTTAACAACCATTCTAATAATCGTTCTTTCTTTATACAGGAGGTTCACTTCTTAGAATGTTTCATAACATTTTAACGGAAGAGGTATTCCGAAGAGGTATTTACTTATACTTGGAAGATAGGTAGTTCTTACCATCGAATTTACTTCGATTCAATTTAACGCATTTATTTCCCTAAATATCTTAGGAAATTTAATACATCGGTACCCGATGATCTTTATAGAAGCTTGCAATGGGCAGTTGACGAAAAGAACAAAAGCGCTCTGTTAAACGGTCGCTCAGTAGCTTCAGTTTATTCTTCGTGGATCGACCAACCAGGTTTTCCACTAGTTACCATTGTAAGGGATTATAAAACTGGGAGTATCACATTAAAACAGGTAACAAATTCATTTTGTTTACTGGAAGTTACATTGAGATAATTAATAAGGATGATAGACTCTCAATTGAAGTAGTATCTTTCAGTTTTTGCAGTGTTTGTTTCACTAATGATCTTGGTGTTTCAGTAAACATACCGTTAGCTTCTTCAAAAGCTTTCCGAAAATTGGTGTAACGGTGCTAGTTGCAAACTAAATAACTGTAACGATATGACTTATTTTTAGAACGCTTATTTTTAATCATTAACAAAGGCTCTTTCTTTGTTACAGAAACGGTTTCTACCACACAGATTTCATTTAGAAATAGCGGCTAGAGTTTGGCCGGTTCCGATTAATTTTATGTTCAGTTCAAGAGATGATTTTAATTTTTCTAACACCACAGCTAAGTATTGGTTCAATAAGACGGAAGAGATTCTAATAGAGGATTTCCCTAAGGACGGATTTGTTATCGTCAATAATCAACAGACAGGTATTTCGTTTTTCCCACTTTTTTCCCAATTTTTTGGTAAAGGATACACGTGTGTATCTTGTCTTTACAGGGTTCTATCGTGTTAATTACGATGTTGAGAATTGGCATCGCATAATAGCCTTCTTGGAGACGGGATTTCACGAGAAAATCCACGTCCTTAATAGGGCACAGTTAATCGATGATGCTTTCAATTTAGCAAAAGCAGCTGTATTGGATTATAGAATCGCTTTTAAGTTAAGCAGCTATATGATTAACGAGACGGACTACGTTGTCTTAAGTACTTTCATTAAACATATGAACGTTTTAAAGCCAATACTAACGCCGATGAAAGAATATCCGCTTCTACAGGTAAGACTCACGATACGCAATAATTTTTCCCGAAACATTCATTACAATTAAACGTAGACATAAATACACCGCTTAAAAATGCACCACCGCCAAGTTGTCGGAGTATTAAGTTTAAATAAATATGCATTTCTGCGGATCAACCTAAATGATTGTTTATCATCAGTCTAGGTTGTTTTCCGGCATTTACAAGAGCCAGATGTTTTCCACATGTTTCCTATTATAATCCAATAGTTATAACGTAAATGTACGAAAATTACTAAAAATCATATCTCGCAGTCGACAACGTGAACTGTACGAACAATTAAACACCTTCTGGCCGGATTATTGAGCCTCATGAAAGCGGAGCAGTCGATTGCAGGTCAAAGTGACCCTTTGAAGAGATTGTCTTTTGAAACGCTTGGTTGTGCAACACCCGCCCCACGCCCATGTATATACATTGAAATTCGTACCACATCGAATAAACTTAGAAATCGAACGAATTTTTGAAAACATTGTATCCAAACGCAACTTTTTTAAATGCAACCAATTTTTCTTTATCTTATCGAGCTACCTTTACCAAGAAAAGGATCTATTTGTTACACGTATGAACTGGATACTTTTCAATATAATCTTTTTCCAAAAAGTACTCAGCAATGAGAATGCAGCTTATGTGATTTTTTTAGTGCGCTTATAGATATTCAAGCTAATAATGATTCCTGACGATTAGAAAATAATCCAGCCTTGATATTAGCGAGTTTAAATTATACGAACGGAAATTATTTATAGAGAATGCAATAATGTTATCGAGAGCATGAGATGCGGTATCCACAAAAAAAAAAATTAATCACCAAATACGTTTAAACGAATAAAGCAGAATATGAAAAATTTTGGATCGATCAAGGCAAAAATTCAAAGACAATTTTTGTGAATTTAATTCAACGTGATCTGAGGAGTGCGAATTATTTTTAGACAACATTAACTGGACGAAGGCGGTCAAATCCACAAAAAATGCTTTGCTTAACCGGCACAATTCTCGTCACTAGAACAACTCGAATACCTACGTACTTAGAACACAATGTCGGACTGATGCCTAATGAGAACTTAGAAAACTACAAACGCTACATTTCCATTGCCGGATACTCTTCTCCTTTTAACGAAACTAAGTTATAATGCAACTTATCCTAAATATGTTGAAAAGTATCAACATTTTAAATACGTAATGAATATAACTTCTTTTTTTTTGTTAGCTATTTCTGGTATAACCGAAAGTGTTAATATATTTTAGTTCAATAGCACTACCATGTTTTCAGAATTTTCCAACATATACCGGTCTATGCTGTTCCTCGTAAAACATTTACCTTTGTATGTACGATTTAGACGTAAATGTGGGCGTTTAATAACATAATATTACACAATTATTTTTTTATATACTTGCGACTTCCTCTTTATCCGACTCTTTATCCGACTTGAGTCGCATAGGAAGAATACAAAAAAGAACCAGATTTGCCTTCCATAATAGAAAGTATAATAGATTGAGATAGGTCCTATGCTCGCACCTACCTAATATAATCGGAGCGCAATAGGCGATATTCATTCATTACTCGAATATGTGTTATATTACGACGCCTAACTGTTAGCTGGTTATAGTTAACGTTTTATAGTCTTGATATGTTATCTACCAAAAAGGTAATACGTTAAAACTATAGCGCCAACCGACGAACCACTACATATTCGAGTAATGAACGAGTTTACAGATAGATGCGACCACAGCACCGACACTCAATATAATATGAATATGCATTTATATTCTAGAACTACGTTTTTCGCATATTAAACACTACTAGAAACCAGCTGGAGTTTAACGTTAAAGAAACTGACACTCATGTAGATAAGCTAAATCGCGTGAACGTGATGACCACGTTGTGCAAATGGGGTTGCACCTCTTGTAGGAAGGAGGCTTTGATGCTTTTTAGAGAATGGAAACTAAGGTCGTTCGATGTAGAAGTGATATCGCCAGACGTACAACTTTATGCGTTTTGCGGAGCTGCTGCCTCCGGAAATATAACAGAATGGATAGCTTTATTCTATAAATGTTCAGAAGAACCAAACGAAGACGTTCGTCAACGATTGTGTCAAGCTCTTGCGTGTAGTGAGGAGAAAAGCTTGCTGGATCGGTAAGAATAATTCTCAAATCAGTACTGAGTGGAATTTATTACGGCTACTAAAAGGTCACCTAAAATGTGGGCTTCTCTACCAATTATTTAAGCATGTTCTATTAATTCTCCTAATGTTTATGTAATTAACTGCCACATTATACTGTATTGGTTATGGCAAATTAAGCTTCTGTTGCATCTAAATCAAATAGAACATTATCATATCAACATTAATTTTTATTTCTTCGTAAATTTAAGGTAGCTCATATATTGGAAATATGTATATTAAGAAGATTAAAAAAATATATAGATTTCTGCTAACCTTTGCTTTTTAAGCTTGATGGATGATGCATCTAATCCTGGAAGTACGCTACCTACGGATGAAAAGGAGCAAGCGTTCCAAAACATTGCCAAAGCTAGCTTAATTGGACTAAATGCGACAATGGAGTATTTGAAGAATAATTTCGAATCTCTTAAGAACAGGTACGAGCTCTCGGATTTACTTTAGATAAATGTCATATAAGAGTATTCTAGTACTTTGGATTTGGAGGCAATAATCGATGCCATCTCTAAACAACTACACACTTTTGAGCAACTAAATCGGGTAAATACATTTCGCTGTGTTAGCTAGGCATAAACAGTGAAAAGCTAAGATTATAAAGCTTGACTTGTTTCATGATGATTTAACATTTGACGAAATCTTTTTGCAGTTTATTACATTGGCCTTGCTAACCGAAGTACGCCCTTTCTCTAAAGCAGTAAGAAGAGCAAAAAGACGAATTTTTGAAAACTTCAGATGGACATTCAGAATTATAAAAGCTTTACAATTTCTTCAACAGCAGTCGTTAGGTTAGCAGATTTCTTTCTGTTTTGTTGTAAAGTGGATACATACATGGATAGTTATAATGGTGTCGCATCAGGAGGATTTAATCTAAAATATATCACAAATGTAGTGACGATACAGTTATAAATAAAGTTTTACTGATTTCGATGTTTTTTTTTTTTTTTCAGCACCAATAAACATTTCTATGGATCTGTTCATGAGTTGAAAGTAAACAATATAAAAATGAAAGATGCACGTCTATGTTTTCTTTGCGAATAAAACGAATGAAAAGAAAGTTAGTGTTCGCCTTATTGCACGATGTTTTGAAACACCTTTGTCGTTTCCCGTTGATTTTACAAACGGGAAATGTTAACTGTTCCGAATATCAGGATGATTCGTTCTGTCACAATAAAGTGCAAAGGATAACTGATAATTTTCAGGATTCTTTATTCTTAAAATAGCTTAATGCAGCAAGATCCCTATACACAATAGCCATGCTTTCATACACTTTCTGTAAACGCTCGTTTTGCTGATTATACGGAAAAAATGTCGATTATTTGGAATGTCGCGATAATTCGCTTATTTAGAATATGTACCTATTTGAAAACAGTATGACTCAGTGGCTGCGATAGATTACCTATTATTATCCTTTAATCTTTACTTTATGTAACGTACACACGCATACAGTAGACATGCATATATCTACGTAGGCACCAACGATAAAAAATAATTTCAGATAAATTCATTAGCGCTATCTCTAGTTAAAAAATATCTCGTGGAACGTTCTCATCTTGGTCGATTTGGACGACCAAAAAAAATCGATAGTCATATTTTTGGTGTTGATAAAGAAATATTGCATGAAACAGGTGAGCAGTGATTATATACTTTTATCATTAAATTAATACGATAATATTTATCTTCGGAAAAATAAATTGGAGCGTTTAAAGATAATTTCCATGTGCGCAAAATTGTTAATGTTAATGTTAATCTCTTAAACAGATTCATAATAAGGAAATTAATTCTTACAATCAATATGATAATACAATTCGCGACGCCCATCAGAATTCTGAGTATTAACAAGATCGTAACTTTAAGCTCATCCTTATGCACCAATTATTGTTACTCTGTGTAGATAGAACAAGACTTAGTCCAGTAGTTTCTTCACTTCTAAAATTGATCTTCCAACGTAACATGGAGAAAAGCAAACATCATTTGTCAGAACTAGACGAATGCAATTTTTCTGACTTTTCGTCAGTTGGTTATACTATTCAGGGTTACCAAAAACTAATTTTTTGTCTGGAGTTAAAAAAATACTAGCCTTTACAAAAATATCAAAAAGATTTTCCAGCATACGAAAAGAATTATTACGCCTAATATTATAGGTATATCTGTGACTTGTGTAACTGTTTTATTATTCAGCGGTTGAAATAAACAAAGCACTCAAACTAAAGGAAATCAGAAACGCCGAACCTAAAGGATATTAGCTGCGCCTATACTTCAATTATTAAATTTATCACAAAAACAATATCTTAAACTGCTTTTCCTAATAATTTTGAGAATGCTTGGAAATTGGTCTTAACGTTTTTCCAAGAGTCAATCAAAGTGTTTTTCAACAAACAAGTTTTGGTTATGTGTGTAATAGTAGGCAATAAATTTGGACACGATTAAGATAACGTTCTGATCGAGGTCAGACAAGTGTCAATTGATTTTAGCCCGTAATAGATCAATATCATCATCACATACCAAAGATTCCATTTATGTTAAATAAATGAATTCAAAATTTGTTGTTTTTGATGATAGAATAAATATTACGTAACGAGCAATTGTTATACGAACAGCGGATGTGTAATGATAACATTTTTAATATAAATTTAGTTATATATTTGTGAACTTTTCTGATGATATGAGAAATAAATGTTTTCATATTTGGTATTTATGCATATGTATTGTGCACATAAAATCTATTTTCTTCTCAATTTCCATTTGTCGATCACCATCTTGCCTATTCTAGATTAATTCTCGGGATAAGTCCCATCTTTTCAAGTAATTTGTATTTTATGTGAACCACTAATTCAGCTAGCTTTCAGCAACTACGGCAAACTGTAACTTCCCTCTGGTACTATTAATTAATTATGGATAATGAATTATGCTAGAAAACTAAAGTTTGAACACTACAGCAAGATCAATGAACAACCGCAAAAATCTTGTTTCTAGCAGCAATATGTTCGATTTTTTGAAACTAATAATTTAATTATTCCAGTTTTTAATTTAAGCAGTGCTTCAAAGCCGTTGCAACCGTACACCCTGCACGAGCGACAGTGGAAATTCCACTGTCAAGCCAAGCGTTTTTCAACTGTTTAACCCTTCGTTCTAACGATTTACACCAGGTGAAAGGTCGCCGATCGCCTAACTTCTTTCTTTAAAATCTTTTAAAGTCAAGAGTGTATGCAACCAAATGTAGTGCAAAATGCTATAAAATGAGCCCAAACGCGCGTCAACTCTAGTGTTGACCAGTTAGGCGATATTGCCTTTACGATTTAATGAAAATACATTTAAATGCCTAAATAAACATAATCAAATAATCAATAATCTTACAGGTGCTTTTTGTCAATATGTTATCGTAGTTAGAGATCAGTTTAACATTGTTAAATCAGAGGAGAAAAATCTCTCTAATCCTTATAGACAGACTCCGAAAGGGTTACCCTGTTCGTAAAATACAAACGTATAAAAAATGCTGTCGACTATAACGTGTATTTTGCACTTACCAATCAAAAGAGGATATTTTCATGTATTGTATTCTTTTTTTTTGCTATATACACGTACACTTATAAAAGGGTAAAAAACGCAAAAGGTATTGACTTAATACAGTTTTAGTGGTGCATATAAACAACGCAACTGGCGTGTTGATCCAATACGTAACATTATGTTCACATTTGGTGTTGCGTCAACATTGTCTTATGCTAGGGCAACAACTATATTTAGAGCCACTCTAATGTTCAAATAGCTAAAGCTCGCGACTTTCCGTGCGTCTCACAAAGTTAGAATAGGCTAGGCTTGTCGACTCTCAACGAAACCAGCAGGCAACGCCAACCCATTCCCATAAAATTAATAATAAATTAGTGTTCGATCAAAGCACAATGGTGTTGCTTCAGTACAAGACGCGAACACAAAAAGTAGCACTAAATCAAATACAATTAATTGTTCATTTAAACGAATTTTGAGTTAAGTCTAGGCAAAAACAGTAACACAAAGGGTAACAATGGGATAAATGACAATATATTTATTTTTGCTTGGAACAAACAGAGTTCTTTTTTCCGTTTTCAACTAAATCAACTAAAACATTTTATATCATAATAAATTTCTGCTACCCAAATAATCACATACCACTCTATTAGCGTTGTTATTTATAGCGACTATGGGTATCTTCATAAATAGAAATTTCGCTTTTTTATCGTAATCTTATCAGAAATTATGTGTTTATATATCTTATTAAGTTATATGCATTAGATTAGAATTAAACGTTATGTCCCTTGGCTCATGACTCTAATTAGATTCAAACAGTTGTGTTTGTCTGTTACTCCAGGTAATAAGTAACTTAGATAAACCTTGATTCATCACTAGAGAGAACAAAGGCAGGTGGAATTATTAACTTTTTTGTAGCAACTAAACAGGCTCATTTAGTTTTTTTTTTTTTTCTTACGAGACGAATAGACACGAGTCTGTCTAGTCGCTGTAATTTTATCTGCCTTTGTCCTCTCTATCATCTCATCACTTAAATTAACGTTTTTGAAAATCTCTTGAATAGATTTCGTGATGACACCAACGTATTTCAAAACAATGGCCAATATCTTATCACTTTTTTAATAACTATTGAAATTTTATTTATATAAGTGGCCTACAAATCCTACATTTAAATCTCCTGCATGACATTGCAAGGTAAAAAGTTGCTGAAATCATTTCATCGCATCGATACGTAATAGAAGCGAACCCATTTAACCAAGTTTCAATCTCTAAGCCTTATTTCCTTTTCAGATCATGGCGAGCATTATGCATCTAGCTACCTTGATCTTCATCGGTCTAACTTTAAACATCGCATCAGCACAATTTCCTTCAAGATACAGACTGCCAAATTTGGCAAGGCCGAGCAATTATAGAGTGGAAATAGACACCGATCTCACAAATTTCACTTTCTCCGGAGAAGTACTCATCAATGTGGTTACAACGCAATCTACAAATAATGTTGTTCTGCATTCGAAAGAATTGAACATCACGAGTACGCAGGTTATTACATTAAATGGTAGTAATATATATCATAATCAAACGTTTGAGGAGGATACGGATTTTCTAAGAATATATTTCACCCTTACTGTACCAATAAACACGCCTTTGACACTAGCCTTACAGTTCAACGGAAATTTGGGCAGTGGCAATGTTGGTTACTACAGAGCATCTTATGTGAACGAAGCAAATGAAGTCAGGTAAGTGATTCGTATTATACTTGGGCAATAAAATTGAGCCTTAACGCTCTTTCTATCACCTTGAGGCGGATTCAGGTCATAAAGTAACAATGTGACACCGACTAGTTACAAGTTATTAAGTAAGAAATTTTAGATTATTCACAAAATTATAGTTCACCTCATCTATTCGGTGTTATTTACTAATATTTCGTTGTCTACTTTTTAAAATTGTATAAGAATGTTACAAATAAAGTGGTTATTGTGATTTTTAACAACCATTGGTGATGTCTAACGGATATTTTAAACGCCTTCATACGCTAGAACGATGATACAAATTTTCTTCAAATGAACATTTCTGGATGCATTCTACGATACGTCGAAACATGTTCCATATCAAATAGCGTTTACAGGATGACAATCGGAATAAAATGAATAGAGCTCTACGACGAAATATTTTCCCCGTCTATTGTAGGATGCATCCAACCAATGCAGCAGGTAATTTCACGTTCTATTCCTTGCTATTATCTCACTGCGACATTGCCACCGATCTGTCTTTCTCTGCCCCTCAAATTCATTATTTTTGATTATGTCGATAATCATCTAATGTACTATTCTCCAGCTTTCCTCACATCTTAACCTGTTCCTCATCATGGTCTCCGAACATAGTCAAAAATTATGTGCTGGGCAAGCACACATATTGACTGGTGTCATTTCAATCAAATTTCCTGAGATATGACTAACAGACGTCGTATCCTTTAACCATTTGTACAGATTTGTATTCACACATCGATTTTAGGAATTATCCTTAGTAGTCTAATATATGCCAGTTCTGCACCGCCAATTTTTGAACCACCATATCTAGCTTTATTATCCTCTTTTTGAGGTCAAAACTACTTCTAGAGCTTAACAATTCAACAATCTATAAACGATACAAAAATCTACCAATACCAAGGATAGAATCGGTTAGGTGTTTTCACAGTCAAATTTGTAAAAGAAACTGTACAATTTAGGTAAAACTTAAATTCTGTAGCTTCTGAAAGTTCTTCCAAACCTGTAAATATTAACCAGCGTTCACCAGTTTCAAACGACTTCCATACAATTGTAAATACGAATAATGCAATTTCTTTTCACAGTCACATGGCTATTACTCACTTAGAAGCTACCAATGCAAGACGTGCGTTTCCGTGCTTTGACCAACCGGACTATAAAGCAACTTTCCAATTCGTTTTAAGAAGACCCACTCGGTACATAACCGCTTCCAATGCGCGATTATTGCAAACATTGTAAGTATTTTTACATAATTTTGATCCGTCTTATTGTAATTACATTCGTCTCGGATAACCGCCTAAAAGTTCTTGTTTGTTCTAAAACGGTTCATAAATGACTTGTAATGAAACTAGAAAGAATGTTCAATAGTGCTTTATTTGATCGAAACTTTTCGAATAAAAATTAAAAAGGACAGAGTAAAAAATATAGACTTTCATCATTCTTTGTGGACGACTTTTTCGATCAGTTTCCTAATATACTCCAAATATAGATTTTTCCATTATTCTCTTCGTTCTAAGTAATATGAAGCGTATTCGATGGAAGAGACTGCAGTATACAATCACCTGCTTTGCTTTCTTGGCCAATAAATCCTTATTATCTATTACGTTGTTATAATAGAATATTATTCCAGAATAGTGAACGATACAGCGACTGACATCTATGACGCCACACCAGTAATGTCCACATATATATTAGCGTTCATGGTGTCGGACTATGCGGCTTTTTCCATATGGCGTAATGGCGTCACTTACACAACTTACGGACGATTTGAACTTCTCGCAAGAGGAGATGGCACTTACTCTCTTCTCGTTGGACCAGAGGCTATTCGGGTGATGAACGATTTTACAACTATACCTTATGCGCTCAACAAAATGGATCAGGTTCCTGTACCGAACGAATATTACAAGATAGGTGCGATGGAAAACTGGGGAATGGTTACATATAGGTAAACAACAGCAACTTTATATGTTTTCCAAGTTACTCTTAACTTATTTCCATCTTACAGAGAAAAGTATCTGATGTACAATTCCGAGAGAACAACCGCCTCTGAGAAACAGTTCATCGCAACAATTATAAGTCACGAATTTGCCCATCAATGGTTCGGAAATCTGGTGACACCAAATTGGTGGAACTATATCTGGTTGAATGAAGGGTTTGCCACCTATTTTGAGATGTTCATTACGAATCAGGTCAGGATCTATAAGCTAACTGTTAAATAGGGGCTGGTAGTAGGGCTTTCAGTGATCTAGATCTTCTTTTGAAATATTTATTCCGATTTCCATTAAATTTTTTTTTAATCACAATTATCCACATCACATCACATCAGAGCAACCAAATTATTGAACGCACAAACTTTGTTATAAATGCCAGCAATATTAGATAATTAACCAAATAACTGTAACAGATCGAACCGACATGGCAACTTATGGATCAGTTCGTAACCAGCATAGTTCAACCTGCCATGGACGACGACGCACTTGAAAGTTCAAGAGCGATGACAAGAGGAGCCGAAAGTCCCGCAGAAATCGAGGAACAATACGACACAATCGTCTACGAAAAAGGTTTGTTCATCCACACCATCTTCTCTCAATACAATCATGTGTCATGGTTTTTATTAACGTCGATTCATAAACTTAATTTTTGCAATTTATACAATAGATTCGGTTAAAAATTATGGCAACATAATTAAAACATTCTTTGCGCAGCTGCCGTATTCAGTAATTATCGGTAAAATTAATTTTTCTTAAGAGGAAGTACTGGGACAACTACACAGTAAGAACAAAACATTCAAAACAAGACATTGGTATTCGTATCAATCTAACTGGGCCTCCTCTAAATACCCTAACGAGATAATAATTTCTAACTGTTGCCTTATATATGTATTTTTTATTTTGTCTCTCTTAGTTGCTCCTCTTATTCTTCCAAGATATTTCATTTCCAAAACATGTATCCTCCTCTTTTGTTTACTTGTCATGGATCATGACCCATGATCCACAGCATGGGCCAGTGCATTGTTTCCAGCCCTTCATTTTCGTATCATTTGTTATTTTTTTTTTAAGAAAACAATATTTCACGTCGTTCCTCTCATATTTTCAGCGGGTTCTGTCATTCGGATGGTAATAAGCTTCTTAGGAGATCAAGCATTTAGGAACGGACTTCAACTTTACCTCAGCACCTGGTGATATTATACATATTACTATTGATTTCTCTTGTATAAACCATACATATTTCAGGAGATTTTCAAATGTAGTTCCACAGAACCTTTACAGTAGTTGGCAAACGGTCAGCCCTCCAACTTTAAATATAACCAACATCATGACTCCGTGGGAGACGCAAGCCGGATATCCCGTAGTTACTGTAACACGAACTGGAAACACCGCTACCTTAAATCAGGTATTTGGAAAAAAAAGTTTTATCGGCGTGTGCAACTATATGATAAATCTCTAATAGTTTATATAAAGTAACTTTAAAGATTTTCGCTTAAAGTCATTAAGTTTTTCGTGATGCTTATCTGTTTACTTAAGTAAAAAAAAATTGTTCTTCATTTACTTCTATTTTCCAAGCTACAGCCTAAAACAAACTGAAGAGCTCTCATTAATTCCTGCTCGAGTTGATGTTAATCCCGAAGAGCAATTGATTATACATAACAAAGTAGCCAGAGCCAATCAGATGCTATGAAATCAGTAAAAAAAATGAGCAAGTCTAATGTTTACTACAGTTTTTTTTTTTTTATATAATTCAGGAACGGTTCTTAATAAATGGAGCAGGGAGCACCAGTCCATCTTTATGGCCTATACCGTTAACGTGGCTTACGATAACTGGTTCTACTAACGCAGTAACATGGTTTAGTTCACGTAATAGCACGATCACTCTAAACGTGAATCTTGGACAGTGGGTTATATTCAACACCAATCAAATGGGTAATGGCATAATTCCAATTCTAAACCTATTATGTTAGCTTGAATGATTGGAATTATTATTCGAATAATCACTTCATATTTACCTCATCGAATATTAGAACTACCCGATCCTCGGAAAGACGTGAATTGGAGAAATTTGAAGAATTAATACGTTTACAGCGTAGCGAGATTAGCTCATCTGAAACAATTTGACATGTTCGTCACTGTGGGTTATACCTAAAGCCAATACTAACTTGCTTATTTTAAATAAAACAATTTGCATGTTGCATTCTTTATACCTTCAGATGTTCCAGCTTTCTGCAATTGCAGAATTACACCTACTGTGTAAATAGTAAGAAGCTCATATTTTTTATTTCATGCTTCTATATTCACAGGGCGACCGATAAGTACGTAGTTAACCAAGCACCAACCGTATTTTTTAAATTGAACTCTGAACGATTTAAATTTCGTTGGGTAGGGAAACTAGCAGAGATTTTCATTGAAAATTTAACACGTAGCCATCATCTTTACTGAGATAGTGAGAATGTTTATGGTTTTTTGATCGTTTCTCGGAGTTTTCTTAAGTTCGCGGGACAGAAATTTTGTATCGTTAAATCAAATCCGGTGACCGGTTTCTAGCTTGTGTTTGGCCAATGCGGAATCGAATATCCGTAGCCATCTAGTTCAACGTTATACGTGTGTTGACCGATCACTTTTCGCGACGTATGTATATACTAATACAAGAACTAAGGCCGTTAGAAATCTTTAGTTTCTTACCGTTCACGCAATAATTGTATCTTTACAATTGAGACAGACATTTAAAATGTCGTTGTACTTTGCTCACATTAAAAACGTACATTTTCCTTATTCTTTTATACTTCTAATGCATTTTTTTTGTTTCGGTGTACGACTTATGCAAATTATATTTTTATTACATGAAAGCACATGAAGATATAGAAGGCCCGTTTACGAGAAACTATTACTGTTCATCTAGGCAGCTTTTCCCGATGCATCAAATAACTTCAATAAGTTTCTCCAATTCACATTTATTTAACAGCTGAATATGTAAAAAATATTTGAGGTGGCGTTTACATAAACATGCAACGAATTATTACCAAACTAACAAAAATCTTTAATTCTGTTGAATTCAAAAACATACGATTTATTATAACGCGATCCTTTCAGGATTCTATCGTGTTAACTATGACAGTAACAATTGGCAACTAATACGTAACTATCTATGGACGGGCAACTTCTCTGCAATCCCGCCAATCAACAGAGCCCAGCTGCTTGATGATGCATTCAACTTGGCCAGATCCAGACGCTTGAATCAAACGATTGCATTGGAAATAGGTTCATACATTGCCAACGAAACGGAATATGTGCCAATAGTAACATTTACGAAAGCTTTTGGTCACTTGGATCGTTTATTCACCGGTAGGGAGCAACACCATTTCATTAGGGTAAATCTCTTCCATATTTTTGTACAAAAATCATAAATATACTTAACCTCACCGATTTCAGAACTATGGCCTTCAAGCCTTACAACCCTATTTCAACAGATCCGGATTTATTGAGCAAACAGATACTCATCTAACAAAGTTAACGAAGGTCCAGGTACTAACGTGGCTTTGCAGATTGGAACACTTACAATGTAGAACTACTAGCCAACAAATATTTAACGATTGGATAAATTCTTCGACACTTATCCAACCGGATTCCCAAAGCTTCGTCTTTTGCAATGGTCTCCGGAACGCAACCCAGGAAACCTGGAATACGGCATTGCAACGTTACACCGCACTAAGAGAGGATACTCAAAGAACTCGTATAGCTCAAGGACTTGGATGCGCATCCGACGTAACGACACTTGAAAGGTAATAAAGAAATAGTTAAATCGGTGACGAGACGTTTTGAGGATATTAAGAGAGATGATTAGTTATATTTAATAGGCTCTCTAGCAAAACTTAGGAAAACATCTACTTCTGAGATTTCTTACGAATCCAACGTGCTAAAACTAAACTAAAAAAGGAGCCCGATTAGTTAGGATCTCTTTGTGAAGAGACAGAAAGAATTCCGATAAGAGCGTCATTTTGTGTAGATGTTTCATTGATCAAAAATTCTCAGTGGGCATCAATTGTTTGCATCAACTGCGGGAATATCCAGAAACCAATGTTAATAGTGAATATTTCTGCTTAAAAAGCTCTATTACATATATCGACCCAGCACGAATGTCCATTCAATTAAAGATTTTCATCACTAGGCCCATGCACCAACCTTCATATGCATCTTAGAACCATCGATGTAAAGGTTTACATCAGGTCTTAGTCAAGAAATTGCTAGGTGTTACTCCAACAGCAAATGTTAGGATAATGTTATGGACGCAATGTTCACAAGCATTAGAATGTACCTCACAATGGAAGTCCACGGAGAATGTGATGTTCATAACATTACATTTCCAATCGCTGCAAATTTAAAAAAAATATTTTATAATCAAGTAAATGAACTGAAAATGAAATACGTAGCACGATGAATTTTCATAATAAATTTCTGAATATTTTCAATTCTCATCATATCAATAAAAAGCATCCTTCTTTCCAGAATCGAGACCGTCGGATATGTGGTAAGCAAATCAAAGCATGATGATTGTTAAGCATGTTATGCAGATTTAAATAACGATGCATGGCTTACTCAAGCGACAATATCTTAACCAAACTTCGTTTGAATTAGGAATATTTTTTTTAATGCTAAACGGAACATAAAGCATGTTGTACATAGGTGTTCACTTACTTTAATCTTACAAAAACCTACTTCTGATTGCGTAGTAAAGATCGATCTGCATCACTAAAAAAATATTAATGTTAAACCTTATCATTTAAATAATAAGTATTGCCAAACCTAGAATAATGCGGAAACCTAGAATAATATATTTTGCATAAGAACACGTATTAATCGTCGAGATAATTCATTTACTTCCTACGTTATTTCAGACTACTAAACTTACTTACCGACATCAACGGAGTATTTAGCCAATCGGATAAGCTTCCTGTAGTTACATCTGTGTATACTAACAATGGAGTCACTGGAGTTAACCTAGTTCTACGATGGCTTACGCAGAACTTCACTACGATACAGCAAAGGTAAACGAAATCAATCTCTCTCTACAAGCAACTTATCGAATAATTACTTATAATTTTCCATTCAGAGTTGGAAGCGTAGCTTCGATTATCAAAGGCGTCACTAATAGAATTACTACCAACGAACAAGTTGCTCTAGTAAGAATCCAGCGCTTTTAATTTGTAATTTTGTTTTACCATATTTCTTGTTTTTTAGTTTAATCAATTTGTCGACCAAAATAGGAACAGCTTCACGGCGTCTCTTAATTCAACTGTCGCTAGTTCAGCGACTAACATTGATAACAACATGGCATGGGTCAACAGCACTACTGCAGAAATTGAAGATCATTTTAGAGGAGACGCAGCTACTGCGTGCTATCAGATAACTTTGGTATTGCTGGGGATATTCCTGAGTTTCCTGCTGCAATAAGCGATCTACTCTACTTTATTTAGTTTTATAGACGAGTCCTGATTAAATAGGCGTATTTAGGAAGAATGTGTATAAGACGATTGATGTTAAAAACTAGTATTAAAATCGAAATAAATAAATATTTATAAATAAATAATTAACTAAAAGGAAGCTTATATGTATTTATATGTCTTAATAAAATATTTATTAATTTAATATATATAGAATTATATATTCTGAGAAGACTAGAATTTTGACTGAATTAAATCACTCGTGCAAAAATACCAACACAACAGAATATACAATATCTGGAAAGTTAGTATTGCTTTCTCTAGAGCTGTTTGTTTGCAGACTAGTTTAATGAGTTCTCAGCTTATATTGCGGATATATTTCCGTAGAAAATGCCATATTAGATATCGCGTTTAAACAACGTAGAATATCATGACAATAAACAAAAACATTTACCTTGTAAACGTAAAGAATTTCAAGAATGGCTAGATATCGATATGTGTAAGTTGCAAGGTTGTGTTTTGAGTTGTCTACATTGTAAAATCTAAAGTAGGTAAATATTTTAAGTGTGATTAGATAAGAAACCAACAAGCTTGGACGTATCAAATCTAAAATCATCTGAGAAGTCGAGAATATAACCAAATAAGTATAAAGACAACACACTTAAAAGGGAATCTAGACTTCAAATAGCTCTTATTCACATTTTTCGCCGTGTCCCGTAATTTTCGACATTTTAGACGTTGAGAAGATTAAATTGCATTGGAGGTCCGCTTATATACTTCAGTGTTTCCAAATACCTCGTTTCAAGTCCATCATTCATCACAATCAGTGCCGTACTAAAATCATTGACGAGCGTTATTATATTTTTTAATAGATAAAAAAACATTTGGTTGAGAAAGATCAATAGATTTTCATCAAAAGAGCTGAAGAGTATAAAAGAAAAAAAAAAGGAAATACTGAAACTTTTTTTTTTTTTTTTCTTCACTATTATCCCTTACCACAAACACTTCACTTAAACTGTATGATTTTGTTTGGATCATCTTCAGCAGCAGCTTAGCTATCGAAAGTAAAATTAAGAAAGGCAAAAATAGTCTCCTCATTTGAAAATTGTGACTAGTTAAAGGCATAAAATTTTTCTGGTATCTCCATGAATTTAAACTGATGTTCTGGTACCTATCTAACGTTAAACCACCTAAAACATAATAACCACCACACAAATTAAGAGCGGGAAGAAAATGAAAGGAAAATAAATATTTTGTAACGATTTCAACTAACACAGAAGATGATACGTTATTTTTGACAGGTCATACTGCCCTAGTTGTCACCCATATAGCCACATTAACGTTCGTTATATAGCCATATTAACATACAAACAATAAAGAAGTACCATGTAGAATTTTCTCGCGTCTTTGCAAGATAAGGTTTTAAACAGTTTGTTACGAACTCTAATAGTTTATTTTCAACAATATTTTATTTGTTTTTTTTATTATCATTACCTATATTTATACATATTCTTAAACGATGTATTCGTTTTTATCTGTACATAAAATTTAAAAATATTTTTGCGGACCCCTTCGCCGCTCATCTCTCATGCTTCGGTAACGTACGACTACTGATACAGCGTGTACGGCCGGAGCTAGTCATCGGCTAACGCGATGTTTTCGATGTTTGTGACCGAACAAGCTATTACGCTTCTCGCACAATATGTATCTTATGATTTTCTCACTATATTAAGGGGGCTGTTGCAAAGAGCAAGCAAAGCGAAGTCTATGGACGTATATATAAGCACACAAATAAGCATACACGTAAATATTAGCGCGAAAGACGTTAGGAAGACCTAATACGAAAATATGTACATAACGTAGTAAATACTTTTATATTTATATGTACGAATAAAAGGTACATTTGTCCATACGTAGATATTCCAATAACCGTATGCAATGACATACGAATAAAACATCCTTTTGGCTCATGTGGAAGATACAAAGAATAACAAACAGATTTCAAACAAGCACAAAATACAGAAACCACGTATACATTAAAAAACAAGACTCCGTCACATTACACGTTACATATTTAGAGACTGGCTTGAAAAAGAAGACGACGAAGAAGAAGAATTTTATTTTATTATTATACACGAATAAATATATTTTTATGTGTTTTTTTAATGTACGTATCAACTTGAATCTGAGTTTATTTTTTGAAACCTTCCAGCAGTTCACCGGCAATTAGTCCAACAAATCAATCGGACGCAACACAGTTTTTTTTATTTTAATATCTCCCACCATCGCAGTAGACGCTTATCAATGTACACGTTTAGTTATTGGAAGCTTAACAAACGTGTGAATTTAGCTAAAAGTATGATTGACGGTATATGATACGAACATTCAATTTGAGTACAACAAAGTAACGTGCGTAGCTTAAATAAAGTTAATTGCAGACAAGTAAATTTAACGAATTGCAACCATAATGTCTTAGTAATCGCACTTCAAATCATTTTATCGCCAATATACAGATAAGAGACAAAAATTAACTCAAATACTAACAAATAATGGGATTAGCAGGGTTATGACAAATACCAATTTATTTATTGGTACAACCTATGGACAAGCTGATCGATTAGATACGGCAACTTTATAAATAATTCTACAGCTCGCTGTCGTTATCTTATGATCCGACCGAATCAATTAAACGTTTTGGAGAATCTAATATGTTCTCATTCACGTTCACGTTCACGTCCTAGTACGCAAACGATCGAATCATCCTACCAATGTCGAGTATGTATCATATGTATATTCAAAATTATGGCAGCGAAGGAGTAAGGCAAGAGTATTAAATAATTTCGCTGTTATGATATTACATTATTTAAGAATTCCACTATCTAACCTCTGATCATATATGATTATAAATCATAGTAATGATTCCAACAACACCACTAACACATTAGAACCAAAAATTATTCCTTTGTTACCTATCAGATTCATAAATATAGTGTCTTAGTGGAACGAACTGTTATAAACTAATACAAGTTAAAAGAATATTCAACGTATAGCTAAATTCGAGAACTAAGTAGTACAGCTAAGTTTTGAGTAGCATCTGTGAACGCAATGGACAGTATGTTTGCTAGAACCTTGCGTATACAAAAACAAACTCTGACAAGCACCACTGCCCAGAAAAATGGAGGCGAAGACATTCATATCACAGTCAACAAAGGATGCTAAAATAATACTTAATAATAATCTTTCGATATTACGCATCTCAGAAGATTAAATAGTTTAGTTAAATACTGCTAACGGTGGTCGGTTGAAAGGGACTGAAGTCTTATGTTCCTGCTTCCTTCTGATTCCTCTGGCATGATTCACATGCTGAGTTACCGTGATCAACCATTCTCCTGGATCGCATACGTCTTCACACGCTTTTAGAAAGAGAAGCTAGAACAAGGCAGATACTGGCATCTTGCGGTACAACCAGCACAGAACATGGTCGATGCTCAGACACAAATGCTTGACAAGGTCCTTGGTGTCCGTTCACGATCATGCTGTGTGTTACCCGGACGCCACTTCTAGATTAAGACTGACTTCGGTCTTTGTAACAATGGCTCCGAAATTCATAAAAGGAATCGATGCTGGGAGTTACCGTCGCAAACATCTAATTCATTTAAATGAATATGTGGTCTGGGCAGATATATAGCACAGTCTTTCAAGGAGAAATATTTGCTAATAATGATATTCCTTTGCAGATGTACCAGATAGCCAACCTACAATGTTGGCTATCTGACGAAGGGAGAAAGACACGTAACAGGCTAGAGTAACAATCTTGATAGCAGCAGCAAGTTTATTCTAATCTGGACACAAGAGCACATTGACCTTAATAGCAACTGATACCTTTGCTCAAACAAAGGAGCTGATGGGCCCAGAGCTTCTAGTTATTTGGGTCGCTCAGAAAAGACAGACTCGGGCAACTTATAGAACTTGACAGGGAGTCTATCAGGACTCTAATCGCATCCTTATAGGCTATGCTCGATTAAGGAAACACCTACGCAGTTCGATGGGCATTAACGCGTTGATTTACAAGGAGTTTCATGTTATTTACATTTCTTTTTTTTTCGACTTTGTGACTATGTGATGTTGTAAACAGTATGTCCAGTAAAAAAAAAAAAAAAAAGCTGGCATTCTGCATTAACTGATTAAAGAATGTTGATAATCGATATAATCTCTCTTTTACAAAGTAAATAAACACGATTAATTATAGAACTATTCAAGTGCCTACTTCAGTGGATTTCAAGTAATAAGATCCTGTTGCAATGTCCAAGGCAAAGTAAGTAAAAGTGAACGAAAAGCTAAATAGAAACCGATTAGAACGTCCATCATTTATAACCTGAGTTGTATGCGAGTATCTGATACGTACTGGGCGTTTCAACCTTTCCATAATTATTTAATTTCATCCAAACACCTTTTGCATTCTATATTTACGTAAGACTATCGTCGAACTTGGCATTCCTGCATAAATTGCTTAATAATAGTATTGACTGCCCAAACTTTATTTGCTTGATTTCGTTCCGTGTTTCTTTCCGGAACATCCTTAATAATGTTTGAGATATCTCATGGTGGTTGAAGTACATTTTACTCGAAGCTTACTTAATCAATTTCCGTAAATTTATTTAAAACAAAACTTTATCGTTAGCACCCCTCGAGATTATTTTACAACCATGAGTTTTATAATCGCACATGTGTATCTTCAATCTCATTTTTTAGTTATCTCTGTTGCATGGGTTCGTCCCGTTTTTCGTATTACAAACACTTGCTTAGTTTGTCAGCGTAAGCAACAAGCGATCTTTACGATACTATCTGTAATTGGTGCTCATCGTAACGTCAATATTCCATTTGTTTTCAGTTTATCTATCAAAAACGTATATTGAATATTATAATCAAAGGAATCGTATTAATGCTATACATTACAAGTATTACGCAATCTTCGAAAAGCATCAGTAATTTATCGCATAGTTACTGAATATCGTCAAGCGCAGTTACCAACATTGGTTACATTCAGCGGACGCAATGTTGTGAGAGCATCTGCTGGTAACTTGTGCCGTTTTCCCTTATACATCGAATGCTACGCCACGGTACATCGAACAAACGTGTGCTTACTAGAAATTACGGAATGTCAGGTATTCAACGTATGTGTGTTTTCAAGCCTGTTTGCCAAGTTTAATTAATTGATAACGTATATATTTCCATACAAAGGAAAAACAATAAATACGATTTGAAGCCTAGCTTCAACCGTCAAACTTCGAATAAGTTACATTCTGCAACTGTTATATTCTAACTTGTATGTAATTTACAGGAAAAAATATTTTAAAATATTTTTTTATTTTATTTTTTATTAACCTAAAATATTTTGCAGATAAGCTTCCGAATATTGAAACAAAAAAAATCAACAAAATGTTACATTTATAAGTATCCACGTCACACATTTGGAAGTGTTAAGGAATCGGCATTTACTTGGCATTTCAAAGAAATTACGTTTAATTTATATTATTTGTAAAAAAAAAAACAACAATTTTCATTTTTGCACCTAAATACATTTTAAATAAATATGTTAGCGAAACAAGCCATGAGTCTTTCGACGTAGGTTATGCATTCAAACAGGACAACGGTCTTACGGGAAATGGTTAATCAAAACGGGAGAACGTAATAATAGTTATATTGGGTTAGCCGATCAGATAATTTATACATATCGATGTTTTAGATGTTTCGTCGACTCCACAACAAGAATCAAAAACTTCAAGGATCACGCCATCACACGTAATTGTTGTCCTTGATCGTCAATTATTAACCGTTTAATCTCCAGTATACAGTCATCTAATTGAACACTCGATGGAAAAATGTTTAAGTGTGGTCGCATCAAATATTTCAAACCGTATTCATTGCTAGTAAGTGACGAATGTGGTTGATTTTCGTAATTATATTGTTGCTTTATTAAATTTGTATGTAAAGAGTGATCACTGACAAAATCAACTCATCGATCAAACTAAAATATTTTATTTTACTATTCTTATCGATCTTGAATTTGCCATACATTTAATCCTAAACTTTTTGCAATTGCTTTGATGATATACCTATGTACATATATACATGTATGTTCTCACCGTGCGGATTTTTAAAATAATTCTGACACCTAACATTCGCTTATCTAAATCAATACCACTGAATAAGCTTAAATTACTACAAAAGATCGGCACAATTCGTTTTTCTTTCTTTGTCGTAATCGTAGCAGCGAATATCGAAGTCGCACATCAATTCGGTTAACTAATTTATTGATTCGTATCGATTGTTATGCGTCTATCGAAACGATAAGATACCTTCTTACGTTAGCGATTATTAAAAATGCCGTCAACAAATTTCCTGGAATATTACGAAGGACGTCATCCTCTTCGGGATAATGAATCATTATGAACAAGCAAGATCCTCCCTGTACCGTAGAGAATCTGCCTACCAGAAAGTACAGTCATCGATATCTGGAAAAATATGACTAGAGGAACGTGAAAATGTGGTAGATGCGCTTCTCCCCTGTGATGAATCGACATCGTTGATATGACGCTTGAAATTCCACTAAACGCTAATAAATTCAATTTTATTTTTGTGACTGCACCAAAGCAAGAACTCTGAGTATAAAATATATAATGTAAATGAATAAATACCTGCATGTATTAAATACATATTATGTGATCTCTCGAGAACGGAAATAAAATATTTCTAAAAACCCATCTATTTTTATTGCATCAGAGACATACTTTTACCTACACGAAACGAAAAACTTACGTGAATACAACAAAGAAGTACATCAATGTAACAACTTTTTTTTATCACAATTGACCCAACGAACGAGTTTATCATTTTAATAACTGTTTGTTTATTATATCGATGTACACATATACATACTTTTGCATAGAGATTATGTACAATAAATGGATTAATTTATGTAAATAGTACATTTATTAATATATAATGAAGAGCTTTTGCTTATTTTAAATTACAATATAAACTCAAAAATTAAGACTAATTTTTGACTAGGAAAAATAAATGAACTTTATTCACATATTTTGAGAGTATTGAAAACAATACTTCAGTATCTCTTACTGTTATTCCAAAAATATTTGTCTCGCAAAGAAGTTAATTTTTTTTGTTAGTTCAACATAAAATTATTGACAGATCCATCTAAATATATAACCTGTACCGTTTTGTACATCCGTAGCTAAATAGGTGTATATAGAAAGTACATTACATAACGATCCATTGAGTCACTATAATAAAGGGGCATTTATTATATTGATAAAGTGGTATCAATTGGATAAACGTAATTTATTATCGCTATAAATTAATTAATCAATATGATAATTTCTACCGTTGCATTAACAAAACGAAGCTAACAGCCAGGATATTCAATAGGTGAATAGCAAGAACTGCTCAAATTGAGCACAACTGAGTTCCTGCTGATTCGGTTACTTCATTGTTGCAGGAGACCTCGTACGTATCCACGCTCGAAATTCTTATCTTTCGAAGAACTTGCTGTTACACGAACATATTGCTTAGGACTATCAATAGAGATAATTTCCATTCTTCCAACAATAGCGGGTACCATTTTGATGAAACTTACTGAGGATGAAGTTGAGGCACTGGAATAAATTATTAACTTTCGTCTTTATGACAAAATATCAAAGCCTGCATGAGAATTTACTGATTTATTGTTAAGTAAAATAAAGTAGATAAAAAAAAATGAAAGAGATCAGTAGAGTCGAACGATAAGTGTACTTGTTTCCTCAACAAATAAAATATCGGAAATACATACAAGTCACAGTTATATCAATAAACTAAACAATTTACAGGTAATCACAGAACAAAGAGATATCGTTATAAATAAACTAATAATACTAAATTTGTATTAATTACAATCATAGCTACGTTTAATTTATGCAATTTTAATTTGTTTTAATGGAGAATTCTAATATTTAATTTATTTCTTGTATTTTCTTGAATACTTCGAGAGTAATATTTTATAAAATGTATTACCTGCCTTAAAATTGACTCAAATAGTTTTTTTTTATGAGCATTTCTGTTTAGCGTGAAACCATGAAACCTTTAAACAACTTTCAATAACAATAATAATAATTTGTTGATCTTAGAAATCTTAACAAAGGTATAAGATAGGTCACATGACGAGAAATAATAGTTGAAGGAAAGAAAAACTCAAAATATGTTAAACTCAAAAAATCACATTGCTTAAGAAACTTTTTCTTAAGTCTCTCTTAAACTCAATTAAATTAAGATTCTTAATTCTGATAGGTAGGTAATTAAATATGTTTATTCCATTATATAAAAGGGGACCTCGCGAATGTAATCAGACTAGGGGCTAGTTTGCAAAATCACCATACACACAGCTCAACTTCTCGAGCTGTATGTACGATAACCACTGTGAGTAATGAATAAAATTTCATATTCTCTAAGAAAGGTAGCAGCTTCCAATATGTATTCCTAGATCTCGAAAATACTGTGAACAGGATGTTCTTTTATTTAACTTGATATATTTACAAGCGAAAGATTCTACCATTAAAATACGAAACTCATCACTTAAATGCGACCTATTGTACGCAAAACGTTTGGAAAAGATGTTTAGCATGCTTACAGCTTGTAGCAGATATATTAATAATAAATAGCAATGGACCGATAACCGATTATTGAGGAACTCCTCTGTGGAAGCGTTGATGTTGACTCTGTATATTTTTTATTTGGAAACCTTTTCTCTAAATTGTCCAGATAAAGAATTAATAAATCTTCTACTCGCACATTAAGTGACCACGCTATATACATCCGTGCGATTCATAATTTTTCATCTACACGTACATCGATTAAAATCTACTAATTGCATCATTCAAATCTTAATCAGAAAGGGATAAGTTAGGATATCTCCAACCCCTATTGTATCAACCTACTTCACAATATTATAGCGTACCTGCATTAGAAAGGAAAGTATTTTTCGCTGAAAAATAAGTAAAAACGTAGAAGGTATGTAAAACAACTTTTAAAAAATTATACAATATTCATCCCTCAAAATGCTCCGTATTTCTAAAATTCATTTATTTTTGGCAACTGTACATCTAACGTAAGTTTTATTGGGGTGGAATTTGTTATGCATTGCCTATCCATCACCAATTTATAAGATAAGATAAAAGCAATATAAAATACTGTTGGATTACGCCATTGCGTTTATTCCATTAGTGTTCGTGCAGTGCTTGTCGATAACTTTTAATACAGTATCTCCAAACATATTTGATGGTGCAAACAAAATAGGTAAGTAGTTGATTACTGCGTTATTGAAAGAGTTTCCACAGATATAGTGTCCGAAATGGTTAACAATCAATTATAATAAAAAGGCAACAATCAATTATAATAAAAAAAATATCGATTATAATAATCAAAGCCTTACTAAACTCCCAAAAACAGTTTTCCAACCCACGGCATAAAATAATCCGATAATCTCTAATTGGTGCAAGCCAATCCTCTTCGATATGCCATGGGCAATTTCACTATGACTCGCTAAATACGCACTGTAGACGTGTGTGCCGAGTTGGATCGTCCAAAAAGGTGGGTCTGTTTAGCTTTGCGCTGAGCTGGGCTGTACACTTCCATTCTGTGCCGAGTTAGATATTACCCAATTTTATAATAAATAATTAAAAGAACTGGAATAATAAATGAATTTAGTGAATTCGAAAAGTAATAATAAGTGAAAAGTTAATCAGTTAGCGAAGACGATATAAGATAAGACGGAAGTAAGAGATTATTGATTTGATGAAAATCTTTGATTAACTTTTCATTGATTTGGAGAGATTTATTTCAAGGTTTTGATTAAAAAAAAGAACGACGATGCTAGCACATCAAGAACTTTATTAATAAACTTATATCGCAAGCAATCCCAGCAGAAAGGTGGATCAGCGGTTAACTGCACTTCTTAGAAGCACATGAATTTAGAAATAACTGGATAATTGGCTATAATATGGAAATTATGTATTTTTTTCTTTGTATATTGTTTCTTACCGTTTTTGTATTACAGTACAAAATAACAATAATTATTATAACAATTAACAATAAATGGATAACAAAAGAAGTTTAAAGGAGAAAAAGGAGTTATATTGTTCCAAAAGTATAAATAATTCTTTAGTTTTATCCAGTTCCAAATGTAAGTGGATGAGGTTCAACGAAGTTTTATTTAACGGTTTAAAATTTACGCAATTTAAGAATTCTACATAAATAACTTAGGGCAAAAACAAATTTTGAAGAACTGCTTTGTTTATTTCGTATAATTGCACAAATTGTCCGGCTCTAACATTTATTTCACCCTTACTATTTGTTATTGTTACTAGTTATTACGTTTTATTATAGCGTTTACGATACAATTTACTGCCGTTAGTAATAAAGTATTTTGGTTGAAATTGGTATTAAGTTTTACCTGCATATCTTACAATTGTTAAGATATAAAAACTCAGCAATTATGTTGGCATCTAGCTCAAAATCACAAAATATTACATTTTTAAAGTGCATAAGCACTCTATATACATCAGTTGTAATTAATTAGATAATAAATTAAAGTAATGTCATCTTACTTAAACATTGATAATATTTTATCGATGTAGAGTATTTAGCTATTAATTTATTAATTTATTTTTATTTTTATTGTATAAACAATTATTTATATTGTATAAAAAACTGATCAAGAACTAATTGCAAATTCTCGGTACCTCTTGTCAAATACGTAGCACATTATCGGTTCAGTATTGTTTAAGCGTAATGTTAGTATTAGCCGAAGCGACGTGTCCGATGATTTTGATATCATGCAGGCACTTTATAGAAACATACTTTCCTTTTACATAATTTTTAGCGAAAACGTAATATTCTGATAAAATGCCGACAAGCTAATTGAAAATAGAGTGTTTTGTCGAAACCACTCTACTCTCTCGCATTTTAAACTATATATTACATTTTACTTTTTAGTGAAAATATAATGTTTTTTATAAAACTTTGTTCCATTTAATAACACCATAAAATGAAAGCTAACTATTTAACATTTTTTTTTAATTAATTCATTATATATATAGCGTACAACATTAAACTGCCATCACTATCTTTAGTTAAAAGTCATAAAGCATTTATTGGTGTGACCATAATTCAAAATAATCTCGTACACAATAAGCAGTGAGATTTTAAGATTAATGTTTTATTATAAAATTTCTTTAAAGTCACCTTTCCTGCATTTTCGTCAACACAATAAAAGTTAAGTTTAACCTAGTTACGCATCACGTTGAATTTATTGAACCTAATAATAATAATTGAAAACAGATGCCAACATATCTTCCATTTAGCGTTTTTTTTTTTTTATTATTATTTATTTAGTTATGATATTAGCCACAGATCAAAAAATCAGGCTGCAAAAAGAGTGCCACGAACCTACAGAGCAATTGTATCGCCCAAAGTATGCAAAGAAAGCTGAACGAACATAGACCTGGAAATAGATAGTTTCGGATATTTCGCATTTGTATAGCAACGATATCTTCGACGGGAGCGGTTTGAATCAGCCGGTTAAACCTGAGGTACACTAATAGAAAATCGGAAGTAGAAGTACCATGTGTGATTGCACTTACCTATAAAGTTCCATCGATATCATTCTTTTCGTCTGTATACACGATAAGCAAAAAAATATGGAGTAATCGCTTTAGACTACAAACAAGTAAAGCTTGAAATTGATGCTCCAACACCTAATTTCTTCTATTTAGCAGAGATTTTCTTCTTGATATCATTAATAAGGTGTCTGATTTGTTTTGACATCGAAATATCTTAGGCTTATGATATTTTTTTATTATTTCTAAATGCTATGATCTTCAACTCTTACAAATGTTATAGCTGTCTATACAACTTGATTAGTTGTTCTTCCACATTTAGATGAATGAGAAAATAAACTCATGCACACTAAAGCGTCTAGGTACCAATATAAGAAACTTACCCAAATCAATATCCGCGCTACTAGTCGCGGTAATAATTCACAAAAATGTGATAGATAGGTTAGGGGAAGCACAAAGAAAAATCAAACGTAACTAACTTGTACGGGACGAACTAATTTAGATATATAATACTTCATACCATGACGACTCTATTCAACTACGAACTAACGAGCAAAAGTAAAAAAAGACCTAAACAACAAATGTACTTAAGTGCAAACGATACTGATGCAAACACACGCTTCCAGTTATTGCCAGTCCAACTATTGAATTCTAAGAAAAAAAAGATGCTAAACATGCATGTTATGTAATCCGGAAGCCATAAAATAAATGGAAAAAAGCATCGAAGCATCGAAGCATCGAAGAAAAAGGTACACCATATACTTCAAAATAAATGCGCCTTCTTGTCGTAAAAGATTGGATATGTTCACTAGATTGGGCGGTACCAAAAATATAAAGTAATAAAACTAAATAATCACCAATTCTCTAGCTTACAATAATTTCGCTAACAATACAAAATCAAAATATACATCTAAAAGAAAACGTTGACAATAACGAAGTACAGGTATAAAAAATTATAATGTATTTTTCCTTTGTGCATAATTTAAAGGATACGTTATACTTACCATTTCTAACAATCGTATTTTCAAGCCAATAAAAATGAACAATAACAAAAGACGAATTTTGTAGAAATTGTTGCCATAGCTATATTATCGCCTCTGCAAATGGTCCGCAATACTACTACGTAATCTGATAAGAGACTGCAAAACTAAACGTATTACTTCTACTACTTTTCCAGCTTCTATGTTTTAGTTTCTTTTGCATGTTCATTATGACTCGGCACACCTTTAGCCGATGACTTAATTTTTACAAATGTAAATATGTACATCATTTATTTCCTACTGGATAGTTAACTTGATTAACTGATGCCTAATGTGACTTTATTTTGTCACGATTTTTAATTACAAAATATAGTGATAAATAATACTCGAATAATGATAAGCAACATAATTTACAATTACCAATAATTTATGCTACCTATATTTCACCATTGATACAAACAAATACGTATATGTGCATACAAATAAATATCTCAGTAAATATGATGTAAGTGATGGGCGAATACGTGTTTCTCAATTATGATGCTTTGCGCTTCTGTATTGTGTTGAAGATAATGACGTAAGTATTATTTTCTATACATGCTCGATTAATTTCTGCGTTTCTGCGATAAATCTGATCTATTTTCTTGCTTTAAAGTAACTATATTTGTAGTTTGCGTATCATTAGGAATCAAAAAATGTTCCAAAATATCGCCTCATTACGTAAATGTCAAATCTCCAAAAACTTAATTATTCAACCAAATACGAACAAGTATCGTAAGAACAACTTACCTAGCATCCATATAAAGATTCCAGATCCAACGTGTCATTCAAAAATGCAGCTTTTATTTTCTCCGAGATTTTCTTTAAAATGTACACTGTATATTTTCTTTCGGTGTCTAGAAAGATGAAAGTTCGCCTTAAAAAAGAGGAAATTTATTTTTTTTATTAAGAAAGTTTTTTTCCAAATTAGATCATTTTGCTTAGAAAACCTAACCGACGCCCTTGGATTATACTCATATTTTCGTACTTGGGTTGAAGAATAATAAAATATCTTTGTTTTTTTTTTATCCAAAGAAAATGGTCTAATAACCTTGTTTCCTCCAAAATGATTTAAATTTGACAGTAAACCTTCTTCATAAAAAATTAATTAAACGTTCTCTCTTTCAAAAGAGACCCTGGTTTTAGAAGTCATGTCAACACATACAGAAACACTTCCTGAAACATCCAGAAAGAGAAAGAAAAAACAAATCGAAAGTGGGAAAAACGTTATTTCAAAGAAGTTCAAGTTCAAAATTTCTATCCAAGAAAATGAAAAAAATTACGTAATCTCTTAGAAGAAGAAACGCATGTGATATGTGCAACCGTAGAATACCATGAAGAATTTAGTATATTTACATAATTTAATATTTCCACTTTCGGCATTTTTGAGCTATTCATATACTGGTTGGTTAACATTGGTCATCGCAACCAACGATAACCAAACTACATATATTAACACAAGTGGTATATTTTCTAAAACATTAACGACACTGTCATTTATTTCTTGTTGGGCAAAATTTGGTATTCGGCACTGAAAACCCTCTGTATAACTCAAAGACATTTCATACCAAGTCTAGATAGATAGAGTCAGGCGTGTAATTTAATCTCATAAAAAATTGCCTTGCATTTAAGATATTTTGAAGGAATATAGGTGATTGAGGACAAATTTATATATTTTATAACATTTAATATTTCGAGATTTATTAAAAACGAACGAAAGGGGTTCCACTTAAAGATAAGGTGATTGTTGTCTATTCGATATTCAAAAATTTATACAAGAGCCCTTTTGCTATCAATAAAATTGATGTCTTCCACTCTTTAAATGCTTCTTGTTCAAAAAATGTTATTAATAATTAATAGGTATTAAAGTTTTGGTGGCAGCTAAACGATTTATCAAAATAGAAAAAGACCCAGAGTCATTAAAAATAATTATCGATTACGCGATTCCTTGAGAATCAAAAGTGAAATAAGCTTCAAATTGAGGCAAACGTGTTTAATTTGAAAAGGTAAAATTGATCTGTCCAAGCATTTCTTCGAACAGGAATAGTTTCAGATATGCTATAGTTTTACCGCGCAAGCAGTTATGTATCCTGAAATTCAACCGTTCTGCTTCTAAAAACTGAATATAACTTCTTTCGAATTTTAGTTAACTCATTCTATTCCTTTTCTTTCTTTTCCTTCTTGATACAATGAAGCCTCGTTGTATATGAAGATAATAAAATAAAATTTCAAGGTCTCAAATTTCAGTTCGCTCGATATAATTGTTTATTTACTTTGAAGCATGCAATCGTTTCAAGATTATATGAATATATACTTAAACCATTTTAGCAATACATATGTTACAAAACGAACGCTCTTAAAAACAAAACTATTTTAATAAGGTTTTACATAACATTTTCATTAAACACCTTTTCGAAAAACAAACATTGATTATTATCCGCTAATTTACTTTTGCATTGTTTTTACATACGTGCACGTAAATAGGTGTCAATTTAGTGTTATCTTCGCTGTTATGCTTCACCGTCAACAAGGTTATCTCCACGGTCGTAGCTTATTAAGCGCAGATGCTCTCAAAAATAACGACTACAATTTCAAAATTTCTCAAAATAATGGTTAGATTGAAAATGCCACCGAAATTTGAAAGTTTCATATAGAGACGTGTTTATTAATAATCATGAAAAATCGTCGCAATTAAAAATTACGTCAGGCCCCTTGACTATTATTTAATGGAAAACGATATCTGACAAATCTCGCTTACGTGAAGATATATTCCAATGAAGGGTTTTAATTACACATAGATTGATTAGATGGTTATCTTACGACACTCAAAAAGACACGTTATTTCCCGTGCCGTTCTCATAAATCATATTGCATACAGAAACGTCTAATCTTTATTAACTAATGCTAGTTTCAGCTTTAATGATGATTCGTTTCGTATTTTAAATGCCAGCATCATTTGATGTGTTATCGATCCATTTTATTCCTAATCACCTGAAAAAGTTGTCTCTCTTCATTTAAGTTTTATTATTTCGAAGTCTACTCAATCGATATTACTTTTATTGCTATTTTAAAAAGGAATTTTATGTACTTGAATGAACACGCGAGTACAAAAGATCTACTTAGGAAACGAACAGCTTTTTCGCCCAAACTTCCAGCGCTTGCGCAATGCAATAGACACGACGAAACTCCGAAGGCTTTGTCTCAGCAGAAGACAACCGGGAAAGTCTATACTCGAGGAAATTTTGAATATTCAATCGCTACAATACCAACCTTGGGACTCGTTGTTTAGTAATATACGTCTTTTATGCTTTAATCTTTTATGCAATAATGTTTTTCTTAAAGATAGCGTTGTGGTCCTCAAACGATGGATCATAACCCAGAGAGAGCAAGTAAATACACGTTAAACTTAATTCTATTTTTTATTTCTTTTTAACGTTTGTAAACAATTTAACAAAAAAGTAAATTAATGGTTTCAATTGAATAACTCACTAGATGAATACGTCTAACATAATTTTAACTGTTGCCCTTCTATGGATGTTTTATTCATTGAATATTCTATATGTATTTTAAACTTTAAGTTTTCTATTAATCATTGTTTTTAAAAGTTTCGTTTCTTCTAATTTTTTTTCTTTAATCACAGCTAGAAAAAGTTTCTTGAGAAACATACTTTATTATTCATATTTCTTTAATTTTTCAAACTGAGCGTTTAAGATAACGTGTACGTAGGGGATGGAGTCTAATTGTCTGTTCTCTTCGGGTTGCTGAAGCTACCGTTATTTATGCCGAGACACAAATTTAGTACAAAAACAATAGTATTTGATTTCCCCAATCATCTATGGCGTTGTGGCCTGATGTACCATCGGCAAATGTACTACCACAAGTGATGCCTCATGGTTTATGAGAAGCTGAAAACTGAAGAGGACCTGAAGATCTCGACAGTCGAGGAGTTCCTAATGGAGAAGAGCCACCCAGTCGAGCTGGAGGGAAATTTGTAGAGGGTCCTTGGGAGAGATGTGACAGTGAGGATTTTCAATAACACTAAGATAACCTAACATAAGAAAATAATCTCCATCAGACTATCGGTAGGAACATTTTTACTACCACAAAAAAGGGTGTCGACGAAGAAAGGAAGCCCATCGTCGTCGTAAAGAAAAAGCGCTCGGAGTCACGCTCAAATAGAGATACATGTCCGTTAGCTAGTGTTCCTTTAATTAAGAAAAAATAAATACGTGATTTTTGAACGAAATTAACACACGTAATTAATTCTATTCGGTGCATGCATACGTCTATTTTCTTATATTCTTATTCGGTAGTAATCCAAAGCTACGAAGTTGCGTATATTAATTGTATTCTGATATGATGAGTAACTTTATAAATAACGCTACTGCGAACTCTCTGTATTTAGCGATAAATATACAAAAACGGCGTAGTCCACTGGACAATTTATCTCTATTAGCGTGAGCGTTAGCTTATTTTAGTACTTTTATTGCTCGCACTAACATGACAATAACGTTAATATGTTATTGTTATCAAATTTAGCAAATATTTGCCTTCAATACAGAATCGCTACCCGCCACGATTGCATTAACAACGGCAGACAATCAGCGAAATGGAAAAAACATCAAATTTTATCGTTTGCTCGTTTTCTCTTTTTTTTTGGATTTATATACTTAGAGGCTGTTATGAAATGGACGACGACAATTACGTATAATAGAAAATTGTTTAAATAAGCCACAAGTAACTATGCTTAATCCGAAAGTTATGCAATTCAATTGTTAATTACGTATTCACTTTTAATGAATCGGTACTGCTAATCAACAGATTAAAAAAATATTAATGGTAGTTGTATTGTAACGTACTAAATTATTTGTTAATGTTGTAATTATTATGCAAGCGAACACGTGTTCCTTTTTTTCTTTCTAATAATTTCATTGGATGAAACCATAACAACTTGATTATATACTCATGAGTTGCTTGTTGACCATTGCGGAATAATTTACAAATTATTAGAAAACCTTAACTTTCTTAAGAATGCCATATACGATACCTACTAATTTTTACAGAAACAATGGGCCAGTTGAAAACCTTAATTCTATTTCTACTATGGTCGTACATCCAAGCAGATGAAGAAGCTGATTACAGATTACCTCGTCACGTATTACCCGCTCGTTATGATATAGAGCTGACATTGGAGCCGAACTTCTATGATACGAAACAGTTCTTCGGAACTGTTACTATAGAAGTCACAGTAATGGAAGACACTGATATCATAACGTTAAACTCGGCGTACATCAATTATACGACTTCTATCACAGCGACTTCTCAAACTGACTCTGATATTTCCTTTGAAAAGGTTGACCAAGAAGACTTGCAACGAATAGTGTTAACGGCAAACTCAACTTTGTTAGCCAATAACAGCTACACGCTGAAATTTGAAAATTATACTGGAATACTTCACGAGGATATGTACGGCTTTTATCTCAGCTCGTACACCAATGCGGAAGCTCAGCTCGAGTAAGAAGTTTCTTTTAATTTTTTATTACCGATAAGTATCTCCAATGTTGTTCCAATGTTGTAGTTGTTGTTTGCCTGTGGCTGTTAGCTATAGAGTTGTTTCAACTGACATTATGATGAAAAATGTTTTTCAAATGTTGAAAAAACAATCTCCTTCAACTTAGGGTTCGCAAGCGAGTTCTAAAATTTCATCAATCACCACTAGACTTTCTATTTTGTACTTTTTTTTTTATCAAATCGAATGTTTTTGCTTACGAGAATTAGAATTTACGTTCAATTTTTTTTTTCCTCCGTACATTTGGTGACCACCCTCGCCAACATAGGCGAATGAAGTTCAATATTTACACAAAAATAAGTACCCAAGACCTCGTTTGTAACCCGTGTCAACCATTAACAACGTTATGCTTACAGATACATCGCAACTACACAATTTCAACCGACGCACGCTCGCCGGGCTTTTCCATGTTTTGACGAGCCTAATTTTAAAGCAGTCTTCTCGTTATCCATCAATAGGCCAGAAAATTATATCTCCCTAGGAAATACAAACGTAACGACAACTGGGTAAGTAACTCGAATCTAATAGTTATCAGCCTGTTACACCTGTTTCGCAATATCACTGTTCGGGCTTATTTTATACGAGGCGTTAACCGAAATTTAATCCTGATATTCTTCAATTTTATTTGGGTACCACATCAAATTAAACAAGGCTTTAAACTCAAAAGAATGATAGAAAATAGATCCATATACAGGATGAGATGGAAGGAATGAACCAAGCTCCAATACATATGTATTATACAAGTGAAAATAATGTAACAGAACTCATATGTTCTTATCGGGATTTAATGTTTTCAAGTCTTAGAGTAATTACAAATAAATAAAATGCTAAACATGTTATACTTCGTCTACGAGGACCAGTTGCTTTCCTTTTCTTCTATCCTTTTCTTCTATTCTAATTCTAATCATTATTATTGAATTTTACAGGACGAAGGATACGTTCAGCGACACACCCCTAATGTCCACATACTTGGTAGCGTTTATAGTATCCAAATTTCAAGGCTATGGCGCCCAACAGGAAGGATTAGGGCGACGTCAGCAATACGATGTTTGGTGTCGAGAGGAAGCGCTAAGTACTGCTAAATATGCGTTCGAAATTGGTCCCAGTTTGCTAGATGCATTAAATAACTATACTGGTATTAATTACTACGGTATGGAAGGCGTAGAAAAGATGGATCAAGTAGCAATCCCCGATTTCTCCGCTGGAGCTATGGAGAACTGGGGTCTAGTAACGTACAGGTAATGCGGCAAAAAGAACAGTGAGACATGTATCGTACGACTGCTTTGTTACTTTTCAAATCGATATTAAAACGAACCGGTAGCATTAAGACGTTAATCCATATCTTGCAGTACTTTAGAGTACCTTAGAGTACTTTCACTTTCCTCTATGGTTATCTTGTAGCCAAAGCCCTCTTATATAAACACCGCTAGAAATTTCATCGTCCCTCAACATCTAGGTGCAATGTAACTGACTTGGCTGCTTGTTGTTCTGTTAATTTCATCCTTATACATTGCTGCACACATTCATGTGATTCATGTGATAATAGTGAGAACCAGAGTGACGAGCAATATGAAACTGGAAAAAGTTCCTCATTCCATTATATAGAATAGTTGATCTACTTACTTCTATTATTACAACTCGATTTAAATGTCGTTTAATACCTAATAAGCCAATCGGAATATAAAATTGATTAGGCCAACTTATCTTCCATTACATGAATACATTACAACGCTTTCTTAATAGACATCCTCACATTTTTTTTCATTTAACTTAGAGAGACAGCGCTATTATGGGATGAAGAGGAATCAACCAACACTAACCAGCAACGTGTAGCAACCGTAATCGCGCACGAATTTGCTCATATGTGGTGGGGAAATTTAGTAACGCTTGATTGGTGGCAATGGACTTGGTTGAATGAAGGCTTCGCACGCTACTATCAGTACTACATAACTTCATTAGTAAGTACATCAACTTAAGCTTGGTTGCAGTTATGCTCATAAAAATAGCTATACACGCAACTGTATACTTGACGCATGTGCAATCTTTTTGCACAAACATACTTGAACGTCTGTCGGATTTTTACGCAAGCAAAAGATCGCACATCCATGCTTGTCAAGTAGTTGCACTTGCGTTTGTAGCCACCTGAATTTATGAAAGTAGTTAGCCAATATTTTTTGAATTCCGTTTGAAATTATTTAACTCAATATTTGGTGACCTGGTACTCAGTTGTTAATTAACTTACGTACATACGTTTTCAGTGGTGCTTGATTTTATTCTTAAATTATGCTACGATGCTTTTGTTTACTTTATTTCATTTTACAATACATACAGAAAATTATTCCAATTACGTGTATCACTAAATATAAGAAAAAAGAAAAAAATGCGATCGAAAAGCATTATATAGTCTTAGAGATTGGGCATACGTTAGTAAAAATACCAGACGGAAGCCGCGTCGAACAAAAAGAAAGAACTTCATTATTCTAAAAATTGGTGGTATAAATGATACAAGTACTGTCTAATCGAATAATTGTTATGAAAATTTTGCTGATCTTTAACTTACATATTATCTTATGTTAACATCTGCTGACATGATTATTATCACAAATTTGACAAACGATCTTAATGCAAATAGGTAGAAATAAATTGGGAACTAATGGACCAGTTTGTAATAGAACAACAACAGGGGATATTCGCAAGCGATGCCCTTGAGAGTTCTGCTGCATTAAACAAGGAGGCGTTAAAACCAGATGACATCAGCAATAAGTTCATATCAATCTCTTATAACAAAGGAGCTTCTGTTATTCGAATGGCGATCAATTTCTTAGGCGAAAAGAATTTCTTAGACGGCATACAGCAATATCTAAATACTAGGTAGAATTGATTTTTTTAATTTCTTCCAATTTTATTACAGTGCTTAATTACAGTGCTTTCTCCAATACACGGCCAGAACACTTGTATGGAGCTCTGAGTCAATTCGCTCCAGACACACTGCCGGAAAATTTAACTGTCATTATGAATTCTTGGACTGAAAACGCTGGATATCCTGTAGTAACTGTTTCAAGAAACGGGAGCGTTATAACTCTAAAACAAGTAAGTCATTGCAATAAGAATTTATTATTTTAAAGAGAGAATAGTTCATTTCATCTATAGAAATTCTAAGGATATCTTACTATTTTTTGTCAAGTTGATACATAATTAATACGTTATGGAATATTACATGCCCATAGTTGTTCATTCCACGCTTCGCTTTGGCTTCAAATGTAGAAGAATGTGCAACTACTCATTTATTTCTGTCGCATAAATCAGTATACTTAAACTTGTAGTACTTGTTTCCCATATTCACGGATTTGCTACTTATTGCATTCTTTCTACTTTATGGAACGTCTCCAAGGGCTGCCATTGTTAACTCGGTATAAGCCAAATCTGTCCCTCTGATCAGATGATAGATTGGATAAGATGTGATCCATGGCCTGTCCCACCGTGACCTTCCAAAATTTGTTGTTGTTTTCGTATTACTTGCTTTACTCTTTCCATCAGACTTATCTTAAAAATGATCTTCCTGCGTAGGTTTTAGCTTTTAGATATTCCGGATCCGTTTCTGGCAGCCATAGCCCCTTTAGTATGTGACAATACGTACACGTTGTTTTCTAGGCCCACATGTTTTTAAGAACGATATTGTTTTCATTGACTTCCTGCCTCTGCTCGGTCGATAAACAGTAAATTTATAACTTAGAAATTCAAATTATTTGGCTTACTCTTACTGTGATTGTAGCGGTTCGTTGCTATTGGTTTAGAAGACCACTTCTAATCGTAGTCTCCTTACTTTGAAGGTCTCAAATTTCGAGGGATGATCTAGCTGTTTTTTTTCAGGAAAGATTCCTTTTAAATTCAACCGCAACAAGCAATTTCAAATATTATGTTCCGATAACTTACACAACACAGGAAAATCCGAATTTTGAAAATACCACTGTGACTCAATGGTTGCAACCTACTAAAGATTTGGACATTGAGCTTGAAGAAGAAAGCGCAGGATGGGTAATTGTAAATCTTTTGGAAACAGGTAAGCAGGATTTCAAGATATATTCAAATATATATAACCTGAGACAAAGGCAAATTACATTATTCTCACATTTTAGGATACTACAGAGTAAACTATGATGACGAACTTTGGGATGCCCTGAAAGAAGCTCTGCTTTCCAATAACTTCGGTGGCATTCCTCCAATTAATAGAGCCCAAATAGTAGACGACATCTTAAATTTAGCTAGAGCTAATAAAATAGACTACAATAGAGCTTTGGACGTTACAGCCTTCTTGGAAAATGAGGAGTCGTATTATCCATGGTATGCTGCTTTCAATGCTTTTGCTTTCCTAAGAAGACGTATCGGCACCTCAGATATTGGAAACATGTTGCAGGTACGCATAGATACAAATTACCAATTGCTAAAATCTTTATTGATTTATTTTTTATTACTGCTTTTGTTGTAGCAGTGTTGATCTTGTACAAAATTCAAAAATATATCCCTTTGTTATACTGTGCGTCGTACTAAAGGTCACTCTTTTTGAGCTTACCCAATATTACGAAATATACTATTTCAGCTTACCATTCTTCATTTAAATAACTTCACAGTTGCCCTTTGCCGAAAAATATACTTTCTGAAACTCTCCCAAGCTTCCCAATTCAAATAAAATGAGACTTTAAGTAAACTTTACTTTAAAATCGATTATGTATTTTACATGCGTATGTAAAACTAGTCTAAAAGTATTTAATTTGTTAAATTATAAGCGATTTATTCTTTCTTCTTACTATTATATTTAATGATTTCAGACGCACATCCTTACAATGATGGCTAAGTTATACGACAATATAGACTTTAACATACCTGCTCAAACATCCCATGTGAATATACTCAAATTAGCGCTTACTCTCCAATGGGCTTGCGAACTAGAACATGAAAGTTGTATCGGTAACGCGACAGAACGCTTCGGAAAATTCTTTGAAGAAGGAGAAGCGTAAGAATTTATTTTATTACATATATTCTACGTAGATGTACTGATAGGTTATAGATTCAGGGTATCACCTAAAATTGTAAAGGGTAACTTATTTTTTCAAGTAAAGTACTCGTGATGACTACATGAATCACTGAAGCTGTGGATAAATTTAAAATGAAAACTGATATTCTATTTCTTTATAACATTTTAACTTTTTAACACGTTTTCCTACTTTTGTTTCTGTTGTTGTTACTGTTGGTTTAGATATATTTCTTTAAAATAGTGATTCTTTAAAATAGTGATTATTAGGAGAGTATAGACAGAGTAGAAGTCAATTAAGAATTAGAAGAGGCACTGCAGAAGTAGAATTGGCTTTTGCACCAAAAACTACTTGACGTTACAACAGTAAAGAAGTGCCTACACAAATCCTGTTTGCGCGGAAAAATCGCTGACGCCAAGACAAAGCCGAGGGATTAGGCGATGGAGGGATGAAAAAAGTAATCCGAACCAGGGAACCTATTTAACGCTAAACGAAATTTATTATATAGATGCGACCACTTGAATCGAGTATTGTATCTACGATTAAACATGCAGGAAGACCCATAATTGTTTAGTGTTGTTTTGCCGAAACTTCTTTTAGCGATTTACTTGAAATAGAAGCGTAACAAGAACAAGAAACATGCGTTTTCCAGAGATTCAGCGACACCAAATTCATATCCAATTTATGTCTCAATGTGTTGGTATTACTGCATTCTTCTTACACTCACCTCTCATTTCTCCTTTATATATTTATTTTATCTATATATATATACATATATATATATATTTTTTTTTTTTTCTAGAATCAACCCCAACATTAGAACTACAGTTTATTGCTCAGCAGTACGTCAAGAAGAGTCAAGAGAATACTGGGACTTCTTATGGAACAGATATAATAGCACGAAACTTGCTACTGAACAGGCCATAATCTTATCAGCTTTGGGTTGCAGCAAGGATGAGGAAATATTGAAAGAGTATAAACATATACGCATTTCAACCTACGAAACAAATTATTAACTAAGTTTCATCACAGATATCTTGGTCGTTCGATTGACGGCGAATCGGGTATTCGTAAACAAGACGCCGCTTCCGTCTTCACAGCTGTCCTAGCAGGAAATCCCGGAAACGTTGACATCGCGTTTACGTTCTTACAAGAAAACGTAGAAGCATTAGTTAACTAGTAAGCTTATTTAGACGCTTTCGTGAATAACCTCAAACTTAACACGTAATCAACCATTTTTAGTTATGAAGGAATGAGCGCCCTTAATACCGTTATCAACGGAATTGCGGATCGCCTTACGACCAAAGAACAAATTGACTTAGTACGTAATGACGATATTTCATTCTACCATAACCATAACATAAAATTTTACTTTTAAATTATCGTTTATTAAAATATTTTCTCTCTTCAGTTTGCAGAGTTTATTGAAGAAAACAAGGACATTTTGAAGACTGCCGCGGATACAGGAACGACAGCTATAGAAACAGCCAGAGCGAATTTGCAATGGGTTGAATCCAACAGTGAAGAATTGGGCGAATGGTTAGAAGCAATCTACGGTTCAGCAGCTTCGGTTACCTTGAGTTTGACCGTTTTACTAGTCGGGCTTACAGTAACATTGTTCAACAATTAAACTGTTTGATGTGAATAATAGTAAGAGTGATACAGGTAGTAATAGCAAATGATGAAATATTTAAGTTACAGGTATTATTTAGCGGTAAATATAAATAAACGTCAACGTTTTAATAGGGTGTACTAAAAGACCAAATAGCATTTACATCATTATATTTACTGTTTCATAAATAATAGATAAGAAGGAAATATAATTTATTATATGTACATACCATATAGAAAGTAATAGGAATGTAAAAATAAATGTACTTATTTATGTAAAAATGCTGTATTATTTCCATTAATGATCATAAATCAAGGTATATTAAAACTTTGATAACATCAGAGTAATATGTCATAACTGAACACAGTAGAGCCTGCCCATTCCTTATTTTTGATCCCAATTTCTTTTAAACGAAATACTGCAATAGAGCAAATTATAGCAATATTTTTTTTTATATCCACTTTAATGCATAACGAACACAAAAAGAAACAAAAGCAACAAACAAGGCACAAGAAGAAATTGCAAGGTTGAATTTGATAGCGCTAGAAATATTGATCCGCAATAAACGATAGCAAACCAACCGGATTCTTTTTTAGTGGAAAAGTATTCTTAATGCAATTGTCTATTCATACCGCCAGATAAACAATATCGATTCTGTAAAAAAAAAATTGTTGCCAACAAAACATTTTACTATGAAGGAAGTCGGGAAGGTGAGGAATGGGAAGCGGAGTGCTGAATTTTGGATAACTACTGCGTCCATTGTTACGCACAATAATATATTTATTGATAAAATAGTCCCATTTATTGAAGACTAAAATTGTAAGTAGTTATAAATAATGATTAGAATTATAACCTTCTGTTTTGCGCTTAAATCTATAGAAAAATATACAAAAACATATGAGTACCTATTTAAGTAATGATATTATTCATAAATAAAGAGAAATGCTGAAATTCGGCGAAGAATAAAGAAGATAAATAGATACGTTCAGATTTAAAGATGAATTAGATTTTTGATTAGATTTTGATGATTTTGTCGTAGTTATATAAGATCTCCAGAAAATTAGCCCCTGAAAGAAGACAACCACCTCACGATCTTATCGAAATTTCTTTTCTTCCATTCCAAATTGGCCTCTCCTTGCTCAATGAGCTGCTGAATTACGCGTGATGCTGACGACAGATCATCGGACTTGCTTTTCACGAACTGCTTAATCTAAAAGAAGATCCATATGTACAACAGGTTTTAAGAATCTGGTAGTAACTCTTACATCATCGAGTTCTTCTTCTGATGGGTAAGTTGAAATGCATTCCCGAACGATACCGGTAAACAACATCAATGAAGAACCCATGCTAAAAGAATTAGATATTTTGCAAAAACTGCTGGTTGTGGAAATTACATTGACATGAATTGAGGACAGCGTTGGTGAGACTAAACAGCCGGTATATATGTATCTTTTATTTAAAAATTTCTTCTCTAAATTGTTCTGGAATGAAATTATCTTTCGTCTACGTACTAGATGGGCACGCTGTATTTATCGTTCAGTCATGTTTGTTCTCCAAGAAGGATTGATGGGATGAATTTAGAACAAACACTAATGAAAAATGGTCTTAAGTGGAGCTGGAGCAGAGAATGTCTTTTGTAAATTAGATCTATATACAGGCTGTTAAATTTAGAAATCCTATGCCAAATATTTTGGAGAAAAAACATTTTTAAATTTCGTCAAAAGTCTATCATTAGAGGATATGCATATATTTATTTATTTATTACAAATTATTGGATAAGACCCGCTTCTCACACTGAAACCTCTACTTACTACTTTTTAATTTTATTCCAATTTGCTTTTAGAAAACTGTAACTGATGTGTTGTCCAACGATAGTACTGGATACAGCAGAGAAAACTCTGACGGAATCTTGTTTTCGTATTCCTGAACCTTCTGTGATTGCCCATTCTAGATACCTATATAATATCCAAGGTTCTCTTGAACATCCTAACGCTGACATCAACAGCTCCTTCTCTGAACCGACGTCCGTATTAAGATATCGTTGCCATGCGAAATCCCATTCACTTTGAGATCCAGATTTGATAGCGTTGCAGTAAACGATACCTCGCAAATTAGGTGAGATCCTACGAAAAAAAAGGTTTGATAACGATAAATGAAAACAGTTTAAAAAGATTTAGAAGTTTAGAAAGATTTAAGATGTCGCTTACTCCGAAAATATTTTAAATAAAATGAATGAATAGAGAATACTTCGCCAGTTCTCCATATACATACATTTAAACATCCAGTAATGTAGCTTTTGTAAACTTACACGTTTTCTTTGTCAGGATTGATGGTAAATTGCCACTTGTTAAATTGCTTCAACGACTCCTGCACACATTCTAACTTCCCCAGCTGACACGCTCTCCACAACATGTCCATCCTCATATAGATCTTCAAGGTAGCGTCATTTGGAGTTTCGTTAAACGTAACCTCTTTGTATAATCCATCCAACAGATATAACATATAATCCTGGAATAATTCGCATTTGGAATTATCTAATGTATATACATAAATTATTTAAATACAAACAATACAGGCGCAGCAATTGCACACACACGTGTTAATTATTCGATTAAAGTAGATGTTTCTTTTTTTTTAACTGGCCGGTATTTTCCTAACAAGCTATTATTATCAAAAATAAATCAAAGAATGCCTTGAAACAATAACCGAAATAATGTTACTAATGGTAATGGTGACTCAGTAACGAGGAGGATGGAAAGCTCTAACCAGGAGCGCATACAATACATACCTTGAATTTATCAAACTGGCCGCTATGAGAGAATATTGAATACAGAAAATCGAAAGAATTGAAAGCAGCCTTCCACGGGACGTATTCACGTTCATGAACTAGATATCTTGTTACATTCATCGCCATATCGTAATCTAGATATCCAGCACTCGCTAAATTAAGGGCATCGTCGAGAAGTTGAGCTCTATTCTTCGGATCGAAATTCTTGAATCCGCTCCTGCTATTTAGTTCTTTAGTCAATAATTGCCAGTTCTCGATATCATAATTCACCCTGTAGTAACCAGTCTGATTAACATTCACCAGAAACCAAAAACTCGAATCGCGGTTGAAGTCGACTACAAGCTCCTGCTCAGCCTTCATCCAGATTTTGGTCAACGTATTATCGTATTGTCCTTTTAATGTTATCGGCAACCACCACAGAGTGGAATTTTTGTCCTCGGACTTACCGCCTATTAAAAATCGTTCTTGCTTTAAAATTAAGGTTGTCTCATTTCTAATTGCAGTAACGACCGGATAACCGGTTTGTAAAGTCCATGTGTCCATGATTTCTTTAATAGTCATATTGCCGTCGAAAATCCCATCTTCGTATGCTTGTTCGGTTAAAGCTGACCATAAGTCGTCCTGCTCCGCGCTGGAATACTTTCTACGAGACAAAAAGTGAATCATATTTGAAAAATGAAAATTATAACCAATATACGATCTAAATATTATAACGATAATAAAGACATTATTATTCTTATATACATATGTGTATAATAAGGACCTTATAACCGAAATTTTAATAAAAAAAAAAATAAATAATAAAAATAATAAAAATAAATAAAAAAATAATAAAAAATATTCAAGCTGTCGTAATTATGCATGGAACTGCAAAATTGTACCTATTTTGTAATTGGTAGAACATCAAAATTTTCGATTCGTACTTATCGACCACATAGTATATACGGAAAGCCTCTGTGGGTCACTATTTACACAATAGGTATAATTTTAAAATTAACATCTCTTTCTAGACGGAAATATTGCGCTAAGGTTCACCAACAACCGTCACCGCGAGATATCATAGCTGCATATCCGTAACCTCAGAATCTGCACGACGACTACTTACTCTTCGTATCTTTAACGAATAAATTTACTTTAAATTTGAAAATAAATAGAAAAACATGAGATATGTTCCGCTTTCCCCTGAATCGTTGTATAATATACTAATAATGACTAACCGACACACCCACGTCGGTTAGCAAATTATACAATTTAACGATTTTACACATTAGTTAATGTACTTAAACCTACCTTTCTTGTAAATAATTTGTAAGTCCTTTCCGAAAAACATTCGAAGTGAGAAAATGCTCCATCATTCGTATGATTGTTGCACCTAAAATAATATTAACAACATTGAATTACGTAGTATGGTTAAATGGTGTAAAAGTATCGCCAATTTTGGAGGGATGTTTGAGTATTGTTTTGATTCATTCAGAGCGGCTTGCTTATCCTTCCGGCAACACCATACACGGGAAGATAAAATTCTGTACTAGCCTACCATGATTTTTCATGTCGAATAGCTGATAGATATCCCATTAATCGATTCTAGATAAGCCTAGAGACTTATTTTAATTCACTTACCAGATGACGATGAGCAATTTGAAAATATCCTATGAAGTAATACATTAATAATGGCTTGATTATCTGTCGAATTATGGTGAGAATAATCGTTCAGTTCTCGGTGGTCCGCATCATTTAACTTGCCCTGTTCAGGATCTAAGATGCCAGACCGAAGAGACGTATGTATGACTCAGGCGCGATCATGTGAGCGCTGCGAATAGATGTGGATCTGCTTTTAGGTCAACCGATACAGTCTACTCTTTCACATTAGTGAAGTGTAGAGTAACATGGTAAAGAGAAATTGAGTCGGACAACCCTAACATGAGATTCTCCTAAGTGCTAAGGCTAAGAACAATGTCAAGAGACCTAAAGAGAAAAATCGACACCGTCGGAAGGATGAACGTTTTACCGCTGTAGTTCTGTAGTTTATTACGAAGAACTCGGATAAACACGCTAAAATAGGAACTTTCACAAAGAGAAATTTTACATCAAAACTGATTAATGTGCCTTGTAATTTAAGAAAACATTTTTATAGATTTCTCTACGGTTTCGTAGCGCAAATAGGGCTATATTAGGTACTTAAATGCTTAGATCAACCAAGTTACGTCTATTACACTATTTTTCTCTCATTCACCCATATACTTTGTTTTCTTATAACTATAATGAACTTCAGTGCAGACATAAAAATTAACTTGGTTTCTTACCTTTACCATAAGATATCCTATCAAAGATATAATTTATTTCATCCGAATTATTCACGGCAACTGAAATCTGATGTGAGGACTTCAAAGAATCTAAATGGAAAACGTTTTGTAATTCTTGCACCACAAACTGATCTAACGTTTTTAGTTCTGGACAAACCTAAAAGTAAATAGTACCACTATGATTAATTGAAATCACAACAAACTCTACAAAGCAATGTAAAACCATCTACTACTTACTGCATCAGCTCCTAGGTACTCCATATAGCTGGCGAAACCTTCGTTTAGCCACAGATCCGACCACCAGGCGGGAGTGACCAGATTCCCGAACCATTGATGCGCCAACTCGTGAGCTACAACGATCGCGATGCTTTGAAGGTTTGTTTTAGTGGATACTCCTGGCTCGTATAATAAAACTGACTCCCTAAAAAAAAAAAAAACAACACTGAGGACTAAGATATTGAATAATAATATACAAATAATATGTCTTATAATTCCTTTATCTGCAAAAAAGGGAATTAAAGCAAGTTATGTGAAACGGGCGTGTTTCAGCAAATAGAAATTTTTGATTTTAAAAAAGTGGGGGAGAGAGATAGGGTCATTCCCCGAAAGGAATAGTGCTTAAGAGAATGTTAATAATACCATCATACTCGAATCAGATGTTTCAAATATTTTTAAATATTTCTCATAGTTTTGTAGGTATTGACGTAAATTGCTATTGTATTGTATTTGAGGAGTATGACCAACCTGCTTGATGAAAACTATCAATTGCTATAAATCAAAGTATAAACCTAACAGGGGAGACACGAAAACATTTACCTGTACGTTATGAGACCCCAATTCTCCATTGCACCTGATGAGAAGTCGGGCAATGCTACCATATCGATCTTGGGTAAAGGAAACTTAATTTGAAAGTAGTCTTCGTAGTATTTGAGAATTGATGGTCCAATCTTCAAGCTGAAACTTGCTTGTTTCAAAGCGGTTTCCCTGGTCCACACCGAAAAACTACCATTCTCAGCTTTCTTAAGGTCTGACACCACGAATGCTACCAAATAGGTCGACATCGGTACGGACTCTTGATAATGATCCCATACATAATTATGAAAACCTTCGCTAGAACAATTATGTTTAATTCGAATTTGTGTACGTACATAACTATACTTTGGTACAAGATATGTTACCTTCCACCATAGCACCATATGTATGTTAGTTGTTTGCGAACCATACAAAAGGTACAGGGAAGGAACAGGATAATTTGCGAACAATTAGTGGTAAGTTACAGAGAGCCACGAACTTCTAAATTTGTAACTAAAGATGTTCTTTCCCTGTACTCTTAACTACAATAAGGTACTATTGCATTTTAGCTACTGTTTTTATAAAAATTACATCAGTGAAATTAAATTTTCTAATTACTCCACTCTCTGCTTTCATGATCTAGATGATGTTAATTGTTTAAGCAAGTTCGAAATCGCTCTATATACTAGGATGTATTTAACTAATAAAAACTTGTATATTTTACTTATACCCGGTATGGTAGTATCGGTAACAGCTAAATACTATTTCCATAAAAAGTTACAAAATGCAAAAATGGTCTTACATACATAGGTGACGTTCGAACTAGGGGCATATTGGAGATCGTCGACATTGTACTAATTCTCCCTATGTTTATTTGAAATTTTGCCTTTAGTGCAGGTTCATCGAAGCACGGAAACGCTTTTCTTGCATCCGTAGGTTGAAACTGCGTAGCTGCAATCCATCTGCAGATTAAAGAAGGCATGTCATCACTAAATAATTCTTAAGCTTTCTTAGTTTTGAAATTAACTACGGCGCTATTTGTAATACATATACACTTACTAGGTATGTCAGTAATTCCTTTCCGGTTTTTTCATTAAAGGAAACACGTTACTTACAATGAATAGCTAAAATTTATTTATTCAAAGTATCGGCTATTTGATTTTATATAATTTATAACTCTCAGGCAATTTATAAATCTCGTCCCAAAAGAACAGTTTCTCCTTTGAGCTAAAGCATTCATCAAGCCATTTTTTAACTTCTTTGAAATTGGCAAAGTGCTGTTCTGCAAGCCTTGCCCCATCGATGCAATTGCTTTTCCAATTGCCTGTCAATCAATTCACGTGGCACCCATCTTCCTATCTTTTGGATATTTCCCTTAGCTTGTAATCGTTCACAAATTGCTACTCGACTCACATTCAACTTTTCTGACAATTGTTTTTGAGTTTGTGTTGGGTCTTCATGCAATAATTCCTGCAATTCCGCATCTTCAAACGTTTTCGGCTTACCTGGACGTTCTTTGTCTTGGACGTTGAAATCACCATCGAAACCACGTTTCACATGCTTTTATAGTTGGAGCATGCTCACCGTAAGTCTCCGACAAACGACGACTTTCAGCGACTTTTTTCTTTTGATGAAACGGAAAAGAAATGCGTGCCGCATTTCTTTTCTCCGCGCCGCGAAACTCAACATTATCAAAAAAATTATAAATTCATATAACGCTGTTATTTTGGCGGAACGTAACTTGTATATTTTTGAGGTTAATATCACTATAATAAAATGACATATATATTAAATCATAACATTTCAAATTTATGGCTAGTGACATCTGTTACAAAAAATTGGAAAGGAATTGCCGACACACCTGGTATTTATTTGATCTTAAAATACTAAAGTAATGTCCCAAATATTGCTTTAAGTTAAGAAGTAATTTTTTTTTAACGGAACACTCGGTACATTATTATATTATTGAATTTTTGGTAAAATTCTAAAAAAAATCTTGAAATTGTTGTTATTATTGTTGAAAAAGTGACAGCACAGAAATCACAGCGTAACTTATTTCTAATCTTGTTCCAAACAACATCGATGCTGTGGCCAACATCCTTAAAGAAAATCAGTAACTTGCAATGAGATAGAAGCATCCTTGGATATATTGAAAAGTGAAGCACATTCAACATTGCATGAACATTTGGATGTGAAAAAGGTTAGTCCCCGATAAAAAAAAAAGACTGGAGTCAATTAGATAAGGTAATTTTCGAAAAAAAATCGACGGAGGAACAAAGTCGAATGACGAACATTTTGAGAAACTATAAAACGATTTGTACCAAAACTTTTTTCAAATCTTATCAAGTGAAACGCTTAATTTCAAGGGAATAGTACTTACTAAAAGATATAAATTTGGCTAGCCGCGAACTTTATAATTTTAAATCGTTCCCACAATCAGGTCGCAACAAGGGAAACGCCATTTTATGAGATCTCTACTTCTACGATCTTCCGAACCCGAGCAAGTGACTCACGCTTTATATTAGCGAAATCAAAAAAAAAAAATGGCAAATTAGAACAGGTGAAATGTGAATACTTTAAAAACAACAAAAATCTCAATCACATCATAGCCTTGATACTTATTACTGTAACCATGATTTAGGACATCGCTTCCATATCGCTAGTGATTGCCGATATATCGTTTGAAAGCCTTGGAAATGATACTGATTGTGAGACAAATGGTCTTGAACAATAAAATGCTCAAGACTATTCTTTGTTCTTAATTTTCATAAATGTACTTTGTGATAGATGCTATGTTTATCGTACAAACCTTCTTTTTCTATTGACAACGTAGGAACTCCTGTAGAATCCTTGTAGTAAATCATTCAAAATACCGGTAAATTTAATTTTTATCGTATACAACTCGTCACTATTTAACGTTTCATTAAGATATACTATTAAAAAATGTCTACTGGTGTCATTCGTAATTTCTCGAATCGGCACATCCTCTGTACCATTAACTGTAGATTTAAGTACTTGAACCGAATTAAAGTCTACATCTAACTCATCGGCGTGGAGAGTTATGTTGGTGGTTGGCTTCGTAACATTCACCACTATGCTGACGTTACCGTCGAATGTAAAATTCCCTTCGTAAATAAACGGTAAAAGGTAGATTTGATAGGATATGGGCGCGATGGAAGTCGGCAGCCGGGGACTTTTATTCTCGCTGGGTTTCGCCGGTTGAGTCGTCACCTCCGTTACGTCGACGAACGTAACGTCGCCGGCACTGCTCGATGCCGTCTCTTTCTTGGATACGTTTCGCAATTCTACAACTGATTCTTTGGCAGGAGGAACGTGATGGCTGCAGCTGATGTTTGCGAATTCAATTACGTTATGCGGGGTGAAATGATAAACTAACAGTCCGGTCGCTATTAGGGCAACGATGAATAACAGCACTAAGAACACAGCCTGCAGTCTCGAGATTAAAATTGGCTTTCGTTTTCCGAACTTAGTAATAGTATCCATGACGTTCAGTCGCTCCGCAGCCTGGGTCATAACAGGCCTGGAAGAGATCAAACAAATTAATCAAAATGAAATATATCGCGATATAAGGATATCACATAATGATAACAATGTATTTCTATTGCCCAAGTGAAGTCCGATAAGACGCTGAAAAAATTCCTTGTAGTAAATATTAACACGGTGCAGTATTATGAATTTTGTAGTAACAATAAATCGTCGTTATCAAGGCAAAAGCTGCTATGGGCAGGAGGAGTTAAAAGCTTATTATTTGTTGGAATCCTGTGATTTTTGAGAGTGTTGTCTATAATGCTGCTTTCGATATCTAAAGCTGTTTGTCTATAATGTTGTTTAACTAAATTTCTTTCTTTCTAGATAGATGAAAAGGAAACAATGGTATATTCTTCCTTTTCTGGATTGCTGGTTGGTCTACATATCAGGTATATATCTACATAAAATAATATTATTCTGAAATTGAATGATTAGAGACAATTTATGAAAGATGCCCTACGACTAGTTTATAGCCATCATCAAAGTTTTGTAAAATATATCATTAATTAAAACGATAAGTTGATAAAATATTTAATGAAAAACAAAAGTTACGTATCCAGGAACCAGTTAGTCTATATTGTTTAAAAAGCTTATTGCTTCCATACTTTCAATATATCCACCAGTACAAATGGATACCAACGTATGCCACGCATATTTTAAACAAACTCAATTCCGTATAAATCCCAACTTATAAAACTTCATGCACATAGAAGTATTTATATCAAACATCTGACCTTGTCATTATTATCAAATTGTACTTCAGTGTTTACAAACAGAGTCGTAAAAACATGTAGGTCGTGCTTAGACGAGTGGTGGAGGACGTATGATTATGCATTCACATATAATGCGTCCTGAGCCACTTTAGCATTGAATAAAAAGTGGAGGAAAAACCTGAAGAAAAACTGAAAGTGTAGAACAGAATAATATATATTTTTCTATCTTATTAATATTCTATTATAATTATTCAAAATTATTTTCAAATTTGCGAAAGATCTCTATGACATAAGTGTTATTTAATAATTAAGAAAGTATCTAATAATAAACACAGAACCGGGCCTAGAATTATGAAGATTGCTTGAAAAGTATCCAGCTTAAGAAACATAAAACTTTATTTTTCTTCAAACGTGGTCGTTTTTCAGCATTTCTTGCCTTCAGCTTGTCAAGTGACGAATTCCATGACTATCCAAACCAAAAATAGTCAACGTCACTTTCCCAACAGATGAAACAAAATAAAAAAACGGCCCATTTCGACGTCGATATACACATCATGGCCAATTGTTTTGACTCTGCCTTGAGTGCATAAGCGTACTGGCGAATCCAAGTTTCGTTCGCAGTTAATCAACGCCAAAACGCTTTATCCAGTTTAAACTCGTTTAAGTAACAGGGTTTTGAAAATGTTCATTCGTTTTCGGTCCTGAGTGAGCAAGCGCGGCCATCTTTTCTTATTCTCAAGTCTTCACTCAATATGTAACGGATATATTCTTTGAAGAAGGCCCACAGCCTCTGCTGCCTCTTCAACTTTAATTCGACGGTCTGCTAGCATTATTTGGCGAACTTTTCCGATGTTATCCGCCGCGATCGCAGTTTTTGTCTGACCGTTCATCGTCAACTAAGATTCAGCTTACGAAAATGTCGCTGTAGCAAACTATGGTGCAGAGTCCCTGTAAACAGTGTCCATCACGGCTTTAATTTGGATAAGGGTATTTTCTTTCAAATGGAAGAATTTCATCATTAGTCGCCATCCTCATGTCAGGGCAAAAACCTTTCAGACCACCTTCGTAGTAAATTAATCAAATCAAGTTAGGTGATGCACTGGTTAGTGTATCTTCGATTTTATATTACGACAAGCACGTTTTCCTTAAGTTTTCCTTTGTCACGCATATTTTTATTGAAAAGTAAGTCTAATATTGTCAACAGTCTTCGCTTTAGACACCTACAGTCGTTAAACTTAGAGGCACGTTCGAATAATCAATGTTTTGTCGTAAATCTCAGTTTTACTGGGTACAAAAACAAGAAGTTCACATTAGATTAATCCGATCATTAATCCGATTTAACTTTTTAATTAAGCTCATCTTGCGACACTCAATACGTATTGATGCTCATAAAAAGCTTTTGCACCCAACTGGATCTTCATCGCTCGATAAGAAAATAGTAATTATTTCATTTTGTAAATTGTAGTGGTTCCTATACTTTTCAGGTGTTTATACCCGTTCATCTTATCGGAAATTTTGTAAAAAAAAGAATGATATGAACAACTATATTTATGATTATAAAAAGAAATATGAAATGAAAAAATGAAATGAAAATGATGCATGAAAAGGATTTTTCATGGGTATTTAGCAAATTAACAGCACTATGTGCTTCTTTTTAATGTTGACAAAGACGGGTAAAAACTTGTAAAATATAATTAAAGTTTTGCCCTCTTTGCTCAAAATTGTTGATGTAGATATTAATCCGTTACATGAATTGAATTGCTTCAATAGTAATCTCAATAAAACGGATCCTCTTGGTGCACAGACAAACAGAAAATACGTCTATAAATAGCTATCGCTTGTATCGATTATACCTGTTGATGATTACTGTTTTCTCATCTGATATAACCTATGGAAGAAGAATGCTCGCAAATTAATACAATGCAAATGAAATAAAATAATTTTTTTCTTCGCGCGATGACTAGAACATTTTTCGAAAATGCAATCCGTAAACAAACTCATTTTATCAAAATAAACGGTGGATTTTGAAGGATCAACTTGCATCCTGACGTCAAATTGGCTTAACAAAAAAAAAAAAAAAACAGTATATGTAAAAGACGCAGTATAAGGAAGATAAGCCACTATCTGTAAATTACTGTGAATGGTCGATTTCTTTTGATCTACGTTTACTTATTAGCTGCGTTGAACCGTAACAGATTATACACTTAAAATAGTAGATGTTTATAAATATTTTCAATTTGTGAATGTATAATATGATAACGAGATATTCCATGTAACAGCGTCACTTAAGTAATTTATATCTACATGCCTATTTCGCGCGTGATACCAAATTTATCATTGAAATGAAAAAATAAATTATTTTTTTTTTGTTTCCGTTTATGCTTCAATTTTAAATATTGAGTTGTTGTGTTGCCAGGAAAGGTTGTATTCTTTATGTTTCTTAATTTTGACTAGAAAAACGGCCGTATTTTATAAAAAAGGACCATGTATAAACTAAAAATAAGAAAAGTTGACGCTGAGCGATTTCATATTATTTTTGACCGATCTTTCAGAGCATTATTTCTTTAGATGATGTGTCCAAGGCAGTACCACCGCAATATTTTTAAATGATGCAAAGTCAGATGCGAGAATAATTATTATGTGATACTCGTTAGCATTTAAATAATAAATATTAATATTATTTTTAATATTATAAATAAATAATATTGGCGGTTCTGAAAATATCATTAAAAAATATTATCAAGTAGCTCAATACCCTGATTTCACGGTCAATTTTCTTGCTATTTTTCTCTTCATACTGCCAAGTTCTTAAGGATCTTCCATCAGTCTAAGATCTGACTATATCTATACCAAGAAGCAGGACATATTAAATGCCCTCACGCTAAGCAAAATAAAGGAGTTTCTGTCTGGGAATCTTAAAGGACATTTCAGAGTCCTTGAAGATCCCAACGTAAATTACCTGATGCATATAGCAAGAGACAAGATCTCTATGCAATGCAATTTTTGCATCATGGGCAATGTTCCACGACAAAAACAGACGGAAGCATTTATATCGGGCTCGCTTAAGACAAAATACTGTAACTCGTGCAAATTTTCATTTTCCAAAAAAGGAACAAAACGGACTGTTTTATTATTTATAGTATTTAAGGTAGTTTAAAAATTGAATGAATTTGTATTGTTTGTTGTTTCAAAAATTTAAATCATATATAAGTTAGCGGGTGTACCATAGCTCTTTGGTTTTTTCTTATCGTTTATGATGTGCTGAAAAAATACAGTGAAGGCTTTAGGTATGTCGAGGTAGAAAAAAGGTAGCGCAGCATATGTATCCGATGAAATCTAAAAGAGTCAAGTAGATATCGGTAGTTTGCAGAATCGCGTTTTCTGTTTCGTTTAGTTAATTAAATACATTATTAAATACGAGAAATATTGTAGATAGCTATGTATTTTTTTTTTTTAGAAGCTTAGAATTATCACGCACGAAATCTTTATATTAACAAGTTGTGAAAGATAAAATTTACCATTATCGCAACGACTCCAAACTTCCATAATCTGCATTCACGTGGCACTTTCAGTGGTAAATTATAATTGACGTAATTAGCGTTGCAACCTTTACATATGACCGTAGCATACTTCCATTTTCAACGCTAAGCGCATTTCCATGACAATACAAAATAGACACGCATCGTTTGATTTAAATGAACATTTGTCATAATTGCCTCAGTTATCCGAGCTTGTAATTAAGCGTCGTTCTTTTTTGTCGATTTCGTCCGAACGCTCTTGAAAGCAGTGTTTACGAATTATTTACCCCGTTCGAACAACAACGATCAGACCCATCAATTGGTCAATGGTCGTGTTCGGTACAATGAAACTGACGTAACGCTGTACATTCGCTGTAATTATTTTTAATAAAGAAAATACCATTTTCGGTATGTTTAAATTGAATAATGTCCATAATTAGGTTTTTGAAAGGTTAAATTGGACAAATTGCTCCTGCAGGAGCTGCAGTATTTTGGGGGACATGTTTAATGTATAAATTTGGTTAATTTTAAGTTGCCGAGTGTAAAGTTATATGCTCTACATATAAGATATGTTACTCGCACGAACGAAAAAATATGTAACGAGGAAGCTGCCATCAACTAGAAATGCGCCTAATCATCTGTACGAGAGAGAAATAATAGAAATCAGAGGTCGAAATATGTCAAGTTATACGAGATAGTGTCAACATCTTTCCAGCTAATTATAAGAAATGATTATGATGTACTTGGTTTATGTAAATCACTTACGAGGACAGTATGAAAAATGAAAGGAAAATCTCCTCGCAGCTTGGTCTACTAACTTTCTCCATTTTTTTTTAACCGTCCAAACAACACGATTCGTAGAACTCTGCAAAAACTCTGCTAAAATTTGTCAAAATCGGCAATGGTCTCTTCACTTGACCTGAACCACCTTCCGACAAATGACCAATATTTTAAATTGGAAAACTACACAAGAGCCACATCTATTGAATACGGTGGATGGAGCACCGATTCGTACCAAATTAGGACTAACGATTGCCTATAAATAAGGTAATGCTTTGCGAATTCCAAAGAATCGTCACCATAATTTTTCCGGCTGATAGAATCATCTTCACCTTCTTTGGCGCACCTTTTTTCCTTTCCCAAAATTATCCGGATCCGGATAATTTTGTATCCGGATATTTTACTATTCGGATAACCGGGTCTTGGTGTTATTCGGATATATTATCCGAAGCCTTGTATGCGGATCCACCATTCGAAACCTCTGATTGAGATCCACTATCTAAAAACTAATCAACAGCTCGTAGCCGACTTCGCTACCCGAAATATTGAACTTACATTCTTTATACGATTGAATCCATTATTCGATAAGGAGATAACTTTTCCGAACAGATAGCTGCAGGTCGAGAAATTATCAAGCAATGTACCTGTAATAATTACCAATGGAACACCTACGTAATACAAAATAACTTTAAATTGTGCGCATGGAAACCCAATATTATTCTGAACGCACGGATTTTAAAAACTGCTGTACTCCGGATAGTTTCAGATCAGGATATTCTGAGTTTTGTATTGTCTGCAATTGTGCGCTGTAATTCTAAAACCTGTTATCACACTCGCCTTATGTAACATCCTCACGCAGTAACATATTGTACTCGTGTACTTGTGTATTGATATGTCTAGTTGCATGTCAGCAGACTTGAGATAATTGTTAATATACGTAATTACAGATCTCAACGATTTTGTAATTTTCGACAATTAAAACGGTTTACTCGAACGCTTATTAAGAAGTAGAAAATAGAAATAGTAAAAAAGTAAAACCTATTTTTAATATTTATACGAGCACGTCATCGTAAATAGCATTTCACGGTCAGATCTAAGTAACGCTCTAAACCAGATGTATTTTTACTCTTAAACGTACGTTATATGTATCAAAACGTTTTAAAAAATTGATAAAACAGCGAATTTCAAATGTGGGCGCTTAATCTGCCGCCTTCTCTCCAGAGATGATTTATAAAGGATGGGATGTTACATCGATATCTTCCTTTTCAAAAATGTCTAAAACCGGTGTAATTCGATTTATAGAATTACACCGGTGCCTGTCGCGACTCTCTGGCCTTTTCATGAACTTCCGGTTGAATAGGCCCTCAGAATTATTCATATCCTTCCTTGCTGAATACATCTAAGGAAATTCTTCCTTATAATTTTAAATGTAATGGAGAAAATATCGCATATGTACATAGCTATGAGATGAACGAACATTTAATGATATGAATATATGTTGACGAAACACGAATATTGCGAAATTAACAAGATATATTAACTAGAAAATATTTTAAACTATGATTGTTTTCGTTTTTTAAGGATAGCTTTTAATTAGAAAATATTGTTTTTTTTGCTATTAAATTGCACTATTCCTATCTACTAGCTCTATGACAAAGGGTAAAAAGGAAACTCGGTGAAAGTCGTTAAATCTTCGTCGTCGGTAAGTCGGCAAGATTCGCTAGCCACAATTGCTAGCTGATTGCTCGTGATGTTAACGTAAATCGCAGTCGTTGGTTGAATTGATAACTTAGATTTAACATTGCAATGGAAACACGGGAGAAGCAGATAGATACAGGTATCCAAATCAGACATCAACCTGTTCATACAGTGTTTAGTTCAAAATTTTGTAGACACCGAGAATAGGGTAATCCAACTACGCAAAAAAAAATCATTCGTCCGCATGAAGCAATAATGACGGTGTCCGAAACCTTGTAGATTCATGCGTTTCAACTCAGTAGAGATCCTGATCCATTAGTCGAAAAGGATGAGCCCAAAATCGTGATTTTGATGACATACATAATTACTACAATAAGTATTCGTGAGTTCTTTAAAATAACGCTTTAGTGTACGTGTTTTGCGCTGATATCTTCAGTACATTGGGCACAACGGTCCGATCTTCGAAACGTTACCCGCCTTTTTCTGGGGATCAATCTACCAAGTTGGACATACCATCCGCAGTATGAGTGAACGGACGTAACTAATCAAGTAAGAAATACTCCAGATTTTACATGTCGGGTGACGAGAAGCTTAGTTTATTGAGGTGAGGCGGTTCATTGATGAAGATTAACTTTTTAAGTTTTGCTTGTTTACTTATTTTCTGTTTGGTTTAATTTTTTTTATTAATTAAACAGTACATTGCACGCACAACGGTTTAAAATATCTTCGGAGACAATTACTTAACAAATAATAATCCTTGCCTAAAATTGAACAAATTTTCGTTATCCTAAAATATGTCGGGCGACTAGTGAATGACGCAGGATACTATTCATTTCTTCTCAAAGAGACCTTTTAGAGTGATAGGCATTGATTTGAGTGAGACTTATTGCTTAAACAAGAGACTTAAAATATTGCATTTCGCCCTGGAATAAATTATGTTGAGTTATTCATAGAATCTCTTTTAAATAGAATGTTATCTAACTATTTAAGTTTAATACTGAAAGTGGAAAAAAAGCATATGAAGTTGGTAAATGTGCATTTGTATTTGATGTGGTTAGTTGTTTATAGCTGTGTATCTCCGCATAAAAAAGTACAAGACTTCAGAAACCTTTTTATTTTTATTTAGCCTAAGTGAGGTACATTTTGAGCTTTTCAAATAGAATGTGCGTTTCTGAATTCAGTACAAAATGCGGCATACTACAGCGTTGAAACAAATCACATATCTCTTCGTTATTAGCATATTTAATTCAAATATGTGAAGCACTAAAGCATTTTTTTATCGTTTTCATTTACACAGGTAGTCTTTGTCGTCTGTTCGTTAAGGTGCTTCTAAGTTAATGAGATCGGACTCAAATGTTCTCACCAGTTAATTAAAATTAAAAAAATATATATATTTATATTCAACAAATTTACTTAAAATTTACCTTTAACCTTATAAATTACCTTTAAATGATACAAAGAATACATCATCGAAAAAAGTTTATCGTCCTCTATTCCGCGTGTGATAAATAAGCAAATTGGTATCAAGTTGCTTAAATTTCCTGTTTTCATTTTCATTACCCTCTCATAATACTTTAATGCGAAGAACAATTTATAAGATTTACTACGCCACGCGATAGTGGAATATATTCTTTCGCTAGTCATCGTTGAAATTAAATAAAACAGTATATTATATCAAATAATGTAACTCACCAATCCATTGCGAAAAATATAAAATTAAAAACTAAAAGAACGAAGAAATAGATTCACTCAAATAATAAATATAAATAATAAAAATAACGATAGCGGGAAAGTTAGTTAACGACGTTACCTTCACAAAATTAAAGCTGCTCTCCCGGTGGAGAACCGTTCTTTTCACATAATTAACGCGGAAATTATTCCACTGATCAACGCGGAGAAAACGACTGTACGCATACAGAAAATTGCAATTCGCTGTTACCGTCGCCTAAGGATACGTTAAACAGCACGTGCTTTCGTACAGTCCGTCACTTCTGCACTGAATCCATCACGGGACGGGAGTCGCGCATGGTCCTTCATCAATACCTCGTATTTTCAAACGGTCTTCGACAAAGTTTTCGGCATCGTTGCTGACAGACAAAATCGTTCCCGCGATGTTAGTTCCTGCTTCGAAACCTTCTTCAATAGAAAAATCGCATCACGTGGTCCATTTAAAAGAATCAAGCTTGCGATTCAATAATGGTAGTAGCTTAATATACCTATATATGTACACATACGGGAATAAAACATCAACGGTTGAAGGAGTATGCGAAGCGAATTAAATCTCTCCGTAGGTTACCGAAGTGCTGACCACTTAATTGGGCCATTAAATAAAGGTTAATTATGCCGTAATTAACTAATGTAAGGCGGACGGTTTTTCGACGTTAGTTCACTTTCCTTTGTGTCATGAATAAATTACTTACATATTTTTAGAATATTTCACTTAATGTCGACATTTTTCTCACCTTCCTAAGAAAACAACTAGAGAAGCACGTTAATATCAATCTTCAGTAGCGAGTCTTGCTGCAAGGAATCTGTACGTATGGAAAGACAGTCATTCCGGAGTACAACGCTTGCTCCTGGCTTACAGAATAATTTTTAATTCTGAATTAAATTAATCCCTAATTAAAATTTAATTCTCCATTAAATTAATTAGTGTTTACATATACAATTTGTGCTGGTACAATTCGTAATTTACGATTTGGAATTGAAATGAAATTTAGGACGATCAACGCCACAGAAACAGAAGAATAAACGAGCAAATACTAATTAGAACTTAATATAAATCGAAAGGCGGCAACAATTTCGATGGCGCTCTTGTAAGACGCTGGCTTATAAAAAAACATGTTTAACGGCTTACCGTAAACTTTAAGAGCCAGGCAGATAAGACACTTAAGCCGTTGAAAATTCCATTTCAGAAAGCTCAAAAACTAAGATACACGGATGTACGGAATGTTGAGAGAAGTGATATCCGATCGTTTCATTTAAAAAATCAAAGTTGTATGTTGCGTATATCTGAGAACATTTTCTCTAAACTGAATAGTCAATGGTTGATGTTAGGAGAGCCGCGTTGGGTTGCTTTAAAGTAATTTTTGGGCGAATAAATGAGATTATTTCTGGGAAGAAGGCGATTTCTGACTTAATTATTATATATGATATTAATGATGTCGTAAGTTACATCAAAGAAGGTAATATCTTGTATTGTAAATTACGCAACGAAATCTCTTGTACCTAGTATAAAATCCAACCATATCTCGCGGTTAATCGATAAAGAAAAATCATCAACGGCGAAAAAGAAATAGAAATAAAAGAATCTGTGACTTAATATGTCCGCTAAACGAATGGGGCTTCCGCGTGGAGGCTAGTGGTGGATCGGAACATGTCTTACGGTGATCACATCGACCAATTCGCGAAGAAGCTGTCACAAATGTATTTACAATTCGGACATTGCGACCTGCGGATCTTAAGGACCGAGGTGTGGGATTACTCACTATAGACAATCGGTGGGAGTGCAAAGGATTTTGTGGTACATAAGAGGGCAATAAGAAATGCCGCCGGGAGAATTGGCTGTACTTCTTGTACCGGCAATATATATTGTACGAAACGTTATATGTTGCATATCTGGCGAAAAGAAATAGCCATCTTACACTTCTGAACGTCTACCTGAACAACAGTACGTCGTTGTATCTGCGATATTAAGCTATCCAACAATTTATCGTATCAGTTTGAATGAACTAATTAATTCAACGTAAGATCGATAAGATGAGAAACAAAAAGAAATGAGTGAGTAGTTACGTTGCCTAGCAGCGAACTCTTCGTTGCTTTGTTCTAGCTAATTTTACATAAGCGTAACAACAGATCACGAGAATCACGAGCGACTGCATAGCGCGATAATTCTCAAGTTAAAGTATAAAACATGTGCTATCATTAGTCTGGGCTTGAAAATACGGTTGTATCCTATGCCTACCGTGGCCTACTTTAAAAACAACTTTACTCTTCTCTACTGTGCGATACCATTATTAGTGACCTATGTATGTTGCAGCCGTAACGCTATCTACATAAATAGATAAGTACATATAGAAACGTACACCCCTAAAATACGATCACACAAAGCCTAGCTTGAATAGCTTTCCTTTGTCCTATCCAGTTTGTAAAGAATTAGGTACCTATGTGTACAGCTGCTGCGACACTCTCTAATGCCATTTATTATATAAAAAAAAAGAGCAGTCACCCGTACGAAATGAAAATGAAAGGGCTCACAAAATAATTCGTTTCGTAGCTTACGTATGATGGTGAGAAGTTTTTTTTTAATGTGTAACGTCCGTCGACTGTAATGAATAACATATTAAAAAAGTCTTACACCGTGTAAAATTTGAACATTCGGATATCTTGGATATTCTTTTCTTACAAAGCAACTGTAGCCTTCCCCACTTACAGATCAAAGAATCTTACTGAATATAGCCCTCCTACGACTGCGGGTTATGATAAAATTAGTTAGTTAACAGTTAGTTTGAATTTGATAAATAACCAAATGTCTTTAAGACTGCTTCTACGTAAAACGTAGGCTCCTACGCATATACTTACTTCGCTCCAATTCGCATCTTGTACCGCGCTCACGTGGTACTTTAAAATTTAGTTTATTCAGTTTATTGAAAAGAATTACGTCCTACATAGCTTATGTGACACATTTTTTTACAAATAACGACACTATGTTCCTCGGAGGTAGCTGCTTTATACTTTGTACATTGCATAAGAGTCGGTATGGTATAAGCTAATTCTTTAAAAAAAAATTCTTCTTTTATGAATTTTGTTTGTTGTTGTTTTGTTGTTATGTGTACGAAGAAAAAATAAATTCAATTCTGCAATATACGTAATATACTACCAGATTGTAAACGGCCAACGACTTAGTCTCCTCGTGCATGTATAATTTTCAAGCATCTGATCCACGTGATCCGCGCCACTTTTCGTACCATTGTAAAATTTTACAATGTCAGTGTTCCATATCGATTTTATCGTGATGGTGCATAGAACTCGAAAAAACAACAGATTTATTCATCTTTAATACATCCGCTTGCGCATATCAAAAAAAAAAATATGTCGTGCTCCGCCATCTTGTTTAGCGTATATTAGATAAAACCACGGCGTCCTCTGTATGCCAACAGTTGCCCGTCAATTTTTCGACACTGTGCAAGAAACACATTTGTCACTATCGCCCCTCGTAACTCTTATGCCTTTATCATCGAAACTGAGAAATCTTCTGGTGCTTTCTCGAAGGCGTGACATCGATTGACCATCGAAACCTTGCGATAATATTCCACAGAACTTCTTTCTCTGGGGCGACTTGAGAGAAAGAGTTTATATCTGCTGCTAAAAGGAAACATTAGATGCAGCAACACCGTTGCTAAAATATCCATGTGAAAGGGCTATGGAAAATTTCGTTAGCGTGTGAGCGGAGTCGCAGGGCGCGTTTGACCGCCATCGTACTTCCCACGTAATCGTACATGTGTACTTTAGACTGATATTATCAAACATTTTGTATGTTATTCAACAAACAAATCTTTAAGTTCAAATTGGATCGTTCGTTATTTGAGTTTTCTATTAAATTCATTACGTTATATAAGGATGCGTTACATATGAATAACACACATCTTAGTTTTACCGATGTAATTAAGTTCACTTAATTAAATAAAAATCTCGAAACGCCGGTAGGACTCTTTGAATTTTTATTTTATTAATTCAACTGAATTACATCAGTAAACTCCATTTCTCAATACTTGCAGATAGAAGCCCATATATTCGTCAATTATCGCCTGGTTTATCTGTCGAGATGTTGCAATACATCTAGAGGCATTAGACATCCAGGTATTCAAAAGAATTCCCTCCTACAGGGACTCTGTGAAGTGTAGCTAGTGACATGAGCATCCGAGAAAACGGCAGGAAAATTCGATTTTTAGTTATTCGCTGATGGAAGCTAAAATATTCATCGAGCTTGCGATTTTTGGTAATGTTGTTGGTGTAATAACGTAATCCCTTAGTTACTCTAAAATATTGCCCTATATTGCAACCATCTCCAAAAGCATCGACTTATTAAAACACGTCACAAATTATTATCAGAAAGAAAACAACCATCAAAGGCAATTGTAGCGCCGTAATTCTATTCTGGAAAACACGAATTGAATTTCTGCTGATTGACCTTATTAAAGACCGCAGACGGATTCTAATTACGAAAGTGGCACCCTCAAAGGAGGGAAAAGAATAACTATCGATCAGGTTCGTTATTTTTAGCGATTGTCTGAAGTCACTTCCTCTTTCCTCGCGACACATTTATCACATTACATTTTGGATTTATCGTTGATGTCCATTTCCTTCCCTTAATGGTCTATATCATCGGCGATACTATCTTTATTGATTACGTTTGTTGTTTACTGGAAAGGAAGGGACGTTTATTACTTTAAGATCTGCCAGAGGAAAATGAATTTTAAATATATTTTGAGAAAGGTGTTAAAAGGCTATTACAAGCTGATTTATTTTTAACTAGTATGATATAGCTGTTGTAAACTCTCTATTAACATCTCTCCTATCCTAGTTAAGAATTTCTTGTCCTGCTTGATTAATTTTTGTTAATCATAGCCGTGTTTAGAAGTTTAAAATACTGAGACATGACTTATACTCGCGACGAGATTAAAAAAAATTAGGTTGATTGTTTCCAGGGTCCTTTTTTGTGTATGAAAATCTTTCAGCTTGTGTAAATGTTTTTGTAGTAGGTTGCTTATCTTCGCTCCAGCTTCATTACTGGCATCTTTCAATTTCAATTGAACTCGGCGATAGGCTTATCACTTTACAATTCTTTTTCGGCATTTAATTTTCAAAGAGCAATCGTCAAAGTCTATAGAAGGTCTTCCAACACCACCTAATGTTGCTGACAAGGAATGTGGAAGACATCGAAAAACTTCATTGTGAAGTTTAACTTCTTCCCGCAGACAAAAATAAGATTTTTAAAAGAAACGGTCATCCGTCTACACCCAATCTTATTCTGGCTTGTTTATTATTTTTATCGTACTTTAAGCTGTTCTTAATGGGCACAACTTTCAAACAAAATGCAAAATGCCTGCAACATTTTATAATTGAAATCGTACATCCTGAAAATATCTATTTTAGCGAATGTCGGAAGAAACGAAAAATAACAGCAAATATTTTCATCACAAATGTATATGTGCGAATAACACAACTTAATTACAGAAATATACGCGCATGATATTTAGAGACGGATCAACGCCTCTAATTTGTTTTAAAGTAAATTTACCAAATGGATCATTAGATTAGGTAACCGCGAGCTATTACAACGTATATCCACTTGTGTATATAAGCCCAACCCATCAACGGCTATTTGAAGTGGGTCAGTTAACTATTTCCCGGGGCAATTAACATATTTTGACCCGGTTTTCTTCCGCAGGAGCTAACGCCAGATTAAATGGAACGGTAGTAAAAACAAATTTAAAGGGCGAGTACTGAAGAACCCAGCCCAGAACTGGCGTGACTTAGGTTCGCGGGATAATGTAACAAGTTTGACTGAAATATTACGAACGAGCGACACGCAAATTATAGAAAGGATTAACCTTCCCCCTTTCCGAATAACATTATATTCTGTTAAAGATAGCTATCGCTTATGATGTACGGAAATGGTGCAATATGTTGCACTAATTTGAAGGGAATTAAAATAATGGAATATTACAATTGAAAATTCAAATATTCCAATTTTTATGAGCCTTATATATACTTAAAAAGATATATGTACAGTCAAAACAATGAGAGATGGATATAGGGAATCTTTAGAAATGTTGTTTTTGTAAAGTCGTGATGTTATCTGTATTAATTCTTAAATTCTACATTTTGACTTATTTGTAAATTCAATATTTCATTTCCTTCATTCCTTAGAAATTCATATCTTTCATATTTGCATTCGTTGAAACCGTACGAATACGTGTGCGTATTTAATGTAAAAAAATGATTCGACTTCTTGTAACATTCGCGAATATTTCAAAAATCGTCAACGTACAAATTAGAAAATCGCTTCAATAGTCAAGCTGCTTATCAACAACTATCTTTACATTTGTATATATTGAAGAGAGATATGGAATATAAACAATTTGCATCTTTCATTCGATCATTTTATAATGACGGCAAGTTTTTTAAGCACGCCGCATCAACGTAGGTGTAAGTATTCGGCAATTTTCGATTTCATTAATGCATAAAATATAATGTAATTGTGGCACGGGTACAATAGGTCTCATTGGTTCAACAGTCAATGTCTCATTACCCTTGTTCCTCATCCGCATGGAAACAAACATCCTGTTTCATTAAATTCAATTTCCACATCTCTTTCATTTTCCTGTGGTTGTTGTTAGTTTATTTCAAACACATTTAGATTGAATTGTACGTTACAACCATAAGTTGTAATAGTACGACAGCGTGTTAAATGCTTTACTGTTAGCCTCTGCTTAAGCTATTACTTCTAAAAATACCCTAATCAAAACGTTTATTTAATAATTAAGAGATACGGAAGGAGTTTAGACGCGATCTTAAAATTACTTTAAGTACCGCCCGAAAATACTTATTTTTCCTATTAGTCTGCAGCTTTCACGAGGCGATTCTTTTTCTTTATTATTTTTCGCTCAGGAACACGAATCTAGTCATTCTTTGTTATGGTTAAATTTTCTGATGATATTGATTGGATGATTTAATGATGGTCCATGGCCGATCCCACTGCGATCTTAATTGATCTAATCCTTGCGAATTGCCTTTCACGCAGTAATGTTTTACCAACACATCCGTTTTCTGAGAATCATTCACCCTGAACAAAGTGAACGCTGAACGCCGATTAATAAACCAATGTAGTTGAAAATTTTGTGCAAGTTCTTCCAAGAAATGCTAGTAACTAACAATAACCTCCATACGCACCATCTTTCTGATTTATTACTTTTTCAAACCATCTTCGTACGTATTAGAGCGAACTCTTTACCAACTGTGTTACTGACTCAAACTTACCCAAACTTTTTTAAGATTATTTTCTCATAAAACCTTGCAGGTTCAACAATTACGCCCACTTATATCTATACTTTAACTATAAGCTATCTATAAGTTAGCTGCTCAAAAAGGAAGTATTACGTTGTAGCCAGATTGTACGATCTATTATCTAACAATATTGTGCAATAATGAATACTCCTACCAATTATATACTTCAGCACTACATGTACATCCATCATCGCTATATCTTGGTAGAGATAAGCCCAAATTGTTAGTACTGTTAAATAAATAATCAATTACCCCGTTAAATCAGTGCGTATCATTTTCAAAATCAACGTTTAACTTCTTATGATAATAAATGGAACAAATTTTCTTCTTTTAATGTCAGGGCTTGGGTGAAGGCCGGTTAACGTTTTGTGTTTATTTCTACTATATACATACTCTGATGTCATTTGCGGTAATTAAAATTGGCGATAACCAGTAAAACAATTACAAAGTTTAATTTTGTATTTCAAAAAAATAAGTTACGCTTATTTGTTGTTTGACCGTGAACTATCGAATGCTTCGTAATATCTGGACTTTGCCAAGAGCAATATTATTATCGAAAAACGCGCCTTTAAAAAATTAATAAGTAATAATAGACAATGTATCTTCAAACTTTAAAGCGTTCTATGAACTTTGATTGATGCGTTACTACTTATTGTCGTGTTATTTCAAATTTTGTCAAAAACATGTTTATTAAAGAAATATTATCAACCCGAAGGTTTCTTTTTTGTAAAAAAATTCTTTTTTAAAGAAAAGCGATTCATCTTTTGGTAGCAAGCTGCGACATGTAGACGTAAAAGAATAAAGTTTCTATCGATAAAAATAGACAGTAGAAAGGTAAATATTGTTTCGAATCCTTCCCTACATCGGAGCTCTATTTACCTCTCAGCTTAAAACAACACCAACAATATTTTCCAACGCCATCTAGTACCAAGAGATACAGTTACGCCGTCTAGAAGCCAGTAACAAAAAATGTAGGAAACCGCATCGTAACCGCGTGAATCTCCAATGTCTCGCCCTCAGTTGCATGGAGCTTCTTCTGGTTTGCTGAATATATGGGATTCAAAAGGAAAAGGCGCTCGCTATGTCGTCCCTAAATGGTGTTGATTTGGCTGATCTCTGAGTATAATTCGACCAAGCTACAGAATCACTCGGCTTCAGGGAGAAGGGAGTCTCCGCGACACGCGGTATTTCCCGTCCGGTCCAATGTCTCCGTCGAAACATAACGCAAGTGTTCAACGGTGCTAGGAATGGATAAGTCATCATAAATTGAGAATTTCGAATGTATCACTGTGATAACGTGCGCTCTATTTTGGACTTCAAGGGGATTAAGATAATTCAAATTGACCAAGCCAAAACGATACAATAAATAAAAATAAGCCGAAGGCAGGAAGTGTACAACAACAATTTGATATTTCGATCCAAAGAACTTTTCTTGCAAAAGAGAGCCGTTAACATGTACTGAATGCAACAAAAAGGTTGGATTACAAGGGAAGCTTTTCAACCTAATTTTGCAGAAAAGGATGTTTTCAAAACTTACTGTAACTAAATCGAACGAATTTTTAGAATATCGATCACCATTGCTTTCTAATTGTTAATACGACTTCCAAATGAAGATAATTTATTAATAACATTTTGTGTATAAAAACATACATATAAGAAACGCATATAAAACATCATTGCACATATTTTATTTTACACTATATCACTTTACATGTACCTATACAAACAAACTAGATTTTAATTAAATGCAATAATTTCCAATACTACGTCATCGTTTTTCTAAACAATGTATTTCGCGCTACTCCACTTCCGCTTCTTCTTCTAATATTATTCTAAAGCTGAACGGCTGGAATATGTAACCTTCGCCCTTGTAGAATTTGCTCATAAACTCCACCCTGAAATCGTAAAGGGCGATCAGGAAATAGCATCGTCAATTTCTTTCTCGTTCTTACCAGTGCAGACGAAGAGTATGTAGGAAGGCACTAAGACCTTCCATCATGACCAGGATAGCTACAGTTAGTGCAGCCCATGCGCCGAATATGAGGAACAGCAACACGGAACCAGCGTATCCTGGGAATATGAAGCTCTTTTGCAGAACCATATTCCATAACACCTCTGATAACTCTGCACATAAAACGAACAAAAAATAAATAAACATATTGGTAGAATATACCCACGTATTATCTATATTGTCGAACATCATTTAACCATGAGAATACTAAATTGCCATTTAATTCTTCAATTGAATCTTTTCACTACGACCAGTATTTGAAAAATTCAGAAATGCACCAGGGCGCTTTCTATTAAATATAAAAAAAAACAAAAAAAAACAAAAGGCACAACTTTTGTAGATTTTAGATAGACTATGTAATGTGCAATAAATACAAAATAAACAATAGAAAACAAATACGTATTCAGTGGCGAAGCATCAATGGGAAGCCTACTTACGCACCCCGTAAAAACAGCCGAAAAAGCTGTAATATTCCACACGTAAAACAATTTTCCCATATGTTACTTTTCTTGACATTTCCTTTTAAAGAACATTCGCTCCAGTAACCTATTATTCAATGATACAATTATAAAAACTATAACATCTGACCATATCGGAACAGTATTTAACATTGAACAACATATTTTTGCAGTGATGAAACTGAGACCCACTGTTATACGTTCTATACTACTATACTATACGTTCGAGAAGAAACGAAAATCAAAAACAGTGGAAAACAACTGCAAACCAGGACTAAAAAAAAAAAAAAAAACAAGAAGGGTCGCGACTACCGCGTTTTTGGCACGCTAAAGGAATCTTGTTGGTAGATTATTTAAAGAGAGTAGAACGATTATAATTGAATATTGGGCTAACCTCCTCGATCAACTAAAACAAGAAATCAAAGAAAAGGGACCAGATCTGGCGAAGAAGTTCCTTTTTCATCAAGCCAACATTCCCAGTCTCGGGGCTACTGCGGCTGTGGCAAAAATTCCTCAACTCAAATGCCGACCTTATCACGGAGACGAACACTTATTGATGTTAAACTTAGACAAAATAACCTACAGACTTTCTCGAACATCTAAACGAACCATTCCGCATAGAATTAAAACAAATAGATAATACTTACGCGCATGCGCCAATGATAACGCCCATAAACGCAAATACGAAGCAGTATGGGAAATTGTACTTAGTACATATTCTATGGTGTGTATGCCTTGATGGATAAGGATTTCCCCAATGGGTTCATTGTGCTCGTCATGTTCTTCGTGGCGAGGTTGAGTCGCTTGAGGTATATCGCTGACACTCTCCGGTTGCAGCTCCATACCTTGATTAACGTCTCCATTCGCGCCACTCTAAAAAGAGCAGAGTTTGTGAGTTTTAGCTTACACTGTACAGGCGGACTCATTTCTCGTTTTGACGTACGTAGACAACCAAATATTAAGATTAAGCCCGTAGAATCGGGATGCGTTTCACAAAATTAGCAGAGACTAGACAGACTCGTATCTATTCGTCTCATAAGAATAGGTTCGTGTTACCTACTGGTTTCTCCCAAAAATCGATAAAACACGACGCCTTCCAGTCTCTGCGTCGTGAAGTGGACGGAAAGTACTCGTTTCTGCAGGCTTAGTCTGGATACTCAATGAAAGAAGTTGAGCCGATAAACGCGTCACCTGTACATCGCACTTCATTCTTACCGATTTGCCATGTGATTTTCTTGTCAGTATAACGTATATGGGTTTCCCAAGCAACATAACAGGAATGCATAGCAACGATACAAGAACGAATGCTAATTGTAGCGTTCCTTGCCCTTCGAACATGTATTCCATACAATCCTCATGATGATCGTTTGGACTGAACAGCATCATATTAATAAACATAATCAATACAGATGGGGCGCACGAAGATCCATATATAAGATCATCTAAAAATACAACAAAAGATTTTTAAAAATGTACCCGGAATTGCTATCTTCTACATCATTTAGTTTGTTTACTTAAATCGGATGAATAGAGGATCCACTTCAAAAACATCATAACCACCATCCATAAGAACAGTAGGCATAAGAAAATGATCTGTGGCACAAAAAGTAGGAAGAAGTCCTCCATGTGATGGAAGTGATTGTAATTAACGACGCTCATAATTACACCGAAAATCATGTGCAGGACACCAAATATAATGGATAACTTCATCTTATAGGAGTTCAGGAATATAATCTTGTTCCTAGCCAACTAAAAAAAAAGGATTTTGTTAAATATTCTCTTCAACTGTCCCGAATTAATAAATAATAGAAAAAAATTCTTTCTGTTTTGATATTTCTAAAAATAAAGAATTTGCAATTGCAAGTCGATGAGAAAGCAAAGAATTTTAACAATCAAGAACTACTGTACTTTCTACGTACCATCCAAGTAGGATCTACGCCGATAAAGTATGGTTCCCCAGCGTAGTCATAACTTGGATTCAATTGTACTTCACCATGACCCGCAACTTGTGCCAATGTAGCGTTAGCGCTCCAGGTCGGACCAAATATATTCATTGTTTTCGAAAAGATATCGTTGTAGACAAATCCAGTGTACATCGAGAATAGACCCATAAGTACAATGATATATCTGCCCGCGAAGAAAATATTCCAGATTTCGCTACTGCTTTTCTTATGCATGAACTTCTTTTCCTGGGATAACATGTAACATCCGAATAAGAACAATATTATGCCGTGGCCAGCGTCACCGAACATAATGGCAAACAGGAATGGGAACGTTATGATGGTATACAATGCTGAAAAGAAATATTATTAAAAATCGCTAGACATGATCTACAAGAAACAAAAGCTATATAGTGAACAGAGGCTTGATGCCTGGAAAAAGACATAGGATCAATGAGCAACATAATACATTGAAGAAATACAACAACTCTTCGAAAAAGTATAAAGCATATACATATTGTTCCATATTGACAAATAACTTTCTTGCTTTCATCAAACATCAATTCACAAGCCGCGCTCGACCTCACAGTATATTTTGCTCATCACTTCAACTTGCGAAGATTTACTTTGTGAGAAAGTTTGAAATATATTACTTACACGGATTAACTTCACGATAAGAAGCGACACCGTACGCATCGATCAAATTCTGGAAGCCTCTAGTGAACTTATTGGTTCTGTTGAAAGTTGGTGGATTTTCGTTAGTCTCGATAACGTTCAAAAAGGAAGCTATTGAACTTCCCCCAGCACTCTAAAAAATTCAGCATAGCAACGTTGTAGGTAGCTGCTACGGATGCAGAAAGAATCTACTCACCGAACCTTCCGCCAGCGCTTTTTGAACTACCGGAATATCAGTGACAGGCACCCAACATTCGCCGATCAAGCATTTCTTGGTGACGTCCATATTGAACATATTCAATGTGTGATATATGGCCTTCATTTTTCTTACCATAATCGTCCAGTTTTGCAATTCCTTAGCGACGCCTACCAAGACTCTTTGACGATGGTCCTTAGTTTGATTTAGAACCTACAGAAACGGAGCGTAATAAGAATATTTTCGTAGAAATTGAATCAGTATGACTTGCCATTGTAACATCTTCGATTTGTGTACGAACATTCTTCAACATTTCTTCGCGTTCTTGACTTTTATCCGGACAAGAGTAAATAGAGGCGTGGAAACCGGCGCATACTTTATTGATGCGCGTTTTAAGCTGTTCGCCTTGATAAAAAGCCACGAATACTGTCTTATTTAAAAGGTTTCCCTGTAAAAATTTCGATTACTTTTCAGCTGCTCAAATGATTAGCAAATTACTACTAACTGTGCTCGGATCTTCTAGTGCCTCCTCGATCTCAGCTTGTCTCAAGAACACATTGCCTCTGGATATGCGCCACAACATGCGTTCGAACGCCGGAATTCTTTCTCTATTGATGACACCAGCGACGAAGCCCAATCGACCTCTGGCGATTCCAGTTTGAGTGTCTTCATGAAGCTTCTGAGAAAATTCAGGTCCGTTGATTTCGCCTTTCTCGACAAGGAACGAATGTGTTTTCTCGAGTACTTGCCTTAGCTCGATGAAGCCGAGAAAGTTGGATTTCAATGATACGGCGTTTTCGCTAAGTTCCTTGATTTCGCCTTCGGTTTTTTCTAAATGTGCCTAAAACAGTTATCGGTTTAGTATTAATAACAAATTGATTTATTTATTTAACAAACGTATTAAATTAATTAAATTTAATTAAAATTGGCTTCGTAATTTATGCTTGGTTTCAGTTTTTCTCACCCTTAACTTATCCCCTCTTGTTTCTTTTCTATCTTTCGTTTAGGATTATACCCATATCGCTGATTCTTGTTTCCATCTTTCCCGATATAGAAAGAAGAACTGTGCGGCAACTATTTATTGGTAGTCGCGGCGCATCGCTCGCTCGTTGCCCACAATTGAGAACCGTCAACATGGGCTTTATAACACGGAACAATCTCGTTAAAATTTAACTAGCATTAAATTCGTCATAAAACAGTTAACGATTTCCACGTAAGATTATATAACCATTTAACGTGCAGCAATAAAATTTACCGGGGCACGATATGCACGGCATTCATATTTAATGTCTTCATGCCGCTTCACCAAAAAAAAAGGAAGATTAATGTGGGCGCTTGTTAAGAAGGTATTGGTTTTTATGTTAAGATTTTGCGAAGAGTTTTCCAATACGTATTATTATTATTATTATTATTACTAACAATCATAAAAGCAGTATGAATTATCTTTGTTGCCGTATTAAAAGTAAGACCAGAAATTAACTCTGCGCCGACTAGATGGGCCTTGCCGTAATAAACATGCACTAATCGTAAGACTTTAATTGCAGGTTATCTTGGTAGGCGTTATTCACGGTTTTAAACATCATTACTTCAAATGCGTTTATTAAAAATACATATGTATATGCAGTTTGAGTCAGCTAAACAAACATTCTAGAATATAAGATCAATATACGTAAGTATGGATACAACACGTTGAAACGAAAGACGATATAAAAGATAAAAGTAATAACACGAGGTATGGTAGACATTAAAAACTAGCATTGACATCGCCTGGAAATAGAAGTAGTTTATATATAAGTAAGAGTGGAATTTACGAGACTTGACAACGTTCTTAGTTCCAAAACAAAGACTTGAGCAGAAACTCGACAAATCACTTAAATAAGCATACCCACCTCCAAATCAATGATTTCCCTAGGATTCGGTGCCTTAGGTAATTCCAACACGTCAGGGATATGAACGTCGTCCTTTCTTACTTCAGCTTCGATGTATCTCAGCTTCCTTTCCATTTCATCGCATCGTCTCACCTCGGTTACGAATTTCCTTTGGAATGCATTTACATCCTCGTTTAACTACGGGAAAGAAGTTATCTTAAGTAAATATATATGTATATGCAAGCGTTATTGATGTGGCAATTACGTCTCTAAACTGTACGGTTCCCGTTTCACCCAATTCGGAGATAGACTGGTATGCGGCTTCTGGCTGGATGAAAAGCTGGGCCAGGGCCATTTCCTCGCTGCGGAACATCGCCCCCATGGTTGGCTATTTATGTGTACCTGGAAGGTAAATAGGCGATAAAGAATAAAAGAGAAATTTTTGCATGACGAAATATCTACATAATTTCCACGGTACTTAAACATTAAAAGGAATGCTAAAGTAACCTAATGGAGGAATAAACATTAGATATAATAAATGACTAGATATATGGCTATGTTTGTATAAATTAACCGCTTTATTACCGATTTATGTCATTTTATATTCAATGTCTTATCTATTTCGTATTATCCACAGCTATTTTCACATTAATATATCATAACACCATCAAATAAGCTATTAACATAAAACTATGGATAATAAGAGATTAAGCGTACAAGGAAAAATGAGATGCAATGATAACGTTTTATTTGCCTTTATGAATAGGTACTAAAATTAAATAGAATTAATATCGCGGTTTTGTACCTTTCTTAATTTTTTAATTTCAATCCTTGCTTAAATGCTTTTATTAAATCACCTTATAGTATCTAATTAACTTACAATCTGGCTTTGATACTGGCAACGGTAACTACACTGACCGCAATTAAAAATGCACCACCGAAATTAATATCAAAATGCTTACAGTACTTATAAACACGTACATGAAACATAACAAAGGAAAGGTAAATAAAGCTTGTCTAACCGGTCTCGAAGGTGTCACAAGGCAAATGGTTACGATTTCGCAATTTCTCGAAAAGGACGCCTTCGTGTAACCCAATAATCCGGCTAGGGATCCAAAAAAGAGATGTTTGTTCATAAAGTGCACATGATCGTTTACGAGCCGTCACTTACTATTGCTTGAAATATACTGCACGCGTTTTATTCATTTTTATATGTTTTATATGTTCCTGTAAAAATTAGATCAATAGGATGCGGCGCATTTTTAATTGCAGCCAGTGTATGAATACCAGAAAACGAAGGTGTATCAGGCACGATTTTGCATCAATTTGTGTAAGGCCGCCTAATGAGTTTGTGATTTACATTTCTTTAGTATTGCTATGCTTACTACGTTAACATTATTATTATTATTATTTTATTTATTAATGCTAGCTACAATAAAATTGACAAAAAAAAAACAAGATTTACCATCCGCTATTCGAACCTCAGATCCGGATCAGTTACCCAAAGCGACAGATCCGTATCCGTTATCCAAAACCCCAAGTTTGAATCCATCATCCGATAACACGGATCGAGCAGACCCGCTGCTCGATCCGACCCTCGACTGCCAAGAAAAGAGAATTATGGGTACAATAACCTCCCTTGGCACCATCCCTTTTTGCAGGCAATAGTTAGATCTATATATATTGCACTCTTGATAAGCTCTAAATCTTTTCGCGAAAATATTTTGTAGATTCATTTACATCTGTATTGATCCTCCAATTTCGTAGAACAGTAAATGTAAAAATACGGTAAAAGCAATAATTTAAAGCTTATTAAGAGATTGTTCGCTGCCCAACGTAATTATTCATTTGAAATTATCTTCTTTGGCACATTATTACGTACATACGAAAACCATAAAAAAAACAATTTACCCATATTCGAAGACTTTAAATCTTCGCTAGGATTCGCTAATCCAGAAAGTATTCGTTTCTTTTTCCTAATAACTGTAGTACATAATCATAACGATGATGAAATATACACATGTATGTTATCGACGCACGTATTCTTCTATATTCGTTAGATTACATGCGTTAAAGCACTCTAAATTAGTAATTCTATCGAAATTACATAGTCACTTATCAGATACGTGCATGACATGAATAATTAGCCACATGAAACTACGAAGCAAGCCAATAACTTCATTAACACACTATTTTTATTTTAGATAATACTGAAGAGACCTACATTCATCCAAAAATAAATGCGTTAATATTTTAAAAGAAAACTGGACAAAAAAATTATTTTCTCTCTATTTCTTCGGGATTATCATTGACTGGAGATAGATTTACTTAATAAAACGTTGGGGATAAGGTGAGGGGACCAGAGGCTCTAAGTCTAAGTCGTTGTAAAATCCGCGAAGAAGTGAAAACGGCTTACCGTGCCAAATGTTGCTAGAGCAGACTTTGATCGAACGTCATTTCATCTGGCGCCGATGGCAGCGACTTTTCATATCGTAAATTTTAAAAACAATAATAGTACATATTGTATGTACACTCATGCAACACTACTAGTTATAAGTTGTTTCAAACCAAAGCACCTACAATGTGCGTAATTTTCTTATTATCTAATTAGTTCCTCTAACCAAACGCACGTAGTTGGTGCTTTATATCGTTCTAGTATTGTTTAAATGTCATTATTTAGTACAATGGTGAAGTGTTTAACGAATAACAAAAACTCGAACAAATAAAAATGACGGTAAGCCTGTAATTTATAATAGAAACTTTTAGATAGTCGGAAGTCAGCATCCGCAAAAATGTTTAAAAGGAACATTATTAAAATTTCTTTGGACTTCCGATTTTTATGCAATACTTCAACTATTATGTACATATACCCAAAGACATTGGCATTCCATTCATGGTGTTAAGGTGGACGTTCATTTCACACCTCAAGGTAAATGGAAGACCTTAAAAACCGCTTGCTATGTACATATATATTTATCTGTACAAACTTAACTCGGCCATCGCGCCAATAACAAGTATATTAGCTGTGTACTTATGACCATCAGGAGCATAAAAATAATATTAGTAACCTATTATTACGAATTATGACAATATTACTTGCTCAAAGAATCAAAATTAGCATACAAAAGGTGATTAGTGTTATTAGTAGGGGCTAAAGAAACGAAAAAAGCCGAACCTTGCTGCACGTATGCGTAGAAACATTGTGATTACATGTGCGTATTCAATGTATACAGGATGTCTGCTTAAGAATGGACAGCAGCTCTATATCAACAATGATACATTCTAGCGATTTAAAAAAAATTAATAAAAATAGTAAACAACACCTAAGTATCGACAACTTTCGCACTACACAACGTTTCGTCTACCTGTTGATGAAGACCATGAAGATGATAATGATGAAGACCATTAGTGTCCTCGAAACAGCCGTCTCGAATTAACTAATTAAACTTGCGTAGTGCGTAGGTTACCGATGCTTACGTGTTATTGACCATACTACGCCACAGTACTTACTATCATTATGAATGGGTAAAGGTAGTTATAATTTTCGAAATTGATCGCTAAAGAGTGCAAACGATGAAAGAAAATGGAAAAATCGCTAGTTTTTAGAACAGTTCAAATAAAATGGCTGGTTGATATTATTGTTATCGTAGATTCATGCAGAGAAATTTTGGAAGATTAAGAATCCTTATTCAGTTAGAGCATATGTCTCTTCTTCATTCCTTTTTTTTTCAAAATCCAGACAGCACTGAATATCCAATATTATACAAATATTGGCTATAGACTAATTATACACCGACTACTACGAGGAAACGAGCCGTAAGCGGTGGGTATCTGTTAGAACCTAGTTACGAGATACCATTAACGTATAGAACAAGTCGAACTTCCCGCTGTTTCTGGCTAGTTCTGCCGCGTGAGTTTGCTGAAGCAACTGCAAAGCGTAAGGAATTCGTGGTAGGTCGTAAATGGACCGAAAACGAAAGCTACGATCGTCGCCCACGAACGAGCATTACGAAGCAGAAAATAAACGGCCGTTCATCTTGGAGGGCGATCGACGTTTGAGAGTTTCCGAAATTTATTTTAAAATAGGAATGGAAAATTTATGGGAGCATCCAATCCATAGAAACTTAAGATGCCCACGAAGTGATTTCTACGTCTTTCAACTGTAGAATAGAAGTTGACACGTTTACACACGTCTGTGACTGGTACTTAAACATCCTCCATATAGTCTCGATCTATCCATCTGCGACTTGGACCTCTTTGAATCACAGAAAAGTATTCTTGGAGGCAAACAACGATACACTGAAGGAACTTGTGCGCGAGTGGGCGCTGATACAACCCACTTATTTTTTTTTTGATAGAAACGCTAGCGATCCACAGAGAAAAATGCTTATCTACAGCAGGAGATGTTGTTCGAAAATGATTTGAGCTTGATTTCTTTATTCTTGCGAATGGGAAGAAATTACATTAAAAAATCTCGTTTATATTTGATTCACCCTTGTAAGAATATTCAAGCGATTTTTCCCACAAATTTCACAAGTTATTGTAGTTAACTAAGTAATTTCGAACTTAACTACACAATTTAGAAATTCTCGAGTTTCCCAAGATTTCCCAGATTTAATTAGTCGAATTAATTTTATACAGATCCAAAACATATTTAAAAACATCGCTAAAACTACAGGTTTTCCTCGCGGAAAAGCCCTTCGACTCAAGAACCTTACAGACAACGCACAGGCGAATGCTTTTTTGAAGGATCCATAAGTAGAGATGACAAAGGCAGGTGGAATTATTCCTGTTTTGCAGCGGCTAGAGAGACTCGTGTCTATTCGCCTCATGAGGATGGATTCATGTTGCCTATTGGTGTCCTCGAGAGTTGACAAAAGAAGAGTCTGTCTAGTCTCCGCAAAAAAGTAATAATTCCATCTGCTTTGGTCCTCTCTACTTATAAGTGCCGTTTACGGTTTAGATTTTTCTAAAGTTACTAGCACTATTCGTTGTTTTCTATCGAAAACTAGACATGAAAGTAAGGGTTGCCATTTACAAACACTGATCCGATCGCCTGGTCAAAAACCATATGAGAAATTAGGGGAATTTTTAAAAGACACCTCTTTAGATGTTTTTTACAAATTTTAATGTTTATGGAAAATTTAAGTGATAATTACATAAATAATGATAAAAAAGTAATAAAAGCGCGCACATTTTATCCCAATAGTTAGCTACTTCTATTAACCTTTTGTTTATCCACTGCTTTATACATATACATGTGATTGTCAGAAAATGATTACATAGTACAGCGGAATTTCCAATCAATTTTTCACAATAATATCGTCAATAATATTTCTACAAAAGCGGTTACATACGTCCATAAAATTATCCGCATTTGAGCTACTAATATGCAACTTTACGTAGACGTAATAGATATTTACGATTACGGCCATTGTTTACGCGATGGAGATTAATTTATTGTACCTGGTACAAATTTATATACGAAGCGGACGTTTTCTTGACGTCTGCCTCGCAAAATATGAATTATAGCGCGAACAGCCTGTTATCAGTGTTCTTGAAGGGAAGGTGTAACGTGTTTACGCAGTAAGGTGTTATGTTTTACTTCAACTTAACGTATAACGTGCATTATGTTGGGTAAATTATAAATAAGCCGTACTTTATACGAGAGATACACCTGCACTGCTTACGTATACTTTTCATTTTAGTAGTTTATTATGCTGTAATTTAGAATATTTTAGGCTATAATCGCACCATCAACCTACTTTAACTTGAATATTTAAATATAACCGCACCTATATTCAGCTTCAAAGGGGCTTCCATCTACTTAATTAGTAATCGGTAATTATCCAGGTAAAATGAATTAAATGTTATATAAAGTAGTACATACTGTTATGTCCTGACTATAAACATAATATCAGCTTGTAGTGACTTCTAAGTAAAGATTTTACCCTTTTAAATAAACGTTTTGATGACAGCATTAAAAATAGATTAATTCCAATAAATTGAAGATAAACAGACATTAAATAGCTGTACAATAAAGACAACATACGTATTGAAATGGATCCTTTAAAAGTAGACCTCCTAAAACATGGAAAAGGATCACAAGCAGGAATTTGAGGAATCTAGAGTAAGCTAGACTGTGCTTCGGAATGGTTTCTTTCTTAACGAGTTCTAATCGTGGGCATACTTTAAAAATAGTTTCGCAGCTTCCCAAGCCTATATATATATATATATTTTTTTTTTTATGGGACATATCTTATTGCATTTATGGAATCTTCGTTAAATTCTGGGACAAAATGTAATAAGATACAACTGCCCTAAAAGTAATGAAAGAATCGACAGAAATCGTGATTTCATTGGAAGCAAAAATGGGTGATTCGGTGCGAGTATGACGTATTTCTTTTTAACGGAACTCGTTATCTTTTCTTATCTTTCTCCTTAGTTCAAGTCGTCTTCGAAAAAAAAGCGTACTTGACAAACTATTTAACCTTCCATGTAAATTCAAGTGTTGCAGTACGGACATTTTGCTCCAATTACAAGTTTTATTCAAGCTTGATCGTTAAAACGAACGCGATGTTTCGAATTTTCGATTGATCTGATAAATTGATTAATATTCAAAAATTTTCGATAAAATTAATAGAACATATTTCTTCCATTTATACGTGAAAGTTCCAAATGATTAGCTTCGGCTAGCCAAATGTAGCCAATACTGGACATCTAATTCGAGAAAGGTAGCGAACAATTGATATCATGTAAAAACTACAATCAAACATTCGCACGTTTCAAATTACTTTGTATAGCGCCTTTCCGATTTTAGTAAACGAACTATTGAAGAACGCCCCAGTAGAATCTTAATGTTCCGTTGTCCATTTTAATCATTATCGCTCAAGATTAAATCAAGATAATCGCTTGCATTCCGTCGTAAACGTAAAACGTAAATAAATTGACGATATGTACAATAATTACGTGTAACTACGAGGTACATTGTCGTTGATTGCATCAACGCAATTGTGACATGAAAATGTCTATGCATATATTTATATATATCTCCTAAATCGTTGTTACGCAAACAGCAAAAAATACGACTAATATTCGCTAATTTAAACAAAACGATCTAATACTGCATATTAATTAAATCATAATTATGGCGTTAACTCTCCGTATATAGAAATTGCCACGCCCTTTCACATCCACGGACACCTATCACATAATTCAAATGTGGAATATTGACATTTTTATGACTCGCACTCGCCAAGGATATTAAGATTATTTATAAGAACGCACAATGGCACGAAATGAAATAAAATTCGTCAATTTAGCTGAAACTATTTGATAAATGCTAGTCATTTCTTTCTCATGCGATTATTATCAATTACGAGATGACCTTAATTTGATGACCTTTATACGAAAACATTTTTTTTTTTGACAGCAACATTGAACAAGTGTGGAACGTAGCAATATGCATAGAACGTTACGATACGTCGCCTCCTGCATTGTAATTACATTAATCAATCCGCGAAATAACTCCGCCAAGCGACCGAGTCTCGCGTAAAAAATATAAATAACTATTGTTCTCGATCGGGATGTATGACATAACAGCATAAATAGTAGGTTTTCGCAACAAATCGAAGAAGTCCACGTACGAAAAGGTACAATTCGAAATCGTGAGCACATTTACAAGCTCGGCAACGGTAACGCGACGAATATGATTGAAGATCTAAAGTAAAAGATGAAACAACAAGTATAAACACAAGAAAGCGCAGCAGTAGAAGTGTAAGAAAGTAATTATGATCCAAAATTTAGAGCAAAAGAAATAGTAGCTTTAATGTCTTTTATTAGTACTTTTGCATATACTTTTCCATATTACTAGTAAGTAATAGATACGACTAAAAGAGGTGAAATTATTACTTTTTGCAGCGACTAGACTCGTGTCCATTCGTCTCATAAGAAAAGGTTCGTGTTGCCTACTGATTTCCCCGAGAGTCGACAAAACACGAATCGGTAATAATCTCGCTTGCCCTTGACACCTCAAAGTTCCGCGCTTCACGAAATTAGCAGCGACTAGACAGACTAGTGTCTTGTCGACTCTCGGAGGAATCAGCAAATTGCACGAATGAACACGAACCTGTCTAGTCTCAGCTAATTTCGTGAAGCGCACGGAAAGTGACGACAGTATTCAGAATAAAAGGAACGATACGCTCGTCGCATAAATCATATTTTTGTAAATTTTAGGGCGCGTAAAATTTAGAACAATAGAACGGGCTTGTCGTCAGTATTTTGTTTTAATCGTTATTAATTTGATATCGCACATCTAAATAGATACTTCAAATCCGTAATGAACAGATCAATGATCAGTTGCGCATAGGTACATAAACATGAAGTATAATGTTCCTTTTGACTTTACATATTTACTGATAAGCAGCCAGAAAGTATAAGTGCTATACTTTTCAATATCTAAAATTTTAAATGAATTTGATTGGTCATCGCCTTGCTTTTAATGCGTTTGTAGCTATTGCCTATATTTACCTGGTCATATCAATGCGTATTTGTTCCTTACCGTTGAAGGTGATACTAAACAAGATGATAAACAAATCTCGTTTAATAGCTACTAAATATTCAATAGATCCTATTGACTGCTGCAACATTTTAAAAATTGCGTTATCTAGATACAAATTAATTTTCAATCAACAGATTTGGAAATATCACTCATTTGACTGTTTAAGAGTAAATTAGAAAATAACACCCTTTACGTTTAACCTCTTGATTACGGAGATTACGACCATTTTGCGACCATTTTGCGACCATCTTTAATAGTTTTTCAACGTTGATTGACAACCTGTAAATGCTACACAACCATTCAGATGCAACCATTTCGAATTCAAGAACTGCTCGAAAGATTGTTTGGGACCTGTACACGCTTGTTATCGCTACTTTCTAGACAGTAGGTGTGTATTTCCTAGCGCTAGGTGGCGCTGATAAGTATTTTGCCTTTTGTTTCGAAGGATAAACGGTGAAGATAAAGAAGTACTAATGACGCTGGGGCAGCTGGAACATGTCCGTTGCTCTTCCGTGAGTAATTTCATCAATACCATGAGGAACTATAACTATTGTAGAAGAAATTAATGAGGCTCCTTATGCCTTTAGGAATTGTTACTTACATATATATATATAATGAAATGCTAAAAGAGTTTCAAGAGAAAAACGACATATGACATAAAACAAGGAAAAGCAAGTATTCCCTGGAACAACGAGATTTCATCAATCCTACCTATCTTCGTGCAGTCAGGAACACACCTTTGTACCACTAAATCGACAAACCATCAGTAATTTTCAAAGTTGTAGAGATCGCGAGATCACCTAGTAGCTAATTAAGTGGATAATAATAAGACAACACCTAAGTTGTGCCCTGATAGGTTTAGAATTGTTCTGTAGGTACCCCGGTGTAATTCCAATAAGATAAAGTTATTTACGGAATACTTTCGATATACACATGTAATCCCGAAACACCTGTTGTAAATCGCGGCTTTAAACGCGTCAGATAACAAGTAATTGGCTTTGAAATTTAGAGTGATTGGATTACAAAGATGCTCGATATATGTAAAAATTGATATATATATATATATATATATATATATATATATATATATATATATATATATATTTTATTACATTGATAATAACTAAGTCGGATAACGTTGTTTCTCAAAAAATCATTATAAATGTACATGTATACATTTGAAAATGATATTTCGATGTACGGACACGATGTGAAATTATACATTTGTTATGTTTTACCTGCCTTCGGCTTAGTTTTTAAGAAGGCTGCTTCTATTATGTCTATTAGAAACAATCTATTGCAATCTTCAAGGAAATCTCGAATCTCATTCGCGAAAATAATGATAATTAAATTGAAACTTATTTGTTTTTATCATAAATTCGTCAATATTGTCCTTCCACTGATAAGTAGAAGGAAGTAATCGTTCTACAATCGCCATCCGAAATAATTATCTCCAATAAGCAAATATTTATCTGCTACGTATAACTGATGTTACATACAGGCTACTCCAATTTCGATAAACCGAATTTACTTCATTAATTGACGAGTTTTACATTTTCCAGAAAATAATGTAACTTAACCGTGATTAACGGTAAATACGCGATTTTTTTTGCTTTACGTTAGAAGTACGTTTTCCAGTTTTCCTGGTTTAATGACGAGACACTATAGTACACGTTTGAGAGATTAACATAAAAAAGTTTGAAGTTAATATTGTAATTGTTGACTTTTCTTATTACTAGAAATGCATTAAGCCAATTTAGGAGCACACTTGCCAAAGAACTACGATAATTTGTTCCGTAATCTAAAGCTAACTGATGATACCTTCTAGCTTTGTTATCGTTGTAGAGTTCCCCTTTAATTTCGCAGGGGTTTTAGGATTTGTTATTCAACGTGAAGAAAAATAACTAGAAATAAATTAGTCGCTGCTTATAACGATTTGGACTATAAGGAACGGTGCGTTTTGGGGATCTTCGTCAACGCGTGCTAATAAAAGCTTACTGAAAACGCTTTCTGCCATATCTTTTCCTCCAAGTAGCGAAGAGAGACGAATAGGGATGCAATATTCAATTACTTAGTCGTTAATTCCGAGTGAACCATGAAGCTGCAGTAATTAACGCGGCCATTATAGCTTATTAAGGCGAATATTTAAGGCTAGCTTCAAATATTATTTGTAGAGCAATAGTCCGGTTTATAGCGTGAGAGGATACCAACTCAAGCCATTCAAGCTTAGTTCCTTTAATGAGTAGATGATAGATATGCGGAGCTTGCTTACAAGAGAACCGAATTGCAACACTTTGTCTCGTTGATTTGGAGGCTCGTCAATTACGCTCCGCGATAATGTTATCTAAAGCTTTCTGAAGAAGTTACACAAGGATATTTTCTTTTTTACACTTACAGTCTTCCGGCACCCAAAAATCATTTTTCCAACTTCTCTAAACAGAAACAATGTCGATTGCATTTGCAGGAGGAAGAGGGCGTCAAAGGTGCTAACACGACGACTAAATAAAATGGATAGTTTTAAGTGTAAAATTAAGTTAAGATGCACGTGCTTAGCATTAATTATATTGAAATGAAAATTAAATTAATTCGATATGAAAAAAAATTTGAAGAGGCATGCTTTTCTACTACTTGTTGACAACATTTATCGAGTTAGTCTATAGTTATTATATTGAGCTAGTAGAATAATTAGTCTAAAACTAAAAAAAGTCTAAAATATTAATAACCACAATATCAATCATTTCAATACGTAGTAATTTTTGATGATTGAATAAGACCACACCTTTATGTTGCACGCCTCACAGTTACAAGTTTCGATTCCTTGATCGGCTTTACGGAAACTCAAATCAAAAAAATAACGAACTGGCCATATGTGCTAGTCGTAAGTATATTATCGCAAATTGTAGTCCGTGCGCGTAAATAATTATATCGGTAATTTAGTAAAACTTAATTGTAGAGATAAGCCGTCGTATTTGACGTAAGACGACTCAGAACAAAGAATTTTTTTATCATAAACCATATAGGCCTCATAATTTTCGACGACGTTTGTTTCCCAATTACATACATATCTCATCAGTATGAACAACGGCTACATTATCTACAAAACACCGTCTTACGAAAACATTAAACATTGGTGGGTCTTCACGTGATCGTCAAATCACGTGCGTTATATAATTCAAAAGGTGTGGATAACATCTGACCGTAGTCCTTAACGCACAAATTAATGGAAGAGTCACATGAAAGTTCAGATCATTACTTCCAGTACGGGCATAATATACTATTTTCATTGAGAGACACTCAAATACACGCGTAAATGGATGCCAATAGGTAAATGAAAGATTAAAAAATACATATATATGTCATGAATAAATAATTATATAAGTAAACGTAATATGCAAATGTTGATCTAGTACTTTAAATTTAGTTTAGTTGCAAGGTTTTTAAAGTCTTATGATTAACTCGTTGAAGCACTAATTGTTGCTAGGTTAAATTTAAACGAAACATGTAATATGCATTTGTTTTACTTACAACTGAACAAAAGAGTACTGGTATGTAATATTACAAGTTTTCCTGCTACGTACATATGAGTTACACCATTCTTCACGTGATAAAAAAAAAATGTAATTCGGCGTAGCATAAGTCAGTTTTCTACGTAAAAGATTGAAATATTAATATTTAAAACATATGTACACAGTCTTTCCTAAACGTATGTATGCAAATATGCACCTATCGCTGTACAAACGCAGTTCACGTAGTTTACATACTTTACAATCCAAAACTAATAGTTTACGAAGGCAACATATTTCTAATGACGATACGTTAAAGTTTAGAATCACAAAAACGGCTTTATGAAACGGTTATAGCCGGTCAGCGGTATGAAAGATAGACGCCTTACCTTATTCGCTATTCACTAATTCACCGCGAATCGAAACGATCCTATATCGCCCGCCAAACTAAATGCAACTAAGCTTACAAAGCTTCGTAATTCAGTAAGGAACTGTCACATGATGAGCTGCCAACATACGAAATAATTCGCACCTTCTTCTCTTTTTTTCGTGATACGGAGATGTTATCTTTAAGAGACATCTGCGCGATAAGAAACCGAAGGTGTAATACATATGTTGTACAGCGCGTTTAAGATTAACGGATAAACATTGCATCCATCTTTTTGATATGCTTTCCCAATTGGAATTTATTGTAGTATTTAATGTTTGTGCTCGTATATACCTGGAGTTTTTGACCTTTAAAATAAGTATTTCAAGCTCATTTCTTTGACTGTCGTTCTTGCCAGTCCTGCATAGTAGCATAGCAGCAGTTTCTTGTCTTACTTGATAGAATCTGCATGTTATTTTCTCTGCCGGAGCCACGACAGAGAAATCATGTCTTTCTAGTATCTTGTTAGCAGCCTTATACTATACTATACTTATAATCAAACTGATAGAAAGCCAGCGCATCACACCAATTTAATTATTCGATCAACGATTGAAAATGGGGATCGACGCATCTTCGAAACAGCTGTCCCGGATTGAGTAATAGTGCCCGTACTTTATGTTGCTTGCCATGTTATGCCATTATTATTGCTTATTATAGGCGTTAATTATCTATTTAAGCTTTACAAGTGCTTCGTTACTTTTCCGAAGTTACATAAGTCAATTAAATTATTTAAAGTTCTGCGTAAGTATACACGCCAGCGAAGAAATTTTTACCATCATTCGTGAAATGTGGAACCTATAGACACTTGTATTCAAAAATATTAATCTTAAATGAAGTAAACATATAGGGTAAACGACTCGCTGGTCCATTTGACTGAATAAAGTTAGGCGTTGTGTATTCGAGTCCTATGTACTAAAATCAAATTGTCTTGTTTAATCCGATACACTCTCCAGTCATCGTTCGCATTTGGGGGACAATTAAAAACACTTCACCTTATACAGCGAGGGTGTGATAGCAACAAATACATAAAACGCTTTACACGCACAAAAGATTTCTGAGGTTATGACAAACTTCAAAGTGCTTACACACCTCGTTGGGCCGTCACCACAAAGAAAGGAATATTGCGTCTCTGTGAAGGAAGATTTTTTCTAAAGCGGGTTTTAACGAGCTTTGATTGTAAAAAACACTATTGTTCTAAAATTAAACATTTCAGAGTTCTGAAACACTTCACTATCACGCCTTACCACAAACACTTCGAACACTATCGAAACGATCGTACAGTTCAAGTGAAGTGTTTGCGGTAAGGGGTGCTAATTGAAGTGTTTCAGTGTTCCAGTGCCACAGTATCCGAGTACGTGATCCGTTTCAGAGTTATACATTTGGGTTCGTTTGAAAAAGTCGTTATTTCTTCAACAAGTAGACCTTTACTTATTATACCCATAATGTTTAGTAGTGACAATGTACAGTGACATATTTATGTTTTGTCCCCCCTTGAGACGATGTATCTCTACTTTCTATCACTTGCAGCCGTGCGCTTGAATTCTTGTAGCATTCGCCGGTCGATTTTCAGTGAACGCTATGCTTTTATTTTGTGAACTAAAATGCGCCACGCCTCGCCACGCGGAAGATGGTATCAAAATTTAGTCGTTGCAAGGGGTGGGGACAAAACATAAGCCGGCCACTGTACGTGTTATCAGTAACTTTCCGGTCATACATTTTCTTCAAAGATTCGAATTTTGTTATCTACATCAAATAACACGGCTAAATATACCAAAAATGTTACAATTCATTTCAATACGCTCAACGAAAGTTAAGTAAAGAATAACTTGCAAAAGTTGTTATATGTTCGCTGCGCTTCGTAGACCTCATCGGACGGTATTAACAAAAAAAGAATGTATAAATAATTTACAAGAAAACATCCCACTTAAATAAAACCGATCCGCGCACTTAATAACTATACGTATCTACTTTATTTCGTAATAATGTAACAATACATACTCCAGAGATAATTTATTGACAACAAATCAACTCCAATAATGATATCTAGGCGATCAACATGTATCAGGTACATGGCATCAATTCAGATAACACGCATACTTATCGTATATCTGGGGACAAAAAACGTTTGACAATCGAAATGAATTTGTTTAAAGTGACGACAATAATCAACGTTAATTCTCATATAATAAGATAATTTTTCCGTAATTCGTCTTGATCACTATTTATACACAACGTTATAAAGATGATTGACTTATATTCAAGGACCAAAGGATTACGTAAAGCTGCAACACTTATATTTGGAATTATCTACGCGTATATTACATTTTTTCTTTATCAGATGCACTGTCCTAGTAAGTAAATCGATTTCTACAAAATTGTTTTCTTTAGTGTGTTGAAAATACTTCAAATGAAAAAATTATTATTTATATAAATAACAGGCACGCCTAATTTCATTATATAATATTGTAAATAATCAAACAAATGATAAGGAAAATAATAAGAACTTTAAAAACAAATACTGGAGATGGTACGTAATAATAATAACATTGAATATACTTACTTGAATTTTTAATAAGCAAAACAAACAGGATGTGGCACCTAATATTTGCTAACGGATTTTGGGAAATGTTAATTTTCCGGTGAATATAACTTTCTTACTTAAGTCTTTATATTAAGTGCGACAACCTAGACCTCTAATAGAGGATTTTTCGAAAGACCTCTTCTTTCTCTCTAATCAAAAATTATTTTGAACTAAATAGACTGTTGAATTTCTCTTACATTTTCGAGAACAGAAAAGATGGACTGGCGGAAAACGTAAATGAGAAGACCAACGCTATACTTCGATTCTTCCGTACATCTCTGATGCATAACGTCCAGATTATACTTAACAAAAACATACCGGACGCTGCAGGTGCTCGGCGGAAACCCTATCTACTTTAGTATAATTTTACGTTGTACTTATCTCCAAATATTTTTATTTGAAAACTTATTGGATTGCTCATGAAAGGAAAAAACTTCCGCCAACGAGAAAGAAAAAAAGAAAGAAAACTCGCACTGTATGCATACAGTGTGAGTCGAGAAAAACAGATCAAACTCCAGCAACGTATTGCACACGTAAAAATAATGTAAACACTTATATGCGCACATACGTCTAGCGCAAGAGGCTTCTTCAAATTTTCAAATTTTCATGAGATAGTCACCCTTTAATGTATTGATGTTACCTTTTCTAAAAATGTATAAAGACACTTACGGAGAAATAAGCTGCATGGCCGTAATTCATTTAATTTGCAAGAAATTAAAAGATTAAAAAAAAAAAGAAAGCTAATTAGAAAGAAATTTTTTTTTAATTAACAACATTTAAATTTGATATTGTAAACTAATTCTTGTTAATATTTCTTACAAAACCACCGGGGCAATTAAATAATAATCCATTGCACAAAACTGTGCATTGTAGAAAGTAATAACCTTCCGCTAATCCACACAACATTTTACTTCGCAATACACAATAATATTAGAGCTTTACTTTTGATAACCGTACGGTAACGCTAGCAAAGAAGTGTTCTAATTCCTTTTATCTTAAAGGGAAAACTTTATAGAAAGGTCATCATCGTTAAAGGAGCAACGGAAAGTGATCCTTATTAAGGTAGCCGTTGTCCGTCGATTACAAACAACCCGTACAAGGTCGTATCGAATTTATTCAAGGCTATTGCGGCATTTTTGCACGCTTTCTGCTTTAGCACATTTACAAAACGATATTGTACAAATATTTGTAAGACGAACTGGAAATTATATCGCGATTGTACATAATTTGGTGCGTAACGTACCTATAATCGCATAAAAAATTAAATTAGCAGGTTGAATTTTAACAAAGAAATATTTACTAGAGCAGTCTTGGAAGTAATACAAAATGTAACAATACAAACAAAATACATGTCAATTTATTTTCGTCCCTCACCTTATTATTGAAGAAGGTGGCAGGTTTAAATTTGGCAAAAGATGTTAAATTTTGTGTTTGTTACAAACCCGAATTATTTGGCTTTGCAGAATTTGGGGGAGTAAAGTAATTGGGCAATACAACCTGCTGACAGCGCGAAAAAGAAAATTTTGCGCCAAATGGCTCGCCTTCGTCCTGAATTTTTTTTTAGAATAACGACGAGTAGTTTTTGATTTACTATGTCAAAAATACGAGAGCTAATCCTAAGAGGACGGGGCAAGTAAGTTTCTCTAAACATCTGTAACTGCCGATAAAAGCGTCAAATCCAAACGTATAAGAGGGTAAAATGTCAGAACTTGACCTTTTAGTAACTTCCCACGAACTTTCGACATTGCGCACAAAATACTTATTGGTCGCCAAGTCACCAACGTTGCTTCTTGGGAAGTAGCGGTATAGGCGATTTTCGCGCCTTTCATTTCGAAATCGCGCTGGAGTAGGTACAACAATTGAAAATGCTAATTCTATCCACACCCAGAGAATTAATGGAGACACCGCGAATAAAGGAAGATGTATTATCGCCGGAAATAGATTGAAAGACAATACGTTAACCCAAAGAGTTTTTAATTTCCGAATTGGAACAGAAGCGAATAATGTCGGGATTTGGATCTGAATCAAAGGAACATGACGCTACAAAGATATCCGTCACGTTGTGGCGATTGCGACGACGAATGATATTCACATCAGATAAGTGGTTTTACTATTTCAAATTCAAGTATCACGATATCTTTCACCATATCGTTGGATTCTAACTAATTCTAACTAAACGATCCTCCATGAAAACTATCATTATATAAAGCTACTTCCTTCAAATCTTTAGATTGAGAGAATAGAGTAGCTTCCAAGAGCTTTACTTTCTAGCGGAATAGTTGCTGATAGCTGTCGTCCTAGATCTGTTGCTAGTACCAAGTTCGCTTTTCTTGTATTAGGAGCAAAAGTTATACACTCGAATTTAATATAAAGGCTAAGGCTGAAAGCGACGACTGTTAAAGGCGAAACAGCTGGAAAGGAAATCGCATTCGTGCTCGTTATTAGGCGATAAATTAATGTTATCGTTTCGAGGATACTAGATTTAAACATCAGAAATACTGAATGCTGAACGTTAGACTAGCAAGTCCGCGGATAAACATTTAAAGAGCTAGTTGTTCTGTCTAAATATTTTATGGATCTTCACATCTCTTAATTTCAAAGCTCTTATACTTATTCTTATTTGAATTGGTGTCTTTCTGAATAACATCTTCACAAGATCGAAGGAAATAAGAGGGATAAATGAAGATTAAGTATATGATTCAGATTTGGTTTGAAAGCAAAAGCCTTCCTTTCTTTTCCTTTCCTTTCCTTTACTACAAAATACTAATTTTTTGGCTTTACTTGAATACTCACTAACAGCTTATAAAATTCATTGTTATTGTATGATTATTTATAAAAAAGGAATGTTGTTAGTTGTATGTTTGTTACAGTTTAACTTGAAATTCTTTCTTTTCTTCTCAGACACGTACGAAGAAGCGAATAGGTACAGATAAACAACAAATTAACCGCAATTTTCACATAGTTATGAATTACAACGTAAATGTGACGACTTGAACTAAAAATACATATATTTCTTCACACGCAGTGATAATTTGGTTCGTACGAAATGTTAAGGATGTACATATGTATGACCCTGAACAATGAGCAAACATTGCGGGTCTTACATGTATGGATATACACCAGCTATCATAAAAATTATACACATATGTACACAGTGACACTAATTCAATATGTATACAACATGACTTATATATTTAAAGTATTTTTTCTGTAAGTTAATAAATCTGCATATATTAATTTCTTTTGCATTCTACACATATTTTACGTGATCTAAACGACAACCTTATATTTTCTACGAACCATATGGCCTCTTTCACCAGATGAATTGCAATCATAATCTAGCATACGGTAAGAACGGTTAAGATAAAGGAAAAATTTACGTTCTCGTAAAACCAATGTTTAATGTTTTCATACAATGATGATTTTTTCAAAATTAATTCAATTTAAGTTCAAATTGATAGCAAGAAATTAACTCAAGTTATGCAAACCACCACACCTGACCTGAAACTTCAGAATTTAAACGATCAACAAAATGGGAACATAACCAAATACGTTTTCCTTGATTACAATTAGACTCAAAGTTGGAAATCCTTTTACATCTCCTTGCTCCTTTTAATCGCAATAGCGATTGTTTTAATCACAGTTAATTTGATAATTATATAATTTATTATATAATTAAACACGATCCGATACTCTTTTATTTTTTAAAAACAACATGATGCAAATGATCTTTTACATTTGATATCACTAACAACCATACAATATCCAATTTTATTGACAAACAAGACGAACAACACTTAATTGTCGAAACTGCTATTGAGATAAGACGGAAATTATTCTGGAGATTGTTGTAGGAAGATTTACAATGCAAAAAACTTGAATAGGAGACCCATTCCATCATTGCTGTAAGGAAAGGCAACAGACATAGCGCTAGTTGACTTAAACCAACTAATTTCTAAGTCAATAGAAGTCAAAGAGATACCAGTGACTGTTTTTCTAAACATTGACCGGCATTCAATAATGCCACCACAAGCTCACTTGTAGAGGCGATGTGGAAAAAGAGAGTCCTCGGCGACTCTATTGCTGGATAGAGACCGTCCTATAAGAACGCGAAATAATGGCGGCTCTGGGAGAGGCTAGTATCAAGGTAAGGACGGGAGGTAGATGAAGGTGTATTGTCACCCTTTCTGTGAGTACCTCTTGTAGATGAACTAATAATAAAGCTATCCAAAGAAAGCCTATACTAACGCCGTGCCTATAGTAGTATGAGGCAAATTTGCTGGGGTAATATCGGAATGTCTTAAATACAGCCGAACTAAAGTGACACTGCTCTGAGTACCAGGACACGAAGGCTAATCTCAAGGCTGGTGGAAATTCATTCCAGATCAGAGATTGACCACTCAATAGTGGACCTGCTAACAGGACACTGTACCCTCGAGAGGCCCATGAGCAATAGCCAGGTGAAAGAAGAGACTGCCACGCGAATATATAGCACTGACAGGAGTACCCCTCTCAGAAATGAGCTCTTAATACGCAAAAACCGAAACCTACATACAGGGACCACAAGACTGCTAAATCTAGCAAAGAAAGAAAGCAAAGCTGATGCAATTGATCTAATGAAAGAGGAACCACAATAGATCTGGAAAGGTCGTAGTGGGATACGTAGGCAAAACTCGCCCCGGATAGTAATCTGATCTAATTTAATCTGAGTTATGGGAAAGCTGAACAAAAAACAAGTTATTTATCCGTTCCACCATTGCCGTCGTTGGCTGGACTTCTAATTCTCCCGTTACTTAGATGGTAAGAGTTAAAAGGAGTTCAAGTTAACGAAAACGATCTCCGGTCACCAGAAAGATTTTGATTTTGTGAACGAGTGAACGAATATGAAAAAAAAAGTGAACGTATTAAACTCACTATTCGTCGCGATATTATTTATTACATAACTTATATTCTAATTTCTTTATTATTTAGTCTTACACAATCTTACTTTTCAAAATAGTTTAATCGTAAATTACAGCTACGCTTTCACAGGATTTAGTAAGTTCGTCTCGTCATTAACTTGAAAAGACACATATTGCAAGCACAATGGACATACTTTATATAGTAATCGGAGTAAACTATATATACCTACGTATGTATATTAAAATTTTTGGATTTAGCTAGCGGAATACATCGAAGGAAGAAAGTTAAGAAAGCGGAGAGCAATAAAACTTAATCTAAACTTCAACCACATGTTCATTTCAGCGGAATTCGCCTCGTTTGAACTCAAAAACAGTACTTGCAAGTTAATTAACTTCGTTTTAATTGCCCCACAATAACACTTTCGACTCGCGGTATTATTTTTAAAAGTCGAACGCATATTTCGGGCTTTATTAATGCTCGTTCGTTAGGTTATTCTATTTTATTTTATCGCACGCATCCAAAAATGGCCTTGGTTAACAGTAATAAACAGGATAATTAATTTCAATGAAGATAAAAGCCGAAAAGTTTCCTTGGTGAATTGCTATCGCTCAACTCATAGTTTTCAAAGTGACGATAAGGTGTGGAAGAAAATTCATAGTTACGTAAGCGTAAGAGTAAAACCGATAACCCCCCTTAGCTCCTGCTTAAACTTCTCTTGCGGAAACGAAGAGCAGGGAAACGCTAAAAAAAGTTACGAGGAAGATACTTGATAGAGTATCTCATAATAATCATATTGTTATATTTTAGAATTGATATTGATCTCTTTTTTTCAACCTTGAACAGGTCTTGCCTTGAACTTATTAAACCATATTGAATAGCAAGACCATCAGCGGGTTCCTGGCCCAGAAAGCTTTTGGAAGAACGGCTATCTCGAAGTCAGACGATAAAACACGTTTTCGTCCATATTCGAAGGTGCTCTTTTAGTCTCGAGAGTTTCAATCCCGAAATATGTATTTTGATGAGCTGCCACCTACTTCACCCTTCAATATTATCGACAGCAGAATAACTACTTTTAGATTATTTTAGAATCTCTGAGATATCTGTTACATGTATTATAAGTTAACTCTAGCAATGTTGGCAATTAGCTCCAGTTCTTTATTAGGAACACAAAAAAAATATTCATCGAAGAGGATGATAGGATTATCCGAAGTGCACGGTAAATGCTTCAAAGCGGATGTGACTTATGACTACCTGTTAGAATCAACCGCAAAACAAAGCAATAGAAAGTAATGACAGTTCAAACATGAATTTCCTCGGATTATAACTCTTGCACAAACAATGAGCAGCCATATGTAACTTTTATGTAATCATAGACGTAAGTATACGCATTAAACGTTAGCATACTTAAGATAATCTAATTTCGCATTATGCAAATTATAGTAATAACATAATGGGTTGTGCATCCTTGAATGCTGTTTCAATTATACCTTTGTAAATAAGCCGTATATATTGAACAATAAATATCTAAACTTGTCTTTCATTGATCTACATTTGGACGTTCATCACGTTAGTATCTTCTAGCGTTTAATTCGTATGCTTACAAACTCACACATATGTAGATATGTACGTAAAAAAAATTTTCTTACGGAAGGGCTAGATTTAAATAAAGATTATGTTAAAACTACAACTTATATGCTTCAACTTCTCAAAACAAAATAGATCTTCTTAAGCTGCCAGGTTAGATATACCATTCTTAAGGAGTATCTTATCTTATCTCGAATATGCAAAAACTAACAGCGCTGCCAAGTTTATTAACGCTACAAGAGGTACCAATATCTTTCCTCTTACTCGCTTAACGTCGTTTCGTTCGGAAATTAATTCCCTGGCTCTGTACGTACGATGACTTTGATCTGATAATGATGACGAGGCCCTAAACAATTTAAAACAGTTTACTCACTAACGCACTTGTGTTAGAGTTTTTTGACTAATCTAAACCAATGTAAGCAGATGCATCTAAGGATGGGCCGGAAAGGTGTTCTTCTACAAAAGAGTCTTGCAATTGCGTTCGCATATAAAAATGATGCTGAGCAAATTGAACAGCAAATGTTGAGTATCGTACTTCCCATTCGGAAATATCAACGATTTATGAAATAAATATTAGAGTAAATGCAATCTTTGGATGCAATAACACTCCGATTACAGCGAATTAGGTTTTAAATTATAACTTAATACGCCAGGATTGCAGATACGCTATAGAAAGCATTTTTAGTTGAAAACATCCTAGAAATAGACACAAAGGTTGATTAAGCCATACATTCGTTGATGAAAGACTCGAGCACTCAACTTTTGGGGAACGCCGGCAAGGTGACGAAAACGATCCGTTAAATCGGAATGGGCACGGATCAACAAAGCAAAATGGAAATAAAGTATGTAACGAGGAGTACAAGACAACGGCATCAGTCTTTAAAAACCTCCTGAAAAGTTGATAGCTTAATCAGCAAACCGCCAAGGGCACAATCAATGACGCGGCAACTCCCGAACAATTACTCTAGAGTAAAATTGATATTACTTCACATTCCACTTGTCGATTTTAATCAGCTCCGTCGGATACTGCTTTGTTTAAAATTGAGCTACGACCGTGCGGCATATACCGCCGTCAGTTCTATATTAGTTAAAATTATCTCAGTTGCTAAGTTATCATTTGTAGAGTGTTAAACGGGGCCGTAAATCATAAGCACTCAATATCTTATTTTAAAGAGTTTAAGTTTCCCTGTTGAAACCGCGTCGTAATTGCATGAGAATGCCGACGTTTCGCTTTCAATTGCACGGACCTTCTTCTAGGCTGCTGCACGTTGTTTCACTGCTGTAAAAAGAATGAATGACCGTGGTTGCTTGGAGTCCGGTTTCTATAAAAACTGAAATGTTGGTTTAGATCACTTCATCTAAATTCTAAAATCTAAAATCAGAATTTTATTATAATTAATGAAATCAATAAAATGATGTAGTTATAAAAATTTGATCTAATTCATCATTTTTAATATTTAGTCAACCTTCGTATATCCATTTTTTTTTATAAATACTAAAGAGACTGGTACCGCTGCCCAATATAAAAATTATCTTTTCTGGTTTAACGCATTTACTTTTAATTAAAGCGAAGTTTATCAACATAACAACATCTAGTAGTTTAAATATTTTTATTCGTACGTCATATTTACAAGCTCCCGGTGGTTTTCCTAAGAATTTCAGTATCTAGCAAGTATTAGATAAGTTAATAAATGTTACACAACGATAAGTTCGACTTCGTATCTGACTTTATGCCGAGAGCAGAAAGTTCTAAAGAGGAAAATCGCAACGAAGTACGTCGAGGAATAAAAAGAAGAAGAGATAACAAAGGCAGGTAGAATTATTACCTTTTTGCAGCGAATAGACAGATTCTTGTTTTGTCAACTCTCGGGGAAACGAGTAGGCAACACGAACTCTCTTTTACGAGGCGAATAGACACGAGTTTGTCCAGTCGCTACAATTTCATCTGCCTTTGTCCTCTCTATTTATGATTCACTTAAAATAATTAGGAATATTATTGCAAAAGAAATAAAAGTTGATGTCGCGCTTCTATGTATTAATTTACAACAATACATTACGTCTTTCTTGAGGAGATTTATAAATTATAGACGTTCTACGGTTCGGCTATTAACACTGCTACAAGGTTTCGTTGTTTTTCTATTTCTTACAATTTGTTGATCATCTCTTTGCCTTTGTGAATAGGAGTTACTTTAACTGGCGTGATTGGCTTAAAATTTCAGAGAAATCTACAAGCAATTTAGACGAGCTTCTTAAATTTTAGCGTAGGCATTTCATTTACCACATATTCAAATAAATTGGTTTCGTTTTGGTGTAAGAAGTATCCTCTTTAGCGAAGCTTCCATTTCAAATGGATCAGATTGTACATAGCATGATTAACATTTAAATAGGGTAGCTAGGAAATTACAAGACACCTGTAGATTTCATAATTTTAAACTATATCCACAATCAGAGCTCATAACAAGAAAAACGCCTTTTGGAAAAATCTTCCGAACCAGTAGAGATGACTCACATTAAAAAAAATTTATCTGAACCAGAAAAATTTAAATTTCAAAGAAGATAAGTTGATACTTGATATTTTACACATTCCTGTATGTTTTTCACAATTTTTGCGTATTTAGGTTATGCCGACATTTATTATTTTGTTCTCTAAGTATGTAGGTGTGATAAAGAAGAAGCCAAAACCATAGAACACAACTAATGGGAGTTCGTTGTTAACTAAAGGCTTTCCTCAATGAACAAAACAGGAAAAATATTTTGGTATCACAAAAGGAAATGTAAGTATTCGCAATACGTAATCTATTTCTTAAGAGAAGGGATATCCTCTGTACACCACCGCGAAAGGACGAATTAGATAATTAACCTCAAACATTGAAAACAACGGTTCGCGGCGTTTCTAGAATAATTACTAATTCAAATCGGACGGAAGTAAAAACCTTCGAAGCGAACGGACAACTTAGTACAGCCGCCAATGACAAATTACTATGATTATCTTCTTGTATAAAATATGTATCCATAGAGGCGTACGTGTCACAAATCTTTACTTGAACTAAATTGAATAGCAGATCAATCGAACAGGCAACTACAAAACAATAATTTACAGTCGCCAATTAGAACCGATAACCGATAAAATCGCTGTAGCGTGCATCGCTTAGAAAGAAAAAACTGGTCGAAGAGCCTTGACATAGTATCCGGTGATCAAAAGGCGGTCAATGTCTATAGTGAAATTTGACGTCATTCCGTCAAATGCATTCTGCTTTTAAACTTTTCCATACCACCTGCTTGTCAATATGCTGTTTCACTCTTGGCTTTAATTCCCCAACGGTATTACCAATAACTTGCGTGTTGCTAAACACATACCGGGTGGTCCATTTATCTCGACACAAACAAAACTATATACGGAAATAAAGTATCGTACAAATAATTCGGAGATGCGTTATGGTTACAAAGATCAAGTTCGTTTCTTTTTGAGATATACGGAGGAAAGCAAACAACGAAACCAATAACAAAATTAAATGATTGCAAAGCATTGCACAAAAACTTTTAATTAAAGAAAAAAAATATCAAGTATGGATGAAGAGGTTCTTCTTGAAGCCGAATCACCCTTCATTTGTTTATAACAAAAATACACTCAAGTCTCCAAAATCAAGGTTATGTGATAAATTGGCACCACTGATCTGGTAAAGGAATATAACAGGTAAAGAAGAACGGGAATACGTAAATCTAAGTAATGTTTCTCAACATTCAGTTTGATTTTGTAACGTTCACACCATTCCTCCAGCGTATCAAGACCGCTTGGAGGTTTCCTTGCGTCATCCGAAGATATTCAGGAGCACAAATATATCAAGTACAAACAATAATAGCCCCAAATTCGGTTCATGGGGAACGCCACAGGCGAAAACAAAGCTATTAGAACAGTATCCACCGACACTTTCTCTCTTTTAAATACGATTTCAGGAGACTAGACGTAAATGGGACAAAATCCAAGGAGCTCAACTTCAACAACAGTAATTCATGATTGATCATATCGAACGCCTTAGACAAGTTTGTATAGATCACATCAACTTGCACACGCCTAACTAGAACTTCATTGATAAATAGGGAGGACAAAGGCAGGTGGAATTATTCCTTTTTTGCGGAGACTAGACAGGCTCGTATTCAGCCGACTATCGGGGACACCAGTCACGAATCCGTTTTCATGAGGCGAATAGACTCGAGACTATCTAGTCTCTGCGAAAAAGGAATAATTCCACCTGCCTTTGTCCTCTCTATTGATGAATCGCCAAATTTGTAAGATGAAGCCATGTTGATTTGGAGCAATAAAAGAGCGAGAAATAGGCCTGTAATTAGATAGAATTTCACGTTTACGTTTTTTGCGAACATAGCTATCACTTATTTGTATTTTGATTAATTTACGCTTAGGTTAGGTTAACGATTAGGTTAGGAAAAAATGTTAGCAGTTTTTAAATTGAAAGGTAAAAATGAAGCTTCTAGCGTTGCTATCACTATATTTGATATTTTTGTGAGTAAAATAAGATCATTTCCGTTACATTGTAAGCGCTCATTAGTTTCCATTACAAATTACATATCGGAGTCGTTTGGTCCGTTGTAACGGACGTCCTGTACTGATCTGATATTTTGATTTTTGACAGCTTGCAAAACCAGGCTAGAAACAAAAAAAAAAACAAACAAACAGTTTTACTAAATTTCAGAATGTTCTAAAGCTGTATCTGTGTCAACGACTCAAGACTCAAAGGTTAGAGAGATTTAATCTTCCGATACTTCATATTTTCATTTAAATCCAGGTAAAGCTAGAATCCAGAGGTAACATCTGAATGCCTTTTATAACTTGTAAACTTGTAACGATAACTTTTCCTAATGCCGAAAAGTTATCGTTACGAATAGGTAAACAAACATAATCTAAGCAACACGTCTATTATTCTCAATTCGAGGTAAATATTAACTTTATTCAAATTATTTAAAAGGTGGCAAATATTGAATGTTATTATTTAGAAAGATTGGTAAAGATGTAAACAAACTACGCAAATACTACTAACCGTATACCCTGTAAAAGATACCTACAACGTTTATGCAATATAAAAACATTCTAACATCCGCCAACTCTAATGTTTACGACTATTGCAAAAGTTAACACAAGACAACCTTTAAAAAAGACACATAGTGAAAACGCCAATTTTTAAAGATACCCGTAATTATAAATGATAATTTTCTCTCGGAAATAGATAAAGAATATTTATTACGATTAAAGACGCCACCTTTCGTGCGTTTCACAGCCGCCGGTATGGAAGTGATCGTTTGAGTAATACATGCGCGTGTACTTCGCTTATTACACTATGAAATGGAGTAGGGAAGCGAGACGAACTTGTTACTTGTTTTCTGCTACTAAAGCAATATGCATAGACGTCGTTTCCTTGATTCACTTATCGAGGACATTTTATTACGCATAACGTATATGCAGCAGTTCGTTACGTTTACGTGCATTCCAACCGATCGCCAAACACATGCTGGATGCGTTACTACTACAATAAGATCGCTTGCGCCTATATTACGAATCGCACACCCGAACGACCATTCCCATACCGACGTCTATGAAGCGCACGGAATGCGGCGAACTTTAATTATAATGTAGCTTATCACCTACTTTATAATAATAAATTTAACAAACGTACATAAGACAGTGTTATTTAAGCATATTCAAGCGTACAACATTTATCTGGCTTTACCGTATCAAGGTGATTTCAAGGCGGCATAACGCTTTTCTTCAACCGCGTTAACCGAAATCCTGTAAATGAAGGATTATTTACATTTTTTTTTTTTTTGATAAAACCTTTTTCGTCATTTCGTATTACTTCATTGTATTATCACAGCGTATCACAGAAATCGATATCAGATAAATAGTGATATGAAAGGAAATATCTTTGGATTCATGCATACATTGTATGGCTGTGTAAGTCTGCCATCTCTGAACAGGTTCCAATGCTTTGATGCCTCTTTCGTCCTAAACCTAAACTAAAAGTGCATAGTACTTACAGCAAGACGAAAATAAACCGAGTATAGTTAAATAAACAAGCTTTTGCTCTTTAAATTTGGCTAGAATGTAAATCCTTTTTCATAATTAATTCTCATAGTTGATGTGTTTAGAAAGAGACGACATATTAAATCATACAAACACCTTCGTAACCATAAATTCTTATCTGTGCTTATATTTCCCAGTATGCGACACAATAGGGCCCTCTATATTGCGTTAGCATACAAATCTAGATAACCACTTCAAGTCTGCGTATATGTATTGGTTCGCCAGATAATGTTCCGAAACGTGCTTGCTGGTGTTATTTCATTGTAAATAAATACGTAGATGTGGCGAAGAAATGTTAATTAAGCGTATACCGCATGAATAACAGTATCAAACGCCTAAACCTTAAATAGCAAAAGCCTTTTACCTTGAGATTCGTTCTTGAAGTAGGAACAATTATAAGCGTTAATCACTTATTGTTGTTAAACCATTCTTTAAACTTTACTTACCGACACAATTACCGAAGAACAAATGATTATAACACTTCGTTTAAAAACAATTAGTTTCTTGTACGCAAAATAACGATTATGCGAATACATCTTCGTAGATACGAAGAAAAGTTATTTATTGGCATCCCGATTCGTTTGGTAGTGAAATAAAGATTCGTACGGCAAAAGTACTTGATCGCGGGGAATTTTCAATGAAATTACCTACAAAAGCAACTTTAAATAGCATATCCTACTATTACTTTTCCACCGGATGTATATTAAAGCTTTATTTGGAGAATGAAATAGACGGAAGTGATTTTTCGCAGTGTATCCCTAATTGTGGCAAGCTAGGAGTCGCGCGTTCGAGATCCGCCAAGGAATGTAACAAAACCAAACGCTCTGCTAGGCTCCTATGATTATCGCATGCTTAATATGTCGTGACGCTTACGACATTACGCAGAATATACATAGTTGAGGAGCAACAAATCAAGTTGTATAAAGACATGTATTCATAAATCGTTAAATTTCTCCCTTTCTTCCCCCCTAATCTGTTTCAGCTCGGTTTGAATTTTAAGCTAATCAAACTTACAATTATAAATTAAGTCTTTGCGTCTTATTGTTAAATATACAAATTCGAGAATTTGCTAAATTCCAAGCTTGCTAAATTTAATATGATTATGTAAGTACAATGATACTAAGGTTACGTTAATTTATCCATAATTGCTAAAATCTTAAAATTATTTTTTTAAATTTGAAAAACGTGAGCAACAAAATAGCCACATAGCGAAATACATAAAATGCTTGTACAAATAGAAGATTAAATAAATTACGAATATATAAACTTGGACTTGGCTTTACTAATGCTTAGACTTTGTTTTTATTACTTTATGCTGTCCTTTTAAAATTGTTTTACGTTTATTATAATACTGCTAGACCGAAACGACACCAGATCAATATATCTGCCTCCATAGAATGCCTCACTGATTTTATTTTTGACTCTTTCAAGCAAGAATAACAATATGTGGAATTCGTACGTCTAATTCTCTTATAAGAAGGTTATACCAAATTTTGACAAATTCAGATACCAGAAACCTTTCTTTTTAAATAGCATCATACATTTTTTCTATATCCACTCTAACAACATTAAGGTAACGGCAAAGAAATGATCTTGTTGACTCAAAATTTTGAATCCAAATAGCTAGCGCGCAATCGAAGGTGGATATTGCATTTGGAAATTATACCCTGTTACCGTGACAATAACGAAAAGGATCAAGGAAGCCAATTCCATTTTAACAAAAGTTCTAACCATAAATGATGTAAGCATTACCATATCGACATAAATTGGATATCAAAACAAAAGCCTAAAACAAAAACAAACCTTTATTTTGTTTTTTATGGCAATAATTAATGGCTACATATGTATATACTTACTTACTATTAACCTACAGTAAGCGCTCGAAATTCCTTTTTTCCACCCTCGCGCATTTGCGCAATTGTTCGTAAAAACTGTTCCGCATTCTTCTGTTGCACATCGGAATGCTTGCCTTATCCCTAACTTCATACATAAATCATACGCATTAACACCTTTACAAGTAAAATTTCGAATCAACAGTTAAGAACAGCAATGTCAATATGTTTCGTTCACGCTTGTTACGATAACCGAGCAATTTTAATACGAAAAACCGCTTAAGCGCAGATCCACATGCACAGAGCGCGTCTTATTGTACATAAATATTAATGTTAGACGAAGACATAACAATACGGTGCCTTTTAAAATAGTTATATTTCTGGTGCTTGAATTTGGTAAGGTTTAGCGGAATACATGTGTGCAGATTGGCGATTTTCGATATTTGTTGACTATTGAATGACCGGTTTCTGTTTAAAAATATGTCACACCAAAGAAGAGGCTTGATTCATGCCTCTATAACTAAAACCGGTCGGTTGCTATATCTATATACGTTATAAGACTTATAAATTATAAGTAAATAAAGATCTTTTTCCTGACAGTAATAACAAGCTTTCGATTTGATTATCTAAGAAAGTAGTATGCGGAAATCAAATTTTTGATAACTTATACGCTCAACAATAATGTTACAACTGCATAAATAAAGAAAACGTATTGTTTTATTTTATTTGACTACTGTATTACTTATGTATATTGTTATTGTTCTGAGAAATATGAATATTCATACTTGCACATATGTATGTTTGATATAATGATATTGAAAAATAGTTAACTGTGGAGCGCTCTCGAACTATGTAAGTTCATAGACTAGTCTTAGTATCCCTATTTTACGACTACAAGAAAGGTATTATTAGAAAGATATCCTTTCTAATAACACCTAGTTGGACACCTAAATGGAAGCATAGGAATTGTGTGATTACGTTAAAATCGCTCAATATAGTCAATAAGAGGCTGCAAATTTTTATATAGATTGAGAACGTTACGTCTCTTACATGAGACGTATCCAAACGGAGTAAATTAAATATTACCTTGAAGATTTATTTGGGCATTTTCAAATGCAAAACAGGAAATATTAATTTTGATTTCGAACTGAGTAACACGAACGTTGCACAAATAAGATAAATGGAAAACAAATTTACTTTTTTATGCAAACATAAAATCAAGTCTTCCATCATTTGCAAAACAATATTCTTTTTGATGTTCATTTTTATTTCAAATTCTACAGTTTGTACCGATTAAAATGTTAATAAATGCTAATTATTATTATTATTATTATTATCAATATTAGGAACTAGAGAACCAATTAAACAGGTAAAAGATGTGTCGTTCTTTATTTAGAACTTCATCAGAGGCATAAACAATTGTAAGAAATCGATGTAAGTCCGGCTTGCCTTTTAGTTTTTGCAATATTCCGCATTGATTTTTCAATTTGTATCTTAAAATTGTTAGAATTTTACAATTTTCATATTTTAATCATTTCTTTCCTCCTGCTGAATAATGTTAAAATTTTACTTATTTTGAAAGGTTAAAAGATCCTTCACTTATTTTAAGATCTACTATTTCAAATCGTCTCGATTGTAAGTAAAAACAATTCCGATAAATTCGTTTTATTGTGCCTACTTCTTTAGGATTGTAGTTCATTTAACACATTTGTGAGGGGCGGCAAATTTCGCTCTATCCAAATCCGATTTTATTGCTAATACTAGAACAGGAGGCGGCGAATTTCATTTTAAGAACTAGTTGTTGATATCCACGATACGGTCCTGTTTACTTATGAAGATCAAAATAAAGAAGACTCCCCTTGTTTTCAAACCACCACAGAGAGATTACCCGCTTAAATAGTCATTAGCTTCCTGACATTGTACGGTCGTAGTACTTTTTTCCAACTTACTATTATCATAAAAGCATATTTCTTGAGGAGAATCTCTACTACGTTATATTTTTTAGTCGACTTAGCGACAATACTTCAACGTCTGGTGACGGCACAAAGAGGAAAACTTACTTGAAGCTCACCATGATTTTAAGAATCTTTAGTGTATATAAAAACTTTTGTCGATAAATAAAAAAAAAAAAAACATTCTGGCGGTGTGAAAATACTGTATATTGCCGATAAGAAATAAGAAAGTTAATGACCAAAAAAAAATCGAAACATCATATAAAAGCTTCGACTAGACCATTAGATAAGAGATCGAAAGTGGTGTTCTTAGTTTTCTCTGCATGTCCAAATAAAGGTGTTAGAGGTAAAAGAAAAGAATTAACTTTATCGCAGGTCCATTTTATCCTCAGATTCATGACAAAAACAAATTTTAGCGAATTTAATCCTATCCGCTATCTCCAATAATAAAATTGGCCTATATACTTCTAACAGCAAGTGAATCTTAAACAATATCTTCAATTTACCAACTTATAAATCAAGCTATCAAAACCTATAAAATTCTTTCCGTTTCTTCAATACATATAACTCGATACACGAGTGCCAACAAAAATAAGTTTATATTATATATAATAAAACGTTACACATATTGAGATATGTAGGTGCATTTGTAACGATTACTCATACGAAATGAAAATCAATGCCGTGTTCATGAAATACCTGCATTTTACAAAGTCACGCTTCGTTAAATATGTTAATTATTGTACAATTTCCTTTTTTTAATTATATAAATTGCGAATAACTGCTTCCTGGTCATTACCTTATCTTTACAAGCATCATTTTCAAATAATGCAACGCAAAAATGTCAACACACATGAAAGCAATTCCCAACGTTAAATATCGTATAAATAAAATTTCCGATGACCAATATGATTTATGAGCGTGAGGTAAGTTTCAAGCATTGTAACATGTCCATTCATCTGCTTCCAAATTTACAAATACGTCAACACGAAACGTTTTTGAAACTTTTGCCAATCCTATTAGTAGATTTCTATATCTACTAATAGAAGGAAGCTGTTAAAAATTAAGCACATTAATATAAAAGTAATATCGCAAAGAAAAAAACAATATAATCAATTGCAATACGAATGCAAGAAACTCAATGGAAAATTGTTCCAAATTTAAGCAGTTCATTTATATGGTGCGGAGTATCCCGATACCTTAGTGTTTGCCTTATTATCCCATAGTTCTTGCTAGCATTATTGATTTTCCATTACCATGGACGAAAGATCGCTTTAATAGTGTGCGTTCTAAAATTAAATTAATAGATAATATCGTCAGTTGTAGAAAACATTTTTTTTCCAAAATCAAGTTAGTACTTTCAATAATTGTCAATCTAAAAAGTTAAAAAGCACTAACTGCGAGATGAAATCAAGACATAGTCAATTAAAAATACAGCTACGTGGTATCTCCACAAGGCTGTACCGTCGAGGAACCTTTTTCTTTCATCATAAAAATTTCAAAAAAAATCATTATGAACATGAATAAATGTCGTAAGAAGATCTACGTGGTGATTCAAAAATTTTAACCTCGGTTTTTTCTTAAATTTTGTTAAAAGTACACAGTTTCGCTATTTGCGTTGAACTTGTTGACTCAAAGATGTAATGGCATCCACCAACGTTGTGCTTCCTAGATTTTAATAAAGCTTTCGACGAGGTGCGGCATAATCACCTCCTAGAGGTGCTAAGAAAAAAAAAGATAGACAGTAATAATATCAGAATAATAAAATACCTGCATTTTAATCAGGAGGATAGAAGCAAAGCTCTAAGGAAAGGATGTGTTCTATCGCCCTTGCTATTTAACTTGTATTCGAAGAATATCATATAGGAAGCTTTGGCAGATCGAACGGTAACCGGAGCAAAAGTGAACGGAGAAGTAATCAACAACATCATATACGCAGATGACAAATAGCAGAATCCTTAGTAGGACTGCAAAGACTAATGGATCGGACTAGTGGAGAAAAGTGAATACAAGAGACTCGCGCTGAATACTAAAAAAATCAAATTCACGATAATCTCAACATCAACAAGAACAATTATGGAGCACGAGAGAGCTAGCGGAGAAGGTCGGCAGGTACAAGTATCTGGGAACAATTATGAACAAGAGCGATGACTATACGGAGGAAATAAGATCAACACTTGGACAAGCTACAACTGCGTTCAAACAAAATAAGGAACGTATCATGCGAAAATGGAAGCGTGGACAATTAAGAAGAATAAGATTAACCAGTTGAAAGCCTTTGAGATGTGACGCTATAGAAGAATCCTCAGAATAAGCCGAGTGAGCAGAACAACAAATGCGGAGGCACTAAGAAGAATGAAGAAGGGGAGAGAAATTATAAACACAATTAAAATTAGAAATTTGTAATATCTTGGCTACGTGATGCACTCTTACAAACTATTATTAAAGAGAAGATATGGGAGAGAAAAAGTATAGGAAGAAGGCGTACTTACCAACTGAATAACTTGAGACAAAGGTACAAGAATAATTCAGTTGAATTAGTTAAAGATTAGTTAAAGATCGAAAGTGAAAATTCCCATGATGATAGAAAGGCAACGGCACATTAAGAAGAAGAAGAAGAATGGAAAAAAAGCAAGTCTATTAGACTATTTTCGCGTTGAATCTAAAAGAAAATACTAACATTAGAATTAGTACAAATTATTGGACCATTACGTTAGTTTGCAGTAAACTTAAATATTCGATGCCTTTTGTGACACGAAACGCATTAAAACCAGCAGATATGTAGATATGTCATCCAAGTAAAAGCATATTAAAACGATACCTTTCTGAACACACGAAAATTAAATGAGAATTTGCACGTGTAAAATACCACAAAAAATACCGGGGCTAAGAAATAAATAATTTAAGACTATTGGAAGAAAGTTCTACGAACTCTAACGATATCTTTTCTTCATTTCATTTGATTAAGAATATACTACTTGGCTGTATTAGTATAACATTTATATATGTACATATCAAATATATAAGAAAAGATAAGAATTGCGTAACGTTTATAAACGTTCGTAAATCTTAATTCTCTTTCTAACGAACCTAAAATTAATAAATCGTTAATTGTCGTCTTTTAACGACAATAATTTACTAAAACAAACGAAATTATACTTCGCGAATGAATGCGACAAAAAACCGCCTCTCCAATTTCAAATGAAAGCTATACAATACGGCATTACTTCATAATATAGTATTACAGTTAGAATTCTTACCAGTAATATTTACCGGAAGCGAATAATTTCCTAAATAGTATACGGTACGGGTGCAAAACAACAATATAGCAACAAAACAAAACAGGTACACGTGACGAACACGCTACAAAACGATCCGTTCGAACGGAATACGTTGGTCTTGCTGTCCTTTTCGTTTTGAACTGAATTGGTTTGGTGATCGTATAGTATTATAGCAGCGGTTAGCGTATTTGTTGTGTTGTCTAGCATCTCATTTTTCTTGCGGCATGAATGGTTTAAAAGTCTTGTAGTCGGTCCGCTGCGCCTGGATTCCACTTCTGGGCAACTCAATGAAAAGCGAAATATCGCATAGTCGAACGCAGAAACGTTTGTGTGCTCTATGAAACGTTAATTTTTTTACCATTTTTACCAAACTGCCAATACTACATTCAAGTTTATTTACTTTAAAACTTATATAAGATTTGTTGAAATCATATGTAAGATGTTAGTAAGAAATTATTAGCAGCATCCAAAGGCTATAATTAGCGTCTTTATACAGATACAAATAGTGGAAGACATCAAATGAAAACTGATAGTTGCTTTGCAATCTGATCTCCTAAATGGTTCATCGTAAAAACGAAACATGAAATAAATGAAAAACAAGCATATTGTTTACCAAAGAAAGAAACAATTAAACTTGCCTACTTATCCTGGTAACCAATTCATTATAGAAGTAAGCAATTAAGAACATTTAAAATTTAAAATAAGTCCCAAAAACAGCTAAGCATCTCTAATAATAAGATATGTTTTTTAGGCACGCTAGGTATATTTTAATTCAATTTAAAGCTGAGTAAAAAGAGTCATCTATCGAACAACATCCGTAGGCAAATTTGAGTGATTCGTTTAAGATTACCCTCCAATTGCTTGGCGTAAAAAGTTGTACGGCAGGTGTTAAATCGCAACGCAGCCTTGGAGCTAACATAAAATTGAATTTTGTTCTCTAACCCTGGCTTCTATCGAGTGTATCAAGTTAGCCCCGCATTTTCGATTTCTTAAAACATAAAAAGACATGTTTTATACCCGTTTTGCGCTAATTTGTACCGTCAAAATGTTGTTTTTTGCTCATCTCCTTATTAAGATGGATGTACGGGAATTTCAGGCAAATTATTCAAATTTTGCAAATTGGCAACGGCATCATGTTGATTTTCACTGGAAAAGATTTCGTTTTGTGGTCGTAGCGTTGTCGAGATACCTGAGAATTTTAGAAGTTTGATAATGGCTAGGCTTTGTGCTAGTCTTATGATGCTTTGTACGTTAAAAATTTCGTTCTGTGCAGGTATCATTTTCAAGAAATTTAAAATGAATATTGGTACGGGCCCTTGTTTTAGATTGAGTGCAGCAACAGTCACACTAATACCCCAATAAATTTTATTTTTTCTCGTATTTGCAAAATTTCGGTGTGCAAAAGAACCGATTACTCAGAACTCTAAGAGCAGCGTTCATTTAGATGTAGTTAGAAAATATTGTTTAATGTATCGGATTTATTTTATTTGTACGTACTGCACAAGTTACAATCTAAAATATGTGCCAAGCATTCATTTATCGCGGAATTCACATGAAAGAATATTAAAAGGCACTTCCAGACATGCATGATATGTAATTGCAGCAACCACGTTACATTGCCTCATTGAGTGGAAATCATACGGCGAAAAAGCTTTACTGCGTCCCACCACAATATTTACAAAACAAAAAAAGTATTTCCTAATGCAACAATAACTTCCTATCTATTCATGGATTAGGAATATCAACAATATATTGTAAAGACGTTATAAAAATTCCCAAAGACAGGGCAATTACAAACAAAGATCTCCAAATATACATTGAAGTCAAAGTAATAGAACGGGTAATAAAAAGTATTAAGCAATCTACAATATTATTTTTTCACAAGAAAATCAGAATAAAAAGTAATCCAGTTTAAATCACGCGGATTTTCTATTAGTTCATCCTCCGGTGTTATTGGCGCTGTAAGCGCTGCTAGCACTTACAACACTGTTTCAAATATTTTAAATTATCTAAATTAGTGTTGTTCTAGCTATTGCAATCGTAATAAATCTATTTCTGAAACTTGTATTTGTTGCTCTATTACGACATTGTAAAGATTTTTAAAAATCTATTACTTTCTATTGATGGTTGGCGCCATCTGTTAGGGAAACAATATATTTGAAAGATTCATTTTAAAACCTATTAAGTTGGTAAGTATGTGCTCGTTTATAATGGCATATGTGATAGTTAGTTGCTTCGGCTTTTGATAGATATCGATATAGTATTTTCACGGAACCAATCGTTGCGCGTTAACAGCAGAACTTTCCGAACAGCAAATATACCGTAATAAAATTACCCGTTAACCCGCTCAGGCTTAATGTCACAGTAAGATTGTTATTAGGTTGGCTGCCTGAAAATAACTAATTAATAACCAAAAGAACGTTGTTTCTTCACGCGTGTTGTTTACCAGTTATTTACGTTAGTTGCCACTATTGTTTTTAGGGTTTCGCCGCTACTATCACGCGTAAAAACTACTGGACTAAGTTGCCAACTACTGTGTTTGTACGCTATAAATTTACTTATTTTAGACATTGACACATTTGAAAATGGCAGTAAAACTTACTGAATCAGAACGAATTGAGATATTAATGATGCGTGGGTACGGTGATCGTCAACGTTCTTTTGAAGAGGTCCGTATTTTGTTTAATACTGTTTATCCGGATCGTCACATTAGTAAAAGTACGGTATGCCGAATAATTCAAAAGTTTGAAGTCTTTAGTCAGGTGAAGGATTTACCTAGAAGGGGACGTCCATTGAAGAAACTGGTTTAAATGTGTTACTTACAGTGGAAGAAAATCATCACGTGTTCACAACAGAATTAGGTGAAATCCATGAGATTTCTCAAAAATCTGCTCATAAGATTCTTAAATCAGCAAGAATGAAAGCCGATAAAATGTTTCCCGTCCATGAGTCAACTGAAGATGATCCAGATCGTAGAAAAGAAATTTTACTGACCGTTTACATTTTTGTCAAATTGTAAATGGAGAGCATTTTGAACAATTATTGTAATCGCAACCTGAATAGACAGGTATCTTGATTTTCCTGAATTAGGACACTTTTTTAATTTTTTAACTGTTTTCTTCTGAATAAAAATAAACATCTTAATACTTCCTGAACGTAGTTTTTTATTTTGCATTCAAAAGTGTTAAAAAATCTGGGCGTTCCATTTAAAAAAAAGAAGTTGAATGTATTGCCGATTAAACCGGAAGTGAAAAAAATATTAACTGTATTGCATAAAATGCATTTATATTAACTATACCCCCATACCAAATTTCAGAAATCATAATTTTCAAATAACAAAGTTATTCGACCGTTCCGGGACTTTTTACTAACGCTGTACATATGTATAAGAAAAGTTAAAATTAGTACAAAAGATATTATTTTATATCCCTCATTAAGATCCTCATTCTCTGACGAGAACTCGTTCACTGCGGTTTCGTTCGAGTTCGTGTTTGTCCGATTCTATTCTATGTATTTCTATCCAACATATAATCGAAAGCGCTAACCTTCAACCAAAAAATTTTCACTAACCAATCATGAAGAATATGATAAAAATTCTCAACGTAGGTCGAATGAACTACATGAAATCGTTGACCTTACAAAAACATATAGCCTCCCAACATCATAGTACTGGCCAACATACAGATACAATTATTTTTGTCGAACATCCTCCAGTGTACACTATAGGAATTCGAACAAAGGATTATAGCGATGAAGATCAGGTTCGACTGCAACAAACAGGTAAATGGAGCTAACTATATAATGTGGTTATTTGTTATTTATTTTTAGGCGCGGAATTTTACAAGACCAATCGGGGTGGGTTAATTACATTCCACGGGCCAGGGCAATTGGTCGTATATCCAATACTGAATTTAAAGAATTACAAGCCTAGTATGAAGTGGTATATCTGCCACATTGAGAAAACAGTGATTGATGTCTGTAAAGAATTCGGTTTGAATGCGAGTACTTCTCCACATACTGGTGTATGGATTGGTGATAATAAAGTAAGTTTTGGGATACACATGAATTGGGTAGGAGCCATATTACAGTCCGTCGATTTGACAATTTATAGATAGGCACATTAACAGAAATCCCATGTTTCACTGATTTTGATGTATGTAAAATGTTTTAAGGCAAAAACAAACAAGAGGTAATAGTAAAGGTTGTAGTCTAAAACAAAAGGGCCACTAGTTTACACTTGCTGGTTGGGCGATGATATTTTAGCAAGCTTATGGTTTTGGGTAATGCCCTCGTATCCGAGCCAGACACATGCGTTACAGTTAGATGCTTGAAAATTAATATCTGGCCCGTACATTTTACGACCCCTTTGCAAACACCCAGGCCTCTGCCAGTCGGCAACAGGCGTTCATACCACTAGATCGCCAAAGCATTATCATTAGTACCAATAAAAGTATCTAATCATCTAATTCAATAACGTATCCACACTTAAACCAAATGATGTGAATGTGTTCTAGAAACCAATTGAAATACTAAAAACGCCTCTTGAATATCATCTTGGAAGTACTCAATAAAACTGTAGTTTTATATTTTTCAGAATTTTAACAATCTCCCGTTTGTCTGGGCTTCAAATCCTTGAATTACCACAATTTTGTAATGCCGCAAATTGTTTGACTTGTCTTATTTGTCATGGTTTCCAAGACGGGCAATAAAACGCCAAAATGTACTACTGTATACATCAATACAATTATAAACTTTACTTACCTTGATCATAAGTTGGTAAAAACATGATTATTTATTAACCTTGTAAGGATAATTCTAGATAAACAATTCCGCTTAATTACTTTATTACAATGATTAGAGTAAATAAAGCGTCCATTACTTAATCAAAACAGTGTTTTCAAAAGCTTTATTGATTTGATCTATATACATCTTTTCCAACCTATTTCTTTGTGAAACAGCCAAACATATTTGTGCGAATCTATGTGCTTTTAATACTTGTATTATTTTTTTTGTGTAGATATGTGCGATAGGAGTTCATGGCAGTCGATTTATTACTACACATGGTTTAGCCATTAATTGTTCCACAGATCTAGAATGGTATAAACATATCGTACCATGTGGTATTAAGGACAAAGGCGTTACAACGTTAACAAAAGAACTTAACAGGCTCGTCACAATCGAAGAAGTAATGCCATTATTCCTTGAGCGTTTCAAGAAATATTTCAATTGTAGCTATGTAGATTACCCGGATGAAGATAAAATGAAATTAAGTTTATAATTGCTATTTTTCTGATTTCTTGTCCTTTTATTAAGATTTTTGTATTAACTTTTTGAATCCTTTGCATTAGTTTCATACGATATACTATTAGCGACAAAGCAAGCAATATAGTAAATGGAAATATTAACAGGATCAGTATGTGGTTGATTTCTTCCATTGATTTCATATGATTTATTATACTTTTCACTCGGGTTTAAAAAATAATTATCGAGTATAAAAAAGCCAAAAGAAAAACGTAACTGGATAATATTTGGTGGCAAAAGTAAATTTTTGATAGTTGCATGCATATTTGTGACTCCCAATATTGCGTTGATGCTCGATCACTGGAGGAACATTTTACGTTCTCCTGTAGGTTAAACTCCAATAAGAGAAGAAAATTATATCGCCTTTATCCGATTCCGTACATACGATTTGTTATAGCAATAAAAGCTATAAACACGAAATTTCTAGAAATCAATTATCAATTAGCTCCGTAAATTTGATGCAAAATAAAAAAAAAAAAACAGGTCCTTTTAAAGGATCTTTATTTTCTATAGAATTTTGAAGGAGAAAAAATATATCAGCCGTTATAAAAGAAATTCAAACAAAAATATATCCTTTTTTTTGTTCATCTAAATTATGCAATAATAACCGACACATAAACGAATAGAAACCTAGGGAAAATAAAAATAACAATATACAATATTATGACCAAAGAAACTAAAGAATAACATTATGAACTGCGGTAGTCATCTCCTCATCAAGCTAAGTATAATTACATCATGTTATAATCGATATCCTGAATTACTCATTATACATATAAAGGACCAGAAATAAATAAATCCTATATATATATATGCACATCAGTCTTTAACAGAATTCCACGCGGCTAGGTAACTATATAGCTTCGATGTTTCTTCCTCTACGGTAGCGGATATAAATGGAGGTCCACTATTACTTTGAATTGGTGAAGAAGCAGGCTGTCTATCTAGCGTCTCATTCGATACCTCGATTACGATCTTATCGTCTAAGCTTCTCGGCTTATTGTCGGAGATATTCGCATGGAAAAATTGACTTCGAAGAGCTGCAGCCGTCGACGTATATTTACGCGGCTTTTCTTCGACTATCGGAGTGCCAATGTCCAAAAATATACTATCGTTGCTGAGAGTGTCAGACGTCTTATCGGTTGTCGCAGCAGGAGTCGTACGTGAAAATGTAGCCCCTGCGGGTTTATTGCAGGATCTAACGCGGAAACTGCAGCTACTACCAATGCTTGCCTTCTCGGCGCTACTTCCTTCATAAGGGTGCGCAGCGATAAAGCTGATATTGTCATCGAAGCGAACTCTCTCTGATATACAGTCTTCTCCTGTTGTGACACAACTGCAAGAATCGCTACCGTTGGTTGCCTGAAAATAGGATAATTAAGGTTAAATATAAAATATCGAATTTCATTGTTTTTAAACGTGACTCCTTTGAACTTGACAGTCTAACAATTGAAAGAATATCGAAAATATATTTTACGCTTTCGTAAATGGAACATCCTATATATTAATTATTATATTATGACTATTATTGTCAATATATTTTCGATATTCTATTAACAATCTTGATATGGGAGATTTAGGCGATATGCTACCACTTTGGTAATTTAAATAATTTTATAGGGCTAATGATGGTAGGCGTTGTATAAGCATAATTTGTACTAAACGTGGTATATACTTGACTTGGCAATATATCCATACCTTATAATTGAGCATAGAGCCGGCCAAAGCTCTAGTAGATGCGGCCCCATCATCAGCCAGGCTTACGTTCACTGATTTATCAGATAAACTACTGATGCTAAGCCTTTGCGCGGACGCCATATCAGCTTGCACTTCCAGCTTATGACTCGTGGTAGCGCCGACACTTCCGGCCAAAGCGACCGTACTCGCAGACTCTCTGTCGACGTCACGCAATAGCTGGCTGCCACTAGCCAAACTCGCCTCCCCTATGGAGGGATTGGCTAATCGCGTACTGACCGCATCCATTGAAGTACTATCTGTAGGGTTTCTTGTCGAGATGATCTCGTTATCGTCCAAGATCCCCGTGGTTCCACCACAGCCGCCTGAACGACAAAGAGAAACTGGAACTACACCATAAACGTAGAACAACAATATTGGAACGCCTATACCGACAGCTAGACCAGCTAATATTGGAGATATCAAAACCTGAAATAAACAAAATTATGAATATAAAGATAGAATAGAGATATGATAGAACGAAAGTTTGTTTATTTATTTGATGGTTTAGTTAATCTTGGTGTAAGCTTTTTCCGTAAGCTTTTTCATATTATACTTAGGATAGCTGCAAAGACTCTGGAACAAATCCATGCTAGCATCATCTTTCAATTTAAGAGCATGTGCGATTTACGCAGAGAAAAAGGGGTTATCCTCCTTTTCTCTGTCTATCCTAGACAAACCAACCATTATCATGAGACGAATAAACGCGAGTCTTTTTAGATTTAATGAAGCACTCGGGAAGTGGCAAACTTTATCCATTACTCATTCATCAATTCACGTAAAAAATAAGTAACCTTTAGTATAATAATTATCACAACACTTTATCTGGCACATCACTGGATCAATTTGACTCAAGGAATCATTAGGTGTCGCCGCCAAGACCACAATCACAATATCCTACGCCAGTCAATGGCACCTTATCTTTCAAGCCTATACAAGAGGAAATCTAACTTAATGGTTGTCAAAAATCCGCGATAGACCAATCCATAAGCTGGCAGGGTAATCTCTTCCACCCAACGCCCGTCAATCGACGACGGTCGAACTATGTTGCTGGTTCGATATTATCAAGAACATGCATAAACTTATATCTTCTTAAACGTATGATTCAAAGCACTCAACGCCTCTGACAACATCGCAGTCCCTAGTGATGCATTCATCAGATAACCTATTATTTCGACCAACAACTCGCTGCACATCTTCGGCCAACATCGTGAAAGAACATGTAAGCCACGCAAAGTCTCACGCTTCATAGTTATCCAAAACTACAAACGAATTGGTTGTAGGGATTCCCTTGTTCAAGAACACTACCATACTGTTTCTTCGGTTATCGATGCTCTATGGTATTCATATCTGGCTTTCTTGCTGAGCAGTCATAGTTGGAATATTTGCGAATCGGAGGTAGTCCAATATCTCTCTAGTAATGTGAATCCGAGCGTTATCCTGCATATAAAGCTATCATATGTTCTATGTCCTTTGCAATTCCCGACCAAATGTTTTCTTTATAGCGTAACGATCATAGTTTTCAACACGTTTCAACCTGCCCACCAAAAAATACGTTCGCAACAACATAGAACGGAACTAACTGATCCATTTGAAGCCAATAATATTTTACGTAAACGTATAATGAGCACGAACCGTTTCACGGAATAATACCCTCATTTATTTTGTGAGTTATTTCTAAAAAAAAATATCTAACTACCAGCATTCAACATTACTCACTCTACAATTAATTTAGAAAACATGGGTGCAACAATGAATAATATCTAGTGTGTAGATATGCGATCGATAACCCTTTTATCCAGCAATTCTGATGTGGTATATATACACACCAACGGAAACGATTCAGTTAACATTCATTGTCAAAGTCGAAACGACCTCATGCATAAAACATTAACAAGCATCACGCGGAACTTAAAATGCTCCATCATTGGCCGTCGTAAATGATGCTTTTACGTAGAACTGAATTGCAAAGAAATGCGGTAAGTGTATTTTTTTAGCTGATGGTTTAAAAGTCACCGCGGTTGTAGGCTTACGCGTTTAGAATTCGGCAAAATATGATAACGATACATTTATCTAGAATTGCATGTATTGTACATACACACTTTATTTATCTAGGGGAATTATTCAGCGCCAAAGCATTTTAAACGACCGCAATGTCTCATTGGCGTCTTGATAAACATAAAAAAAATTTAACAACAACCAATCTACTTTATTAATCATACTTAAACAGTTGCTTTATCCAATTTGTAAAATTGCGACATTAGCCGAACAGCTTCTTTGTTGATGCATGGAACTTTTCCGAGTTACTTTTTAACATTTAATTCCTTTAAAATGTGGACAACCATTTGAACTATACCGTTATTTTGTTATAGACAAAAACACCTCTAGAATATGCTAAAATCCTATTTCTATAACTGTAAATACATTATTGCTTACTGTTTTAGCTAATGTTTGAGCTGGATTCTTTGCTTTCTGCCTTCAGTTAATGTCTTACTAGTACAGCGAAAACAAATTATTGTTACTTGTTCTTGTCGTTGTCGATATTGATTAAGACCTTAAAAGCCAGTTTACCATGTTGACATGAAAATACAAAATCCATGGTTCTTCGGCCATTGCTATTTTTTGTTTCCTTGTGATAACGAAAAAATAAATATATTTTTTTAATATAACGAAGATACCGTTTATTCAACATTTGTTCGAAGTAGATTCCTATAACCCAATCAACAGTTTCGACATTGCGTTGTCTTGAGACAGATGGAATTATTCCTTTTTGCAGCGACTAGATAGACTCGTGCCTATTCGCCTCGTGAGGATGGATTCGTGTTGCCTGCTGGTGTCACGAGAGTCGACAAAAAACGACTAGTCTAGTCTCTGTAAAAAGTAATAATTTCATCCGCCTTCGTCCTCTCTATTAATATATAAATGTTTTAGTAAATAAAAGAGTGTAGCAGAAAGAAGTTACAAACAAAACGAAACTGTAATGCTCGCAAAAACATGAACACAGTTGACTCAGGTGACCAGTTGATTTAGTCACGTTGCATATAAATTCAATAGCGCATATCATCGGAACGTTTTTCATATTTAAAAAGTCGTTTAGAGAAACCCACCCTAAGATATGTTAAAAATTAATATCCTTCATGAAATGACCGTATGAACGTTAAGAACTCCATTCGTGTTTTTCCAACAGGAACAGCGTCACAAATCCTACAAGCGTGTAAGGAAGTATACGCCGACCCTTAAACCGCATATAAACATAATTTTACGAGACAAGAATTTATGCGAAAGCCCATAATCGTTCACCGAATGCACTATCGATTCGGAGGAGTAAGCGGCGAACATACTACGACAGCGCGCCTGGAAGAGAAGGCTCGTCAACGCCACGCCCTTCGCTATCCGAACACAACCTTGCCTGCCAGTGCCAGTCTGAAGCGCGGACGTTTGGCGGTCGGTCGCGATATGTTCCGGTGAGATGTCCGACAGTGAGGAAGAAAGCAGTAGCGGCGCCGACTGGCCCGTCACTGAGGAATGGTTGCAGGCCGTCTTGAAGAGTCACCACGTCGATCTGCCAGATCCTTCATCGATCACCGTCTTGGATTTTACAGTGAGGCCGGGCTGCGACGCCGGCGAAAGCGTATTGAGCGATATTTTAGCAGTGGCGGTCAAGTACAGGCTGCCCGACGATCCCGCAGATGAGAAGCACTCGTTGAGCTTTATCGTGAAACTCTTACCGCAGGATCCGTTCAGCAGGTTCTTTGTTACAGAGGCGCAATTCGATCTTAGGGAGATTAAATTTTATACGCAGGTACGTTGCTGATGGGAAGACAAAGAATTGAGCGTTGTCGTGTATAATTTCAAAGGAAATAAAAAGAACTCGGGACGCTGATCGCCGAATTATCAACGGGTTGTAAAAAAATCTACGTTTAACTTTCAATGACGTAGTGTTCCTGTTTTTAATTAACGCGGCCGATGTTGTTAAAACGCATTTCAGCACATGTCCGTTTCTTCATTTAATTCATCTCATTAAACTATATCGCATCATGTCCCTGAAACAGCAATAGAAGGGTCCACACACAATGAACTCGATAAAGAACTTGCAACTAATATGGTTTACGTCGAGTAAATTAGCTGAAACCGTTTGAAATGGTATTCTTTCGAACAGAAATCATACAAATTCTTAATCCGAAAGACAAATAAACATATTCAAGACTTTACTCGTTTATTAATTATTTTATAGCCTACCAGCATGGTTAGAAATTATCAAGATAACAATAATCGGGGATAGTAAGCGATTAGTTATCGTTCTGAACGATAATCTACCGACTTCGATATTCCAAATTTGTGCTTTCGAAATGTATGATTGCTGCTAAAAGGACATACGAGTGCAACTAAAATATGTTAGATACTTTTCCCTGGGTTGTTTTTGCTTTATCAAAGAGTAACACTTACAGTAGATAATTTTCCAGCCAAAGATCCTTATTACAAGACAATCACAGATTCGATTAAATACTTAATCATTTTAATAAAATACGTTACACAAAATATATTACTTTGATTACCCTACAATCAACTGCATCCTATTGCATTTAAAAACAACCTCTAATTCTCTTGTTTTATTGTAATTGTCATGGTTTGAAGGCTGTGTATTATATTCCCGCGGTATGACATCATTTTAATAGAGCTTAGTCAGTTTAAATGCATGTTAGCCGAATTCAAATAGCGTAAAGACACAGTTTCGTGTTGCTGATGTTATTCTACAAAGTAAATTAATCGAACCACACAAGAAAAGTAGTAAATAAACAGTCACTACTAAACAGTAGCAATTTCGTTTTGAAAGGAACTTCGGCATGCTTATTGTAATCCATAGTAACAAGACCGTATTCTTTCATTGCAGGTAGTTCCCGATTTGGAAAATTTCAAATCCAAGAACTTAGCGAAAGAAACGGAACTAGAACTGCCAATTCCCAAATGTTACTACGCCCATTACAACGCTGGCGCAACTGAACCAGAGCCAACACCACCCGAATCCGTCCTCGTGCTCGAGAATATCAAACCGCACGGTTACGTGGGCGCGGACTTTTCCAGAGGTTTGACGTTACCTCAAACTGCAGCGGCGGTTGAGTCTATAGCGCAGGTGCATGCTCTGTCGCTATCGCTGAAAGTTAAAGAAGGCAAGCCCCTGTCGGAGCGATACCCCTTCCTATTCCAAACAACCCGCGCGTCTGATTCCTACCAGCAATTAGTGGAAAGAGGTCTTCCCCAATTGTCGCAATTCCTCGAAAAGAAAACGGGATTGGAAAATGTTCTGGAAGCATTGAATACGCTACGTTCAAGTACCAAGGACATAATTGAAAGTTTACTAAAACCAGAAGAACCCATGGCACTAATTACGCATACAGATTTCTGGTGCAACAACTTGATGTTCAGAGAAGAGAAAGATAAAGGAAAGGCAACTTGCTGCATACTGGATTGGCAAATGGTCACATATAGCAGGCCCACTAACGACTTAGCGTTATTACTAATAAGTTCAGTTCCCGCTGAATTAAGACGCCTACACTCTGACGAATTGCTAGACGGTTACTGGGACACTTTAACAGCAAGTTGTGCAAAATTAGGGCTAAACGTCGAAACCGAATTAAATTACAACAGGAAAAACTTAGGTGAAGATTACAAACGTTCTCAACTATTAGCCTTGCTGTTGTGTATTGGATCGGTTGATGTTGCTTTGGGCGATCCCCTCACCGAGGAAAGACTTTTAGAATTGCTTCGCGATCTTCATAATGACGGGTTGCTCAGTGCCGACATCATCAATAAAGAACAGGAATAAAGAAAAGATCGTTGAAAAATGATTTTTGTGATACGTAAAACAAAATATTGAAGAGCTAATTCCGGTGAGATATTTATTTCGAAATGGCTAAAACAACAAAGGAGGTTATGTTAAGAAGTGTTGCTCAAATATTACCTTCGCGTTCTTTTGTAAAGTAGTGCATGTATCGAAATTTCTGTATAATTTCTGTATTTCCTTAAATAATCGTTCAAATTGGTAAGCGACGAAGGAATATGCACCAAGAAAACGTATATGTATTTATACGGAAGAAGCTAAGCAATCAAAGCATTTCAAGAACCAATCCTTGAAGAGATAATTATACAAAGACATGACTTTTTAGTGATAACGAAAACGCAGGAAATAAGTGAAAACGCTTCAATTACTTAATGTGAGCTTTGCAATGTGTTCCGTGCCAATATCTCATTAATATATTATTGTACTATACATTCACCATTTTAATATATGATTATTTAATTTCATTAATACGTACTTTTTAGTATACTATACAAAAATAATTGAAAAATTAAATTTAATATAGTAAAAAATAAAAATAATAAAAAAAAAATTAATCAGATCAGAAGATCAGTAGCGATGAATATGATCATATTGATTATATTGATACATAATAACATATTTATTACGTTTCTGTAATTTAAGGAGACTAATAAAGAAATCGACGCAATTACATCTTGTTTATCTGATGTAAACATACATTCACGACATGACGACATTCCTCCGACTCGTAATATATACGAACATTACGATAATAGGGTTTGCGTTAGCTGTTAATTGTCCGAAACGGGCTGAAGCGATGAAACAATTCCTTTCATTTGAATGATCATTCTGACTACCGTAGTAAACAAAACAACGGGCGTGTTATGGCAAAGCACCAGAATTAGCTTTGAGCGTTCAGTACGCGGCTTACAATTACATTGCAAGCGTTGTCTTAATCCAAAATAATTTGTTTTCAGACTAAAAGTAACTGCTCCATAAATATTTTATGCGTCTTATTACCACCCTCCCCTACATATTGTAAAAAAATCAACGAATAACTCAAGGTTAACGTTGTTATAAGTGACTTGGTGAGTGGAATCTATTTATTTGTGTATCTTCTAATAAACGAGTTGCAGTATTTTATTTTGAATTTGAATTATATTTCTTTTCGGGAAATATTTTGAACAAACTTGAATGAATTTATTCAAGTTTTTGGGATTTCACAAAATCGATTTTCTAGTTTATTTAGTTAAATACTAAAATCTTGTATATCTGCATTTACCTCCGGTAGGTGTTCAACTTCCAGGTGAAATTTTGAAATTCTGGGCATGAAGTTACGCAAAATTTGCAGCCAAATACTTTTTCTTCGAATTTTGTCTCGTTAATAATAATCTTGACGTTAAAAAGCCAAAAACGGATTAACTTGATGGAGCTTTAAGTTTTTCATCAGAATAGTTTTAAATTAACTTTTAATTAAATATTTTATTGAGAAAATTTGAAAATAAATCTTGTCGAAAGTAGATCTCGTTTTTTGTTTACCATTTGAATTAAATCAAATAACACATTTGATGGCTCTGAAAACCATCCTTTCGTTACCATGACAACGGTTCTAATTTAATAAACAACAGCAATATACCTGTTCAAATACAGTAACGTAAGTTTGATCTGAAGAAGATATACCATATTGAAAATAAGAAAGTTGGGAGCCACTTACGATTCAACCGGAAGTATTTGGTAGGCGAAAATATTTTAAATTAATATGTTCGATGCAGTAACTACGTTTCTCGAAATTGGCTCTATATCCCATGGGCATAGCTAAGATTTTGAGCAGAGGTAGGTAAGATAGATCTCGATGTATAAGGAGAAAAAATAAATGTAATTTCTCTGCAATAACTAAAGGTAATTTTTTTTTAGGTGCGGAAAGCCACCTAACACCTTCCATGCCTTTTATTTTTTAGGCGCTTTTTTCTATTCTACTCTTTAAGCCTGGCGATTCGGAGTTATAATTCATCATTTTTTTAGAAACCATTAAATTCTTCAATTGTTTTTCAAAATTAATTGTTCAAATGATTATTAATTTTTTAACTAACAAAAATAAGGCAAAATAAACTAACCTTACTCTCTTAGAATTCATTATATGAAATAGGATGGTAACTATCTTAGAATAGTTAGAGGACAATTCATAAATTGTTAAAATCTAAATGATGCCGACCTTTTCTACAAAGAAAAAAGCTACGGTCACCTTCAATTCAATGTTGAAGTGGTCTATAATAATCTGCATTTCTACGATTGCATATTATGCAGCTTGAGTACAGAAAATCCCTTCTAAAAGGATTTAAAAACGATTAAAAATAGATATATTCTTAGATGCGTATACAAACCAGTATAATTTTTATACGTAATTCATATTCACGCGGTTCAATCTGTTGTATGAGGAAAGCCTATACCTATTCAACTTATTTTCTAGGAGAGCGTACTAGAATATGCTTGTACTACCACGTGAAGACGAGAGAAGCACTCGGAAGCAACCCAGAAAGCACTCGATCGATAAACTCCGAGCGTGTTTCTAATAACGTAGTAGTATTTTCCCGTACCCCTTGCTTTTATCCTTTTTCCTCCGTGAGCAAGTCGGCAAGAGTTATAGCTTTCCTGAATTGAACGTCAATAATTCAGGGGTCTAAAAATGGGGGTCCCAGTGCATATAAGAAGATACTTCAGCAACCTATTTATGCACGGGGACGTGTTACTAGAATATTTTACGTTGCATTCAATCTTCCGCGACTACTACGTATCGCCGGTTTAATTTTCAAATCCAAGTTCATATGGTCGTATAAAAAATAGAAATTCCGTGATATACATCTTTTTATTTAATGCAGAATTAAACGTTTATCGCCTCTATATAAATTTGATTAATCTAGAGGTAGTAATAGTTTGCCTTGCTAGTATTAAAGTCGTTTCTAATTTAATCCAGAAATTCGCCAAAAGGGAAAAACAAATGCACAGCGGTGTCTACAGATAAAGTTGAATAGGTATGATGAACAAAAAGGAATTCATTGGGAATGTAATTTTCTGAGAAATAAGTCCTGCTTGGACCGGAACTTATTTTTAGTTTGGTTCCGGGTGTTTCAAGTAGGTGCTTACAGTTGAACAAAAACTATTTTCGTTTCGGGTAATTTTCGCAGTATGCCAAAATGTGACTAAGAAAAATTGTTCGAAGTGAAAAGTTATGTCGTTACGCATCTTTTCTGAATGATCGACCCACAATGTTCTAGGGTCGTACGCCCCTTATTTACCGCTCAGAAACTTATTTTTCGCTCAAAATTATAATAATAATTAAAGCTCAAGAGTTGTTCACGTTCCCGGAGATGTATGTATACAAGTTTACGAACCACCCCGGAGATTAGTTTTAGAAAAATAGCAACTTTCACACTTATCCGAGTAGGGCACAAAGACACGTATGCGTACCGGTAAATACATTGACGCAATTTAAAAAGTCGCCGAAGTAGTCATGTATATCTGCATAGAATAACTGTACCAAAAACCGTAAGACGCAACACGACTATTAGCAAAAAGTAGTATCCAACTGATAAATGTTCATGCAATTTTGGGCGAGATTCACTAATGTATAAACATTATTAAATTTTTCTATATATCATTGATTTTGTATATTGTTGTGTAGTGTGCTTTTTTTTCTATCTTTCAATATACATATAGTATTGTAATAAATAAAATACATAATAAAATAAAAATAAATTTATTTTTTAATTTCATTTCGAGTGAAATACTTTTTGGTTCATAGTACTAACAATAAGAAAAGTTGCTTAACATGAATAACTATGAAGTTATGCAAATTTTTAGAAAGGTCAACGTCATGATGTAGCAATAGGAAAAAATCAACAGTTTTGCTCTCTTAAGAAATCCATTGCATACTATACAAATTATATACAGTGTTGTTTTATAAAATTGCATTTGTTTTGTAAAACGTCTTATGTAAAATAAAAGATAAAAAACTCGAAAATTTTCGCCCTTCCTTAACTTTATAACAACCTGTTATCTTCTAAAATTCTCACATCGTAATCTTATGTTTGTCATACGATTAATAATAAAGAGGTTTTTCTCCTGCTGTCAGCTTCATCACGTTTATCAAAGCAGGCTAATCGTCTTCCAAATTTGCATAATTCCATAGCTTTTCATTCTAACCAACCTTCCTTATTAACACATTGGTGTAAAAATCTCAAAATAAACTGATATTTACGTATCGCCAACATGAAAATTATAGCGTTTTCCATTGAAGATTCTAGAGCACTCAGAGTGCGAATTGCACGTTCCATTGAGAAACTTAGAACGATATTTATGATAGGTCTTTTATTTATACAATTTCATAAAAACAACTACTTTAGAAATCGGTTTTTAAAACCGAGAACATATATAAAGTGCCACCTCGAATAATGCATGGTTTACTAATATTGTTTTCGTGTGACATTTTGAGTAATAAAATTTTCAGATCGAAAATACAAAATAGAATAGAACTTACCGAGGCTATCACTCCACCGACGATGGCGGCATTCCTCTTGTGTTTGTTCGCATTTTTATATCTTCCGTATAATTTACGACCTACCCATACTGGAATTCCTGTAAAAGAAACACTAACGTCACACACCATGAACCACCAAATTAATTATATAATAATACAAATATCTTTCTTGGAACACGTTTACATGGGGAAATTACGATTTCATGAACCACAGAAGATATAACCATTTGAACTGTTATGTTAATTCGTGAATAATTAAGATGAGCAAGAATAATTTTATTTGTAAAAAAAAATTACATAACTTGTGTATATTATTTTATAAATCGTGTTCTTAGAACTGCAAGCATATTAGAGAAGTTGAGTAAAATTTTATTTGCTTTAAAAGTTGTATATAATGTAATGATTAGTGCTAATAAAGGAAACATCTAATTTGTGCTATACGGATAAAAAGGGTAGTAATTATTAAAATCTATGCGTTTCGAGTAATACTGGGTTTCCATGCGCACACTTTTTAGAATACAGATGAATGATTTTTATTCAAATTTCGCTATTTTACAAAAAAAAAAGGTTTGGAAAATCTGTAAAATTTAAATTGTTTCCTTTAGCCGCAAACAACAGAGTAGCTTACTTGATTTCATTTATTGTAGGTACAAATACGATTTAGATATAAGATAAAATTATTTAGCTTTATTTAGCTCCATTTGAAGATACGCTTCAATAAGTGGTGATTAATAAAAATCACAATGGCTACGGTACGCCTGCATTGTACTGGCACCTACGTCTTAAGAACAACATCCAACCTTTCAAATCAGGTACCAGCTAGATGGGTTGCCTATTCACGCTGACCAGATAATGATTAATGTAACGACTACTCTTACACAATTCTTCTATACGCATAACCATTGTGGATATAGCAACATTTTTGATAACATGTATTATTGATTTCCTGTTTCCATTTCCACTGTATTATGTCTAAACTGAAAACGCCATCTTAATGGAAAATGCTGAACGTTACTTGCGCTACTCTTCTCACACATCCTTTGCAGAGTGCTTGTTTATCGCCAAAAACTCATTTCGAAAGTTTTGTAAAAGAAATAAGACATTTTGGAATTTTGAGAACATGGTTATGATTATTTTGACCCTACAACTATCCCAAGACTCACATTTGATGTTTTTGATTTTTGTCAGAGTAAACAAATTTTTTCTTTCTTTTCTTTTAATATTTTATTTTACATCGCAACTGGAAGTTTTATGCTGTTTTTGTTAAATTTAGGTCAGCTATTGCCGTTCTACTATCTCATAATAAGGAGGATTGCAAGCTAAAGTGGAAACGTTTGCATTTAACATATTCCTGCTCACATTTTCCACTTGACTATTCAATACTATTCAATTTTTTTTCTACCAGTTTCAAACATTTTAAATTCAATATGCCAATTTCTGCTGCAATAGATCAAATAAGATCATTTGTACCATTGTCCAATGACGACAATTACAATGATTAAAATATCTCTGATTAGAAACCATCATCGAAATATATTAGTTCTATCTTCGTATATATACGACTATTTTAATTACAGCTACCATCTTTTACATAGATATATGATACAGCGTTAGTAGCTGGTTCATTATTACTAATTACCCTTGGTGTGTTAGCCATTAGCCAAGGAGTGTTACCCTAGCAGATCGTGGGCCGCTATTAATTGCTTAGTTCTGTAGAGGTCGATATAATAATTAATTTCGACATTTTCAGTGATTAGAGTATCTTTGGTTACATGCTACATGTTATAAGCTGGATATTTCAATAAAGCAAGTAAGTCTACTTCCTTTGTCGGATTTTTTGCGATCTATAAGATTCACTTTCAGTGGAAATTATACAGTAGAATTCTGGTAAATCAATTAAGTGCAACTCTCACTACCTATTGCAGGCTAATATCAACAATTGTTATACTGTGACGAGAACAACAGATATGAGTATTCGAATATTTGTAATATCGACACTAAGATAAATGTACGAATTATTCTTTGTTACTGCTACTCTTGCGATAATTAATATTGAAGAAGTAGCAAACCTATTATCATAGCTGGAACTGTAATTCCGGCTACTAAAGCTATTCCTACAGGAGCGCCCACTAAAGTACCCAGCTGCCATAGGATCTTCTTCTTGCGAGACCATGGTTTCTTTCCCCAAAACGTACAACCAGACGGACTACAAAAGATATTCCTTAGTACGATAATTTGTTAGAATTAGACTTCAAGTCACCTTAAGTAGTGTAAATCACTTATTTCTTTCATGCACAGCCAACAGAATTCTGCTCCGCACACTGCACACATCATATGATTGCAGGAACCATCATCTATCTTTACAATGAGCACCTGGCATCGAGGACAAGGTTTTATATCATCTTCTGAAACAATGGTCGAATAATTAAAAATATTAAGAAAAAATAAATGCAAATGAATAAATAAATATTTTTGCCCCCCGAAAGGTATACACAGAATGATGGATAATTGATATTTATGATTATATTATAAGCAAGTTTTCTAAAAATAAAGGGTTAGGTTATAGTTGCTTATGGTTAATTGGTAAAAGCATGATTTTTAATAAATTACAATAGAGAAAAAAAAAAAACATACATGTCTCTGGTATAAAAATTCATTAACCATCATAACGTACATAATATATATATACCCAACAATACTCACTGTATTGAGAATCTTGACTGTAAGTAATGGAAGAAGAACGCACGTTTGGCGACCGTTGAGCCCTGGCGGCATCGCAAGTCTGATTAGGATGCCATTCAGCCTTGCAATGGTAACAAAAGTATGAATTACAACCGGGCCGTTCACATTTAATCTTCGGACAACTCGCGCATTCACTAGCTATCACAGCAAAGCCACAATCGGGCGCTGGGCACCACCTTGTGTCAGGTTCCACTGCCAGAACCCTCCGTACCATAAAGTCTTCGTACTTACAAAACAGAGCTTCGTCATTGACTATGCTACGTATTTCTGTAACAAAGAAGATCGAGCATTAATTAAAACACGAACAATAATGCAGTTTCAAAATCTGGCTTTTGTTTAGATTGAAGCCAAATGAGCTGCACTACGTTCTTTTGCGTCGAAAATATCCACATAGTTGAGGAGAATGCGTTCTATGTATTTCAAAAATGTTATTACTAGGTGTTAAAGATCTAAAGTGCTAACTTTGTAACTGTTTATTTGATTAATTTTATAGGTACGATGCAGATGTATTTTCGTAGGTATTTATCGGACGTTATATTGAAGAAGAAGGGGGTATTATGTACCTTATTACGTAACGGGAACAAATGTGTATAGAGGCGTTTATAACGCATATAAAATTATTACACCTATTACTTATTTTGTTACAGGTTTACGTAATTTTATATAAATGTTTAAAATTATAATTGTTAGGGAAACTTAGCGAATTATATTAATAATTTAATAATTTATTGTACATTGAAAAAATGCATTTCTGGACATATTTTCTTATAAAGCAATACATTGAATCTTAACGTTATCTTTTACCATAGAGAATATAGCCGACTAAATATTTTTATAAAAAACTTTGAAACGATGAAATATAAATAAACGATGAAGCTTTAAAAGGGGTCAGTGATCGATTGTGCGCCAATAGTCGATACTATATCTTAAATACTGTAAATAGAAAGAATTATTAATAACGATCAAGCTTCAATTACAATTACAGCGCTTCAACTTGGAGGGTTGTAAGAACAGCTCAAGGGCAAGAACTATTCTACACAAAAAAAGCAACTCATCTTTAATGCTGCTGAAACAAATAAAGCATTTGGCTTTGGTAAAGATGTGGCAGATCCATCCGAAAAGACGAAGAAAAGGGTGAGAGTGTTATCAATAATAAAACAGTTTACTCTGCAATTATTACAAATTATTTTAGAGATATGATGCTCTGAATGAAAAATATTACTGTTATGCCAATAATAATAACAGTAATATTTTATGTAACGTTAACCAAGAGTACAGATAATATTACAAGGAATTACAAAAACCATAAGGAGTGATTCAGATGGATCGCGCAACAATCACTTTCTTCTATTGCTTTGCTAATGATTATTTTATTAAGAATATAAGCTATGGTATAGCATATTCAAAGCAATATCACGAAGGGCTGTTGAAAATAATCTTCATTAGGAACGATCTTACATCGAAGTAAAAAAATTACCTTTCTTCAATTGATGACCAATTTTTTTTTTTCATAGGGATGATTGCCCTAATAGATATTAACTAATTTCTATGAATATAAGACAATTTTTCATACTATTAACATTAAATGCCAGACCATCATCTAGCTACTTACCATTAGGGTGCATACTTTCTGAGCATTCTGGACACGTTATGCACACCCTCGATTCCGTTATCTGAACACGCAGATATTGCTGCAGGCAAGCGCGACAGGCGCGGTGCCCACAACTAGATATCTCGAAAAACTCGTCCGAAGGCAGTACGACCAAACAAAGCGCACATTCCAATGAAGATACTCCGCTTTCTCCATTCTGAAATTAAAAAAAAAACTGATTAATATTTTTCTTGTAAATTAGCAATTACAACGCAATTTCTATTTTAATTATCGTTTGATTGAATTGATACGATATTTGTATTCGCGCTTTCAAATTACACACGTAAAAAAGCACAATAGTCATTAAACATATCACCATTGCCCCTACACATAATTAAACACATTATAACACAACAATCCACAAAGTAAATCCTCAATGTACAAGTTAAATTTTTCGATTACTTAATGCTAATAACTTACAGAGGACTTAGATAGAAGCAGAAATGTTAAATGTTAATTTTAAATATAGGATTCAATGTCGAAAAATAAAGGCGTCTTTCAATGATGCAAAAACCAAAACAAGTCCAACATTTGGCATTTCTCTTAACCTTTATCCTAGAGTTTGAATTCTGATAATTTATATTTATATTTCGTAATTTATTAAAATATGTACGCGTGAAACGCAGCTGCGAATGTTTAAAACCGCAATGATACGTATTACTTAAATGTTATATTATTGTGTAACATTGCAGACCAATATAGCAAAAGTAGTACGAAACGCTTAGCGCAGGTACAACGTATGAACTAAATATCGAAGGACAATTTTACAAATTATCTACGATGTAGAAATACGGTTACATCATACAAATGTAATAAACATTGACATATATTTTTTAAATTAAAAATGCATCGCAAACCGGTTTTTCTTCCTTAGCGAATACGGGTGCGACAATTTAATTTTGGTATAAGACTGGTTACTATCGCTTTAAAGATTCCCCTTTGCAACTCGGCATTTAATTTTAGAATTAATCAGAGTCTTAAGCAGCCGTACACTGCTACTTTCCACTAAATACAAATGTTCTGTTCCTTGTTCATCGGCATATGCTAGAGGTCAAGGACTCGATACGGGATCAGTCGCGCTATGGTCAATTCAACGGCGGAATTCAAACATTTAAGGTAGCTTTGAAATTTTGATAATTGTAACGGCTTGCGTTCTAAATAATGCTGTTTTAGTGTACTTATTGTATCATTGTTTTCTTCTTATATGGCAAATGTTGATGGATTTGTTTTAATTAGGCGCTACTCCTCCTAAAATGATTCAATTACAGTGGGTTCCCTCTTAACCGGCGAAAAAATAGAAAATCTTTAGAGTAGTTTTCTAATCAAATTGATGAAATAGTGATGAGATGAAACATTAACTAAGGAAGCAAAAAATTATTGTGGTATCAGTGAAGGAGGCGAAAAATATTTAGAAGACATTGAGGATAAAGACGTCGAACGAAAATTTAATTAATTGATTAATTCGAAGCAGACGTTTTGAAGATGTGTCTATCCTCGTTTTCAACCGAATTCTTACAGCCAGGACTTCATTTTAATAATTGAAAATTTATGCCGAGTTGTAAAAAACGTATAGAGCAAATAAATGTATTATTATATGTGATCAAATAAAATTGAAATAAATCTACAAGTCAACATTCAATTAAAACTAACTTAAAAATTATTATATCTACTATGTCCTTAATTAGTTAACCACAACTGTATATCAACTCTACAAAAATCAAGAAGAAAATTGAAACTGTGGATATCACTTTTCTAATTATTTTATTAAACAAAGAAAGGAAAAAAGTTTACTCCGCTCTCATTCGGTAGTTTTAATTGAAGAGTAGACAAGAGTACACCTATATTCTCTAAAACACAAATGGAAACGCAAAATTTTGTGTAACCATTTCAAGGCCAGCATTCGCATGCAGTAGATTCGCCTAGCCTTGTCTCCATCGATTTTATTCTACGTACATTCCAACGATTGACGTTGCAACTGCATTCACCTCGCTAGCGCTATTCTATTGACGCAAATCTGTTAGAAAGGTGTTTATTGTTTCTTCAAATAAGCTGTTTTAATTCTTCCAGTCGTATAGTAGATTTAACTTTTGTTTAAGATTTTTACAAAATAAATAGCGCAGTATTGTTCAATGAAATGAGTAAGGTACATAATAAGTAAACGTGTCTACTGCCAGCATAATCCTAGATTGTCAAGTGGAGGTGATTAAGCAGAAAACACACTTAGTTCACATTACTAAATAAACGTTGTTTTCATTGATGTCATCATGACCCGTTTCGTTAATTAAGGCTATAAAGAAATACGGGAAATCTGTAAATTGAAGTCTATGATTTGTAAAGACGTTGATACGTTCGTGTTATATTGAAACCGAAATAACACAGCTTCAAGCAGTTAAAAAATCAAAACTCACTAAGGCACAGAAAAAGTTCTATCAACTGAAATTCGAGATAAATTTGTAAATTTTCTATTCTTTGTCGACAAATAGTGAAAATTATACTTCTTTAAAAAACTAGCCATTAGTAGCAATTTTATTTGTAATAAAAATTTGTAAAAAAACATTGAAATTATTACACGAATAAAACCATATATAAAATAATCTTTTTATCAATCATTATCTCAGGCTTATAAATTATTTAATGTATCTTTAAGATAATGTTATGTTATAAGTTAGTTATAGTTATAATTAGTGAGGACAAAGGCGGATGAAATGGTTACTTGTTTGCAGAGACTAGACGGACTCGTGTTTTGTCGACTCTCGGGGAACACAAATCCATTCTCATGAGGCGAGTAGACACGAGTTTATCTAGTCGTTGCAAAGAAGGAATAATTCCACCTGCCTTTGTCCTCCCTAGTTACAAGATATAATCCATAATGACTAAAGTTCGCCACTTTTCGTGTACTTTACAGGCGTCGGTATAGGAGTGGTCGTTCGGATGATCGATCTTATTGCAGTAGTAACGCATCCATTATGCGTTTGGCGGCCGTTTGGAATGCACGCGAGCGTAGTATACGTTATGCATAATATATTGAAGTCGATCGGTGCATTGCCAAACCAATAATCAGCCGTTTATTTTGTCAAACACAAATCATTTATTTCATTTTTAAAGAAATACGTGTCCCCACTTATTTGATGATTGCTGAACATTAGTGATGGCTCTGAGCGAATGTACTGAGCAAAAATGAAAGAAATGGCGCATGTCTCACAAGATTCTTTATAAATAGAATTTTGTGAGACAAGAACTACTTTTTTCATTTCTGCTCCCTCAATTTAAGATAACGCTGCCTCTTTATAACTCTTTTTTACTTTAAGTAAATTGATTCAGTTTAACTATATTCGCGTTAAAGTTCAAGTCAAGTTCACATCATTGACTGTTATCCGTATTTTTCATATAATCACAACTATTTGCTTCTTATTAACAATCACAATTCTGAGTTTGTAATTTCTACTATAACATCTTCAAAATAAAGCTTGTAGGCTGTCCTACTGCTTCGAATTTTTCTATCCTGTTTGCATAACATAGGTTTCGATTCGAATCCGTGCTCTCGAACACATAACTCTTCTCGTTTATCTGTCAGCACTTAAGCGGTTTATTCAACAAACGTTGCGTTCAGCAATAACTACCGATACACATCTAAGCATCGATTCTTGTTAATTGCGCGTAATAATATTACGAGAGTGTGCTGTGTCAATATTACATGCCCCGCTCTAACAAATATTTAGAGGCAAATTATCAGGAATATTTACAGTAGAAAACAATAATAGCACGTGTCCATTTTATTTATAGATAACAATTTCAACTTGCTAAGAATTTTGTTGTTGTTATAATTCATTTTAAATCACCGATTATCGTCCGTACTCTAATGTACGCGTTATTTTCTAGAAGCCTATTCTTACTTCTTCTATTATTTAGTTGTTTATTTGTCATTTATTTAAGAAATAATAATAAAAAGTTTAATGTTAACAAAAGTGTCCAATATAATATTTCATATTTTCGGAGTGGGTCATTTTAGACCATTTCGAATTTTATATAGCGTTAACCTTGCTTTATTTTTTTTTCTTGGATTTTTGCTGACTTAATCGTTCAATCAGACTTGTAATCCACTGATGGAAACATCAGAAAAGAAGCGTATGTAGTCCGAAAACGTTTCCGTTATTTATAGTTTGTGGCATTGAAGCATGGGCAGCATTATATTGACAAATAGCCTTTATTATTCATTTGAACGTGTCTACAAGGAGTGATAGGTACACAAAGCCGATACCAAACTGTAGACGTGAAGAGGCAAATGACATGCGGGTAATACCAACTGAAAACATTTATTTCGCATATACCTACCTAAGAGCGGAGACATTTCACAACTGTCTGAAGAATATCATTACCGTTAATTTAACTTTACCCTATTTTAATAACAAATACAAATGAAGAAATAATTCCTCAAAATTATTGCTTGGTGACCAATGTTCTAAAGTTTATTTCAGAAAACCTTGACATCACGTACGATGCATTTTGTGGGCTATGGGAGTTTAGCAATTTGGATCCGTGGAATTCGTCATGGATTTATCCATTTAATAACAGCTAAAGAAAACAGTCTCGTAAGTTTGGGAAATATAACTGCCGACCCGACTGCAAATTGCTATTCGAGCCCTCCCATTTAACGTCATCACTAATATTTGCCATTTTCCGTGTACCTCACGAAATTCGCACAGTCTAAACATATTCGCGTTCACTTCTTCACTTTTACATGCTATAAGTTACGATATCGAATCTGGTTTGATTAAGAATATAATATGGAACAATCGAATTCGAATTTACTACCTACTACAATATATAAAAATTGGAACATTCGTATGTAGAATACAGGTTCGCTCTTGTGTAGACTTGCTTACAACCAAACGGCGCATTCAAATGCTTTTTATTTTAACGTTGCTCAACACCGAGAATAAATCATAAAAGGATAATCGTCGTAAATTTTTTGCTGTAATTTTTTTAACTGCTCAGAACACCGAAAATGGAGATTAAAAGATCAAGTCTAGATTATAGGACGGATGAGATAAAAGTTGTACAATCTCCTCGCAGTATCGATCATAAATTGATGTTGTCAGTAATCCTATTTAATTTATTAGATTAAAAAAATAGTTACTAGCAGGTGGTATTATCAAACACGCCCGCCCCATATTTTGGGAAAAAAGTGAGCTGCATAGAATTTCGTTTCATCACGATAGGGCACCGATCTAACATAAAAGATGTTTCTTTTTTACATTCGGGATCCATCTTTTGCTAAATCCAATATGCACCTTAGTCGTGGTCGTTAAATGCATTAAAGAACTTTCCTCGAGTAAATGATGGCGAGAAAATACCTCAAATGTGTTGAAATTGTTTTTCATTTCGAACACCGTAGAGAAATACAAGAAAATAAGTATTCATAGATCAAAACTTAATACACACTGCATACCGCAATTATTACCGCATTGCTGCCTCTCGCCCTACAATGTGTAAATTAAGCACCGTGTTTAGAAATTAATATTGCAAAATGGTACTTATCTTGCGGTACAGTAACAATTAGTGTAATTTCGTAATTTAGCGCACAGCATACGCGCATGTGCGTTTTAGATATCTTGACGAAATCATTACTATCTACAACGCATTAAAAGTACATTATTATGAATACGCTGCGATTGGTTAAAGTTGAGAAAACGTTAAAAAATCTAAAATAAAAATCTTACAATGGACGTATTAGCTGCGAACACTGAAGAGCGACTGTTGGCCTGATGAACTTCTACACGGTGGGCCACATTCTTCGCGCCGTAGAGACATTTTTCCACATCCTTAGACGAAGTGGCTGCCTTGACGTCTGTTACATCTTTAACTGAAAAAAAAGGAAAAAACTTTAGTTAAGATGGAAATAACATATCCTGCTTAGAAACAAACCATAATTACGGCATAAAGCATTACATGTTTAAATAAACGTGATTTGCTAGTACTGTATTTGGATGGATTTTGTTTGTTATTCTCATTAGTTAAGCACATAAGAGTCTATTCCAAGGTTTTAGAAAATAAGTATCAATGTTATGTAACACCCGCGCTATAAAACATTGGGCATTTTAATCAATTAATCTTTCTAAACTAATTAAAAATAAGTGACTCCACCATTGTACATATTTAACCACAGCATCTAATTTGTGCATCGGTTCCACTAATTTGGATCACTTTATTGCAAAAATTTCCATTCCTCCTCTACAGCATGTTTTAAGCAATCGCATCCGGTCATACATATGTTTTAGAGGTCGTTTCAATTCGTACCACAAATGCTGTCCAGGATTCAAATATGGTAAAATATTTTAGGCACGTTACTTCTTTGTCTAGAAGAACGTATGTTAGGGTGCCGTTACCTTGATGCAAGACCCGATCGTCCCCAAGCTGTAATTCCTCTCCACTTATGTACACCTAATAATAAATTACAACGACACCAGGTAAAATTTAATTTTGAATTAAGCTAAAACGACAGAATGCAGCAATTGCAGTCAATTAAGTAGTCATATTTTATCTGTTGTTTTAACTTAACTAGAGATTAAATTTAAATTCCTGACAGTCTAACAGGCCATTAATTATACTATATTATTAATTATATTATATGGCCATTATTATTTAATAAGATATGAAAAAATACTGAACTCTACGTTTCTCCACAAATATGTTTGTCTCATTTAGAATATACATCTTCTTCTTTTTTTCGGACGAATTTGTTAAGGTAATACATAACGTGGACATTACACAACGTAATAGAAAATAGAATAGAATAGAAAAAAGAAAAACGGACCTACAAATAGGTACAGAAAAACAAATGTTAAGAGTTAAGATTAACAAATGTTAATTTGGGTAGTCTCTAGATTTTAACCTGCATGTGCATGATTTTATCGAGAAATGTAAAAAAAAAATCGGCGGCCGTTTCTCTTTCAGATTCTCTTTCTACGCCACAGTTCTTCCTATCACTAATTAAATACCCCGTTTGTTCATTTATTTCTCACACGATTAAGGGTAGCATGTTTCTGAACATAAAATACAGCCAGTATTGTGCAAGGTTGATTCATTAACACAAACAAAAAAAGGAAAATGGGTGCTGCAAGCAATATATACCAGCAAGTAGTTTTGAGACACTGGCGCAATTGAAATTGTAATATACTTTGTAAACGATCGCAATATTTATTTGCCGGACAGTGTAGTTTAGTATGTAACGACAGATAAGAATAATCAAAATACGTCCTTGCAGTTGAATTGGACATACGCACATAAAAACTTCCTGGTACGTCACTTTATTAACGAAGGCTAACCTACTATTTTGGCACTATTGTTTCGGACATATATTTCAGCTCTTTATGATGCAATCTCATCATTACAGATGCACGGAATGTTCGGTAACTTACACACTACAAATAAATATGGAAAATTATTGGAAAACGTCCTTAGGAACGTACATATGAAAACGTTTCGTATGCAATTTGTACATTACAACCTATTTCCTAAACTGTCTAAGAATCACCAGTAATGTCACATACTTAATACTTGTTCAAAATAAAACACCTCCGATTCGTAGCAATTCCAGCAGAAATGTCCTTCTGTAGAAGTTTTCATTTACTTAGATTGACACTAGTCTCCATGTATATGTGTTAAGAATTAACTGCATTGCAAAAAAAAACTCAGAGGTTCTTTGGATATTTCAATTTTGAATTATTTAGAATAAAAACGTAGTTTAGTGTTCTAAAAAAAATAATAATTGCCCAAATTTGTAAATAATCGTCCCCTAAAATTTGAATATACTTTGGTTATGCAGTGACAACTACAATTCGTATTTTATCTCTGTTTGAAAAATAAATAGACCGAAATCGTTGACTCGCTGTGCAGTGATAAGCAAAACCAAGCCTATATCCTTAATGCAATTGAAACCCTGAGAATGAAAAACCTTTGCGAAATCGCAAATTCTAGGTTGATGTTATTGCACAATAATATAAACTCAAGTAAACAAAAAACAATAAACAAAAGATAACCATAAACAAAAGATAAGTTGCAGCAACTAAGCTTAATATCTGAAAAAATAATTTAGTGTTGTACAATGGTGCAACACTTGCTTTGCTCGTTTGCGTTAGAGAAATTAAGACGTTTCTCGTCCATTCCGAAAGTAAATAAACTGAATTCTTTATCGGGTTTGTTTAAATGTCATGAATTATTTTTGCCGCGTTATCAGTACTTATCAAAATAACACTACCAAAAACTCATTGACTAAAGGAAGTACTAGCTCTAAAAGTTGTAGGTTTAGGTGTAATTTGTGTAAGTTAGTTTATCTCGTTAAACTTAAGGCTTTGTCCTTCTATACAGAGTATTTTTGAATTATTTGGACAAACTCTGCCAATGTGATGTATAGAACAAAATGTTAAAAAAATTCTTATGAACGTCTGCCCAAAAATAATCCTTTAAAAAGTTTTTAGGTGGCCACTTATAAAAATTTAATGAACTGTAGCTTAAACAGCGCGGTGGCCACTACTGGCCCGTCTCTGATAATCTAACGATTCGGAAAATCATTATTTAAGTATCCCCTAGAAACAAGGCTGAAACGTGGTGGAGTACCGGCACGCATTAACCATAAGTTACGCCGCGTTTCCAACGGAAACTCCTCAAGTCAGATAGATAGGTTACACTTACCGACAAATGACTGTAATTTGGCGCATCACGCTTAGATGCACCAGCACGACCTATTATTAAGACAACTCAGATTGATTAAACACCATTATAACAACTGCATGAAACTTATAAGCTTGAATATACTTCATGAGGTACATCGCATTATCAGCTTTCCCATCTCTAGTATTTTAAATTTTTTTTGGTTAAAAAAACTTTTAGAACTATCAAAAAATACATTATAAGATAAATTACTTTTCAGTTTTTGTAAAGTGCAATTCGTGACAAAGTCTTCTTGACCCGTTTCTAATTCATAATTTAAAATATGAATGAGCAAAATAGAAAAACGAATACATTTTATTTCCGCCAAATGTAAATCTCACATGTTAAGCAAACGATCAAGCGCTCCAATAAATTATCATTACATTTAACAGTAGCAAACAACAATTGTACAGACAGAAATAGACCATGGCTACATAAAAAAAATAAACGAACTAACAAAATTTTCTGGCAGAACGATTTGCTATGTTCCATCTATTTTTAAATGTCTTATATTGTTGAATTTACCACAATTAAAAATATATATAAAAAGAATTAAACATGTTAGAAATTGTGCTCCAATAAGTCACAGTTTTCGTTTTAGATAGATTAATAATGCGGTATAGAATGAATAAGTAAATTCGCCATTTTCCGTGCGCTTCACAGATGTCGATGTGGGAGTGATCAGCCAGTTGGAACATACGCGAGCGCAGAGAAGTGCTGCATATACGTTATACGTAATAAAATGTTGTTGATAAGTGGATCTCTTCTGTGTCATGTACTTCAACTCACACACACAACACAACTTCGAAATCACTGATTTCATATATTATTGATTTTATTTATATATACAACATACGTACTATTCTTATTTTTCGTATATTTACGCATATCGCTCTAGTTGCAGGAAACCAAATCCACATTTTATTCTTTCAGATAGAATAAATCTCTGCAGCTAAAATATCTTACGAATCGCGCAGTATTTTTTGGATAAGAACGATATCTTACATACAATATGATTCACAATTGCAATAACTTGATTAGTTATCGAGTATACAGAGTGAGTTATCTCTGCGAGTTAGAAAGATTGCCTTTATAATTTTTTTTTAATAATTTTTTATATCATTTTTGATATTCCATCATGTTTGCCAATGTTATTAATACTATCTGCAGGAAAATGTCGCATCGATAAGGACCTTTCCCGGAATATGAACTGCGTATTAGTGTTTTTATGATCCAAAAAGCAGCATTCTCCGTGCTAAATATGCAAATACTATTTTAAAAGGGCCAATATTTGTGCACGTTGTTAAAATAAAAATATGGCTATACTTATTAACATCACCAAAAAGATAAACAATTGCAAGCAAAGCAAAAACCGTCTGGTAAATTAGGATGACGTTTACTATTTGACCTTGGTGAGATTCAAACGTGCAAATAATAAGCCTTAATTGCAGGACGCAAGTAATTCTATTCCAAAGTTGTTCCTGCATTGTATTAGATCAACAAATAGAAAATTTATTGCCACTTCTTCTTTTCAAGCAGACATTAATTCAATAATTTACCTTGATTCTTCTGTGACTTCGACGAACCGGACGAGTTCCTGCGCTGCCGCCTTTGGCCCAAAATCGGACTGGGACTGGAATATATCAATCTTCTCAGAGAGAATCTGGTGGCGAAACCCTTCTTCCTTTGACCAGCGACACAAGTCGGTACATCGTTTTCGATGGAGTTTCTCATTATAAAACTTTGCAAGGTGCTTTTCTTAACTTATATCGAGCATTTTCCAAAACTTGTTAACGAAGAGTCTTTTAAAACCTGTAAATAAAAGGATGGATTAATTATAGTACTCCATATTTTTGATTATTAAAATTTTATTTGCATGTAAAATTAAAACTAATGCCATAACAATAAACGAAATGGCACCACACTAATAAACACGTTAAGAATCTAATAAAAAAAACATCGAGTATACAATTTGTAGAATAATACGGCAACAAGTATTGTAATAATCGTAACTTTAATGTTATTTCTTAATATTACACCTAATACATTGACGTATTTATTGTTCCTTTAATTGTATCAACAATCATATATCTCTAACGTTTATGCTTGTGCTAGATATGTTATAGAATATGCTTATTACTGTCATTAAATCTTGTTTAAGATTATTTACCTTTCATGTACGTACACATTTACAACTTAAGCTCTTTTACAGGCATTTACATTCTAACGAAACAATGGATGTATAATTAAGATTTCTAACAAAAAGTTATATACTTACAGGTCATAAAAATATAACTATTTCAATGTGATAACTTGATAAAATTGTTTAAGAAATTCTAACTTGTTAGGAATCAACCGTAGATCTTGCAATGTTGCAATTACAAACACATATGACTCATCGAAGCATCTTTTAACTTCCTTATTTTGTTTACAGTGGAATGTTATCATCGTCATACTTATTTAACTTCATCTTGCAGCGTGAAAAACAAATACCTTCCGAGGCTTAAAATTTTAATTTAATTTAAATATGTTGAAATGTAGAAAAAATATTTTTCAAAAGCTAATTAATTAATTGCGCAATGGAAATCGGGAGTATTTCTAGACACTCTTTCCGCAAATTAAATTCAAATAAATATCAGAAGATGAGATTTAACGAATATTTAAATTTTGGAAGAAAACTAACCTAGAATTGCAATTTCTTACCGTAACTCCGGCGTGTTCAAACCACCACAATTCGGATTAATGGTAGAATTTAAACGATGAACACATAAAGTGGAAACACAGACAAACACGTGTTACCTGGATGAGTATTAGACTAAAAGTCAGAAATTAATTATCGTCCCTTCGTTCCTCTACTTGATCGCGATAGCAATTGTTTAATCACAGTTAATTTTGATAACCATGCCTTTCGAAAAATACTTTGATAACGAAATTCAATTGGATAGTGTTGTTTAGGTGTAGCATAAAATGGTGACGCAGGGATGCAACTAAAACCTTGATTTTATGCTACTCTAAGATATGTGACACCACTAACAACTACACCATACGAATTCTTTTCTTGTAATTGTTATGGGAAAATTTAACAAGATTTAGTATGTGAGGAAATTGAACAGGAGACAAATTGTTTATCCGTTCCGCTATTACCATCGTTTATTAAACTTAATATAATGCCTAACTTCCCGGCTACCTAGATTGTAGGAGAAAAAAGAAGTTGACACCGCAATGTACAGCACGATCAATTATGAGGATTTTCATTTAACCAAGAGTTGTCTACCCGTGACGCAAGATATGTATACTTTTTCGTAGATAGATTTTATTAGTCCTATTATAGTTTATAAAGGTTATTTCCAATAGACCGTCCTGCGCCTTTATTTGCTGGCCTGTGTACTTAGCTTTGCCACCTAGAAGATAATATCAAAAGACATAGCAGCCGCTATACAAGATTATACAAATTTAGCTTATCATTTAAGGCGACTAAGAAATGAAAAATAAAATTTAGTCAACGGATGTTACCTGCAAATTGTATATTTTATAATCATGATACCTGTTTTGAACTTTTTGTAACTCTTTGTATTTTTAGATAAACCAATTCTAGTAATTAAGGCAAGTGTATCTAATAGTTCGTTGTAATTTCTATGACTGGTTGTATATTAGACGTATACAACGCAAACTAAAAGTGACTCACAATGTTATCAGATGTGATAATAATAATTGCAATGGTGTTACCAGAGACTCAAATATACAGCAAATCTATCTCAATACGGCTCTAACAAAGCAGTTAATAACAAAGCGAGGCACAAAGTTGAAGTCGACAATCACACCGCAGAAAACGTTTCTATAAGAATCCAAAGAAACTTTTTGCATGCGTTGCATGTTGATACGAGGAATTAAAACTATGTAGAATGTTGACCTGTCTGCTTCGTGTCTGGTCTATCAATGTATATAAATACATCAATATCCATCTCATATGTCAGGGCTCTCGTACGCTTCTCCCTCGCACCAGACGAAGCGCGAATGAGAGACGGACATTACTGTACGATTCTCGATAGCTTTGGAGCAAAAGGTCTAAGAATGATAGTCTGTTTACAACTACGTCTCTGTATCTTTAAATATGAGTCACATCAGAATGTGTAACGGTTGCACAAGAAGTTGTTAGATGAGATATTGTAATCGGCTTTTTACATTACAATCCAAAGGGAAATCGAGAATGTACACGTACTTATTTCCGTAACGACAACTTCTTACGGATGAACTCTAAAGAGAAACATGTACTGATGTACCCTGATGACCTTATGCACTGATTAACAAGGACATAGTTTACTACAAATTGTTACCCAAAGTTACAAGTTGCAAATATTCATATTGTTCACTTTTATGCAGGGTCTCACAAACCTTGAAGGGGAATAGTGTTGCCCAAGATATGCAAAAAAAAGTCGTAATAAACATGGGTCCGCAAATAGATGGTTTTTGAAAAATGTGTCTTTCTTTGCATTTTTTCGCTTATTTCTTAATTCGTTCGCCGACACCTGCATTTTCTTATCGCAATGGACATTCTCTGAAAGATACTGCTCCAAAACGGACGCAGTTGTTGGAAACGACTCGAGTGCTAAAGGTTGACGTTGCAATGCGAGACTATCATCCGCAGAACATATAAAATATTCGAAGTAAACATTGACTGGATTGGGATTTCCATAAATTTCCAAAAGGCATTGTTTTTTTTTGTGTTTACAAAGTTATTTATTTCCTATAAAGAGTTCCTTAAAGTCGGGAGTCACAATTTATTCGTGTACCGAGCGAATCGTCTATTTCGACACAAAAGAAAATCAGGGATTGTGAATAAATCTGTTGAGGACGAACAGCAAATTCTTCAATTTCCAAAAGTATCCCAATTTGTGTAATGTTACAATGTACGTGACATTGAATGACACAATACATTATCTTACAGAGCTTCAAACTAAATATATAAAATAAAATGATAAACTGATAAAATACAACCTAATAGTTAGGTACATGAACCAGTATTCATCACAGGTAAACATAGGTATTCGTTCCTAACACATACGCACCGATAGTTAAGTCAATTTCAATAAATGTACAAGCCGTTTACTCAGAAATGGTTGTAGCTCTGATTACAGTAATGGTTTTCAAACAGTCGAAGTTGAACGTGGTTTTCCAGGTGATTCATTTATAACGATATCATGTGTTCTGTTATCTACTTATTCTAAGAATTATGAATCTAAAATATATTTAGCACGGAAAAAAAACAAACTACATGGTACTAGATAATTTCCTTATTACACCAAAGCCTGATATTGAATGATCTAGCACTGTATTTTCCAAAGTGATCTATGAGAGATCCTGGCAATCCATATCGACGAAAAAAAAGTTAGGGGGCCACGATTACATGACATGACATGACATCATTGTTTAACGCAAACAATAAAAAATAAACTAAAAATTTTGTCCTAATACAAAAAAAAAATACACAAAGAGAAATGTTAAAGCTAGTGAACTACGAAAAATTAATTAGTTCTATAAATACATACAAACTTTCTAACAGCCTTTTAAAAAACTGGAATATGCGGCTGAATACGTTTTAGATTTCCTCGTGTTAATGAGATACAGATTTGCTCTGCATACTTGAATGGACGCTAAATATATCGAGCAAACTCAACGTCTCCTGTATAATGAACTATGAGTAAAAAGCCTAAAGACAAACTATAATTATTTGTCCGTATACGCCAAGCTGTAGGAAACTATAAATAAAACATGGTAATCAACATCGCCGGCGCCTGTATCTTGCTGTAAACGCGTTTTGTACACATACCTCAACTTGTGTATGCGCGTAAAAATACGTGCGTGCGTGAAATGAGATAGTATTATAATAGTTTAAGTGTTACAATCACGTTATTTTTAAACATCGCCCCTCCGGGCAGTCAGCATTGAATTAAATATAAAGTCCAATGTTATCCTATTTTTGTATCTCTTACACACGCGGTAATTTTAAACAATAATAAAGTTTGAGGTTTTACTTTTCATGGACGGCTGTCATAATTGTGAAGCAAACCGCGTTAATCTATGAATATAAAAGAACATCCAGATATGCCAGAATTTATGCTGGGCTAGTTTCAAAAAACTTATTTAACGCTAGATTTCCAAAAAACCGTCAGCTTGCCCAATTTCAAATATCGGCATATAGCGTACCACCTTTTTTAAGGTAATCTCTTCTTTTTGTTCGAAGAATGCAATAGCTCACCTTCAACTACCACTGTACAATACCATGGTTACGTTCATAATAATCTCTCGTATTAGAAATAAATAATAGTAATCTAATGAACTAGAGCTCGAACCGTCAATTCCTAACGTATAGTCCGTTCGATCTTTCATAGTGGGTGAGGTTATGTATGTCGGTATTGTAGAGCTCTGCAGATTTCTAAGCAAAAAAAAGTGAAGGACTGCATCTATTACATCAACTCGAATTTGGGACTGCATATATCTTGTACAAATTTAGAAAATGTTCGCCGAATCACGTTACAATCTGTTATTGTCCTATAAAAACAGCAATGTCTTTCAATTAATTGCTTTCTCTCAATCGAAGGCAGTTTTTGAATTACACAATGCAAGTTAGCAACTGTAACCAGACGCCCATGTCCAGTATTATTTTTAATTTATAACAAGTAAAGGGTGAAAAGGTATTATTATTTTATCCACCCCTTTCTTGGTGGTTTGTAGCTATATCCACATATGGTATCTGATTTGTTATGTGGCCCGTAATTGGTTCGAGATAACGAGAGCGACGGTATTCGCAAGAAGAGACGCCGGTGACCTCATTCCCTGCATCAATATTAGAAAATGTCTTATCTATCGCGGCGAAGGCAAGCTGACGTGCGATCAGTGTCGCAAAAAACTAGCCAAAAATGTACTTTTTTGCGGAGACTAGACAGATTCGTGGGAACACCGGTAAGCAATATTTGTCATAAATTATGACTGCAAATGACAAATGCAGGTGGAATTACTACTTTTTCGCAGCAACTAGATAGACTCGTGTCTACTGGTCCATTGGTGGTGATGTCCCCGAGAGTCGACAAAACACGGGTCTCTCCAGTCTCTGCAAAAAAGTAATAATTTCATCCGCGTTTGTCCTCTCCAATGATATCTCGCCAGCACACTCATTCATCCGACGAATAGATATCCAAATAGATAACGTAGAACTTATCAAACAGTGTAAAAGAGTCTGGAGGTAACAGACAAAATACATACTCCCATTAAAAAAGACTTTATCCCTGTAGAACTCAATAATATTGAAATGAATATTGAAAATCTACTATGTGAATCGTTTAATTTACAACAAGAAACGACACTAATACTGGACATTTTAACCTCGTTCAATATCAACGTTACAGCTACAGAATACGCTCTAAAACATCAAAATAAATAGATCGTCAGTGAATGATTTTTTTTGGATTTGGATATTCATATTATTACGCACTGAGCTCGTGAATGGAATTACGTAGGTATTGTTTATTTTCGGCAAAATCGCCTAACATAATAACTCAATATACTAACTTGATAGTATACACAGAACACGTTAAGTGAATAGGCGAAACGTAAACACGCGGCAAAAAGTAGGAATTTTATTACAAAAACAAACGAAGCTTAAAACTCCAAAGATAGCGATTTGACTTTGATGATTGAAGTTTGTATTTGAGATGAGTAAAAGAAAAATGAGAAATAATGTACTGCTTAGAATAAAAACGTATACCCAACTTCTTGTCAAAGCCGTGTTTCATCGATTCTCGGGGAAACCAGGGAAGTAACATGAACCCATCCTCATGAGACGAAAAAACACGAGTCTGTCTAGTCTTTAGTAATTTCATTAAATGAACTCACAAAACGACAAAAAGAACGCACTTGAGTGTACAGCAATTATACAAATGAGCAATTAAGGTTGAGTGAATTGCCTAAATTTGAGTTTAAACGGAAAACATTTATCACAATACAACAATAATGGGAAGGTGTACTATTGTTATCATTAGAGATGACAAAGACAGGTGGAATTATTCCTTTTTTGCGGCGACTAGACAGACTCGTATCTATTCGCCTCATGATATTACATTGGATTCCTGTTGCCTACTGGTTTCACCGAGAGTCGACAAAACACGAGTCTGTCTTGTCTCTGCAAGAAAGTAATAATTTCATCCGTCTTTGTCTTCTCTAGTTATATAACCATTTCAAAAGAAGCATAGCCTTCGGGAAATATTGTTACTACATTGTTTATAGTTCAGCCACACCGTTAACCATTAAAAAGTTAATGCGTTAACGTGACGTTATCCTACTCGTTGTGGTTGCTTGCTACATTAAAAAAAACATTTTAAATGCAATACCGGAATCTAAATATAACTAACCTGTATGGAGTACACAAAAAATTATCTCGATGAACATACCATTCTTTTAACAGGCACACGCAATACATTACAAGTTCCAACGTATCTCAACGTCCTTCGGCATTTCACTAAAACGGATACTTTCATAAAGTTTATCGTTAGAAAAACGAGAATGCAAGGCTTCTCTCTGGATGTAAAGTGTTGTGGTCGAATCTAAAGAACTATTGATCGTCCATTAAACACTTACTTCCTTATAAACAAAGCACGTTTCATAATCGTTTGTTTGTCGATATAAACAAATTCCTCTCTACATAGAAGTCAAAGTGAATTAGAAATAAATATACAAATTATCGAAGTGGGACGAAACGTAAAACCTTCAAAGTGATCCCATCTCGTAAAATAACAACCAAAGATGTTTGTTAATTTTATATTTGTAGAACAGTTTAAATTTGGGAACCGGGAACTGCAACTCAAAAAAATTGAAGCAAAACTTTTAATCTGGCAAAACTTTTTCGGCTTAAGCATTTGACTATTTATTAAAATAAAATTCAACACCTTTTACACCCTTTTTTTTCTTTTACGTACAAAAATCCAAGTTTTGCTCTATATCTATGAAAACTTAGTAAACATTCAAGTTGTAACTTGTCCGATATTACAAGTCTTTATAGGGATATGTATCAGTTGACATACTTTTAATAACCAATAGAAATGCAAAAAGTTATACGTCATGCGTACTAAATAACGTTAATTGGCAATAAGAATGGTAATATATAGAAAGAATCTAGTATTTTCACATACATGTCTTCGTGCGACAATGTATAATTTATAATACAAAACATCTACAATGAAAACTACTTTCACCGTAAAAAAAGAAAGTTCACGCACATAATATACACATACACCTCATGTGTCTATTTTATGCTACAGATTTTTACGTAACACCTAGACCTAGTCTAAATGCATGGGCATAAGTGTTACTTTCTTATTGTCGCAAACGTGAGTATGTTACTTAACGATGCGTATGTTCATTACCCAATATAAAGCTGCAATTTACAAACCTCTTCCCAAAACAGTAACAGGCAACTCTTTCCTCCGTAAAAATTTAAGCTACAGTATAGACTGCAAAGCCCAAAATATGACCACTCGAAGTTCTAACTTCGACACTACCTAATGCAACCGACCAATTACACTATAAACAATAAACTTGCTACTGATGGTGAAGTTGATGAATTTTCATGCCCATTTTTGAGGTGAATTTTGTAGATGTGGCAACAAATTTGCTTGTTTTTACTCTAGTACGTGTAGGCATATCTTAACATATTGAAGCAATAAAAAATACATTACATTATTTTAGCATAAATATGTTTTTAAAATCATTCCTAAATACGTACTTTAGCGGTAATTCAATAATTTCCTTCCCACGGATTAAATTATCTGTTTAAAGAAAATGTGATCGTTCCGCCAAAAATATATGCGTTTAATTTTCATATAGCACACTTGTTCGTGAATATACAGCGCTTGGTACGACATCGTTCAATAACGGATTGTTCCTCCAATTTACCGCAAATACGATGTAAATTCTAATTTAGCCAACCTTCGTTCACGTTTTCAGAATAACGTCGCCTAATTCGGAAATCTCACATGGACGAGTCTAATAGTAGTCGCGGAATCGTGAAACCGGCAAAAAAATTACCCGACCTTCATTAATAGTAAAGAAATCGACTTCGATCGCTTTTGTAATTAATAAACTAAAGCTTTTAAATAGTCAATGAGAATGGTATTCGCTTTTAAAGAAATAAAGTTGTGTGGGAAAATTTTCCAGATCAGTACAATATACACGTGTAACGTCGTTTATTAAGGCAATAAATCTACTTTTTGTGTTAAGCTACAAATAGTGCTGTCAGCAAAAAACAAATATTTTACACTGCCTACCAAAAAGCAAACCCTTACTCTTTGCTTAAGAACCGTAAAATTCAGAAGAGGAATTATCTATACTTAGTAATAGGCGAATAAAAAAGTTTGCGTACTACTGTTCTAGATTTTAATTGCAAACAGGTAACAAAAAGTGAAAACAGAAAATAATATGTGGTAAACGAGGCCTGTGTATAATCACTTCCGTAAGCGTTTTCACTTAAACCGCTGGCGTTAACTTCCTACGCAACTGACGCGAATATTATAAAAAATAATTATCTGGATTTCATAGTTCAGAGAAACCTGCGATGTACACATCGAGCAGTTTATAGTAATATCTGCAGGTATATTTATTATTTAGAATGAATCCATTTTGCTACAGGATTGGTAACTTTCTACATTTGTGAAATCAAGCAGGTGTTTTGCCTTCTTTCTTGCCTGCTTGATCGTTAACCGATCCTTATCAAAGTTCGATGTCGTTAAATTGACGAATTAACGAGGCATTACCTTCAAACTCCGTTGGTAACTTCATGTATGTAATAGGTATTTGTATGTTTACAAAAAAAAACAAATTGTGTTTATTGTGCAGTATATTGGCATTTTGATATAGCGTACTAAGTTATTTGCTGTTTATATGAAAATTTGAGAAATACTGAAATATTTTGGGCTGTTCTAGGCGTTTTCATTTTGAGCAATTACTCTGAAAGCAATTCAAAATTAATACAGCTATAATTAAATTTCATCACCTACTTACTAGCCATTTTTTGCAATACTGATTTTCTTTCCGTTTTATCCACTTTCGTGGATGGATACTAATTAGGAAGTTTGCATGGTGAGCTCGACAGGAATTTTGTAGCAATTTTGTCCCAGACAAAAGTGTATTGTATGAATATAACACGCAAAGAAAATGAATAACTCAAAGTAAATGGTAATGACGAAACTCTTAGCTTCTAAAAAATCATACGTTATCGGGACTTATAGTTACCACCATGCTGTAAAGTTTCTATTTCACTGTCTTCTTCAAATGAAATGCGTTTAAAATCTAACGGTCGTATGAAAACAAGATTTTTAGTTTTAAGAATCTATAGAGACCCGCAACACTTTTCATCACATATTCATTTGAATGCAAACAAAGTCAAACCAGAAAGGGTTGGTTAATAACCAATGTACTTCAAGTTCACTTGAACTATAACCTACACATCCAAATTGAGTTAAAAAAAATAAATATATATTTGGAATGGCAGTATCATGTTTTTGGGACAACAATATTTTTACATTCAACATTTTGTTCTTTATTCATTTCAAACAACTGTATATTGAACACTGTATAATAAGGGATATAGTCAGGTAGACGGCCGGATTTCTATTAATGTATTTTTTAATTTTTTACTTGAATATTTATTTTATTTGAAATAAGCTACGCAGATACAGTTTAGTTCTCTGTTAGTTGTTGCCCGAAAGTGATGCGTAGTGTAATGTAGTGTCGTGTCTTTCAATCTACGTGAAGATTTGAAGAACCGATTAGAATTTGCCGGTAAGTACCTATACATTATTGTTATTTTGAGTTCTATGCAGCAAGCGGAAATGATATTTTACCCTCGTTCAATATTTATTGAGTTGCTCTTTGTTTTATACTATGCAAAATATAAATAATACGTTCATATATTACGAAACGGTTTTTTAACTCAAAATACACATTGTTAATTTGTAACATAAAAGTGTTTAGTCGATTTTTTTTTGGCAACATTTTGCTTCAATTAGTTAAACTAATTTTGCTTTTCCTCTTTTTTGCTCTTTGGGTTTTCAAAAATATTTCGTACGGTGTAGCACCACGTAGACAACGATATTTCTACTGGTGCGTTTTTAAATTTTTTGCTTAATGTTTATTTTATTTGGAGTAATCTACACAGATACGATTTAGTTCTTTGTTAGTAGTTCTTGAAAATAGCTAGTGTATTAATGAGATCATATTTTTACAGTTCCGAACAAGCTACAAGAACTGAGGGAAGCGGTCAAGGTAAGTGCCTAGACTAGTGCATTATTATTATTGCGGATTTTATGCGGCAAATTATACACAAGGAAAAAAACACATTTGTTCTTAATCAGATAGTAAATAAACTTGCAAAGAAGTATTAAACGTTTCCATTAATTAAAAAATGAGATGGGCTCTCAACAAATTTGAAACAGCGAAAAATTCAAGAATGATTTGCGTGATTCGGGAAATATTTTAACTTTTTATACGAGCCCAAGTTGATCTAAAAAGTAGTTTTAAACGTTAGCTGAAGTAGTATGCATTAAATACTTATTTTTTTTATTTCAAAAGTTTATACCTGGCAGTAAGTAATAAATTTGCAAAAGTTTATAAAGTGACAATAAAGCGGACAATTAGTTGCACAGTGTAACTTATTAACTTCCATTTTGATTTGTTCTTTGTTTTATACTGTGTAAAATATTATAAACAAAACATTCAGAAATTACAAAATGTTTTTTTTTTACCCAAAAATGGGTTACGTTGTTAATTGATAACATAAAACATATTTTTCGCCGATTTTATTGACAAAATTCTGCTTTAATCGGTTAAACTAATTTGGTTTTTCTTTTTTCTAAATTTTTTGTTTTTTTTTTATTTTAAAAATACTTAATACGATATAGCACTAGGTAGACAGAAACATTTTCTACTGGTGCGTTTTAAAATGTTTTGCTTCATGTTTATTTTATTTGAAATATTTGTATTTTACAATTATGAAAGAAGAAAGAATATGAAGAACTGATAGAAGCCTTCAAGGTAGGTGCCTAGACTAGTGCATTATTATTATTATTATTATTGCGGATTCTATGCGCCAAACGGAATTGAAATTTTACTCTTGACCCATATTTGAATATAAAATGTATTTGCGCTTAATATATTTATATTTAATTTGTATGTTGGTAACCTTCGTGGATACCTCACGGTTTCGGAAACAAAAATTCATTAATCCGAAAATTTCAAGGTTCTATCATAAAGTGAGGTACCACTGTAGTTAAATTTTACATTAGAAGGTTGCCCTATGAATAAAAATGAATAACAATTCGGATGTATGTACGATAATATACGCAAAATATTTACAAAGTTTATTGACAACAAATTTCCGGGAAAAACGCTTTTGTTCTTAAATAGATAGTAAGTAAGCTTTGCAAATAAGTACTATACGTTTCCATTAATTAAAGAAACAAAATAAGGTTCTAAATAAATTAGAAAACTAAGTAAGATAAAACGCAGTTAACTCGTGTGGTGATCCCATATCCTATATACATATATGATAGTTTTAAATGTTAGCTAGTTATATGTACCTTTAGATGCATCATTTCAAAATACTTCATTTTTTATTTCAAGTAGTTTATACCTGGCAGTAAATAATAATTTTAGCAATGTGTATAAAGTGACAGGAAAGTGTACAATTGTCACAGACAATGAAGCAATATTGCGGTTTCCTTTCCTAATTGTTTTTCTTTAATTTACGCTTTCCTTGTTAACTTACACTTTGTTTTATATTATAAAAAAAAAAATGAGAAACTACTAAATGTTGGTTTTTAACCCAAAAATATGTTACATTGTTAATTCACAACATAAAAAAAATGTTTGGCCGATTTCATTAACAAAATTCTGCTGTGGGTGCCTTTTTGAACTTTTAATACTTAAAATTACTTCGGTTAGTATTTCATTTATTATATTTTCTTCAAATCGCGGTAGGTGAGGGACATCACCATACAAAACAAAGTCGAGCACTCTAGCTCAAATAGAAGAGACCAATGAGGCGATGCCCTCTAGTAATGGATGAACAATGTTATTAAAAAATTATGTTTGATTGATTTTGAAATCAATATCCTTCTAAGAAGAGGATGTATAAATTGCATCAAACAAAAATAAAGTGTATCTCTATCGAAAGTTTCTAATATCAGAACCTTAGATCTTCAATACGGTTCGTCGTGGTAACAAAATCATTTCCAAAGCGAGCAGTAGTTTATGAAAAGTATCTACAATTTTTTGAAGCACGAAATCAGAAAAATGTTTTAAAGCTTACCTAATGCTTCATTCTATTGAAATTTTCAAGTGCTAAGGTTTAGTACCTACTCTCAAGCTACTTAAAATAGGATGATTGAATAACACAGCAAACTGAAAATATACATTGAATGTTAAGTGTCTTTTAAAATTTCTTGGCATTGTTAAAATAAAGCGCGTTTTACGCTAACAAAGGTCGGCAACGATAAAATTAGAATTTAATTAAACAAATAATTTCACAATTGCTGCTTACATTTGAATATCCCAAACCTATACTTTACCACAATGGCATGAACCAATGAGTATCAAGAATAATCTCAGAAATAAGTAATGAGAGCAAACGAAAACTGAACTTAAATGCAATTTCCAAGAATTCAAATGTAATTCAATTAAATTTATTAATACCTACACAGTGACCAACAAAGATCGATATATACGACAATACACATTGGAAAATTCTGAAAACTTAGTAATATACTAGAGACTACTACTATTTCTATTTAACTAAAATATTTTCAATTATCTAAGATTTCCGGTTATGTCAGAAGTAGCTATAAACTTTGCTATCTTGAATAGGACTTCCTATATATTATTACATTTTTGAATTCTTAGTTCAATCTTAAGGTTTAGATAACAAAATATTTTAGTTCCACAGTACATGTATTCTTTAGTGGCTTTTACCAGGCTTTTCACATTTCCTATTACATATTAATAGATGCGGCTACATATATAGCTAAAAAAAAAAAAAAAAAAAAAAAAACGAAAAGAGAAAAGGATTAAAGCGAGGTAAACAAGGAATTTTCTTGATAAGACAGCTACCAAAAACAAATGTTTTTTTTTCTATTCAGAAGTGCTGAAATTTTAAAAGAATTATTACTTTATCTGTTTACTTACATAATCAAGTTGTCAAGGATTCCTTACTAAACAGCAGCAATATTTATATTTGTGTATAAGCTCATAAACAAACAATTATATAACGCCTAAAGAGGCTTATTTTCAATATTTATTACAAATGTATAACATGCATATTTACACATTGTTATTGTAGTAGTACAGTTTGTATTACAAGAGTATACAAAATATAACCTTGAAAAATATCTGTAGAATCTGAAACGATCAACAAAGTGATGGCAAAGTGTAGAGAATACTCAAATACCCATAAAAAAATCACATAAAATGTAGATTTTTAAGTAAAATTTTTAAGGAATAGGCATTTAGATATAATGTATTTGTGGCTGTAAATGGAGCATAAGGAAAAAAATGAATACAAACAAATTTGAAAGGGAATCAGACCTTTTCGTTATGTGTATAGTTTCAGACATGCTAGGATATAAATAGGAGAAGTATTAGTCACTGCAGATTATTAATTCATTTTTAATGTCAAGTCAATAATGAACTAATTAATTTATTTTGAATTATAGTAAATATCTGGCCCTCGATAATTTTGTTGTTCCAATGACTCGGTTGTTTTTATAATAAATATTTAACGAATCTTGCACCAAATTCGGAACTAAAATAATGTTCAAAGCTTCAATCATTTTAAAATAGACCTCATACGAAGCAAAAATCATTTTCAAAAATTCTCATTCACCTTCCGAACACAAAAAGACCTCGCATACAAAATTCCTGACCTTTGATGTCAGATTTTTACGTGTAATTATCCTGCATTACTTCTTTCTTCTAATCGTAACGCAATTACTAATTCTTTATTGTCGATTTAAAATTGCGGCTTTAGGCAATTCGTTCAACTTCATGTAAAGACCGTGTCTCAATATTAGCAAACAATATTCTTAAAAAAGTAATGTATTCAGTTACACTCTATTATAATGTAAATAATGAAAGCTAGCTGCTATTATAAAGAGATGCTTACAAAATAGTTGTGGCCATTCAGCAAATGAAATAGACCATGTCAATGCATAAATAACAAAAATACGCAAGCAAACTCTATGGATATGCTAATCTCTTTAAAATTAAAAGTTCACGTAATCATAATTGTAGACAATTACAACTTTAAAACAGGTATTTGTTTATCATTTCGCAATACGTCAATACCATCAGATGGAACATTGATATTACGTAGACGCGATGAGGATTTGCGTTGGACCAACGCGTCAGACGACGACATTGAGCTATAATAAATGGGAGAGTTGTAGTTTTACTAATTCCGCTATTGATTTAAATAATTTTCTGGTACCATACGAACTGATCGAACACGTTTCAAATAGATGAAAAATCAGGTATTCTGCGAGTAGTGTCGGAAAGTACATCACTGTTATTATTGTTCTTTGACATTTTCAGAGCTAAAAATAGATGTACAATATAGCAACCAGTTAGATTTTAACTATAGGAATGCCCCGACCGATCGGAAGAGACCCCATCGTTAGGCTTCATTCGCACGGCGGCTTTTGCGACGTCCGTTAAGAAAGCGTTTTAGTAAGGTGAGTTGCTAACCGTGCATTTATTTACAAGACAGCGCTCTGTTATCGAACAATATTGGATTTTTAAGGCTAAGCAGTGAATGACGAGCCAAATGCGCCTTGTAGAATTCCTTGCTTATATTCGAACTACCAGCATTGCTGTCAGTACGCTGTACGTAAGCAATTTAAACCAGCAAAAAAAGTTTCTATTTGGCTCGAGATTCTACTATTTTTAGCAATTCGTCAACAGCTTACAGACATTCGAAAGTACTTGTTGTCCTTTTAAAATGCTTTTCGTTTCTTTCGTCGCGTTCTAGCCACACATATCATTTCTGACTAGGTATTGCGGGTGAAACGAGACAAGCGTAGTTTTTAAGCGCTCTCATATGAAGAAACGAAGTGTTAGAGTTAAATCTTGCATTATTATGTGAAGCGCTTTTTCATACATAAATATGAGAAAGTCTTAAGAAAATCAACCTCAATCAAAATACTGGCATAATACAAAAATGCTCAATGGTAAATATTTTTAGAATCGAAATTTAATTAGACTAACGGCTGTTTAACTATAAAATGTTAACGTCCAACGTCACTAAAACGTGACGTGTAAATTCTATTTTAGCTTTGTGTTATGGAGTTTACTATGGCATAACGCAAACTTTCGTTCACTGGTTAAATTGATTATGGTATTCCCTTCCGCATATCTCTCCCCGTTATCTCTCCCATATATTCATTACGTTAATGAAATTAAGTAGGGTAAGAAAGTACATAAACGCGAGGAAATATTTATACCAAGATTATGCTACGTACTAACACACGTTATAAGTAGGCACGCAAAGCAATTCGAGTCTTAGGTTCTCATTAATTTCTTCTTGTTTGCACTCGTTAGCGATGCAGATCGGAGCTCATTGTACACGAAGAAAAACTAACTAACGCGACAGATGTTAAATGAAAATCGTGCAATCAATCTGTAAATACACACGGGCAAAAGTTGAAAATCGACGAGACCTACTTTTAAGAACACGCTCGTCGATATATTAGAGCAGAATGACGAATTCGAAAGGTGGATCCATGGCTCCTTGTATCTTTAACGTTAACTGAAACTTTGAGATACAAATACATTAATTTGTTGATAACTTAATTTAACAAGCGGTTTCGTTATGATAAATCAGATATCTTAAGAAATATTCTTTTCAAACACGAAGGCAGTTCGATAAATACCTGGCTTCGGCAAGAAAAAAAAAATTGTCGCCTTTGAGGTCGATATAATACTTTTCCAACGTTTTTCTCTTTCGTACCCCATCAAAAAAAAAAAAAAAAAAACGATATCTTCAACCCTGCAAAAGAGTTACGCATTTGTTTCTGCAATTACTTTATCGTATGAATCAAATCTCCGGCCAACCCATTTTTTCATATTCGGAAAAAGAACAATATCCCCAGTAACATAAAATTCATCGAAGACTTGATTGCTTGTGCAAATAGCAGTATTTTTGTACTGTATCGATAACAGCTCGTTGAGTAAGTTGTTTACGCCGCTTGATAATTAACCAAACATTACTAATCATCGTTAATTAATAAAAAGCCCAACAGGATTAACAAAAAAAAAAAAAAACGCGATAGCAAATACGGTTCACGAGAAAATCCAGGTATGGAAAGCTTTACTTAATGTTTTGATTCAATGCTGACAACCAACTGTTATACACAAACCCCCCCAAAAAATCCCAATTAACGGGCCGTTATTATTATCTCCGTTTTTTTAATGGGACAGCCCTGTAGATTTCTCCAAATTTTGTTCTGGAATATATAAGGAAGCTAAAATGCTTTTTAGTTTCCATTAACGATACATGTTTGTACCATAAAGCCTGTTTTACACGTAGCAATTTATTAGCCAATTGATCAATTGGCTTGCTCAATTGATAAGCCAATCAATTGAGCAAGTTTTTACCAAGAAACTAATTAGGCAATTTTTTAACGCTTGTGATTTTGCGAAGCGCAACTCGTTCCTACAGACTTAGTCCTAACACGGTACCTTCTTGAACACCGTATATAACTGACTTAAACGTACTCTCTATAATAATGCTTTCAAACCTCTTACTATCCAAGAATTTTATTATAACTTATACCTGAAATTGTCAATTTTCAATGCATGTTTATGCATACCGCCTTAGCAGCAGGAAACCAAATACACATTTCATTCGTTCAGATAGAATAAATCTTTCTAGTTCTGAACATCGATAGCAAGATCGTTTCGCATCCTCACTCCATCGCATGGTCTAATAGGCGAAGCATAAATTTGCGCATATATTACGAATCACACGCCCGAAAAGCCCTTCCATACCGACGCCTGTGAATAGCACGGAATGTGGCGAACTTTATTAATAAGTGAATCATATTCATATACTATACCTAACGTGCCTAGAGTATGTATTTATATAGAACGAGACAGGAATATTGAGTAAAAAAGAAAGATAGATTCATCTAATTTAAAAAGCAACATCTACAAAATGTTAGCTAATACCATCTATCTAAAGATTTTCAAATAACAGTCGGCTAGCATGTGAAAGAGAAGCATAAAATTATAGGCCACAGTATTAATTTTTGTATGCATATATTCATATCGATCAAATGATAAACTATCGCAAATTTAAACAAAGGTCCCTATTGTACTGTAACTGAATCAATTTTATTCAAATAGATACACATATTTTTTAATACTAACTGGGAAGGATATTTTTATGTCCGCTCCAAGACAATTGTTTCTAAATAAGCTATTATGAATTTTGTTTGTTCTGTTTTATCGAACGATAACGCGAGAAGTTAACGACTTACACACTACATCAGAAAAAAGAAAAGCATTTTATGGTAAGCTAATACAATATTCCTCTAGTGCATAAGCACCAACACTATTTAAACATGAAATTACAATGGGTGTAGCAATTTGCATAAAATGACTCGTGTATACAAGTACGTCAGCAAAGATAACGATCGTTTTCAAACAATTTTTTACGTTTAAATAGCAAAACAGAGAACTGCAAAAAAGAAAATCGACAAGTTATAGAGTAAAAATAATAACGAAAATTAAAAGAATTTTCTCTAACCTTGGAGTACTTTTTCTGTTTCGTCAAAATCACAAGAAAAATCTGAATGGAATCAGTTTTATTCACTTTTATCGACAATAAAAAAAAACTATCCCTTAGATACCAATTATCTGCAGACATGTAGGATAGAAAACAATTCGTATACATATGTATATATAGGTGCAGCAAACTAAAAATACACGGGCACACAGTACACTACACGGAGGATAAAAACTGGCATTTGTTGAATATTAAAGGCAAGAACGTATGTACAATATCGTGCATACACATGCAGATACGCGAGCAACGTGACACGACGAACGGAGAACCCATACTGAGAGTCTCAATAACCGCTATTATTTGCGCTAAACAATTGCGGTGTGTGGGTTTTCAACGGACCATTATTTCGCGAGCCTCGTACCCGCTGCATACTCAAGATTACTTTTGTCCGCTGAAATCATTGGCCCCTTAACAAAATTCAAATGCTACGCAGATGGATAGAAGTAGAAACCTGTTTAAACGTTTTTCCAGAATTCCCAGAATCAAATTAACATTAACGTAGATACACATGTACTTACTAAATTATAGATTATGCCATTCTGATAAAAAAAAAAATACACTACCGACCATTAGTTTAAGAACATACATAATTTACAAATAAATTAAAATATAACTACTCTAGAGAACATTGGATAAAAATATTACGATTATATGGTATTTTTGCAGAGTAGGTGACTAATTGACACTTTTCTTAAGGCAATTATATTATTCGACAATATACTTACACAGCGTGTCCACCTCGTGAGCAAATAGCGCACAATATATAATTATATTCAAGTATATAGGGCTCGGCGCGTAAATTTAGTTTTTTACATGACACACCCTATATATTATTTACCACACAAAACTTTATGTAACATTATTTTTCAAAATCGTATAAACTATCCCATGTATATATATTTTTTTAGTTTGCATTTTACAGGTATTCGAAACCAGTTTTTAAGTATACACAATAAAATGTTTAACCTTCGAAAAACTTGATATTGTTTATTTGCGAAATACCATAAAGTGTTGTTTATGAAGATGACGGCAAATGTAAAACGATTTAATAGAATTGTTGCGAAATCTAACAATACTATTGTAGTTCCTATAGCGAGCAACAGAGCAAAGTAAAGGGATTTGCAATATTTAGGAAGGTTAAATGTGCAATACACCGGCTACAAATTCTGTTGAATGCTAAAAATAAATTGACGTCATTAGCTATTTGATTAATTAACCTAAATTTAAACTAGACTTCAATTAAAGATATTTGTGTCATTATGGTAAATATATATACACAAGGAGTAAACTTAAATTTAAAATGCATCTTATAAATAGACATGACAAAGACAGGTGGAATTATTCGTTTCTTGCAGCGATTAGATAGACTCGTGTCTATTCGCCTCATCAGAATGGATTCGTGTCACTATAACAGCCCAATACACTAGGAAAACGATGCCTCAATCTCTTTTTTTTAACTTTAATAATAGGGAGAAACTTTCTAAACAGAAATAAGACGCATATCTTTGAATTCTCTTTATATATTTTTGAAATAACGGAAGCATCACAAAAATGAGGTTGTCAGGTCCATGTCTCTGGTTCTAAGTGTGCACGTTAGCAAAATATCTAACATTATTTCTGCAGAGCATTACAAATATCATTTTGGATAAATATCGCAAAAACAATCGAGTTTAGGTATATGTAATATATAAAATGTTCCGAGATTTAGAGGGCGCACAGCTATTTTGAATTGTATTTTTATTTTTTAGCCAAAGCATTAAACTTGATGATGATGATCAAAAATTATACAAAGTTGAAAAGACTAGCTTTAATTTTCGCTACCATTAAAAGCAAATAACTTTCTTACTTTAAATGAAACACCCTCTTCTCTCGTTGTTACTATTCATCGTATATAAGCTATATTTATCAGCCTAGTCCTTCAAATGGTTTTTCCACGCATGCAAATATACATACATTTAGTACATAACTATATAAACAACAAATACATACTTTGTTACGACGACTAAACTGAAATAGTAAAGTAAACTAATGTTTTAACAAATGCTCAAAATGGTGGCCATCATAGCCGCGCACCCTTTCTTGAAATGAGTCTTAACTTTAATCAAATTATTCCGGCATTATGGTTCGAAACGCTATTATTATTCGCTCTTTCACATTGCCGGGTGTGGTTGACGGTATAGGTACAAAAAAAATCGGAGATCGTTAGGTCCGGGGACTTACGCATCCTATCCACCTGTTGCAACCTATCTAATTAATTCTGAGCGTTCATTTGGAAGTGCGCAAGAGCACAGTTTAATTGTAACCAAAATCTTTACCAAACAGTAACAGGTATATTCTAGAAACGTAGGTGCTATATAAGTGGCCTTCAAAAATGTATGGATCAATCACACGTCTTCCTTCGTACATCGATGTTGACGATTGAGGGTTCTAAAAAATTGCGACCTTCGCTGTAATAATGAAAATTATGCTTGTTAGCTAATCTGTTGCTATGGAAATCCATAAAAATGCCTTAATCCACTTCCAAAAGTTCATGCTGCAATTGCACGCGATACGAGTAAAATCTATTCATATTCTTCCAACGCTTACCCCTAAAGCTAGCAAGCAAACATGAATAAAACGCCAGGCTCCCCGAAACTATATAATTCGATGAAGAATTAAAAATAAATAGAATCAAACAGAACATTCTTTATTTAAAACTTACATATTATTGCAAATATGCCCATAATTTAAAAATTCTATATTCTGCAGTTGTTTTCTATATTAACATTAAGTTAATATAGTCGATTGTATAGTAAAAGTACACTGTGTGCCCTGTTTGGCATCACATACTTCTGGAACACTCTGTGTGGCTGGAAACATGTATACGATTTTAAGTTATTTTATTATTATTTATTTATTCAAAATAGTAAGTAATGTAGATATGCCCGTCATACAATATTGCAATATTATAAGTGAAGCATTCCCCGAATATGAGAATTACATAAAACAAAATTGAAACCAATTGAAAACAACGCCCCTTCAAAATGAATTTCGGCTTACAAAAAAAATGTGTCTTGCAGGTATATCTGAAGACATTCTACATTCTGATTGGACTTTATCTACATTTGACACCCGGAGAACTTTCCTTGTCGAGCAATTTTCAATTAAATGGCAATAAAAATAAATTACTTATTGCAACCATAAGTTACCTTCAAAGTTGTAAGTGTATCTAATACGCGAAAACATTTAAAAATTTTATTTGCCATGCAGTACCTCGAAAAGTATTTTGTTTACAGCAGTACAATCGGTTACAAATAATTTCTGAATCCATTTCTCGCCAACTCAATTAGAATATTCTAAATCTCGTCTTGTTGGCTTAAATTTTTACAGAATTTTTCTTCCTTGTCATATAATTAATACAATTATTTTTCCAAACATAAAAATAAATCCTCCTTTCATCTTTTCGTATGAATACAAATACATAACGATATAATGTACCTTCTACATTAATATTTAGGTTTTGAATTACATAGGCAAGATCCTACTTTATTTGAAATGCAAGAAATTTAAAAGTAATGTGTGGAGCATTTATCATATGTTCTTTTGTACTTTTAAATTGAAAGTAATAGGTTGACACGAATATAATAAAGCAGAAATAACAAGACACTAGATAAACAAAATCAAAATAGGTAGTGTAACATGCAAAAAATTAGCAGTCGTGTCACATATTCCATCATTGTAATCATCTAAATATAATATAACAGCGTCCTAATTAGCCAATACGATTACTACTGAAGCGTTCCTTTTTCCTATAAAGAAATCAACATTTGTAAGCGGTACTCACCCAGTTAACAGCATCCAATATCGTGTAGTCAAGCTGTCAATTAAATTGCTTCGGAATTATAGTACACTTAAACTATGACACATTCGAAATTATGTGCAGAATAATGTAAATCACATGAAAACACAGCTCAACACCAACGAATATTTATTAGAACACAACGGAAGGATAACAGATTGCACTTAATTTGACATCATAACCGCCATCTTTCATTCCTGTAGCATTGTCAGTATAACCAACCATTTAAAATTTTATTAAAAATTAACTATAGGGCAGGTATTGATTGTATGTCCAATCATATTAATAATAAATAGTATTTATTGCAAGCAACTTAATATATATAAAATAATAAAATAAATAGACAAAATGGGTGAATAGCAATTGAAACCATTATTCAATTTACAATTAAAAAAAAAAAATTAGAAGAAGTTAAGTATATGCAATATTTTAATTATCCGCGCCTTTAATTGTTTATTAATTAATTAATTAAGAGAAATGAGAAGAAACTAATAATATATTTTCTCTTTTAATAATAAATTTCATAACTAGTAAGTTAATAACAATACAAATCATAAGTCAGAACTCTGCGCTACTACGCACCATCTACCATCAAAAATGAGTATCATCTAAATATTGGAATTAGGCGAAAACTATCCACCCAAATTTGTTATTAACGATAGGATTTACCTCAGAACTTTGCCGATTGGTCCTCTAGAGGTCACCACAGTATCTTTATCTTTAATTAGGAGCATTTAAAACGAGGATGACCAATAAATACCAATGACCAATATAAACCGAGGATAAACCAAAAAGAGAAATAGAGCGAAGAAACATCATGAATGTTTGCTAAACCAAGAAAATAAAATATAAGATATAACCTATATGGTGAGATAGGAATAGTTTTAACTATGGCATTAAGTAAAGGTTGCCACTCCGGACTAAGCCTGCAGAATCGAGTGCTTTCGCAGTAGCGTGCGTCTCTGTTACTATCAATATTAAATATGTATTGCTAGAGATGAACAAGGCAGTTGAAATTATTAATTATTTGCAACGACTGCACACACTCGCGTGTATTCGTCTCATAAGGAAGAATTCGTGTTCCCTACTGGTTTCCCCGCGAATCGACAAGAAGACACGAGTCTGTCTAGTCGCTGCAAAAAAGTAATAATTTCACCTGCCGTTGTTATCTCTAGTAATTACGTAGCATTTTAGTTTGAATGTGTTATTGATGTAGAGTTACTAAAAATCCACTGTAGTATTGTACAATTAGAATAGCTTCATTGATGACTCAGTCATACTCCTACGGCGAAGTGAAAATATGTTGGTGTAGGCGGACAAGCCCATTTAAATTCACGAATGCGTTTCGGAGATTCGATAAAAACTTTTTTGGTAGAAACTATTAATTGGTATATTTTTGATATGCATGGACCAAAAAAGTTACATCAAACAATTGAGGATGAGATTGCTTTAGTAACTTTCTAACTTTACCCATGCTTGATTCTCCCATAATCCAAGCCTTATTTATTAATTATCTCATAATACTTTGGTGCTCATCATTTTAATAAAGATTTGTCATTGGACATATTTGGACAGTTAAAATGGGGGAGGTACAGCTAACGCTTTTGGTTATAGCATAGAATCGGACAAACGCGTATTCAAATTAATTTGAAAAATGTCGCGCTCATACCTAACTTAAATTCATTACCATTATACACAGGCATCGTACATTAACTTGGCTGCTACTATCACTATTCTATATTCATAACCTTAAACAGAAGAGATCTACAAAAGAAGCCGAAAGTATTGTTACAAAACAATGGAGAAAGTTGCAGCAAATCATGTCAACAGAACAAGAAAAGAAAAGTTCAAAGTTCTATCCACACCCTTAACGATATCATCTCCCGTCACCTAAATGTGAAATTCATCACCCCATCGGCGAAACTAAACAACGTACAAAAAAAAATAGAGGAAAAAGTTATAGCAAATCGTGTCAATAAAACAAAAAAAAGTTCTATCCTCACCCTTAACGATATTGTCCCCCGTCACTTAAAGATAGAATCCGTCACCCACCCTAACGGCGAAGCTAAACAACTTACAAAAGAGCTTTAAGGCAGATAAATCCACCACTATACACAAAACTGTAGAAAAGAATTGATGATATTCGTAATTGGAATGCCCGAATATTGAGTAATCTGGTCAAGCTCTAAATATGGCTATTGAATAATTAAAATATATAAATTATTTAGACATGATACTAATTGTGTACTATTTAGACCAATACTTATCAGCAATAATATACAGCTGTGTGATCTAATACAATATTAACAACAAGCATTTAAGCATAAATATAATGTATTGTGATAAAAGTTAGATAATTTGGTGATAATTTCAGAAGTCATATAGTGTGTGGCGTAAAAATATATATTTCAAGAAATGACATGTTTTAGTGAATTTGATTTATGTGTGAAATGGAACTGCATCAATTTTTGCAGATCTTAAGGGGTCCATGCGAATTGGAAAGACATTTCGGAAGGAAGGTAGAAAAGGGCATTAGAACTGTACACTCATTGCGGAATTATACCAGGCCGGAAAACTGTTCACGAGTGTTCGACATATGGACGGAAGTTACGTGTTGTTAACGGCCGATCACGGCGCAGGGTTAAATGTTCTTTCAAGCACTTCTTCGTTCCAACTACGAATATGATTTTGGAAAGAACAACGTCAAAAATGATAAGTATTAACAAGATTCTTTGTTGTCTACAAAGCTTTTTAGAAAAGGTGCGATTACAAAGATGAGAGGCAAATTTTTAAGCGCAAGACAAGTGTGGTGTCGGTCGTGTGAACGCGATGAACAGTGAAGGTGTGTGGGTGTTCGTTGGAGTTAGCAAAACCATCGGAAAGGTTTTCGCCATAACTGGGTACTAACTAAATCGAACTCGGGTAACGCTTGCATCATTGTTGCGTGAAAATGTTGATGGTTTTTTTAGGTACCTACAGTGTCATGTTTAGTTTTTATTTTTGAAGTTTTCTTTTTCAGGTACCCGTAGTATCATGTTTATTTTTTATTTTTCTTGCTTCTGGATCTATTTTATTTTTGAAGAGTTTCTCTTTTTTTTAGTACCTAACCTATCATGTTTATTATTTATTTTTTAAGTTTTCTTTTGTTTTTAGATACTAATAGTACCATGTTTATTTTTTATTTCTTGATCCCTTCTTTGTAGATACTTAGAGCATATATGTTATTTTCGAAGTTTCTCTTTTTTTTGGATTCCTAACTTATCACGTTTATTTTTTAATTTTTGAAGTTTTCTTCTCTTTTTAGATACCTACAGTATCACGATAATTTTTTATTTTTCGATGCTTTTTTACTAGATATTTACAGCATCTATTTTATTTTCGAACAGTTTCACTTTTTTTGGGTACCTAACCATCACGTATATTTTTTATTTTGAAATTTTCTTTTGTTTTTAGATACCAACAGTATCACGCTTATTTTTTATTTTTCGATCCTTTCTTTCTAGATACTTAGAGCATATATGTTATTTTCGAAGTTTCTATTTTTTTTTTGGATACATAACATATCACGTTTATTTTTTGTTTTTGAAGTTTTCTACTTTTCTTAGATATCTACAGCATCATGTTCAGTTTTTATTTTTGAAATTTTCTTTTTTAGGTACCCGCAGTATCACGCTTATTTTTTATTTTTCTTACTTCTGGATCTATTTTATTTTTGAAGAGTTTCTCTTTTTTTGCATCTCTAACTTAGCACGTTTATTTTTTAATTTTTAACGTTTTTTTCTCTTTTTAGATACCTACAGTGTCAGGATTATTTTTTATTTTTCGATCCTTTTTTTCTAGATATTTACAGCATCTATTTTATTTTCGAACAGTTTCTCTTTTTTTTTTTTGATACCTAACCTATCACGTTTATTTTTTATTTTTGAAGTTTTCTTTTGTTTTTAGATACCAACGTTTATTTTTTATTTTTCGATTCTTTTTCTAGGTACTTAGAGCATATATTTTATTTTCAAGGAGTTTCTCTTTTTTTTTGGATACGTAACATATCACGTTTATTATTTATTTCTTAAGTTTTCTTTTGTTTTTAGATACCAATAGTATCATGTTTATTTTTTATTTTTTGATCTCTTCTTTCTAGATACTTAGAGCATATATGTTATTTTCGAAGTTTCTCTTTTTTTGGGATACCTAACTTATCACCTTTAATTTTTTAATTTTTGAAGTTTTCTTCTCTTTTTAGATACCTACAGTATCACGATTATTTTTTATTTTTCGATCCTTTTTTTCTAGATATTTACAGCATCTATTTTATTTTCGAACAGTTTCTCCTGTTTTTTGATACCTAACCTATCACGTTTATTTTTTATGTTTAAAGTTTCCTTCTCTTTTTAGATACCAACATTATAACGTTTATTTTTCGAATCTTTTCCTATGTACTTAGAGCGTATATTTTGTTTTTGAAGAGTTTCTCTTTTTTTTGGATACATGACATAACACGTTTATTTTTTGTTTTTGAAGTTTTCTACTTTTCTTAGATATCTACAACATCATGTTCAGTTTTTATTTTTGAAGTTTTCTCTTTTAGGTACCCGCAGTCTTACGTTTACTTTTTATTTTTCGATTCTCTTGTTTCAGGATCTATTTTATTTTTAGTTTCTTTTTTTTGGATCCCTAACTTATCACGTTTATTTTTTAATTTTTGAAGTTTTCTTTTCTTTTTAGATACCTACAGTATCACGATTATTTTTTATTTTTCGATGCTTTTTTACTAGATATTTACAGCATCTATTTTATTTTCGAACAGTTTCATTTTTTTGGCTACCTAACCATCACGTATATTTTTTATTTTGAAGTTTTCTTTTGTTTTTAGATACCAACAGTATCACGCTTATTTTTTATTTTTCGATCCTTTCTTTCTAGATACTTAGAGCATATATGTTATTTTCGAAGTTTCTATTTTTTTTTTTGGCATAACATATCACGTTTATTTTTTGTTTTTGAAGTTTTCTACTTTTCTTAGATATCTACAGCATCATGTTCAGTTTTTATTTTTGAAATTTTCTTTTTTAGGTACCCGCAGTATCACGTTTATTTTTTATTTTTCTTACTTCTGGATCT